>JAKSZT010054202.1:8016066-8176436 GCA_026826555.1 Tolypeutes matacus | reverse complement strand
AGCACAGGCAGCAAGGGGGGGATAAATGAATAAATAAATAAAATCTTAAAAAAAAAAAAAGTAAAAAAAAAGAAAGAGAAGAGCAATCTAAACCCGAAGGAGATAAATGAAATAGAGAATTAAAGTAAAAACAATAGAATGAACAATACTAAAAGTTGATTCTTTAAAAAGATCAATAAAATCAATGATCTTTAGCTAGACTGATGAAGAAAAAAGAGAGGACAAAAATAACTAAATTCAGAATGAAATGGGGGACATGACTACCATACCCACAGAAATAAAAAGGATTATAAAAGGATACTATGAACAACTGTACACCAACAAACTAAATAACCTAGATGAAATGGACAAATTCCTAGAAACATATACACTACTTACACTGACTCCAGAAGAAATAGAAGAAATGGTCAACAGAACAATAACAAGTAAATAGATTGAATCAGGAATCAAAACCATCCAACCATGGGAAGCCCAAGACCAGACAGCTTCACTGGAGAATTTTACCAAACATTCCAAGAAAAATTAATACCAGTCTTGCTCAAACTCTTTTAAAAAATTGAACAAGAAGGAAGATACCCTAACTCATTCCATGAGGCTAATAACACCTTAATACCAGAGCCACATAAAGATACCACAAGAAAAGAAAATTGTAGACCAATATACCTTATAAAAATTTATGCAAAACCCTCAACAAAATGCTAGCAATCTGAACCCAACAATACATTAAAAGACTTATATACCATTATCAAGTGGGATTTATCCCAGGTATACAAAGATGGTTCAAGATAAGAAAATCACTTAATATAATATACCACATTAATAAAATGAAGGGAAAAACCCACATGATGATCTCAAATGATGCATAAAAGGCATTTGACAAAATCTAACACCCCTTCTTGATAAAAAAACATTTAGAAAACTAGGAATAGAAGGAAACTTCATCGACATGATAAAAGGCACATAGGAAAAACCCACATAATACTCAGTGGTGAAAAACTGAAAACTTTCCCTCTAAGATCAGGAACATGACAAGGATGCCCACTGTCACCACTGTTATGCAACATTGTGCTGGAAGTTCTTGCCAGAGCAATTAGGCAACAAAAAGAAATTGAAGGCATCCAAAGTGGAAAGGAAGAAGTAAAACTTTCCCTATTTTCAGATGACATGCTCCTATAAGTAGAAAATCCTGAAAAATTCACAGCAAAGCTACTAGAGCTAATAAACAAAATCAGAAAAGTGGTGGGTTTCAAGATCAATGTGCAAAAATAAGTTGTGTCTCTATATAGTAACAACAATCTGAAGAAGAAATCAAGAAAAATATTCCATTTACAATAACAGCTACAATAATCAAATATCTAGGAATAGGAATAAATTTAACCAATGATGTAAAAACATTAATAAATTTAACCAATGATGTATAGTTGGAAAACTATAAAACCTTACTAAAAGAAATTAAAGCTCTAAATAAATGAAAGGTCATTCTGTGTTCACGGATTGGAAGACTAAATATTGTTAAGATGTCAATTCTACTCCAAATGATTTACAAATTAAAGCAATCTCAATCAAAATTCTAACAGCCTTCATTGCAGAAATGGAAAAGCAATTATCAAATTTATAGGGAAAGGTTTGGGGCCCCAAATGTCCAAAATCATCTTGAAAAAGAAGAATAAAGTTAAAGACTCATGCTTCCCAATTTTAAAACATATTACGTAGCTACAATAGTCATAACAGCATGATACTCTCACAAGAACAGACATAGAGACCAAAGGAATTGAATTGAGAGTTCAGAAATAAACCCTCATGTCTATGAGCAACTGATTTTGGAGCAGAGTACAAAGTCTACTTAATGGGGAAAAATAATCTGTTCAACAAATGGTGCTGGGAAACCTGGATGTCCATATGCAAAAGAATGAAAGAAGACCCCTATCTCACACCATAGGCAAAACTGAACTCAAAATGGTTTAAAGACCTAAATATAAGAACCAAAACTATAAAATTCTTAGAAGAATACATAGGCAAGCATCTTCAGGACCTTGGGTCTGGCAGTGTTTTCTTAGACTTTACACCAAAAGCACAAACAATAAAAGGAAAAATAGATAAATGGAACTTCATCAAAATTAAAAACTTTTGTGCATCAAAGATCTTCATCATGAAAGTAAAAAGACAACTGACAGAATGAAAGAAAATATTTGGAAACCACATATCCAATAAGGGTTTAATATCCAGAATATATAAAGAAATCCTACAACTCAACAACAAATGGACAAAAAATCCAATTGAAAAATGGGCAAAAGACTTGAAAAGATATTTCTTCAAAGAAGATATGCAGATGGTCAAGAAGCACATGAAAAGATGCTCGGCATCATTAACCATTAGCAAAATGCAAATTAAAACCACAATGAGATACCATTTCACACCCACTGTAATGGCAACTATTAAAAAATGGAAAACAACAAATGTTGCAGAGGATGTGGAGAAATAGGAACATTCATTCATTATTGGTGGAAATGTAAAATGGTGCAGCCACTATGGAAAACAGTTCCTCAGAAAGTTAAGTATAGAGTTACCATACAACCCAGCAATCCCACTTCTAGGCATATACCCAAATAATTGTCAGCAGGGACTCAAAAATCTATTTGCATATCAATGTTCATAGCAACATTAATCACAACTGCCAAATGATGGAAGGAACCCAAGTATCCATCAACCAAAGAATAAATAAACAAAAACCAAAATATGGTATATAAATATAAATATACCATATTTTGTGTATATATATACACACACACACACATACACAGTGGAATATTATTCAGCCATTATAAGGAATGAAGTTCTGATACATGAAGCAACATGGATGAATTTCAAAGACGTCATGTTAAGTGAAATAATCCAGACCCAAAAGGACAAATAGTGTATGATCTCACTGATAGGAAATCATTAGAATAAGCAAATTCATAGAATGTCAAACTAGATAACAAGTTACCAAGGGGCAGAGTTTGGGCAGGAAATGGGGAGTTAATGCTTAATTGGTACACTTTCTATTTAGGGTGATGGAAAAGATTTGGTCGTGGATGATGGTGATGGTGACACAACATTGTGAATATAATTTACACCGTGGTAATATGTATCTTAATGTGGTTAAAGGGGTAAAATTTAGGTTTTAAATGTGTTACTAGAATAAAAATTACAAAAAAACCTTAAGACTTTAAGCCCCGATTACATTAGGGTTCACAACACAAATAGTGAACCCTAATGTAATCTATGAACTATAATTAATAGTACAACTATAATAATGTTCTTTTATCAATTGTAACAAAGGTAACACACTAATGCAAAGTGTTAATAATAGAGGGGTATATGGAAACTCTGTGTTTTCTGCATGAATTTTCTGTGAGTCTTCAATTCCCTAATAAAAAAAAAATTTTTTTTAAAGCAATGAGTCAGAATTTTACATACACCAGAAGACCAAGAGAACATGTTGTATTAGTCAGCCAAAGGGGTGCTGATGCAAAGTACCAGAAATCTGTTAGCTTTTATAAAGGGTATTTATTTGGGGTAGAAGCTTATAGTCACAAGGCCCTAAAGAGTTGAGCTCAAGGTTACTTTCAGCCAAAGGAATGCTGATGCAAAGTACCAGGACTCTGTTGGCTTTTATAAAGGGTATTAATTTGGGGTAGAAGCTTACAGTTACCAGGCCATAAAGAGTCCAACTCTTTGGGTGAGTATTTCCTCACACAAAATCTGTTGCCATGAAGCAAGATGGCGGGCGACCTCTGCAAGGGTTCAGCCTTCCTCTTCCTCTTAAGGCTCTGAGGGCCCAGCTTCTTCTGATCTGAGCTGTAGGCTGGAAGGCTTGTTTCTTTCCAGGCCATCCCAGCTACTCTGTTCTCTTCACAAGATCAACTGTAAACTATCAGGCAAATGGCTCATCTCTCCTCAGGGCTCCACCGTCAAAACCAAGTTCTCTCCTCTGCCGGGTCTTTTTCTGTGTATCTACTTCTCTGTGTGTCTCCTTCATTGAGTGTCCATTTATATAGCCCACCAAGGGGGCAGGGACTCAAACTGAGTTACACTCTGCTGACGTGGTCAAATCAAAGCCCTAATGTTAGCATAATTTAATCAAAGTCTTCTCAGCTGAATCTAGTACAATCAAAGGGTATCACACCCAGAGGAACAGACCAGTTTACAAACATATTCTCTCTTTTGGGGATGCATAAATAATCTCAAACTGCCACACATGCTCAAAGAGTAATTCCGCCACCTCTTTAGTTCCCCAAAAATATATTGCATAACCTTCAGATATGCTTTTAGCACTTGGATGACGATATTTGAACTTCCACACCTTTAGATTTTATAAAGGGATTTTTCATCAATTTTAGTAGCTCTTTCAGAGGGCAGAAGAGTTTCTGATGCTTTATATAACCCCTCTGGGGACAAAGATGATTGGCAATGCCAATACACATTCATAATCCCATAACCTCAATTGAGATAAGTTTAATAATCAGGCCTATCTCTGTTCTTTAGTGGCAAAGATATAAAAGAGCAAACTGACTCAATTTTAAACAGATGGATGTCTCACAGGAAATTTGCAAACCTCAGATATTACATTTAATCCAACATGCAAACATTTTTTAATGCACACAAATCTTGGTGCAACTTACAAAACAATAGACAATAGTTATAATTTTTCCACCTTTTTCTGAAAGAAGCGAAAGTCGATATATACGTGATGAGTGTCAGAGGCCCTCAGGCCTGCAGTGGAATCGGGAGGGAGGCTCGAAACCCAGAGGAAGTGACATTTACACAAAGCCTTGAGGATAAGAAGGGTCCTACATTGTGAAGAGCTGAACGGAGGGTGACTCTGAGAGAGGGGAGAGCATGTGCAGTGTCTTTGAGGCAGGCAAGAACCTGGGACGTTCAAAGAAAAACAAGGATGCCGTTTTGGCTGGAGTTAAGTGTAAGAGAGGGAGGTAGAGTTTGTCAGGAGGTGGGGAAGGGCCAACTTTTGGTAGAGGGTTTCAATTTCATCCTAAATGCAGTGGGAGGCCACTGTAGATTTTAAGCAGAGAATTGGCATGACCTGATTTGCACATTAAAACATCACTCTTTGCTCACTGTATCAGGAAAGAATTAAAGTACGATGAGTCTAGTTAGGAGACCATTTGGGGAGCCCAGTTAAGAGATGATGGCAGTTTGGGCTAGGATAGTGACAGCAGAGATAGAGAAAAGAGGTTGGATTTAAAATCTATTTTGGAGAAGGAACCAACAGAAGTTGCTCATGGATTAGATATAGGTCACAAAGGCAAAAAAGGAGTCAAGGAAGACTCCAAGCCCCCAGGTGGATGGTGGTACTGAAATGGGAAAACTGGGGGAGGAATAGATTTGAGAAAGAATTAAGTTGGTAATGCCAGCTGGTTGTGCAAATGGAGATATCAAGTTAGCAGTTAGAAATAATTTGCTGGTTTCAAAGACGCTTCTGGGATAGAAATATACATTTGTATGTTATCAGCATATAAATGTTATCAAAAGCCATGAGATAGGATGAGATCACCTAGATCAGGGATTGGCAAACTTTTTCTGTAATGTGCCAAGTAGAAAACATTTCCAGCAGGCCATACAGTCTCTACTGCAACTACTCAACTCTGCCATTGTAGCAAAAAGGCAGCCAAAGACAATATGTGAACAAATGATTATGGCTGTGTTTCAATAACATTTTATTTACAGGAACAGGTGATGGGCCATATTTTCTCAGGGACTTGTAGTGTGCTATCCCCTGACCTAGAGTGAAATTGTAGACTGAGGAAAGAAAGTTAGCCCAAGACAGAACCTAAGGCACTTCAATAATAATTATTATTATGTATATATAATGATATTACTATGCCAGTCACTGTGCTAAGCATTTTGTTTATATTTACCCACTTAATCTTCACAACAATTCTATGAGGTAGGTACTGTTATCGTTATTTTACAAATGAGAAAACTATGCCCTAAATGAGAAGTTTATTTCTCTCTCTTGAGAAATAAAAGTCCAGAGGTTGGCAGTCCAGGGCTAGTAGGGCAGTTCTGTGGACATCAGCAGCCCAGACTTCTTCCAGCTCATTCTTCCACCATGTTTAGAGGATGGCTCTCGTCCTTGTGGACCAGGATGGTACCTGGAGCTCCATATCCACAGTGCAGGCAGCAGGAAGAAGGAACAAAGGAGAAGAAGCAAATGGCATGCACCAGTTGTCTTTTAAGCTGTCTTTTAAGTTTCCTAGCAACTGCCCTACAACTATTCTTACATCTCATTGGATGTTAATTACACAGACATATCTAGGTACAAGGGGGATGGGGGAATATAGGTTTTTCCAGGGTCCATGTGTCCACCTAAAATTTAGAGATTCTGTTACTAAAGAAGAATGTAAGAACAAATCAGTAGAGTAGAAGCTGGAAGTCTCTGAGCAGTTTGCCTTAACTTCTATCAGTTATCTTTCTTCATGTGCCTTTTGCAAGTGTATTCTACAACTCTGCCTCGGAGACATTTCTGTTGAGCTGCCTCCACCGTTGAGTCCTATGTACTCTTCAAAACCCATCTCATAGGCACCTCTTCTGTGAAGCAGCCCCTCACTTCCCGGACACATTCTTCCCATGTTCCCATGTCGCCATTATCATACTTTCTTGTATGTGGTTCTTTCCTCCTTGATTTGCCCCCTCTACTTGACTAAGTAACTCAAGAGCAGGTGAAGTCAAATTGGGGTATGGTAGGGTGTGGAGGGTGAGTTTTTAAGAACTCAGAGAACTATGTAGTAAAACTGAAAATGAAGAAAATGGAATAAATATGCAGGATGTTCTGGTCCAGGGAGAAGGGCCTGGGGTCAGCTACCCAATGCCCAGTAGAGCAGTGACCTTTCTCCCTGTGCAGATTATCTGGGGAACATGGAAAAATCTTGATGCTCAGCTTTCAAGCCCAGATAGATTCAACTAGAATTTCTGAAGGTAGGACCTCGGCATTGGTAGTTTTTAAAATTTCCCAGGTGATTCCAATATGTAGCCACATTTGAGAACCAACACAGTTGAAAATAAAGAGAAAAGAGAGAGAGAAACAATTTTCCTCCTTCACAGAACTTGAGGCTCTGTTGCTTACCTGAGAAGTTTTTCAAGCATAGTTCATCTTATCTTTTTAGGTTATATCCTTCCAGCCACAAAGAAGTATTTATATAACAAATTGTCATTGATTGAAACATCTCTAAATGAGAATTATTCAAGGTTTCCTGAGTTTATTTAAGGCAGCTTGATGCGCTGTGGGTCAAATAACTCTTAAGTGTCTCTCTAAGTAACTAAACTAGAGCAGTCAGTGAAACTTTTCTGAAGCTCACCTCATTTTATGGCACATAATGTGTTTAAATTGCTTTATCAACTTTACAAAGAGGTTTGCAAGATCCATCCCAGGTGACAGTGTGTGACTGCTTCCATCAGGGAATGAGAGGACATACTTCATATTCATTGTGTGTTGAGCCCCATTTCCGTTAACAGAATATTCCCACTGTGTAGAAGAAGAGTACATTTCAAAAGTTTTGCACTGTACTGTTTTCTCCAAAGAGATAGAAGCTAGCGGAGGAAGTGAGTTCTCAAATATGTTTCGAAACTTTTTTCAATTCAGAGATTTCTGAGGGAATTCAGGAATTTTTTAATTCAATGAAAATTCTCTTGTCTCTCAGGGATCTTCTAAATAGTTAGAAACATGAGAGAAATAAAGTTTTCAATAGCCTTTATTTCCTTTTTCGCTGCAGTGTGTATATCCCGTTTGAGAGGCGGGGGGCTGGGGGGTGGGGGAAGAAGGAATAACACGGATTTTTAAACACATTTAGAGATTTCTGAAAATTGTTTTTAAGTGTTCCGTTAGAATGAAATTTGAGGCTCTGGCTTTCATTGATATTGTTACTGGTGAAAAGCAAGAAATTGCTTGGATTTGTGCCTTCAGTGAAATTAAGAGTGAGCCAGGAAACGCACAGGGCAGAATTACAAAATTGGATAGATTTAACTTGCAGCTCCCAACCAGAAAAGAAGGCTTTTGAACGTATGTGCTTGCCAGGAAAGAAAACTGTTTTATTGAAAGGTTAATTTTCAGATTAGTTTTGGGAAATTTGAGATAAATAAATGAGATCAGACAAAAAACATAAGGCCTGAACCCTTTTCCCTAAGGTTTTCAGAAAATAGTCATTGCTTCCAATGAAATGTTTTGACATTTTCAGTAGGAAGAAAATGTTAATTGTAATGTTATGTGTCTGTGTTCTCAACAACACTAGTGAATAAATCTTTTATTTGTTTTAAGAGTAATCAGAGAATAAAAACACCATTGAAATGTTAGCTATGTCAACTTTCAGGCTTTCTAGGATGTTGCAATTCATTTTCCGGGTTCAAATAGACGGATTTGGGGAAATTCCTTTATGTTTTTTTTAGTTACGGTGCAATTTTTCAAAGAATCTTATTACTAAACATTCACATGGGTCTGCCTAGGTTTCTTCGCTCATTTTGTCTTACTTTTGGCTTTTCCTCCTAATTCCTCCCCTTCTCTCCTGGAGTGGTAGCTTCTTTAGTTCATTTATAAAATCTTCATCATTTAAAGGCTCTCTTGCACAGTGGTCCACTTGACCTTGCATATTTAATACACATGTATTAAGCTACTTAGTGGAAGGGTCCATGGCTAATTTTTGGCACAGTTTTCTCTGTAGCTGCCGTCTTCCTGCTTGTACCCACGAGGCACTCCATAAATGTTTTTGTAAATGATTGTAAAACCCTCCTTTCTCCTTTCATATGTCCCTGCCCCCTGAATTCCATGTTGCAATTACCTGGAGCTTCGAATCCAAAGTGGAGTGAAAGCAGGACTGCCACTGTTGAATATCACAATATTTTATTGTTTGTGAGCCCTAAAGAGTGAAATCCCAACATTTGTGAACCAGCAGGAACCCAAATGTTCCTGGCACCCGACCCTGCAAATTGAGTCTTCAGAAGAGAGAGAAAGAATCTCCAGTTTAAAAGAATGCAGTTTCTGTCCCTACTGCTTCATGATCTAAAACACACAGTTTATGTGGACGCATGCAACTCATGCTTGCCAACATCCACATGGAAAAGATACCATCAGTAATTTTTGCAAGCATGATGGTCAAATTTGATATTTGTTATCTTCTAGTTAAAAGATGGGGTGATTACAGTGAACCTCGTGGTAAATGATGGACTGTGGTTAACAGTACAAATATGAGAACGTTCTCTCATGAGCTCTAACAAATATACAATACTAATTAATACATGGTGTTAATAATAGGATGGTGTGTGGGAAAAATACACCAAATAAAAGCTATGGACTGTAGATAGCAGTAATATTTTGACAATTTTCTTTCATCATTTGTATCAAATGTGCACAACAATGTAAGGTGGTGGTGGGAAGTGATATATGGGAATCCTATATGGCATGCTTGATTGTTCTTTAAAAATATGAAATAACAAAAAAAAGATATGGTGATTATTATAGAAAATACTTTTCCCTTTAGGGACACTATCTTGAAATGGCAAGAACTTGAATACTACTTTTAAATCACATTAAAGCTGAAAAAAAATCCCAAAAGCAGATGTGAATGGGAATAAAACTTTAGATTTTCACAGTTTTCTATGTATTTTGATAAGAGGGCTGATAAACACAAAGGGGGAAGCATGCTCCCTCATGCTCTTGTATATGAAACATAAAGACAGAGTTGAGCAAAGTTAATTTCAGCTTTAGATCTCTCGTAGGTTTGTGCTAATGGCTTAGCAAATTATCAGGTGCAAAGAACAGAAGAGAAATCTCTCACAGACACTAGCGGCATTTACAAATGTGGCTTCCCTTGGCATATTTTAAAAACAAGTGGGACTTGTGTGTCATTGAGAAGATGGTTTTGGGTCCTACTATTAAAAGCTAATCAGTAACATTCAACAGCAGATTAGACCACTAACATTTGTACAATTAGATTATTGTTTTGGAGTCAGCCATCCACTCATTACTACTGGATTGTCTTTGGTTCATGCTAATAAACTAGATGATTGATTTTAGGATTTTCTGTGTTTCCGTGGATTTCCTCTAATACGTCTTTATAAAGCCTCATGTTTAAATTGTCATCCAAAATAACATCGCAATGCACTAGGCTGAGTGATATTTTCTAATCATGTCGAAAGGGGGTGAAAATGGCATATAAAATGAATCTTCCCGGCCTCAGAGTACCAGGACTGTTCTCGCTGTCACTCCTCTAGCTGAGTGGAGGTCATTCCTACTTGTCTGCCATGTTTCCCGGGAATTAGCTGCAGTCACAGCTTAAGTCCTTCGACGGTCATAAATCTGCTTTGCAATATGTTTGAATGGCAGAAGAGCTCCAAAGATACCTGTCCAAATAGGATTGCAGCACATCAGGTGCTAGCCCAGAGCAAAGCAGGCTGTGCTGCCGGGCTGGCGGTGGTGTTTATTCATCGCCCCTTGCCTTTTCATGTGTATGGATGCACGCTTCGCGGTGTATATGCCAGGCTCGGGGTGTATGGGGCCGCTGAGTGCATGCATACAGTGTGTGTATGTGTCAAGTAGGAACCGAACCAGGGCGACAAAATGAACTGCTGCATGCAGGAAATATATGAAGTGCTCCCAGCTGCCAGCAGCGCTCGCTACGTGCAGTCCACTGATTACTACGCATATTTTGAAGACAGTCCAGGTTATAGTGGCTGCAATGCTCAGGCCTTGCCCAGTAGCAACATATATATGGAACAGGCCTGGGCAGTGCCTCAGCCTTATACCTGTAGTTACCCTGGAAACGTGTAAAAGCAAGGACTCTGCCTTGGACATGGCCCTGCATCACTACAGCCAACCTGAGTGTCTCCCTGAGGAGAAGCCTACTTTTTCTCAAGTGCAGTCGCCACCATACTCTCAAAAAAAAGGTAGGGACCCTTTTACTTCAGTGTGTTAAAAAAAAATCTCAGTGCGTCGTTTCCGTTCCGCTTTAAGTGTTCGAGTTTGCATCAGCTTTGTCAAATCTCTGGCTTTGCAGGATGACTGCTTGAAACTAGAAACAGCAGGAAAGAGAGGTTGCTAGATGATGGAAGGGTTCTGTGAACAGGGAAGATTTCCAAACACTTGTTTAAATTCATATACAAAAGCTGCGCTGAGTTGTTCTATACTGCGTTTTTCCGTGCCCATATAGGTCACATAAACTGAACTCCTTTGAGTTTTGTAAACTGAACAAAGAAGTTTGTTGGCTCCTCTGTTAAAGAAAATGTGTAAAAGATTACCTCTCAGTGGATTGACGTGGTGGTGTTTGAAAGAGGAGAAGGCTCAGATGAAAAAGTCATTTGACTTTTTCTTGACACTTCGTATCCAGAGTTTCTTTTAGTTGACTGGTAAAATATCTCAGTGATTTTTGAAAGTATTATAATATTGATATGTTAGTATTTATAATTGTCAATTTTAATATATTTACTTACCCGTGTAAATGTAAAGAATCTATCTGTAACCACATCAAACCGTAAGAGTGTAAAATTCAAAAGAAGCTGGTATACTTTACCTCGCCATTCTGTCCCTCAAGTTTAACACATCTGGAATCTTGTAAAATGAAAGCAAGTGAAATACCCTTCAAAATATCTAAACTAAATCAAATCCAATATCCATTTATTTCAATAGACACTAGGAGCTTACAGTGATGTTTGATTTTCTATAAGTTGAACAATTCTGGTAATACCAGAAAAAGAAAGAGGCAAACAGATAGTACTCAAGGGAATTAGTAGTAGAAATGCTTTTGAATCTTAAATTTAAGAGCCAGAAACTCATTTTTTCTTCTTATGATCTACAGGATATTGCATAGAGAACCAAATTTACAAATTTCTATAATTTGCAAGAGCATGATGCCCTTTGATCTACAAGGATGAATTTATTCTGTGAAATTAATCTTAAAATATAATGTGCTTTATTTAATTGTGGCTTCTATAAAAATTATTACTTGCTTTTCTAAATGTCCCTCCACAATTAAAAGAAGCCTGTTAAGAAAATAGATAAAATAAAAAGACAAGCAAAAGCTAATATCCCTGTTTGGTTTCTACCATATACAGTGTTCATATTTTCTATGCTATTCTATAACTTTCAAAATGAAATTTGAAAGGGATTGCAGCATAAAGCATATTTAGAACCATTCGTCTATATTTTCATTTAATTTCACATCATTGAAGGTTGTCAGAATTCCTCAGTTATTACAAGGGACACGTTGTGGAAAGTCCCCTTTGGGGAACATTTGTGCTAGATTCAGTGTGTGCTATTTCATTTACTTCTACTCTTGTAAATAATCTATCTTTGAGAAGAAGTAATTAATAGTGCCACAGTAGACATGCCTGGATATGTCTTTCAGAGTATTGTAGGATCATAAGACAATAGTGGTGTCTGTCTTTCTATCTGGGCATTCTGCTATTCTTAAAAATTCCCTGCAGAACTTTTCAGGCACTTGTACTCTTTCGTCTTTTCACTCTGTTCTCTTCGACCAGGACAGGGGAACATTTGCTTATAAAATGTTAATCCAGGGCTTCTTCACTAATTAGTTTGATGCATGAACTAGAGAGAAAGACACATTGTATGAATATATTGATGTAATTTCTCAAAGCCATATGCTTGTGAAAGGCCACTGCCACCTGCCAGATCCACTAAATCAAAGCAGGCAAATAGTCATAAATGCTCCATTATTTACTGTCAAAAGTCTTTAAGTAAATCCCAGTAAACCTAAACCCAGCTGTTAGCTGTCTGTTAGGACAAAAGGTCATACCAAGCATGTCTATCCGTATTGATCCAGTATTGATTTTGCTGTTGTTGGATGAGGACTTTAGTGTATCTCATTAAGGCAAAATTAAGACCATAATCAGGTTTTCAGTGGGGATTTATCTATTCCAGCTGGGTTTTTATCTGTTTCCATGGAATTCATAATTGCTTCATCTGTGTTTGTTATGTTACTACAATTCTGTAAACTCTTAATAATGCAACTGTCTTGACTTTGTCCTTATTTTTTTAAGCATGGCTTATTCTCTGGCCTTTTCCTGGAGTTTTCTAAAATGCAGAGAATGATCCTAATCTTTAAAAATATAAATAATTGTATGCATAGGTACTCATAGGTGAAATACAGGAAGGCCACACAACCCCATGTGAAGAGTGGTTATCTCAACTGGTGGGACTTAGAATGACTGTTTTCTTTGAATTGTGTTTCTGTATTTTTACCTTTGTAGCGTAGGGAAAGAAAAGTTATCAAATTCCTGAAACTTTGAGAGCTGGAACTAAGGAGTTAGAATCCAGTCTATGGAATCACATTTAAAATAGAACTTCAAGAATTGGGGGAAAAGTTAATATAATTTTCACATTGAGAAGGGCTGAAATGCAGAATATCGCCTCTGTCTTATTTCTTCAGATAGAACACAGGAAAACAATATTAAATTTTTTAAAGGCAGGGACAAATAAAACGAACCCTAGCAATCACTCAGAAGATACGAGCTCCTTGTTTTTTTTTCTTTCAAGTAGCATAGCTATTATTTGCCATGATAAAAATCAGTCGTCCTTGCCAGTCTTTGATCACACACTTTCCCCCAGGAGATCACTTAGAGGAAGGAGAGTACATTTGGAAACCAGACCCAGGAGGCCTGCCTGCTGGGATGTGGAACTTTCCCCTTTGTGGCAGTGGTTCAGGCATAGTTAAAAGGTAACAGGTGAAAAAAAAAAGGTAGCAGTTGGCACCTTTCTTTTTTCTTTCCTTCTTTTTTTTTGGCTGGTTCTTTCTATCAGAAATTCCAATTACATTCCAAAGCCCCTGAACAGGTTGCATCTGGCTGCTCTGCGAACAGTTTTGTGGGTCAGCTCCTTTGTCCATTTAAACAGAATCCTCCCCGCTGTCCTATGTAACTCTCCTCCACAGGAGTCTGGGCTCAACATTGTATGTGCTTTCTTTATATCAGCTGCATGCTCAAAAAGTTGCTAGAATATTTGCATCAAAATTGGTTATGTGGGGACGCAAATGTGGCTCAAGTGATTCGGCTCCCATTTACGATATGGGAGGCCCTGGGTTTGATTCCCGGGGCCTCCTAGTGAAGGCAAGCGGCCCGTGTGGCACGGTGAGCTGACGGCCCATGGGGCATGGTGAGCTGGCGCAGCAAGATGATGCAACAAAGGGAGACAAGCAGGCACAGAAAAGCGCACAGCAAAATGGACACAGCAAGCAGAAGGAGCAAGGGGGAAATAAATAAATAAATAAAACAAATCTTTAAAAAATAAAAAAAAAGAATTGGTTATGACCTCCAAGAGAATAAGAATGTCCTATATTTGAGCCAGGATCGAGGAGGTGGGGTCTTTCCCTATAATTGAATTTATTTAATTTAAACATATATGATCAGTCCACCCAATGAACAGTTGAGTATTACAGAAATCATCTCCTGAGGATGTAATACATAAGTGGTTATTGCAATCACAGATTTTTCTACAGTGCTTATGTAATTGTAAGGATACTTAAGTAAGGTCAAGATTTCAAATTAGGTACTGCCACCCATATACTATTGAGACATCACCATTGCAGAAAACAATACAACCATTTCCTTAAATACAGAACACATTTGCTGATCAAAAGGTTAAATGAGGGGAGCCAAGGTGGCTCAGTGGTTGAGCGCCAGCTTCCCACACACGAGGTCCGGGGTTCAATCCCCAGCTCTGGTACCTAAAAAAAAAAAAAAAAAGTTTAAATGAGAGAGCCTCTCAGCACCCAGAAATAGAAGCAGAGTAGGGAACAGTAGTAGTTCCCAATCCAAGTCCAAGGGCTGAGGAAAGCATGAGCCGATGCTTCCTTTTCTTTCTTGAGAATTAGGTGCCTGTCTTGTCAAAGCTGTGTCCTTCAGAGATTTCACTCGCTGCTCTAACCCCATCCTCAAGCATTCATTACCTTTCCTCACAATGAAATGTAATGCTAAGAGTCCAAGGCATAATGATCAAATGAAGTCAGATGCCTGGAGGCTTGGGCAAGAATGGTGGTCCTGATTTAATTTCCTGCAAACCCGATTCTCCTCTACAACCTTCCATCCGGAGTAACTACCTTTCCACAACCATGGTCAAAGCTTTTCTCTCAGCTCTTAGCACTCAAGTACATTCGGCCTGAGGTCAGGCTGCTTCCCAGTCCCACCACCATCCCACCCCTATTGGCTTTGGTAGCGCCATCTTCTCATGGTTCCTCTCCTTCCCCATTGCTGACTCCTGCTTATCTTTATGCCTCCCGTGCGCTGTCCTTGGTACCAGCCATCTCAGCTCCCTCCCCTCCTGCTGCTTTAGGGAATGTCCTCCGTTCTAAAGACTCCCAGAACGTGTTTTTGAGTGGTCCCTCCACCCTGTCCCCTTCCTTGTCTGCAGTACCTCTTGCCATGCTGTCCTGTCCCTCTTTTCTCCATGTTCACCCCTCATCTCCCCCAAAACCTTCTGCTTCCAGCAGCTTCTAGCAGTTCTTCCCTGCCCTCTGCTCTCCACCAGATGACTCCTGCTCAAGGTTGTAGACCCTTTTCTGGGCCTGTCAAGTCAAACACAAACTCCCCCGACTCTTCCCTGCCTTAAGAGTTCTATCACATTGTTTCTATTTGCTCTGTTCCAGAAATCTTAGCCACTCACTCCAGGTACCTGTCTCTTCCCCACCATCTCCCATCTCTGAACCAGTGATGTGCCTTTCCAGCCACACCCTGGTGTACTGCCCTGTCGTTCCCAGCCTGCATCTCTTTGGGTCACTAACTCAGCCCACAGCCCTCCAGCCTCTTCTATTTAACCGGCGCCATATTATCTGGATTCAAAGGCAGGTATCCCTTGTTTTACACAATAGATTTGAATCCTTTGTGTAAATCATGTTTTTTTAAGAAAATAAATTATCTATAAAGCGCATTAGATGAGGGTTTCCCAACCTCAGCACTATTGACATTTGGGGCCAGATAATTCTTTGTTGTGGGGGCTGCCTGTACATGTAGGATGTTAACCAGCATCCCCCTTCCAAGTGGTGGCAACCCAACCCAAACTGTCTCTAGACATTGCCACCTGCCCACTGGGGGCCAAAATCACGCCCCGTTGAGAACCACTGCATTCGAAGAATTTAATATTTCGAGGCATCTCAAGTAAACCCTTTTGTAAAGGATCTTTTTGTAATATGAAAATCCTCTCTCGGTTTTCAGATCAATAAGTTTAGATTTTCATGTATTGAGCTCTGTTGCAAAGGAGTATACCTGAGCACACTATACATAAATGCAGCACAAGACCTAAATATGCATGTTGTGGATCATATATATAGTCTAGGTTTGGGTTCTCTTGCTGCATGTATGCTTGTTAATGTCAAATGTCTTTCTATCTGTTATCATCTCCCAAGGTTGTAAGCCCCATAAGGCAAGGACCTTTTTTTTCCACACTCTGTAAAGTGCCCGTTACCCATGGCTACAGGATATACCTGCAGAGAGATCAGTAGAGCTTATAACAACAATGATATTATCCTGAAGAGAAATGCAACAGCTCCTTACCCTTCCTGTAACATAAGGCTAAAGAACTGATCACCCATATTTTAGAGCTCTAGCCTTAAATCCCATTCTGAATGAGTATTTCAAATAAAGATACATTTCCCACCAAGGCACCCATTTTTCTCAAGCATGCAGGAGGTGAGATAACTAGGGATGCTTCTATGGAAGCCAAAGCCCATACATAGATACTTGGGGCAAAATCAGAAATGGTTATTGCCCATTTCTGTTGACCTTTTCACCCTTTCTGCTCCCCATCCCTTTTTTTTTTTTTTTTTTTTTTTTTGAGGTACTGGGACTGGGGATTGAACCCAGGACCTCATATGTGAGAGGTTGACACTCAACCACTGAGCCACATCAGCTCCCTTGAGTTGGCTTTTTTGTTTGTTGGCTTGTTGTTGTCTTTTTTTTTGTTTCTCTCTAGGAGGCAACAGGAACTGAACCCAGGACCTCCCATATGGGAGGCGGGCACTCAATTGCTTGATCCACATCTGCCCCCCTATACCCTCTTTTAAAAAAGAAAATGAACTCATAAGTACCAGGGTCAAAAAAATCCAGTACCTAGAAGTGCCAGACAGCTGTTATTACCCGAGGAAGAGGCAAGATTGCTTTATAATGGCTGCTTAATTTGAATTTTTTTAACAAGACACACAGTGTTTTTTGCGAGTTGATAAGCATAGTTCTCACTTCCATAAAGAACTATTTTCTCTTTTATTTTTCTTGAACTACTTTTGTCATTTGACTTTTTATTAAGATAAATATTAGTGAAATATTTCTTTACATATGAAAAAATGATGCAAGAACAAGGATAAATGGTAACCAATATTTAGTTGGGTTCAGTAAAGAGTGGGGCTGACTGCAGAGACTTAGAAAGTGTGCCTCTTTCTTTGAAGTTGGGGACACCCTTCTCAGTTTAGCTGATTGTTGCCCTGTGAGATTTTGGACTCAGTTATTGCCAGATATTCCCATTTTTTCTGTGAGGCAAGAAATCTGAATTTTATCTGTTTTTTTTAATTTGGCTCTATTTTTTTTTTAACTCTGCAAACAAAAAAAAAAAAAAAAAAAAAGCTGTAGACTGCCAGTGTGTAGCCTTTTGATTAAAATTTTGACTGAAGCTCATTATACCAATCTATTTCTTTTCCTAGTGATTTGCATCTCTTCAAGCTTTTTAGCTCTAATTGTGAATTGAAAGGTTATGTCCACTACTAAGAATTTGAGTCTACGGGGACACAGAGGAGGTTTAGCTAGAGACTTCTTTATGCATGAAACTATATTATACCCAACCTTGGCCCTGAAAATTAATATGTTTTAGTTTCAGCAATTCTTGAGTCAATATCAATAATCCCAAACTTGATTTGTCCTTCTTTCTGTACTAAGAATTCCAGATGGTGGAAATCCAGAGTTCCCTGTCATCATGTTTTCTCCCCTTTCTAGATTAGCACCTCTCACCTGCTCCTCATTCTACTTCCCCTTTCCTCCTCAAACTCCCAATACGCTGGAGTTCACTGCTTTGGGACTCCAGTGTTTCCTGTCCCCTAGCACCAAGGGTTCAGCCAGAGGGCAAGGAGAAAGCAAAGCTGCTCTACTATTCCGTGAGAGTGGAGTAGGAAGGGCAATAGCTGTTCTGAGAAAAGATTTGTGAAACAGAAGGTTCTGGAACAATTCTGCTGTGAGTTATAGGTTGTAAAGGAAGAGAGTTAAGGCAACCTCAGTCAAGAGAAGATGGGATTTAAGGCTTGTGTGGAGATAAGAGAGTGAGGAGATAAGCCGGACATGGTTGATAACAGTAATGAAGATGAAGGGGATGATGATGATGATGATGATGATGGAGGAGGAGAAAAACGTATGAGATCTACAAAATCTTTCAACAGTGATATTGATTACACTTAAAGGTAAACTAAAAAAAAAAAAAAAAAAAATAGGATGAGACCATCCAAAAATGTCATTTGACTTTTCAGACCTAGAACTAATTGAAACTATTTTATAAGGTACTTACTGTGTCAAACTTTGGGCAAGACCATACAATCATATGTAAATGCCTCAATTCTTTGTGGAATGATGGGATTGAGACAAAATTGTTAAAGAATGTAATTCAGCATAATTCAGATTAAACTATATTGTAAGTTTTCTTTGACCCAGAGATGCGGGTCTTTATAATTTATTGCCTTTGTAACTTGGCTATTAGCTTACAAGTTTTTAACATTAAGAAGGGCACTAAATTTATTTTAAAAAGCAAACCCTAGAAAGGCTATAACACATTTTCATTGTTTAAATTTACAAATATGTAAATTATTTACATATATTTACATAAATTATTTATATATTTACAAATAACTGAGTGTGACCTCGCTGTATCCTCGAAAGTATATTTTTATAATAAGACTCTTCTTTTCACTTCAGGGAGTTTGCAGACAGCAATGAAAATGTCTTTAAAGTTAGTGCTGTTTTTAGTTTGTACCCACTGTCTTACACACAGTAGGCCCAAACATGTTTATTAACTAAAGAACGGATGGATAGATTAATGTAGTGTTTGTCGAAAGGTTGAAGAGTAACATGATAAAAGCTTGGTACCTAATTCCTAGAAATAAATGTAAAAAGAATCAGGATTAATATGCTGGGAGAGGTGAAGAGATGAGCCACTCAAGGCTTTTAAGTGCATAAAGAAATAGCATAGAGAAGAAGGTGCAAGGATGTGGCAAGTAAGGGGATAGAACTTAATGGAGAAGGGTCTGAACTGCAGGATGAATTTTGGACTGAGGAGATTCAATATAAAATTGGATGAATGGCTAAACCTGCCATTTAACATCATTAGGCGTGTCAAGATATGATGTCATCATGTATCCTGTCTCAGGTGACTCAGGATGTTACTAGGTCCACAAGTTGAACCAGCAACATGGTTGTGGGAAGATGGCAGAGTAGGAAGCTCCAGCAATCCGTCCCTGCACCAAAACATTTACTGAACCAGCAGGAACTGTCTGACTCGACTGTTTTAAACTCTGGAGGCGGTGGAACACTGTGCAGCATCCAGGCAGGAGCTGGAGGAATTGTTTGGTAAATTGTGATGAATACTGATGAAGTTCATCCTCCTTGCAGGAGTTACCATCCCCCATCCCCAACCGCGTGGCAGGAAGAGGCGGGAACTGCCGCCTTGGGCTCTGGGTGGGCTCTGAGGACCTAGTCCTCCATAATCTGGGGGGTGTGGTCTGATCTTTTACCCCTCAGGTAAAAATAGCAGAGGAGTCTTAAAGATAGCACCCTTCCTCAAAACTGTGGAAACTACTTAAAAGACCGCAATAACTCGGCAAATCCCTAACCAAGAAAATGCAGCTTCAAAAGACTAGGAGAAATTTCTGGCACCCTTATAGGCCCCTCCCCATCACTCCCCCTAGTGGTTTGGAGCCTGCTTGCACTCCAGCTGGCCCTGTTCTGTGGAAGCAGAGTAGCCCCTATGCACACACTGGGGGGGCGGTCGGGGGTGAGGGGAGGTGGGGGGGGTCGAGGGGGAGTTGGGGGGGGATGTATATGGGTGCCGGTCAATCAGGAGACAACCTGAAAGACGGACCTAGGAAACGCTTCTCAGACTCCTCCTCCCGAAATTTGCCCTCCAGGCAGAAGAAACTTGGGACAGCTAAAACAGTGTAAGAAACAAGTCAAAGTGGCCTGGGGCAAAAAATTACCTGCCTTAAGTCTTACACTAGGGCACCTGGAGAGGGAAAGGGCCAATTTCATATAAAGTAGAGGGGGCATTCGAATTCCTGTCAACAGGGGAATTCCAACAGCCAATAGCAAGCCCAGGACAAGACACAGGCTCAGAAAATACAGAGAAGACCCTGCACTTGGCATTTCCTGGTGCTCATCTTGATTGGAGGGATGAACTCTGAAGGAGAACACTGGCCAACTGAGAGCCAGTTTGCAAAGACTGAGAGAGACGTCTTTTGCATTGGTTTGTTTGGTTTTGTTAGCTCCTGGCATGCCAAGAATCTATCATAACACAAGCTGGGCACAAACTCAAGGAACAGGCAGTTCAGGGACTAAATACCACATCTAACCCTTTAAAACATTAAAATGTCTAATGTGCAACAAAAGAGCTAATAAATGAAGTCAACAAAGTGGCTGGGTTCAAGATCAGCGTGCAGACACTCCTAGATAAACAAAAGCTGGAGGAGTTTGTCACCTCTACATCTGCCCTACAGGAAATTATAAAGGGAATTCTTCAGAACAAAAGGAAAGGACTCGAGACAATAGACTGAAGAGACAGAAATAAAGATCCCCAGTAAATATAACCATGTGGGTAGCTGTTAATGCCAGTACTATTGTATTTTTTGGAATGTAACTCCACTTTTTACTTCTTACAGGCTCAAAAATGCAAATGCATAAAATAAATGACAAATCTATGGTTTAGGGAATACAATGCATAAAGTTATAATTTGTAACAAGTTCAACAAAACAATGGGGGGACAGAGCTGTATAGGAACAGTGTTTGGGTATGCTATTTAAGTTAGGTTGCTATGAAATCAAACATGATTGTTACAAATTCAGGATGATAATTTTTAGCCCCATGGTAACCACAAAGAAAATATATGAAAGATATATATGGAAAAAATGAGAAGGGACTCAAAACGGTACAGTACAGAAAAATCAAATCAATATGAAAGTACACATTAACAGAATTCGGGGACAAAAAAGGGTATATATAAGAATAATTAGTAATAAATTATTAAAATGTGCTTTCATCACTTGTAACAAATGTACCACACTGATACAAAATGTTAATAATAGGGTGGTACATGGGAACCTTGTATTTTATGCGTGATTGTTCTGTAAACTCACAATTTCTCTAATAAAAAAAAATCTTCCCCCTTAAACAACCAATGGGTCCAAGAAGAAATCACAGGGGGAAATTAGAAAATATCTTGAGGAGAATGAAAACAAAACCACAACATAGCAAAATTTCTGGATGCAGCAAAGGCAGTGCTGAGAAGGAAATTTATAGCTCTAAATGCTTATATTGAAAAAAGAATAAAGATCTCTAATCAAAGACCTAACCTTATAACTGGATGATCTAAAGAAAAGCAAACTAAACCAAAGCAAGCAGAAGGAAGGAAATAACTAAGATTAAAGCAGAAATAAATAAGGATGAGAAAAAAATACAGGGAATCAACAAAACTACAAGTTGGTTCTTGGAAGAGATTAATAAAATTGTTAAATATTTAGCTAGACTGACAAAAAAAAAAAAAGAGAAAGGGTACAAATAGCTAAAAGGGGATCATTACTACCAATCCTACAGAAATAAAAAGGGCTATAAGACTATGCAATGGTCAACTGTACACCAGCAAATTAGATAACCTGGATGAAATGGACAAATTCCTGGCAACACACAAACTACCCTCAAGAAGAAATAGAAGATTTCAACAGACCAACAAGTAAAGAGATTGTTTCAGTCATCACAAACCTCCCAACAATGAAAAGCCCACGACCAGATGGCTTTACTGGTGAATTTTACCAAACATTCCAAGGAGAATTAACACCAGTCCTGCTCAAACTCTTCCAAAAAATTCAAAAGGAGGAAACATTCCCCCAACTCATTCTATGAGACAAATATCACCCTAATACCAAAGCAAGATAAGCTACCACAAGAAAAGAAAAATATACATCAATATCCCTTATGAATACAAAAATCCTCAACAATATACTAGGAAACCAATTCCAACAGCACATTAAAAGAACTACACACCATAATCAAGTGAGATTTTTCCCAGGCATGCAAGGATGGTTCATTAAATAAGAAAGTTAATTAAATACACCTCATTAATAGAATGAAGGGGAATAAAAGACATCAGCATCAGTTGATGCAGAAAAGGCATTGACAACATCCAAAACCCCTTTTTGATTAAAACACTTAGAAAACTAAACATAGAAGGGAATGCCCTGAACATGATAAATGGCATATGTGAGAAGTCCACAGCTAATATACTTAGTTGTGAAAGACTGAAACCTTTCTCTCTAAGATCAGAGACAAGACAGGTATGCCTCTCTCACCACTGTTATTCAACATTGTTCTAGTAGTTCTATCCAGGTCAGTTAGACAAGAAAAAGAAATCAAAGGAATGCAGAGTGCAAAGGAAGAGGTAAAACTTTCCCTATAGAGAGAAAATCCTGAAAACTTCACAACAAAGCTACTAGAGCGAACAAACTCAGCAAAGTAGAGGGGTTCCAGAACAACGTGCAAAATCAATAGTGTTTTGATACACTAATTATGAACAATATGAAAAGGAAACCAAGAAAATCTCTCATTTTCAATAGCAACCACAGGAACCAAAATATCTAGGAATAAATTTAACCAAGGATGTAAAGAACTCTTATATGAAAAACTATGAAACATTGCCAAAAGAAATCAATGAAAACCTAAATAAATAGAAGGACATTCTTTATTCACAGATTGGAAGACTAAATATTGTCATTTCTACTCAGTGATTTATGAATTCAATGAAATCCCAATCAAAATTCTAAAAGCCTTCTTTGAAGAAATGGAAAAGCCAATCATCAAATTTACATGGAATGGGAAGGGGTCCCAAATTTTCAAAACCTTCTTGAAAGAGAAGAATAAAGTTGAATGACTACAAAGTTACAGTAGTCAAAAATGCATGGTACTGTCACAAGGACAGACTTACAGACCAATGGAATAGAACTGAGAGATCAGAAATAGACCCTCACATCTATGACAAATTGATTTTATTTTATTTTATTTTATTTTATTTTACTTTAAGTATATCATTCATACATAAACATACATAAACAATAAGTGTATAGTAAAAGTTGTGAACTTACAAAATAAACATGCATAACATCATACAGGGATCCCATACATCACCCCATCACTAGCGCCTTGCATTGTTGTGAAACATTTGTTACAAGCTATGCGAGAGCATCATCAAAATATTACTACTAACTGTAGTCCATATCTTTCATTTGGTGTATTTTCCCCCAACCCACCCTATTATTTTTTAATATATTTTTATTACAGAGGTTGTGAACTTACAAAACAATCATGCACATGTGTAGAATTCCCATATAACATCCCTTCACCAACACACCACACCATGGTGGAATATTTGTTACAGATTATGAGATATATCATCAGACTATTACCATCAACCATGGCCCATAGTGTACCTTTGGCACACGTTTTCCATACACCCCCATTATCAACACAGTACATCTTTGGCATAGATGCATGAATATTACAGTATTGCAGTGAACCACAGTCTATAGGTCACTCCAGTTGTGTTTTTCCCATGCTTCTCCACATTCCCACCACCCTGCAATAGTGACGTACGTCTGCTCTAGCTCACAGAGGGACACTCTTGCATCTGTACCATCGACCACAATTCTCATCCACCTCTGGGTTCACTGTGTTATTCAGTCCCTAGATTATTCTCTAGCCTTCTTTCAATTGACATTTACATGCCTAGACTACCCTTTTCAGCCACAATCCCATTCATAAACCAGTTGCTACTCACCATAATGTGCTACCATCAACTCTATCCATTTCCACACTTTTACAGTCAAGTTAATTAAAACTTCTACATACATTAAGCATCAGTACTCCTTCACAGCCCTTCTCTTATCTCCTAATAACCTATACTCCAGGTTTTAACTCCATGCATTTATTCTTCATATTTAGTTCATATTCAGGAGACCACGCAATATTTGTCCTTTGTGTCTGGCTTACTTCACTTAGCATAACGTCTTCAAGATTCATCCATGTTATCATGTGTCCCAATTTCATTTCTTCTGACAGCAGCATAGTATTCCATCATATGTATATACCACATTTTGTTTATCCATTCATTGGTTGATGGACACTTGAGTTGTTTCTACCTTTTGGCAATTATGAATAACGCCACTATGAACATTGGTGTGCAGAAGTCTGTTCATGTCACAGTTTTCAGTTCTTCTGGATATGTTCCTAGTAGAGAATTGCTGGAAAATATGGCAGTTCTGTATTTAGCTTCCTGAGGAACCTCCAAATTCTCTTCCACAGAGGCTGCATCATTTTACAATCCCACCAACAGTGAAGGAGTGTTCCTATTTCTCCATATCCTCTCCAGCACTTATTGTTGTCTGTTTTGTTTTGTTTTTTAATAATAGCCATTCTATGTGGTGTTAGATGATATCTCATTGTTGTTTTGATTTGCATTTCCCTAATAGCTGGTGATATTGAACATTTTTTTTTCATGTGCTTTTTGGCCATTTGTATTTCCTCTTTGGAAAAATGTCTGTTTAAATCTTTTGCCCATTTTTAATTGGATTGCTTGCTTTTTTATTGTTGAGTTGTATGATCTCTTTATATAGAATGGAAATCAAACCCTTAACAGATATGTGGTTTCCAAATATTTTCTCCCATTGAGTGGGCTGCCTTTTTACCTTCTTTTTTTTTTTCTTTTGTTTTATTTTTTTTTAATTTTTTTAAAGAAGATTTAAAAAATGTTACATAAAAAATATAAGGGATTCCCATATGCCCCACTCCCTCCCTCTACCATACTTTCCCACATCAACGACATCCCTCATTAGTTTTGGTACACTTGTTAAAATTGGTGGAAACATATTGAAGCATTGCTACTAACCATGGATTACAGTTTACATTATAGTTTACACTCTGTCCTCCACAATTTTGTAGGTTATGACAAAATATATAATGGCTTGTACTCGTCACTGCAGTGTCATGCAGGACAACTGCAACGTCTTCTTGACGAAGTCCTTTGAATCACAAACGTTTAAATTTGAGGAGGTTCCATTTAACCATGTTTTCTTTTGTTGCTCGTGCTTTCAGTGTAAGGTTTAAGAATGCACCACCTACCACCAAGTCTTGAAGATATTTTCCTACATTTTCTTTTAGGAGATTTATGGTTCTTGCTTTTATATTTAGGACTTTGATCCATTTTGAGTTAATTTTTGCATAAGGAGTGAGATAGGGGTTCTCTTTCTTTCTTTTGGCTATGGATATCCTGTTCTCCCAGTACCATTTGTTGAATAGACTGTTCTGTCCTCGCTGGGTGGGTTTGATAAGCTTGTCAAAAATCACTTGACCATAGATGTGAGGGTCTGTTCCTTAACCATCATTTCAGTTTCATTGGTGTGTCTTTCTTTATGACAATACCACGCTGTTTTTACCACTGTAGCTAGGTCATATGATTTAAAGACCCGAAGTGAGAGTCCTCCAACTTTGCTTTTCCTTTTTAAGATGTTTCTGGCTATTCAGGGCCCCTTACCCTTCCAAATGAGTTTGATAATTGTGTTTTCCATTTGTTTAAAAAATGCTGGTGGAATTTTTATTGGGATTGCATTGAATCTGTATATCAGTTTGGGTAGAATTGACATCTTAATGATATTTAGTGTTCCAATCTATAAGCATGGAGTGTTCTTCCAATTATTTAGGTCTTTTTTTATTTCTTTTAACAACTTATAATAGTTTTCTGAATACAAGTGCTTTGCATCCTTGGTTAAGTTTATTCCTAAATATTTGATTCTTCTAGTTGCTATTGTAAAGGGAATTTTTTCCTGACTTCCTCCTCAAATTGCATATTATAATTGTATAGAAACACCACTGATTTTTGCATATTGATCTTGTATCCTGACACTCTACTGAAATTTTTTATTAGCTCTTGCAGCTTTCTAGTAGACTTTTCGGGACTTTCTAGATATAGTATCATATCATCTGCAAATAAGGAAAGTTTTACTTCTTTTCTGATTTAAATGCCTTTTATTTCTTATTCTTGCCTGATTGCTCTATCTAGAACCTCTAGCACTATATTGAACAATATCTCAACAGGAAAGCTTTGAGTCTTTCACCATTGAGTTCAATGTTAGCTGTGGGCTTTATCATGTTGCGAAAGTTTCCTTCCATTCCCATCTTTTGTAGTATTTTTGTCAAGAAAGGATGGTTTATTTTGCCAAATGCCTTTTCTGTGTCAATTGATAGTATCATATGATTTTTCTTCTTTGATTTATTAATGTGGTGTATTGGGCTGATTGACTTTCTTGTGTTGAACCACTCTTGCATGTCTTGTATAAAACCCATTTGATCATGATGAATAATTTTTTAATGTGTTGTTGGATTCGATTTGCAGGTATTTTGTTGAGGATTTTTGCATTCTTATTCATTAGAGAAATGGGTCTGTAATTTCCTTTTTTTTTTTTTTTTCATAATATCTTTATCTGGCATTGGTATTAGGGTGCTATTGGCTTCATAGACTGAGTTTGGTAGTGTTCCTTCCTGTTCAGTGTTTTGGAAGAGCTTGAGTAAGATTGGTATTAAATTTTCTTTGAATGCTTCATAGAACTCACCGGTGAAACCATCTGGTCCTGAGCTTTTCATTTGGGGAGCTGTTTGATGACTGTTTCAATCTCTTTACTTGTGATTGGTTTGTTGAGGTCTTCTCTTTCTTCTAGAGTATGACCAATTGACTTTTGACAAGGGTGTTAAGTCTACTCAATGGAGAAAGAATAGTCTCTTCAACAAATAGTGCTGAGAAAACTGGGTATCCATATACAAAATAACCACAGTGGGCCCTACCTCACACCATATACAAAAATGAACTCAGAATGGATCAAAAATGGGAAGTGGATGTGGCTCAAGTGATTGAGCTCCCTCCTACCACATGAGAGGTCCCGGGTTCAGTTCCTGGGGCCTCCTAAAAGGAAGACGAGCACATAATGAACAGACACAGCAAGTACAAACAACAAGGGGGTGGAAGAAAATAAATAAAAACAAATCTTTAAAAAAAAATGGATCAAAAACCTAAATATAACAGCCAAAACTATACAACTTCTAGAAGAAAACATAGGGAAGCATCTTCAGGACTTTGTGTCAGGCAATGATTTTTTAGACTTTACACCAAAAGCACAAACAACAAAAGGAAAAATAGATAAAATGGGACTTCATCAAAATTAAAACTTGGGCATCAGTCTTCATCATGAAAGTAAAAGGACAAGAATGGGAGAAAATATTTAGAAATTACATATCCAATAAGGGTTTAACATCCAGAATATATAAAGAAATCCTGCAACTCAACAACAAAAAGACAATGTTTTTTTAATGGGCAAAAGACCTGAATGAAATTTCTGGCCAATAAGTGCATGAAAAGATGCTTAGCACTATTAGCCATTAGGGAAATGCTAATTAAAACCACAATGAAATATCATTTCACACCCACTAGAACGGCTACGATTTGAAAAACAGAAAACAGCAAATGTTGGAGAGGATGTGGAGAAATAGTAATACTCATTCGTTGTTGGAGGGAATGTAAAGTTGTGCGGCCACCGTGCAAGACAGTTTGGCTGTTCCTCAGAAAGTTAAGTATAGAGTTGCCATATGACCCAGCAATCCCGCTTCTATATACCCAGAAGAATTGAAACAAAAGCTATTTGCACAATGCTATCCATAGTGACATTATTCACAATTCCAAAAAGGTGGCAGCAATCCAAATGTCCATCAACAGGTGATTGAATACAAAACGTGGTATATACATATGTGATACTTCGGTTCTTGTGTCAGCTTGGCCAGGTAATGGTGCCCAGTTGTTTGGTCAAGGAAGCACTTACCTAATTGTTACTGTGAGGGCATTTCGTGGACTTAAATCATCAGTGATTTGATGGCATCTATGGCTGATTACAGCTATAATCAACTGAGGAGATTGCCTTCAGCCATGAGAGAAGTCATATCCAATAAATTGAAAGCTTTAAAAGGAGAAGTGATTATTTCAGCATCAGAAGATAGAATTTTCATCTGTATTTCAGACAGACAGCTTCTCTTGGGGAATTCATCAAAAACCTTCCTCAGAGTTCCCAGCTTGCAGCCTGCCCTATGGAATTTGGGCATGTGCATCCTCACAGTTGCATGAGACAATTTTATAAAATCTCATAATATTTACAGATATCTCTAGTCAGTTCATTTCCATTGCAACTAATTCAGCTTACAATGGAATATTATTCAGCTGTAAAAAAGAATGAAGTTCAGATACATGGGCATCATGTTGAGTGAAATAAGCCAGATAAAAAAGAACATGTATAATATCATTGATATGAAATAATTAGAATAAGCGAATTCATAGAGTCATAAACTAGAATGAAGATTACCAGGGGACTTGCTGGAGGTGGGGAATGGGGAATTAATTACTAATTGGTACAGAGTTTATATTGGGGGTGACAGAAAAGTTTCGATAATGGATGGTGGTGATAGTAGCACAACCTCACAAATGTAATTAATACCATTGAATTATATATTTGAATGTGATTAAAAGGGGAAATTTTAGATTATATATATATGTTACTAGAATTTTAAAAATTTTAAAACCATAGGATTGTACAACAGAAACAGTGAACCCTATAATCTATGGGTTATAGTTCAGAGTAAATTATAGTAGCACTGTTTCATCAATTGTAACAAAGTTACCACACTAATGCAAGGTGTCCGTAATAGGGAAAATTGCATATAGGGGACATGTCTGGAAAAATCAGTATTTTCTGCATGCTTTTTCTGTAAACCTACAACTTCTGTAATATAATTTTTTTTAAAAAATGACAAGATGATCTGAGGTTAAGAAAAGAAAAAGTGTTAAATACCCAGCCTTCTGATTTTACACATACATGAGAAGGCCTTGAACCCAGTGTACACCAAGAAGCTAAGATTGTTGTTTGTTATATGATTTGTAGTATAAATATAATATTTTCCACTTCCTTACACCAGGTCCCCCTGAGAATCTTTTTTTTTTTTTTATTGCTGCTTAGCAGCAACGTGGATAAACCTTGAAAACATTACGCTAAGTGAAAGCCACCAGTCACTAGGGCACATATTGTATGAAACCATTTATAGAAGGTGCCCAGAAGAGGCAAATCTGCAGAGACAGAAAGTAGATCACTATTCGCCTGTGGAGGAAGTGGTGTGGATGGAAGGAATGAGGGGTGGCTTGTATAGGTATAGCGTTTCTTTTTGGGGTGATGAAAATGTTCTAAAATTTATTGTGGTGATAGTTTCACAACTCTGTGAGTATACTAAAAACCTATTGATTTTATACTTTAAATGAGTGAGTGTTTTGGTGTGTGAATTATATCTTAATAAAGCTATTGCAACTGAAGGGTAAAAGGGTACCATTTTTGCTGCGTCAATCCATTTTATATGCAAAATCATACTTAGCAATTAATCAGACACTGCCAAGTGTCACCTAAAAAAAAATCCCCAAGTACTTTGTTGAACAAACACTTGGATTTTGCGTTTATAAAAATATGCTTGATTAAGTGGCAACATAATTTATTGGCCTAAATATAATGCATCTGAGCAAGTAAGAACTGGGGAAATAGATCAACCTTGGACTATCACATATTATGGATCATAATTGTTTACTGGGGTTATTAACATTCTTTACCAGTCTCCTGGGACAGCTTGCAGGTACAGTTCCTCAGTATAGCTTCCAGGGGTTGTGTCTCTCATATTTTGTTTCTATTCCGGGATGACAAGCATCACAGAACCCAATACTGACAATATGCTGTCCATTTAGGTCCACTTCTGGCAACAGAATTAGCACTGCATGGTCATTTACCTTAGCTGGGTATATTGGCCAGGATGTGACTCGTTTGGTGGGTATGCAAAAGGAAAAAGATGGAGACACTGAAATTGTAGAGGAGCAAGAAATGATGACGTTCTCTAGGAAAATTGATGAGCCCGTGATATCACCAACTGCATTCAGTAAGCTTACGAGAATCCCCACCTACCTATTCATTACGTGGGGGGTGTTATTCCAGGATGGAAGCTATTTCATGATGAATAATGGACTTAGGCATAGCAATAGATGTGTCATTGCCTGTGGTTACTGTTTTGGCTAATTAAGAAAAATAATTAAGCATAGTCTATCACCTATTCATCTACCCACTAAAAAAATTTGAAGAAATGCAAGCAAAGCAAACCACCTATCATACTAGCACTCAGAAAATGGAAGCATCCCATTCCATTCGCTGATTGGATTATCATTGGATTCCGGAGTTCACGTGGACCTTAAAGGTCAAAGTATCCAACAGTCTACAAAGATTGTTGAACTACGGGGAGGAGAAAATCTCCGATGCCTGTGGTAGTTTGAGGGTCTTAGGGACTCCAGTAAAGATCATGTCCTTAGGTGTAAACCTATTGTAAGTCGGACCTTCTTTTGATTAGTTTACTTCAGTAGGGTGTGAATCGGGGTGGGTCTTAATCCTCTTACTGGAGTCCTTTATAAATGAGATGAAGACAGAGAGAAACCCACAGAGTCTAGAGAAAAAGCCACGGGAGCAGAGAGAGAAAGCCACAAGAGCAAAGAGCTGAAATCAATGGAACCCAGGAGAGAGGAGACCAGAAGTTGAAGCAACAAAACCTCTAAGAGAAGGGAGAGACCAGCAGGTGCCTCAATGTGCTGGTCTTTGGGGAGAAGTCATCATATGATGATGCCTTGATTTGGACACTTTCACAATCTCAAAACTGTAAGCTTGCAGCCTAATAAATCTTCATTGTGAAAGCTAACCCATTTCTGGTATACTGCTTTCAGCAGCTTTTAGCAAACTGAAACAATACCCTATGGCCAAAGCCAAAAGATAAAGTAGGCAGGCAGTGGTTAGCAGTGAAGGTGAGCTACCTGCTTCATCCCAACACTGGCCAGTGTTCTTGGGCCCCACCATTGTGGTCACTCCCGAGGCACTGTCCCACAAGCAACACAAGTATCAAACTGTGTTACAGCTGGTGCCCACATATGAGATTAGAGGGAAATGACCTGTCTTTCTCTCTTACCTCCGACATCTGCACCTGATACCAGGAACTCCAACATCTGCTTGATCAACTAGACTCAATCTAGGCATAAGGGGTCAAGACGTAGCTTTCCTGATGACATTGATGTGTGTATTCCATCTGCCTTTACAAGGAAGGTTTTGCTTTAATAACTGGGTTACTTTGTTATTTAAAAGTCACTTTGTGTTTTTATAAGTATGTGTGTAAATGCACACACACATGTGCATGTGCACACACTGCCACACTCTTAGTAATTTAAGATGAACCAAAAAATGCTACGTGGTTATCTCTGGGTGGTGAATTTATAGATAATTTTATCTTTTGCTAATGTTTCCAGTTTTTCTAAGATGAACTGCTTTCTACATCTAAAACGACTTGTATAGTTTTTTATTTTAAAAATTGGACTTAATACAAACTAATTCACAGATTGTTTTTGGTTCCTAAGGACTGACCACTTAGGTCCCTCAGTAAATTCTGGCTAAGCCAGAGCCTCTCTGACTTTTCACTTTGGCAGTCTCCCTACCCCACCCCATTATGCACACTTGAAAACTAGCTGGTTCTCTGGACACAGCCGTGGGGATTTGGGGATTTTTTGTGCTGTTTTTTACTATGGATGGACTTCCCAAAACTATGTTTGGAATGAATTGATTCCTGAGTTTTCCTGTAGATTTTACTGGTATTTCTTTTTAAATCTGAACCACAGGACTATGAGTTACCTAGACGTCTACGCCATACAAGCATGGGATTTGTGTCTGTGACCATGTAAGGTGGAACTATAACAAGCAAGCAATGGTTATTTTGAGTGTAGTGGGTCCGAGGTTTACAAAGCTCAAAGTAGAAAGTTGAACATGTGTAAAATATAGACCTCCAACCTCTGCTTTTGGTGATGGTCCCTCAGTCAGTCTTGCCTGAACATGAAAATTATTCATTTCTATATTTGTGGGAAAATGGTATTGCCCTTTAGCTCTCCTTAGTCCTACGTCCAACGTTGTATCAAATCTAGTGATGATAGTAGAGCCAAAGAAACCGGCACCAAATCTCCTTGATTAGTGAGCGTGCACCTCGCAGATCAGCAGGTCTTGGATGAGCTTGAATCTGATGAATTTCCACAAGACTGGGGGAGTCCTGATTTCTTGGCCAAAGAGCAAGCCTGCTAATGCAGCTTCATTAGGCCAGAGTGTGGGCCTCTGTGTCTACACCACGGGGTCTTACGGGCGCTTGTCGAGCTCTGTAGTCTTCACGGGCACACTTCCAGCCTTCAAGCCTGCCCATCTGTAGGTTCCATGTATAACCCTCTTCCCTTAGTCCTTCTCAACTGGCCAATAGCAGCCTTTTTAAAATTTTTTATTCCAGTAACAACCTAAAAATGTCCCCCTTTTAACCACATTCAGATATGTAATCCAGCGCTGCTTATTACATTACCAATGTTGAATAGCAGCCAGTTTGAAAAACTAGAACGCTCTCCTTCCAAGGTAGCCGGTGCTAGACACTGGAGTTTCAGGATGAAAGATACAATCCTTCCCCTTTAGCTGGAACCTTGCAAACCTCTAGTAAACCTGTGGTTATGGTCTACGGGAAGAAGAAGTTCACAGGTAGTTATAATGCAGATAATAAAGGACAACTATGGAGGAAGCACAAGGAGCAGTGGAAACACCCGACCCAGACTTGGGGTGGGCGTGACGGACAGGAAGGCTTCTCAGAGTTTCCCCGGCGAGATCCATGGGGAATCCTGGACATAGCTCTATCCTAGTGCCGACCACATTATATGCAAATTATCTATTATTGTCTCATTTCCTCCACTAGACTGAAATCTCCTCTGAGAATTAAAACTTAGACATCTTTAGATCCTTGGCACATTGTTTGGCACATAGTAGATGCATATAAATGTCCTCTTTTCTTTCCTTTGTTTCTTTTTTTTAATACCAGCTTAATTGAGATATAATTCACGTATCATTAAATTCATCCGTTTAAAGTGTACAAATCAGTGGTTTTTAGTATATTCAGAATTGTGCAACCATCACCACTCTCTAATTCCAGAACTTTTTCATCATCCCCAAAATAAAACCATACCCTTTAGCAGTCACGCTCTATGCTCCTTCCCCCCAGGCCCTAGCAACAACTAATCTACTTCCTTCTCTATGGATTTGCCTCTTCTGGACATTTCCTATAGATGGAATCATACAAAATTTGGCCTTTTGTGTCTAGCTTCTTTCATTTAGCAGAATTTTTCCGTATTCTCACATGTTGTAGCATGTACCAGTACTTCATTCCTTTTTATGGATGAATATTATTCCATTGCATGGATACACTACATTTTCTTCATCCATTCATCAGCTGATACGCATTTGGTTTGTTTCATTTTTTGGCTACTATTAATAATGCTGCTATGAATGAATACTCACATACAAGTTTTCATGTGGACATGTGTTTTCAATTCCCTTGGGTATATACCTAGGTGTGGTATCACTGGGTCATATGGTAACTCTGTGCTTAACTCTGAGGAACTGCCAAAATGTTTTCCAAGGCAGCTGAGCAATTTTACATTCCCACCAGCAATGTACGAGGGTGCCAATTTCGCCACATTCTAACCAACATTTATTATTGTCTGTTGTTGTTTTTTTTATTATAGCCAATCTAGTGGGTGTGAAGTAGCATTACATTGTGGTTTTGATTTGCATTTCCCTAATGACTAATGATGTTAAGCATCTTTTCATGTTACCTGCTTCACTTTCCCTTCTTTCTCTCATTGAGGAGTGACCAGGGCTGGAGAAACAGAACTCAGTTCCTTATACATAATGCTTCTCAAAGGAAGAAAGCATGCCATATTCATTTCAATATTCTCAGCACCTAGCACAGTGCTAGGCATATAGTAGCTGTGAAATAATTGTTTGCTAAAAGCATGAATAGAAGAAATGATTGAATGAACACACAAACCATTACATTTTGCTTTTTCTTCTGCTCAGATCCCTCTCCGAATTATCTTTTTAAAAATGTTTTGAAATCCTTGAAATGAACTCAACAGATGAATCATGAGTTGCAGGTGCAAACGTAAACTAAGAAAAGCTGTGATCTTTAAAAAGATAATCCTGTTCATTACCAAATCTCACTTTGAAATCATTTATCTCCCACCCAAGAAAACATTTTTCTTAAATAAAGTCTAAGCAAAGTAATTTTTAAGAAACTGTGGAAGCGATTCATTTTCTTCTGTTTTCTTTATGGCTTTTTTTTCTGAAAAGTAAGCCCTCAGTGACCTAGTTTAATAAAAAGATCTATGAAAATGTCAAAGTAAAACATACAGTAAGTCAAATCTCATTTCAACTTGGCTGATTTCATTGAAACCAGTAATGGTCAAGTGCTGAGTCAGTGAAGAGAAAGGACACTCAAGAAGAGAAAGGATGATTGTGATTTCTCAGCCTCTCCCTTCTTCACATCTGATCAAATCATGCCTTCTTTTGATTTTTGGTCTTATCTAAACTATATGCATCTGCAGTAAACTGTTGACACCTGTGAAACTGAATTTGCCCTTCTGAGTCAATTTTTTTAGTGTGGACACCATCAACAAGTGAATGCAAAAAAGGCAGAGTCAGTGGGAAGTAGGCTAATCCTGTTTTGCTTTTGCTTCCTGGGTCAAGGAAGTTAAGCTAATAAACTAAAAACAAACTAATGAAAAGAGTTATGATGTTTGGATTTGTTCTTTTCTTAAAAAATAGAACTCTTATTTCACATTACCCAATGTTGTTATGTTTCCTAATTTCACAAGTTTACCTAACTTTTTAGGTGACCCTATTCATTCTACTTAAAGTCAATTCTCTATTTTTAGAAAAGGGCAAGCATAACTTACACTGGTGGACTAGAAGTTAGGAAACCTGGGTTTTAGTCTCTGCTATGAATTTCTAGTGTGACCCTGGGGAAAGCAGATGTTTCCTCACCTCAAAAGTACTGGATCTCCCAGGACCTTTCCAGTTATAAAGTTCTCTGAATGTATTAGATGGTGCCTTGGCTCCAAAGTGGATCAAGTCTTCTAAGAACAAGTTCTGAAATAAGCCTCGTGGAACAGATTATATTATCAGGAATTCAGACCACCTCCGGGATCTGGAATCCTGGCCTCTCTTGGTGTTTCATTGGTCGTGGCAGCATTTCCCATTCCTCTCCCACCTGTGCCACAGGAGTGCGTATTTCTAAGGCATCCTAAAATCCTGGGACTGATGGTAACTCTCAAAGTGTAAGGTCCTTATTGTTTGGTTTCATAAGTCTCTTCTGTCGTCTGCTCTTGGCAAACCAGTTTTGAGTCTGGCCTCATGACCTGAGCTATGGTGTGTCCTTGACTTGAACACACCATTGTTTTTTCACAAATGTCTTTTTTCCTCCTTCACAGGGTACATACCCAGTTACTTAGACAAGGACGAGCTATGTGTAGTATGTGGTGACAAAGCCACGGGGTATCACTACCGCTGCATCACATGTGAAGGCTGCAAGGTAAATGTCCCGGGACCCTGCGCTCAGCTCAGCTCAGCTCCCCTCCCAGGGCTCTCCAGGAATACAGTGTGACCTTTAAGGTCAAATTCTGACCAAACCCCAACATTCATGGCCCACCATCATCCTGCTATCCGGTTTCGCTCTTCATGTTTGAAGTGATTTTTTTCCCCAATGAAAAATAACTAAAAGTAGTTTTGCAAGAATCTGATCAGTATCTGGTTTCTTTACCGCTAATTATTTTTAAAACAGAGGGAAATAAATAAAATGAAAAAATTAATAGAACTCTCAGTTTGTGCTTAAAATATGTAGATAGGTTATGTTACCATCCCAAGAAATAATTGTTTCTTCTCCTGTTTTATCCACAGTGTTTGAGGAGACAGAATTTGCTTTTTTTTTTTTTTCTCACTGTTAATCTGAATGAATATGCTCACTTTTAAGAGTTCCATTAGGGAATATCCTTGAGACTACTTAGACCCACTTATGCTCTGAAATTATCCAAATTGGCTTTCCGCACAGCCTGCAGTCAGTAAGTAAATTCTGGTCATCCATCAGCTAATTTTATGTTCTACAGACCCATCTTCAGGAGATACTTGACAAGCATATACGAGTGATCAACAGTCAGTTCATTTCCCGAAAGTGAGTTTAAATTTGCCTATTTATCATCTGCATCGTCAAAATTAAGATGAGCTTTCTGGCAAAATAACTTTTGTCCCAACAACCTAGCCTAGATAATAAAGTGTACGATAAAGGTAAATGAAGCCAAGCCCAGTGCCGCATCCCAGCATTCAGCTAATGTTTTATAAATGAGTAAGTATTTAAAGTCAGGATGGGAATTTTTTTCCCTTTTTTTCCTTGCTATATTTTAAACTAAATTATCACAAGATTTAAACCCCAAACCCTTATGCAAAAATTGTATTAAAGTTCATGAAACAATTCCATCTTTCCTCCCCACTCTCCCTCCCTTACCTCTTCCCTTCACCTACCTGTTCTCCAGGCATCCTTTTCCTCCTTCCCTGATCCCAAACACCAAAAATCATCTTGTTTGCCCCAGTTCAGAAATGGTTTTCTATGCAAATTCCCTACATTTTGTGCATGAAATTAGGAAACACTTAGCAAAAGCCTGCTAGAAATGTTGCGATGATAATCCATTAGGAAGAGATGAGCCTTAAGGTCCCCGTGGCCTTCTGTCCACAAGCTGGTACTTGGAATATGGGTGCAATGTGTTCTCGTTCCCCCAGACCCATTGATTCTGGAATTGGTAATGCTTTTTCAAAGACCGGTCTCGGGGTTTTCATTACATCTATGAAAATAAAATCTTTTAAGGAGTTTAATGGAGTTGATTACAAATAAATCTTGGCTATTTATTAATTAGGACACACAGAACATCTCTTGAAAGGACATTTTTATTGGCTTGATTTGAAAGTAATAGAATTGCATTACTGTCGATACATTCTCTCATTCCAAAAGCTTAGTAATACAAGCTGCCCTTTCTTCTAAATTAGCCCCAATTCATAAGGCTTCACCTGCCTGATTATGCAGCATTGAGATTCTTTTTAAATCCATTTCTGATGGTAAATTTTGAATTCTGGGAGGCACTCTAATGAAAATTCCATTTAATACTTAACCCCAATGTGACTCTACGATTGAATATGCCTTACAGAGGACTTAATGCATTATTAGCAATTGACTTAATCAAGGGGAGAATCAAGCCTATTACCCATGTCCCTATGTCACATATGTTCCATGATGATCCAGAAACCCACGAGCTGCCTTTCTCTAGAAGCGAGACCACACAGCTTGTTGGGGCCAGGTGCAGCTGCGGCTTTCCTAAAACAACTCAGGGAACACAAAGGGAGATTTCTCAGCTCCTGTGCCTTCCTCAGATCAGAAGCCTGTTTCTAAACCAGGCGCTCCATCATAAAACCAGAAAGGATCTTCCCTAAGTTGGCTACACAGACTCATTTACTATAATGACAAAGAACTTTGGGAAAATACAAGAGATTTTTTCAAAGGAAACACAGTTTATAACAGTGGCCAAAGATGCAAAAGGCTATGCTTCCCATACTGTTTATTCAAAACTGAATTCAAACATATTTCTGCCCCACACTTTTCATGTGTATGAGAAGAATCACGTTTGCCCTAAAGGCAGTGAAAATCTTTTGGAGATGTTTTCTCTGCTGTGATATGTGGTGTTCATGCATGTTTTATGGAAATACTGTTGATCCTTTCCCACTTCTAAAAGCATTTTAACAACTACCCATATAGTGAACTAGCTCCTTATCACACCGACTAGTGCAGCTTCTCAAACCACCTAGGATATGGGTCCAGTTCCAAAAAATAACCAGTGAAATATAATATATCCTTATTCATTCCCTGGGACATCTCTTTTGCCTGTGAATTCACCTCTAAAAGGGTTTTCTTTTTTATAAATTGACATTTTAAATGTCTTCGATTAATGTTCCCTTCCAGGAGTTAAATTTTGTCACACTTTAAAATTACAGACCTAGCATATTTATACACGTAAATGAAATTGTTCATGTGTAAAATATGCTTTCATTGTGCCTTAGGGAAGACCAAAATCTTAAAAGGAATTTGGTCCGTGAAGTACCCAATAAAAGTCATTGAGGAAAGACACAGAAAAGATGACACTTTATGGAGAGCAGAGCTAGCTACCTCAACTCTTCTTTTGAAATAAGCAAATTCATTTTCTTATTCATTCCATTAAAAAATGCATAGAGAAGCCTCTTTGGGCCAATGGGTGTTACCCTTAAGTCTGGCGTGCCACACCTCGTTCTCTCTTTCGTGTTTTCTGACCCATCTGTGTGCTCTCCACCCCTGGATTATGAGTCAGTAACAGAGCGTGAGTGAGGAAAGGGTCTGCCCAACTTCAGCTGGGGTAGCCTTTCCTCTCCTTATAGCAGCAGTCAACATTCTCGTTGGCTCTCTCGGACTTTAGTTTGCCACCTCTAGGAAAGCTTTGCCTCCTCCAGAAGGAGGCAGGCTACCCTCCCACTCCTCTTCTTGGCATTCATCTTGCCAGGAATCTCTGGGTTTTCTGTTACCCTCCAGGCAAGAGTAACCTTTGAAAGTGGATTGGACAGAGGGCAATGGAGGTAAATGGGAAGATTCACAGGGAAGCTGGTTTTTCACTCTTGAGGCATGCCCTGACCTTCATGATTTGGCAGGCCTTGACACCCTGAGTAACCCAGGGAAATACTGCCAACATCTCAGACATCTGCACCATATGTGATTCCATGCATCAACATCATTCAAGTTAATGGATTCAAGTTTCTAAGTATGCAGCACCCAAATATAATATGACAGTTTTGTGTTAGAACTTCAACAATGGAAACAGTAAGAGATTTGCACACATGCCCGCAAATGAGGTCCATTAACTTCCATAATTGCTGGCGTTTTCCCATTTTCTTTTGCTTTGCCCAAGATAAAATCCTACCCTTTGACCTTTTAATTATAAGGAAGAGCTCTTTAGTGTATCTGAGTGAGGAATATGCAAGTGTGTGTATGTATATACATGAGCAATGTCAAGGAAAATCAAACAAGGTAGTTAAAATTTGGGCTTAATCTAGGTCAAATGGTATTTCAGTCCCACCATTTCTCTGACAAAGTTAGAGACCCCTTTTAAGCTTTAGTAAAGAACACCCTTTAAATCTTGTTTTGTCTTGCTCCTCTACTGAAACAGATAGAACTAAGTTTTTTTGAGGTGTAGGTGGGAGGGTACTATTTATTATGTGTTCATCTTAAACATTTAAATAATACTGTAAAATTGGCTTAGGTTTACAGCATTTAATCGGTTAAGTAAATAAGATTTGGAGTACGACTGCTGGATTCCAGGTTGAGTTCCAGCATGTACTTGCCTTGTGATCTAGGACCAGTGATTTAACCTATGTGAGTCTTAGTTTTTCAGTCCATACCGTGGAGGTGTGGCACGTACCTGCCTTCTGAGGTTGTGGGGAAGCGCAACTACCGCACTTCGCATGGTGCCCCTCACAATAAGTGCTAGCTGCATAATGAATTCCTACAGTGCAGAAATACAGTTGCCAAGACGTGAGGATCATGTCCCCGGAAAGATTCTAGAATAACACACCCTTGAGAATGTTATATAATTCTCCCAAGTCTAGAATTCAGTAGTGTCCTCAGAGACCTTTACAGTGGGACTCTCCAGAATACTATTGTTTGAAGGATTTTTTGAGCTGGCCGTGGCCATCTCAAGGCAAAAACAAGGGTTGAGAGAAGCAGATGTGCTCAAGCGATTGAGCTCCCACCTACCACATGGGAGGTCCCGGAGACCTCCTGGAGAGGACGAGCAAGACAGCAAGCTGGTGCGATGGGCTGGCGTGGCAAGCTGGCGCAACAAGATGATGCAACAAAGAGGCACAAGGAGAAAGCACAATGAGAGACACAGCAAGGCGGGGAGCCGAGGTGACTCAAGCAATTGGGCACCTCCCTCCCACATGGGAGGTCCCTGGTTTGATTCCAGTGCCTCCTAAGGGGAGGACGAGCACACAACAAACAGACACAGCAAGCACAAGGGGGGAGGGCAATAAATTAATCTTTAAAAAAAAAACAAGGATTGAATTAAATCTCTAAAGATAGTTAATTCATCTGTTTAATTAAATGATTAAATTGTTAATTAATAAAGTATCAAGAATACCAAGCTCTTTTTTTCCCTACTGTAAAGTAGCAGACTTTTTCATAGCTTAACTTAGCAATGTAATTATGGGATCTTATGAAATGAAAAAATGTAATTTATCTATATTATTCAGGGTTGAGATAAAAACAAAAGCAAGCACTAGATTATCACATTAGCCTCTTTTCTTTGAATAAATGCCAAAAGCTATAGCATCTATAGTCGTATGACAACCCCTTCAACTCAGATTTAGAATTTCTTTAGATTCCTTTGGGGCCAAATGTCCTATATTTGAATAGATAAAGCTAGAGGCTCATATACAGGTAAGGTCCAAAACAATTCCTCTCAAAGTTATGTGGAAACCAAATTCTGGAGTCATTCATTTCTAGAAAATATGACACTGTTATCTTGGGTCTTTCTTTTTCCTATAGGGTTTCTTCAGAAGAACCATTCAGAAAAATCTCCATCCATCCTATTCCTGTAAATATGAAGGAAAATGTGTCATAGACAAAGTTACACGAAATCAGTGTCAGGAATGTCGCTTCAAAAAATGCATCTATGTCGGCATGGCAACAGATTGTAAGTAGATCTTCATTTGCTGCTTATTCAAGGAGTGGTGATTGGGGAAGGGTTTGGTTCAAGGAAATCACCCGGGCAGAGTAGAAAGCAGGATACATGTGGGTGGAGGGGAGCTACGTTGCTTTCCCACAAATCACGCACTCCCCACTCCCAGGCTTGCCCTGAAATGGGGGCAGGAGCCGTGGCGGGGTGGTTTTCATCCTACAGAACTCCTTTATTTTCCCTGCCTTGTCAATTCCTAACCCTCCAAGTACCCAGATGACGGGGGAGGGGAAGCAGTTAAATTAACCCTGCCGTGTTTGCAAGACTGGTTGTTAGCTGCTCTCCCCTTGCGGCAGAGACTGCAGACGAGCGATCCTGCCCATTCACCTTGATAAGGTATAATTTTTACACACACCGTTCATGTAGTGAGAGACTCATGGACTGGTCTTAATTTTCAAAAACAGAGACAGGAACTCATTTTACGGACATTTTTGGAGACGGGGCACACAGGCCGAAAACACTGTGTTCAGAAATTTCTAAAGAATGAGAAGTTGAGTGCTATTGCATGAGTCATCTGCAGTTCGCTGTTTGCTGCATTTTTAGCCCTAAAGATATTCCGAGCTGAATTAGTCCTTCCCAGTTTTCAAAGTGCCGTAGCATATGGTAGTGAGATTAACCCTTGGTGTCTCTTCCTCTCACCCTGTGCAAGGAGATTTACACCAGTCACTCCAATTAATCTAATAATTAAAATAATAATCGGGGAGCAGATGTGGCCCAAGTGGTTGAGTACCTGCTTCTCACATGGGACGTCCCAGGTTCAGTTCCCAGTACCTCCTGGAAAAAAACAGCAACAACAACAAAAAAAATGAGATAACCAACTCAGGGGAGCCGATGTGGCTCAGTGGTTGAGTGCCAGCTTCTGACATACGAGGTCCCAGGTTCAGTCCCCGGCCCTGAGTACCTCAAAAAATCGTCATCATCATCATCATCATCATCATCATCATGACATTCAAAATGTGTGGCCTCCCTTTTGCCAGACATCAGTGTTAATGATTTCTACTGGAATAAAATTTTAGCATATCAATGAGGGATCACAACTTCTATATAAAAACAAAAAGATGAAAGGAGAAAAAGAAAGAAAAAGAGAGATAGAGAAAAGAAAGAAAATGAAAGAGAAAGAAACAGAAAGAGAGAGGGGAATAAAGGAGGAGGTAGGGAGGAAGGGAAGGAAATGCAATGAGGATTTTTCCTGATGAAATAATCATGGCTCACATTTTTGTGATAAATAGGATTCTCTCAACAAGAACAAGGAATCTGTGGAATATCTTGGTTCGCACAGGAAAGCTTTCAAAAGGAAAGATTAGGGAAGCGGCTGTGGCTCAATCAGTAGGGCTCCCGTTTACCATATGGGAGGCCCCGGGTTCGGTTCCCGGGGCCTCCTGGTGAAGGCAAGCCCGCCCGCACGGCGTGGTTAGCTGACCCAGCGAGCACAAGCAGCAAGGGGGGGGATAAATGAATAAATAAATAAAATCTTTAAAAAAAAAAAAAAAAAGGAAAGATTAGGCTGTTAGTCTAGGAACCTGGGGTTAATCCCTACCTCTTGGATGCTTAAAGACTTTTAGTCCTGGTCAACAATATTCCTGATAAGAATACGTGAAAATGATTGACCTAGAACCAAATGCTTAGCGCTGCCACTATAATGAACTGTTGTTATGAAGTAGTCATTTCATCATTTTATTGAGAAGTTAAAGATATGAGTGTTCATGAGATTTAAAAATTCCATGATAATCTAGTCTCTGAGGAAATAAATTTTGAATGCACCTGGCAAGGCATTAGAAGAGCTCAAACGATGTAACTGGCAAAACTTCAGTTCAATCTGAGATCTGCCCATGTAAGCTGTGTGGCCCTCTGAACTGAGACTCAGGTTCACCTTCTGTGAAATTATCACCTGCCTCATGGGGTTGTTTTCAAGTTGTTTTCATGTCAAGTGCATCACCTGGAATGCTGGAAGCATGGAAAAACGGGAGCTATGGGTATTATTTTCACCCCTTCCTCATCTCCCTTTAATAAGTAAATCAAGATGACTTAACAGAGGTGATTCATACTTTGCACATTTGTAAACTTCCAATCAAACCTAGATGATCTGAGGTTGAACCATTGCATTTGAGGATTAGCTGGGCACCTTGGTTCTCCTCCTCCTGCCATGCCTACTTTTTCCCTTTCCTTCTAGGTCACACCTTTGTTAGGAAACGGTCCTAAGATAGTGACTCCACTGGGTGGTGTAGAACTGGAGTCAGGAGTCCTGGGTCATTCATTGGCTCTGCCATGAACTTGCTGTGTGACCTTGGGCAAGCCATAGCCTCTCTGAATCAACTTTCTCCCCTGTGAAAGGAGAGAGTTGGACTAGATAATATGTAAAGTCCATTCCAGTTCTAGAATACTCTGACTCCGTGGGGTAAAACATGACCCTTTCCATTCCCCTGATAGTTACTAAAAGTCTGGCAAAATGGTTTATTTTAGATAGGAATCATAGAAGTGTAGGTTTCTTATTACCTACCATTCTTATTTCCCTTTTGCATTAATGATAAAATATCAGGGCTGCCGTCACAGAGCACTTGTGCTCTGGGTACAACATATGCATTATTGCATTCAGTACTCAATGAAGTAGGTATTATTGATCCCATTTTATACATGAAGAAATGAAAGCTTCGCGCGCCTAACTCGCCAGAGGTCACACAGCTAGAACTTGGAAGTGTCAGGATTATACCCAAAGTCCTTCCAGATTCCAAAGCCTGGGCTCTTCAAGCACCCACCAATTAAGGGTTGATGAGGGAGAGAGTAATGCAGGTGAATAGCTGTGAAGCCCAAGACAGACCCAGTCACATTCAAATTAGCCCTTGATGGAACCACGAAGAGTCAGGGTCCTTTTCCTCTGGGGGAGTGGCTCGTGAGCCTTCCACTTACCACTCCAGAACTTTCATTTAGCCTGAAACTCTCCTTACTAAGAGCCATTTGGGGGGAGAGGGAAGGAGCAGCACCCCTGAGAGTGGATTCAGATGACTGACCAGACAGATTCGTTGGTCATCCTGTAGCTGGTGTTGGGTTTTACTTCTCTCTGCTTCTCTCTTTAGAGCCACCTTCCATGGAGTCGGAATGCCCAGTGCCCGAGTCCCCTCAGGGCTTTGTTTGGACAAGTAGACTAGGCTTTGGGAGTTTGGCACTGGGGCTCCATGTGGGGCAATGGCCAGTCAAGGGCAGTTTACTGTCAATGGGAAACCATGCCCCAGTGTGATTCCACACCCCACAGGACCCACTGAGCCACCTGCGTGGCAGTGGTCCCCACAGCTGAGGCTGTGCCACGTGCGATCTGCCACGTGTCTTGGGAGTATTGGTGTGTTTTGTGTCATCTTTCTCCCCCTCGCAGTGGTGCTGGATGACAGCAAACGTCTGGCAAAGCGGAAGCTGATAGAGGAGAACCGAGAGAAGAGACGGCGAGAAGAGCTGCAGAAATCCATCGGGCACAAGCCGGAGCCCACCGACGAGGAATGGGAGCTCATCAAAACCGTCACCGAAGCCCACGTGGCCACCAATGCCCAAGGCAGCCATTGGAAGCAGAAACGGAAATTCCTGGTAAGGCTCTCTTGCACGGCCACTGCCGACCAGGCACGTCCGACCTCGATTCATTTGATCCTCACCACAACCCTGGGATGCTGGTGTTTCTTGACCCCATTTTATTGATAGGGAAACTGCACCTCTGAGAGACCAAGTAGCCTGCACAGCCAGAATTTGAATCCAGGTCTGTATGAGAACAAAGGTCATTCTACCATCTACTGCTTGTGACTCGCAGAATTACTAAGCAGTTTCTTAGGCCACATCATCTCAGTTTGCTTTTGCAAACCAACTAATTAGTAAAATTCTTTACTTGCCTGCTTTTAATACCTATTTCTTATGCCCAGTGTATTCCTGCTTATGCCCCTAAACTCCCTCCAAATTATCCCTTTTAATATAACCCCTAAGATGAAGTGTCCCATACAACAAATGTATTTTTATGTCAAGAGAAATCAAAATTTTTAACTTAAAAAAACAGGCTCGAGCCCAGGGAGACAATGGGAATGCGGAGTGGGCGGAGGGTATGGAGGAAACAGGCCTTTCCAGAACACTTGGAGTATTGATGTTTAATGTGTACGTAGACTTACCATTTTGAAAGACCTTCACGCTCATTTCTCATTTGGACCACAAATGCTTTGCAGTAGACTGGAATTACTACCCCCGTTTACAGATACGGAAGCCAAGTCCACAGCCTTAAGCGGCTTGCCCAAGTCGCACGTCTAGAAAGTGGCAGAGCCAGGCCCAAAAGCCCGCTCAGGTCTTCTGGTCCCACGTTCAGACTCTTTGCCTGCCTCACCAGATGGACTATCTGCCCCCCACTGGTGTTTGACAATCTAAGAGACCGACCCCACTCTTAGATTATGATGTGAACCCCCTTTTGAGTAGCTCCTGAGCCCCGGCATCAGATATTCTGTGGGCTCTTTTTACCCCGAGGGTACATTAGCGTGTCCAGCAGAACCAGAAGGTAGAATGGTATGATCAGCCGTGCTCCTCAGCATTAGAATGGGGTAGATACTTTTAAAACAACATAGCAACAGCCTTAAAGGAGATTCTTTGGAAGAGTAAAATTACTCATAAACCACCTGCCCTCGAACAACTCTTTTCATTGTCAGTGAAGTGGGGCTCCTCTAACAATCACTGTAGCAAACACTTACCATGTGCCAGGTGCTATTTTCCGTGCTCTGTATATACCAACCCTAGAAGGGCATGCTGTTAGTAACTGCATGTGACAGACGGGGGAACCGAGGCAGAGGAGTTGAGTAAACTTGCCCAAGCTCCCACAGCTAGTGCGTGGTGGTGACAGGGGCAGCCCAGCCCCAGATCCGTGCTCTAACCACTGCTCTGTGGACTTCACCGCCTGCGCAAACCCCAAAAGCTTCCAAAAGACAGAAGCCCTTTAAGGGAGCAGCCTCTTAGTGCCTTCATCTTGCATTCCCACCCCCATCCTGGTGCATCTCCCAGGAGACTGGAAAACTAATTCTGGATAGACCCATTCTAACACAATATACTTGAGGCCAAACACGATACTGTCCTACGTAACCCCAGCCCTAAACAGTCCTTCCCCTGAATGTGTCCGCTATAAATGGACATTTTTGAAACCATGTCCAGGCTTGGGCTCTGCCCTCTGATTTCAGAGTCATGACCAAGCTGAATTCCATGTGCGATGGAAGACGCAGGCACATCCTAGCCTCTTCCTAGGGAATTTTTAACTTTTATTTTCTTTACTCCCCAGAGAGAAGTGATAGTAGCCTAATCAAGTCAGTTCCAGTGGTCAATAAGGTGCTACTTTCCAGCCTGTAAAGAGTTTTTTCTATTATTTAACAAACATTCATTGAGAAGTGTGGTAGAGAGAATAATGCTAGCCCTGCTGCCAAATATGCCCATTTCCTAGTCCCTGAAACCTGTAAATATGTTAGGTCACTTGGTGTCTTAGTTTCCTAGGGCGGCCACAGCAGATCACCACAAACTGGATGGCTTAACACAACAGAGGTTTGTCTCACACTTCTGGAGACCAGAAGTCTGAACTCAAGGTGTCAGCAGGACTCTGCGCCCCTGAGGTCTGTAGAGAATTCTGCCTTCCCCTCGCTAGCTTGGCTCCAGTTTCTGCCTCCCCGTTCACAGGCCCTTCTCCCTGTGTCTGTCTGAGTCCAGGCTTCCCCTGCTTCTATGGAGAAAGCAGTAAAACAGATTCCCCCAGAGCCTCCGGAAAGGTCCACGGCCCTGCCAACACCTTGGTTTTAGCCCAGAGTAGACACAGAGAACTGTAAGGTAATAAACCTGCAGTGTTTTAAGCCACTACATTTGTGGTTATTTGTTACAGCAGAAAATGGAAACTAATACAAGCAGCCCTTCTGCTCCGGGAAGAATAAACTAGCCGTGGTCCCTGGAGTTTACATTCCAAAAGAGGGAGGCAAGCCATAAGGATTAACTATGATACATGCAGGTGGAAGTGAAGTGCAGTGCAGGAAATAAACAGCATGATGGGACGGAGTGAGTGTGAGCTGGAAGTGGGAGAGAGACTTCACTTTACTAAACGGCCATCAGGGAAGGCCATTTGACCTGAGTCTGAAAGCTGAGAAACCAACTCCGTATGGCAAAATATAATCAAACCTCTCGACGTCTCGTGGTCTCTTTAGCAAAGATAGCACAATCTTTAGTTTAAAGGCTGCTATTGTTTTCGTTGTCCATATCATCTGTTGGAAGAACCAAAGAAGTTATGGCACAGAAGGATTTGCCTTTACTTTGTTTTGGCAGTCATGAGGTTGTCCGTTCACAAGAGAGCTTCCTCCGGAAGCTGACATTTACAGAGCACCTGTTTTACCTGCCAGTCCCTGCTCCCTTTCCCCTATGGAGCCGAGATGAAATGTATGTTTTGTAGATCCTTGATCTGTTCAAAAAATTCTCTCTCTTCATCCAACTACGAAAAGCTGCTTCTGTAGGCCATTTTCCCTTAGAGGGGTGTTGAAGGAGGTCAGAGCACCTCCACTGTCCCTTCTGTCTCCACAATGAACTTCATTGCTAGTAACCAATCCCCTCCCGTGTTCATGGAGGAAGGACCATGTTCCATTCACCGTTGACGTCTCAGTGTCTATCCCATGTGCAGTTGAAACTTGTCATAGCTCATCTCCAAGCTGGCTACCATCAAATTCTTTCCTCCCAATATACACAAGCCATTTTCTCCCATTAAGAGGTGGAATCTATTCCTCTGTCCCCTTGAAAATGGGCTGGCCTGTGATTTCTTTAAATAGTGGCGCTTGGCAAAAAGTAATGTTTGAGTGACTTTGAAGGTTGAGTCCTGAGAAGCTTTTCAGCTTCCATCTGGGTCTCTTAGCCGGGAAAACAACCTGTTCTCTCTGGGAGAAGCCAGCTGCCATGTAAAAAGTCTAACTACTTGGAGATCGCCATGCTGTGAGGAAGCCTGAGCTAGCCATGTGGAAAGAGAGATTCCCAACCAGCTCAGGCACTGGAATAGGAATCCCAGGTCAGAACTACCCAGCAATGCTCATCAATCCCTAGAACTCTAAGAGCTAATTAAAAAATTGTTTTAAGCCACTACGTTTTGGGATGGTTTGTTACACACAATAGATAACCAGAACAGAACTCAATAAATATTCATTAAACTGAACATACAGTTCCACAGCCCATCCTCAGAGATCGTACAGTACACTTAAGCCCCACGTCTCAGCCAGTTTACATATTTACACATCCGCTTGCAGGAGGGTGGCTCCAGTTGCATATTTATGCTCAGGGTGACAATTTCACTCTTTTGGGTGGTGAATTATTCCTACAAGGACCTGAGAATCTCTAGTTGAGAAAGACTGCTTTGCTAAATCAGTATCTATAGAGTGAATGAATAGGCTTCTGCATGCTAGGATTTGCACCCGATACCGCATTTTTGCTTGCAACACTGCTACGGATGCTGTTTTGTTTATTTTTATGTGTTGATGTCCTTTCGTGTTCTGAACAAGAACTTGAGGAGGCCTGATGTGCTAATGATAGCACAGTGATATGTCAGAAGGCATTAAAAATCATATATTATCATAAAAGCTACAAGTGTTCATTTATCTGGAATGATAAGGACCTTATTCCCCAGAAGGAGCTACATCATCATTTGTCACCATAAGACCAGGATCTGAGTCAGAAACAGGGACTGGTGGTTTGACCTGGGTTTTGAATAGATATTTGGGTCCGAGGAAATGAAAGTCATTGGCAAATGAGGAACTTTTGCAAAAGCCATGAAGATTTTCATAATAAAACTAAAGCCACTCTTTAAAACTGCTTCCAAAAGCATTTAAATCAAAAAAATTGTCTCGTGTTCTCGAAGCCCCTCAAATCTCTGTGCTACAGAAACGTCCGCTTTAACCACCAGCGCTTTGCGTGTGATGAAGGCAGTGAGGATGAAAGTAGATGTGGGCTGAGAAGGGAGTAAGTCGCATCTGATGCCAGATGAGGTCAAGTGGCGTCTCTCCGCCAGGAGCTACTCCCTTGTACACTTCCCAGCAGCGGTGACACATTTGGTTTGGCCAAAACTCCATGACAGCAGCAACATTGTCTCTTGCCGTTGACTTATTATTCTGCTCCCTTAGTTCACGTGCAGAGCCATGGCTTTAGGTGGCTCTTCTAGCCAAGTACGAATGTGACCTCTGGAGCCAGGGCAGGGCCCGCATTGCTTTTTCCCTGGCAGAGAAACCACCTGATTTCACACATTCAGGTCTGGGGTAGCCTCAGAAAAGGGGCAGGAGCAGACGGGTCTGGCAGGGTGGGTGATTTGGCCATGTGTGGTCTGCGTGGACGGGACATAGGACAAGCGCAGTTAAGTCTAGAAGGCACCTAGCACCCAAAGTTATCATCACACCAGAAGAGGGTGGGAAAGCCTAGTGGTTGGTTACGTGCATGGAGATTGGGACCAGGCTGCCTGGATTCGTTGTCTGCCTCTTGCTGCTTTAGACGGGTGACTAGAGCTCGGTTACCGTGTGCCCTCACCAGGTGGTATAAAGTAATCAGCATTAGGGGCCTAGTGGTGACTGGCACATCGTTAACCAGGTGAGAGGTTCCTAAGTACGTCATCTCTACCACCCTCATCAACTTAACCCTGCTCACCCCGGGAAAGGGTGGGCCCCAAGTGAGGTCCAAAGGCCCCAGGCCCTCCAGTCACTTTCTGCCTGGCTCTTCCCACCCACCCCTGCGAAGGTGCAAGAACGTGTCCTGTGACAAGCAGAGGGAGAGAAGCTCCCACCTGGCCCTGCCCTTCTCTGTATGAGCCAAACAGCTGCCTGCCTGGTCTTCGGCTCTGAGCCAGCCCCTCTTGAAGAGGTCAAGTGGCAGCTTTTCCCACTCTCTCTGAACAATGCTGATGAAAGAGTCAAAGCAGGAAGGCAAGCAGTTGTGATTTGTGTAACACCAGCCTCCTCCGGGGCTGAGCCAGGGCTGAGGCCCACATCAGCTCATACCTGACTCTCTCCCTTCACGCCCACCCGCCCCCACTGCCCCAGAGGGATGGCTCTGGATTCCTTCCTTCCCTAACCCCACATCCATCCGTCAAAAATCCCTGTCCTCAGCCTCCAGGATAGGCCCCAAGTTCTTGGACTTCCCTCTACCTCTCCTGCCACCCTGTAGTTCAGCTCACTTCAGCTCCTGTCCAAACTACTGCTGTCGCCTGTCCGCTTGTTCCTTTTACTCCCTACATCCCTTCTCCATATAAAAACCTTAAACCTTGTCATGCCACTCCTCGTTTGGAGCTCTTCAGTGAGATCCCGTTGCATTAAGCCTGAGCTTGTCTCCTCTCCATGGCACAGCATCAAGGGACCCCGATGCCTCCCCTCCCTCATCCCACACCATCCCAGGGCTCTAACCAGGGGACCTCCTTCCCAGCCAGGGACCTTGCCTGGGCTATTCCTTAAATGCTCGTCCTCTGACTCTGCGGAAGATTGCCTCCTTGGCATGCAAGTGTAAGCACACATTTCACTTCTCAAAGGGCCTTGGCTGACCACATCATCTCCTTACCCCCACATACTCTCATGGCATATCACAAACTGAAATTATTCCATTCCATGAATTCATATTTCTTAAGAATGGTCGGTCTTCTCTCACTACAATGCAAGTTCCTTCAGGTCACATTGTTCGCTGCTGTAACCTCAGCATCTAGAACCAGGCCTGGCCTATAGTAGTTGCTCAATAAATAGCGGCTGAATTAATGTATAAACATATATTTATTCCCTCATTCAGTCTCCACATATCACACCCAATGCTGCCATTTCTTAAATTTTTTTTGAGGTACCGGGGCCAAGGATTGAACTCCAGACATCGTATGTGGGAAGCTGGCACTCAACCACTGAGCCACATTGGCCTCCCTGAGTTGTTGTTGTTGTTTTTTTTTTTTTTTCATTTGTTTTGCTTGTTGTTTGTTTTTGTTTATTCAGGAGGCACCAGGAACCATACTCAGAACTTCCTGCGTAAGAGGCAGGTGCTCAACCACTTGAGCCACATCCACTCCCCCAATGCCTTCTATGCAAGCAGAGATACTTAAGACTTATCCACTCTCCCCCCAAGAAGTTTGTTTCTTAGATGCATACCTACATAAGTACAATAAAAAGTGGTGGTAAAAATGCCATACAATAGGGAAGCAGCTGTGGCTCAATCAGTAGGGCTCCCGTTTACCATATGGGAGGCCCCAGGTTCGGTTCCCGGGGCCTCCTGGTGAAGGCAAAGCCCGCCCGCACGGCGTGGTTAGCTGACCCAGCGAGCACAAGCAGCAAGGGGGGGATAAATGAATAAATAAATAAATAAATAATCTTGAAAAAAAAATGCCATACAATAATATACATGGGCAAGGCCATCATGCATGTTATGATGAGGTAGATATCATTTCAAACTGAGGTCATCTGGGAAGGCTTCAGGGAGAAGACAGAATTTGATTTGGGTCTTGAAGTTTGGGTGGGATTTGGAAGGGGCAGAGATGACAGGTAGAAGTGAGGGCTTCAGGGAGAGCAAGTCAGGAGAGAAGGCAGAATGAAATTGAAGACTGTGAGGCAAGTTGTGGGAGAGGCATGAGGATATCAGCTGGGCTGGCTCAGGTTCATTTAGGGACAGACAAGATGCGGGTAAAAGCAAGTCAGAGTGATCAAGTGAAGGCAGCCTGATCCACAGAGGCAAAAAGCAGGCTTTTCCGCAGTTGTCCCTATAGGTGAAAAATCTTCAGAGAATTCACAAACAAGATTACATTGCTTAACATCAATTTCTCATACCTAATCTTAAGTCAGTTTGTATATTTAATATTTATATGTAAAAACTGTGATTTCTAATATACAAGATGCATTAGGAAAAAAAACTTTACATTACATAAATGTTACATCAAAAATATAGGGGATTCCCATATGCCCTACCCCCTCTCCCTCCCACACTTTCTCACATTAACAACATCCTTCATTAGTGTGGTACATCTGTTACAATTGATGAACACATATTGAAGCATTGCTACTACCTGTGGACTCTAGTTTAAATTATAGTTCACACTCTGTGTTGTAGGTTATGGCAAAATATATAATGGTCTGTATCCGTCATTGCAATGTCATGCAGGACAATTCCAATGTCCCGAAAATGCTACCATATTACATCTATTCTTCCCTCTCCCTCCCCTCAGAACCTCTAGTGGCCACTGTCTTTATATCAATGATACAAATTCTTCCATTGCTAGAATAATAATAAGTCTATAATAGAATAATAATAAATCTACTTTAGTCCATTGTTCATTCCCCAATCTTGAGGATTTGGGGATGTTGATGCCCACTCAGCTTCCAATTTAGAGGGGGCTTAGATCCCATGGGGCAGATGGATAGAACTATCTTGCTTGTGGTTTTAGGTACCCCTGTTTTTTGGGATGGGTGTTGTTCATCAGCATCCTTTTGTTACTTGTCCTGAGCAAGTCCAATGAACTGGAGAATAGGTGTTTCAACACTGCCAAGATTCAGGGCTCCACTGGCATATGAACAGACCAAAGATTTAAGTCTCTGGTGCACATATTTATAACAAATATAGTGCTAATTATAGGTACAAATAAAAGGGACAGAAGAGCCAGGTGTAGGGAAACTATAAATGAGTCTAACACTGTTATACTGGGGAACATAAATTCCAAAGTAAGGCCCACTGACAGGGTGCCAAATTCCTGAGCTTGTCTGCCCTGATTATAGTGTCTAGATGTCTCTAGAGCCCTCAGGAGCCCCACTATTTGAGGCACTGTTTACTGTGGCAGTCAATGAGATCTTGCTGAGATGTACATAAATGTAACCTCTGGAATGACCTCCCAATTGATTTTGAAATCTCTTAACCATAAAAACTCATTTGTATTTGTCATTTCCCCCTTTTGGTCAAGGTCTTTCTCCAGATGCTTTGCTAGTTGGTGTTTGGTAATAATCCCTCGGTGCCAGAGAGGCTCATCCCCAGGAGTTATGTCCCATGCTGGGTTGGGGAGGGAGAAGGTAGTTCATTTATATGCTGTGTTTGGCTTAGAGAGAGGCCACATTTGATCAACAAGGAGGTTTTCGGGAGGTAACTCTTAGGCAATATATAATACTAGGCTAAGTTTCAGTTTCACAAGTAAAGGTTCATAAGTACAATCATCAGTATCAAGGGCCTGGCATAATGGTCTGTCTTCCTTCACTGGTCATTGCCCATGAACTTGGGGGATTCTTGCTGTCCTATTACAGAATGTGGCTGAACTCCCCAGGATGGTAATATGATATTCTTCTGGTTATTGTGTGGCTTCTCCATCCATTGAGACAGTTCCCCATGAGCACTTGAACACATTCATATGCCTTAGAGGCATGCCCCAGGTGAACCCCTCCCCATGCATCTCCCATCACTGACACCCCGTACCAGTGATCCTCTCCTGCCAGAGTTGTGACCCTTCTGTGATCCAAAACCTCTCCAAAAATGAGGCCAACAAAATAACCAAATAAAATTAATAAGAAAGTGAAATAATAATAGTTTTTAAATTAACAAATAAAATACAAAAAAAATTTTAAATTTAAAAAAAATTTGAAATAATAAATTTTTTTTAGTCATTGTGTCTTTCATCACTGTAAGATTTGTTGTTTTGTATGTACAGTGACATTTTCTTCTGTATATTCCCCCAGTGTCTTATTACTTTTTATTTTATCTTCAAAAAAGCTTTAGGTTACAGAAAAATCACATAGAGAATATTGAGGATTCCCATATACCCAATGCCCTCCCCCTTTGGAATAGATTTTTACTTTGTATATGGTTTTACTTCTAACAGTTGCCTTTACCATTAAACACCCAGAGGCTAAAAAGGAAAATTTTTATGCCCTGATATTTAATTTTTAAAAAGAAAAACTTAGGGGGTTCTTACATTTCCCGGGGGGAGGCGGGAGGGTGGTAATCTTAATTAAAATTGTCACATTGCCTTACCTGATTTCCTTTCTTTTCCCAGATATTTTAGAGGTGCCACAGATAGTAATTCATACATTCCATGCACCCATAGGTTGAGTGAACATCTTTAATATCAGTATTAACCCACTGACATTTCAGAAGACACTAAGTACCATTTAAATACAATCAGATTAGATCTCTCAGTATTCAGTGAGATGTTTTGAGTTTACCAGGCCAAAACTGTGTTAATTAAAATATTTTTATTTTACTTTCAGCTCTACAGAAAATGTTTCACCCTACATATAGATAGATGCTAGAGAGAGAAAGGGATAAATACAGATATCTAATGCCCTATCTTTTTGAATGTGTGCTCACGTTCCTTTTATCAGTTGATCTTCATAACAGAGGTGTAAAGTAGGTAAGGCAGGTTAGCTGAGCCTCATTTTCAGGGTGGAGAAGGGACTATAAGGACCAGCTAGGAGTTCTGAAGGACAGGGATAGTAGGTGCAGTAGCTATAAGGCAGCAGCAGTTCCAGAGGTCTGTGTGGTGTGCTTGTGTGCCCTAAGTGAGAGAGAGAGACGGAGACAAAGAAAGGAGCTGCACATGTGGTCGTTCCATCCATTCCAGAAAAACAGTAGCCTGCCATGGGCTTGCCGTGCCAGCTGTTGCCTCAAAACACCATAGACGGAGGGAAGCCAATGAGGTTCACTGGCTTGAGCGCCTACTTCTCACATTCTATGTTCAATCCCTGGTCCCCAGGGATTTTTTTCAAAAAAAAATGGGGAGCAGATGTAGCTCAAGTGGTTGAGCGCCTGCTTCCCATGTACAAGGTTCCAGGTTTAATCCCCAGTGCCTACTTAAACAAACAAGAAAACCAACTCTCACTGGGGAGTGGACGTAGCTCAGTGATTGAGCAACTGCTTCCCATGTATGAGGTCCTGGGTTCAAATCCCTGGAACCTCCTAAAAAAAAATCATTGATGATGGAAACACGACAGAAACCAGGTTCCCTTCTCATCTAGTCAACTGCCACACACACACAAAAACAATAAAAAATAAACATTAGAACCTGCTGGATAATCCAAAAAAAGAAAAATGCTACCAGAGTTTGTGGTGTAAGATGTTTAAAAGTCCTCCCTGAGGCTGTAACAGCTCCTACCCAGGCTCCCTAGCAATAAGAGAGTAAAAGAATCATCTTTTGCTTTCCCTCCTGTTAAAATTTAGATGTGGGCGGTCATAGGGGAAATGCAGTGAGAGGTAAGGTGATTGGATTCATCTGAGCTGGATTTGGTTCGTGCTAGGCCAGCGGTTCTCAAAGTATGGTCCCCAGACCATCAGGATCAACATTGCCTGGGAACCTGCTAGAAGTACACGTTCTTGGGCTCCACCCCTGACCAATTGCATCAAAAACTCTGGGAGTAGGGCCCAGCGATCAAGTGATACTGATGCACAGCGAAGTTTGGAAACCGCTGTGTTAGGCCAAAGTCTGGTCGCTGGCAGTGCCCTCCCTGCCCTGACAGTGAGGAATTCCGCCTTGCTTGGCCACTTCCTCCCAGTCCAGCCCTCCTGCCCACCCACCTCCCACCCCCCGAGCCTCGTTCCTATCTATCGCTGTGACTGTAGTGAGTAGACAGGAACAGTGGGACAGGAATAGAAGGTGGCTGCTGCCTCCGTCGCAGGCCTACGCCTCCACGATTCCCTCCATCACTTTCCAGCTTCCTGGAAGACAGATGGAGAGGAGGCAAAGGGCTTCTTAAGCAGTGTCGAGATTCTGTTCCCTGCTGTCAAAACGTGTTCATATGTAATAAAAAAACAAAACTAAATTTAAAAAAAGATTTAAAAAAATAAATAAATAAAATAATTTTTTAAAAAGTGTTCAGGGTGCAGCTTTATTCCCAAAACTTGGAAGCCACCAAGAGGTCCTTCAATAGGTGAATGGATAAACAAATTTTGGTGATCCATACAATGGAATGTTATTTGGTGATTAAAAAAAGAAATGGGCTATCAAGCCATGAAAAGACGTGGAGGACCTTAAATGCATATTGCTAAGGGGGAAAAGCCAGTATGAAAAGGCTACTTCTGCATGTTTTCAACTGTACAGCATTCTGAAAAAGGCAAAACTGTAGAGACAGTAAAAAGATGAGTGCTTGCAAGGGACTCAGGCAGAGAGAGGAATGAATAGGTGACACACGGGATTTTTAGGGCAGTGAAACTTATTCTGTGTGATCCTATAGTGGTAGCTGCATGGCATCATGCACTTGTCAAAACCCATAGAACTGTACAACACAAAGAATATTTCCTAATTTAAGGCATGGTCTTTACTTAGTAATAATGTGTCAATATTGTTTCATCAATTTAACAATGTACCACACTAATGCAAAATGTTAATAATAGGGGAAACGGGGGGGTCAAAGAGAGGGGTCAACGGGAACTCTTACTTTCTGCCCAATTTTTCTGAACACCTAAAACTACCCTAAAAATTAAAGTCTATTAAAAATAAAAGTAAATCATGAGGTGTGGGTTGGGAGCCATAGTGCTCCTAGGAAGTTGCTAAGTCTTGGAAAGAGCTTGTGTTTGGAGTCAGGGCAACCTGGGGTCCAGTCCTGCCTCCCTGACCTCAGGGGACTGTTCTAAGCACACCTGGAAAGGGGCTGGCTCTCCTGTAGGCCACAAGCAAATGGTGGTTGTCACTGTCACCAAGACAGGACAGGACAACGGAGAGGAGTATCCCTGGCAGGGAGCACTGGTGACAGCAGGAGATGCGTTGGGAAACCCACGCCATGCAGGTCACTGGAAGCTAAACAGGAGAGAGGACTCCAGTGGGCATGGGGAGCCACAGACCTGAGCCACGGAAAATGTCCCGTGTGAGGGATCACCTGGGGGGTCTTGTTGAAACGCTGATCCGGATACCTTCAGTCTCTGCATTTCTAAGTTTCCCGGGTGACTCCTGCCCACTACACCACCCTTCCTTCAGCAAGGCTGGGAATTGTTCTTGAGCAAGTGAACGGCAGAGAGGTGCCCTGAGGGAGCTGAATACTTGTTAATCTCGCCCTTTGCCATAAGGCTGGCCAAGGCTGCCCAAATAAATTTCCTGTAGGGTGGCCAGAGACTCCTCTAGTCTGCTGAGACCACCTCAGACTGGGCTCTGTAAGGGCAGAGAGGAGCTGCAAGCCCAGGAGCTGGACAGAAGCGAGTCTGAGTCCACAGGGCACTCTAGGCTCGGGCTCCCCAACCACTCTCCTCCCTCACTGCCCACCCTGTGCCCACCTCCCCACACAGAGCCACACGCCGAGTGAAGGGCAGTGCTCTGAGATCACCATCCCAGAGCCCCGAGAATTTAGTCACCTGGCCCAAGTGGCCACCCTTCCTGCGTTCCAGAGCAGAACCCAAATTCCTCTTGGCGCTCTCTCTCTCTCTCTCTCTCTCTCTCTCTCTCTCTCTCTCTCTCTCTCTCTCTCTGTGTGTGTCCTCCCCCACTTCCTCCCTTCCTCCTTCCCTCCCTCTCTCTCTCTCTCTCTCTGTCTCCCCTCCTTCCTCCCCCTCCTTCCCCCCCTCCCTCTCTCTCTCTCTCCCTGTGTCCCCTCCTTCCTCCCTTCCTCCCTCCTTCTCTCTCTCTCTCTCTCTCTCTCTCTCTCTCTCTTTTTCTCTCCCTAGCAACAGTCCTGAGAACATTGTACTGGAGACCCTGTTAAACAATGGCCATGACATATATCCTTGCTCAGGAAAATAAACGATGTGAGAACTCTACAATATAAGTCCATTCAGATGAGATTTTCTGCCACATGAGAGTTTTGTTTGTTTGTTCTTTTGTTTTGTTTTGTTTTGTATTAATTTTTCATGTTTTCCCTCCTTAGCCTGAAGATATTGGACAAGCACCAATCGTGAATGCCCCAGAAGGTGGAAAGGTTGACTTGGAAGCCTTCAGCCATTTTACAAAAATCATCACACCAGCAATTACCAGAGTGGTGGATTTTGCCAAAAAGTTGCCTATGTTTTGTGAGGTGAGGAAATTGTTTTTCCTTCTGCAGTATTTTTTCATTATAGTTCCATCAGCTTCCAGGAATATTGGGTATGAAGTATAATGTAATATTAATTAGTAGAGATTTAGTCATATGAAAGCAATGTCGGTACAAAATGAAAATGCACTCTGTTTAATTTTTATTTTCCCATCTTCTCTATTCAGTTGTTATTCCACGTGAGGTGCATCAAGATTCTACGCACCCACCTAAATCCAGGCAGAAGGAAATAATGATAGCAATAACTTCCACTTATTCAGAACCCACCACTTCTATTTACCACGCTCAGTGTTGCCGAATCACATTAAATCCAATCTTTTTAGCAGTTTTGCAGGGTAGCTATTATTATTAACCCTATTCTACAGATGGGGAAAATTGAAATCAAAGACATTAAGTTAACTTATCCAAAAGTGGCGTCCTGGTTTGTACTTTTTCCCCTGCAAAACCCTACTTCCTTTATCCCAGCAGGATGGGTGTGTGGTCAGTTCTTAAACCTTAAGAATAAGCCGCATGTCCTTCATGGAGCAAGTTTCTTCTCAGTGTCTCCTTAAATCTTGCCTCTTACAAGCTCGCCCTTTCTTGCCCCATCTTCAGGAAGGAGTTCACCCACCAGAGGTCACATACTTTCCCTCTGAGAGGCTTCCTCCCTAACTTTAGCTGCCCTACTCTGTGGTAGCTGAGGGCACATGCTCCAATGTCAGTTCCATGGGCAAGCTTGGGCAAATTAGTTAATGTCTTCAGACCTTGGTTATATCATCTTTAAAATGGGAACCATAATAGTAACTACCCCTTAAGGTTGTCGGAAGGATTAAATAGGAAAATATATATAAAGTGCCTGGCATAAGGCCTGAGTCATAATAAGTAGTCCATATATTTCAGCTGCTAATACTGCTGCTACTCTCTTACATTGCCATCCTGCCTCTAACCTCCCTTTTTTGACGTTAGTGGGTTGACTATGTTTTCCCTTTGATAAACCAAAGCAAGTACCAATTTATTGCTCCTCACAGCTCCAAGGAAACCCAGAAAGATACCAAATAAGGGGGGCCACTACTGCTGTGAGTCTTTACATAAGCTCCTGTTTTAGCTTCCGAGCTGCTAAAACAAGTACCATACAATGGGAGAGTTGGACAGCAGGAATTTATTGGCTCACGGTTAGGGGCTAGAAGGCTTCCTCCCAGGGTGGGTATCTTCTGGCTGCCTGAGAGTCTTTGGGGTGCCTTGTTTTTCTGTCACAGGGTGATGTCCTCTCCTTTCTCTTCGGGTTCCATTGACTTCCAGCTTCTCGCTTCTCGCGGATTCCTCTTCTGTGTCCAATTTCCTTTGCTTATAGGGACTTCAGCCCTATTGGGTTAAGCCCCCCTTCAGTTTGACCACAACTTAACTGATAACATCTTCAAAGATCCTATTTACAAATGGGGTCCCACCCTCAGGACCAGGGGTTGAGACCTGAACATGCCTTTTGTGGGGGACATGATTCAGTCCCCAACACTACCCAGTGATAACTGGTTCTAGTTTACCTAGAAAGTAACCGACTTGCCTCACCTGAATCCTTCCAGTCTTGGCTTCCAGCTCATCTGTGTCTCTGAGTTTACAATAAAGACAACCCAGCTAGAGTAATCAGAGGGACATCAGACACTGATGAGGGCATTTCTCATTGCCTATTTCTGAGCCTCCAGAGAAGCCGCATCCAGGAGGACAGGGCATTGGCTTCAGGACACAGATATCTGTCCCTGGAGCCTACCTGGAAATGAGGGTCTGCCTTCCTCCTGACTCCTGACTTCACAGTGGCAGGAGCCAGGTTCCTGACGTGCTGCCTAGCAGCCCTGCAACAGGAATCAGTCATACCCCGTGCCCCGGACGAGTCACTGAATCCCAGCAAAGGAATTTTGACTTTTATCTGTATTTGGCATGGATCTCTCCAGGCCCCTGGCATGATCTTTTTTTAAAAAATCAGCATTCATTAGCATTGTGGACGATATTACAAAAATATTACTTGTTCATTGAAGACTTATACCACATAAAAATAATCACCCATGGTAACACAGTTAAAAGACAAGGCTGCTAGCATTTTGGTGTGTATTTCAGTCTTTTTCCAAATTTATGTGTGGGTATGTATGCATGTATAGATACATATATACATATGTATGTATTTGAAATATTAAATATACTAATGTAATTTATACCATAACGTACTTTCTATTTATGAAACCACTTCTTTTAACTTTTTATTGGCGAGGAAGGGATCACATTTAAGGGTGAGGCTCAGTGAATTTTCACAAACTGAACAAATCCACGTAATCAGCACCAAGATGAAAAAAAAATAAAAATTACCAACGCCCCATTGTAACTTACTTTTTACCCTCCACTGTAGGACAAATAAATCATTTAAGGATTCTTCCAGAAAATGATTTTTAATGACTACATAGTATGCCAATGAATAAAGCTCACCATAGTTTGGGTTCTCTGTTTTTATTGCATCTTTAGTTCATTTCTAATTTTTCCCCATACAAATATGCTGCAGTGAGCATTCCGGTGGCTATGCCTTTCTCATATTGCTGTTTCCTAGATGTGGAATTTAAGGACCAAAGCATGTGCACATCTCAAGGCTTTCAAAATGTGTCGGCAAATTGTCCTCAGGAAAGCGTGTAGGGAGCCTCTCACCTTGTGACAGAGTGCCCATCTCACTCTCGTCAGCTCTGGGTACCTTCTTTCGCTTTCCTTCGTGGGGTTTTTGTTTTCCGAGGACCCTTCTAGTCCTTTCTGGGCTGTCTCCCAGGCTCTAGTCCTTGGTGTCTGAGGAGGAACTCTGCCAAGTTTACGACCCCCTTGCAGCCAGGCGACCCCTCTAGATGCCCACCAGTTTGCTTTTTACAAATGTAAAAACTCATGTACACCAACCACGGAGGAGAGATTTCAGTCAGAAAAGGAAAGCAAAGCAGCCGCCTCCCCCCGTGCCAGGCACAGCCTGCACTTTACATGCCCGTGGGGAGGCTGCGGGCCACCGTGGGCTTCTCAAGCTGGTCTTGTATCAAGCTTCTCTCTTCAAGTTTCCCTCAGAAATTCAAGCCTGCTTCATTTTCCTGATTTGGGGCCTCTTTCAACCCTGATATTCTGTAGTCTGTAAATTACTGTGGAAAATACCATTTTGTTTCCAACGTTTGGGCAGCTTTTAACAGCAGAAATGAGTGTGCTTTGGTGTGTGCAGCCCCTGGGGACTCAGCCTTTCTTTTTTTTTTTTTTAAAGAAGCTTTAGATTACATAAATGTCACTTCAAAAATATAGGGGAGGGAGCAGATGTGGCTCAAGCAGTTGGGCGCCCGCCTCCCACATGGGAGGTCCCGGCTTTGGTTCCGGTATCTCCTGAAAAAACAAAAACAAACAACAAGCAAAATGAATGAAAAAAATCAGCTCAGGGAAGCCAATGTGGCTCAGTGGTTGAGCACTGGTTTTCCACATACGAGGTCCCGGGTTCAATCCCCCACCCCTGGTACCTGAAAAAAAAAAACCAAATATATATATATAGGGGAATTCCATATACCCTACCTCCTCCCCTTCCCACACTTTTCTACATTAACATCTTTCATTAGTGTGGTACATTTATTAAAATAGCCTTGGAAACTATTTTGACAATGACATTTACTTAAACATTGTCCACCTCCAAAAAAATTAAATTTTAGTTTTTATTATTTTTATCATTTGTTACAGTTTGCCCCACACACTTTTATGGGTTTTGACAAAATGTGTAATAGCCTGCATCCATCATTGCAATGTCATTCAGGACAATCCCCATGTCCCAAAAATGCCCCATGTTACACCTATTCTTCCCTCTCCTTCCCCTCAGAACCTCTGGTGGCCACTATCTTTATATCAGTGATACAAGTTCTTCCATTGCTGGAATAATAATAAATCTACTATGGTCCCTAGTTGCTTTCCACCCTTATGTTTGTTCATTCCTCAATCTTGAGGATTTGGGGATGGTGATGCCCACCCTGTCTCCAATTGAGAGGGGGCTTAGATCCCATGGGGCAGATGGATGGAACTGTCTTGCTTGCAGTTGCAGACACTTTCCACTTCCTGGGATGGTCGTCGTCCATAATCCTTTAGCTTAGTTGTCCTGGGTGAGTCCAATGAACTGGACAGTAGGTGCTGCAACTCATTTAACAAGTATACTGCTAATTATAGGTTCGAATTAAAGGGGCAGAAGTGCCATGTGCAGGGAAATTATAAATGCGTCCAACTCTGTGACTTTTAACCTTTTACACTCTCTTTTGAACTCAGAAGGGGGAAATGCCCTGAGCAGGTTCCTGAGCTACCTGCACAGTGGGTTGGAGATCCCAGGTGGACTTGGGAGCCAGGGGGGTCCTGCCAGAGGCAGTTGGATGTCTCTGCTGTGCATGTGGTGCTCATGGAGATGCTCGTGCCAAGATCCATGCCAGCCACCAAGCGAGGTCTGTGTGAGACCCGGGGCTGAAGCCACTGCTGCAGAGCTGCCAGCAGCACACGGGGGAGCCACGCCCACGGGGTTGCCTGCAAAACCAGCTCTACAACCCCCGTGGGAGATGTCCCAGAGCACAGGTCACTGTCCTTGCCAATCCACCTGATGATGCTTTCCTAAGGAGATAAGCAGGGCCTATGGAGGAGCCCCACATCTCTGCCACGGGCACATTTTGGCAGGTGACTCAGAGAGATGATTTGCCCACCTGCTGAAACCAAGCTCACCTGGGCCTTAGCCACCCCTCTTAAAGGGAAAGGCATCTGGCATAGTTTTTCATCCATTGATGATCCTTGGCAAATATTTATTTGGCTTTTATTTAGATTTGAACTAGTCATCGGTATTTCTTAGGTTTTAACACAAAAATTTCTGCTTCATCTATGATCAGACTTGCCTACTTTCCTCAGCAAGTTCTCCTTCTTAACTATAGGAGATTTACCCAAGTTTATCTTCTCTATGTCCTAACATACTTTTGGCCCCGAAGTCCAAAGATGTAATTGAGTATACAAATTAGGATCTAAACAAAAAGCAAATCACCGTAACTTTTTTTTAAAAGTGGTAAGAGAGATTAATATTACCGATTCCAGAACCAAATAAAGTGATTTTTATTCTGTAGAAGAAACTAAGCCATTTGAAATTAAATGGTAAGATGGCTGGGCCGAATTAGTGAAAAGTATGAAATACTCAGTATTTTAAATGTAATTCAGTAGTATTACTTTCAGTTTTATATAATAACTTAAATTGAAGTGGTTGCGTGTTGCCAAGAGCTTTTCCCAAAAAGTGTTTATACCTGCTTTAATGAAGAGATAGAAATGATGTGTACTTTACATACTCACTGTTTTTGGAAACTTAGTCGTAGCCAAAGTATTTACAAAGATCCTGTTTGCTTATCCTCTTGGCATTGAATTCTTACCAATCTAGCGTCAAATCCTAGCCTCACCCACAAAACATTCCTGAGACCTCTAGCATGATATTTAACTGTCAGTACCTGGGTTTCCACTTCTGAAAATAAAATTGGAATTGGGATATTGACCTCACTGCCCTGCTGTGAAGATTAAGTACGGTGATGCATAGAAATCATGGCATAGGCCCAGTTCATCAAAAGCACCATTAACTAATAGCCTTTGAAACTATTTTGATGATGACATTTAATTAAACCTTGTCCGCCTCCAAAAAAATAAAATTTTGGTTTTTATTATTTTGCTTAGCAAGTCCTTTTTTATATTTTATTATTATTCTTGGTATCACATTGCCACAAATTCTAATTAACAGAGTAACCAAGTGAGGCTAAAACTACCTATTCTTTGGGATTCGTCATACCAATATTGCTGGCTTGCAGCTCCAGTAGCCAACAGATGACTCCGCTGTTCAGCTGGCGCCTCGGCTTCTCTTTGTTTTTTGAATCAAGTTTTCTCCTTGAATTTCTTCACAGGCATAGAGCTAGAAGGTCCCTTACAGACGCTTGTTACCTGTGGGATTCAGAGCTGTTACAGGCCCTGTCTGCAGGCACCCTGTGGGGTAGGGGTGGAGGTGACACCAGAGCTCAGACCTCCTGGCTTGGAGGGTTATACCCCTCTCAGTACGTCAGGCACCAGAATCACTTAGGTTATGGTTATTTCTGCCAAATGTTGCAATCCAAGAATTCCAGGATGGCAGCGTCTCAAAATAAACCCTGGCATTCATGAGAGGGAGGGGGTCAACATTTTGGGTACAAAGTCTACTCAATGTAACGATCAAAAATGACCCTGTATGACTATCTTCATATTATCATTTCTTTAAACTGGATCAGAATATTTGCAAATAAATATTAATTCACAGGGGGAGAAAAATGACTCTGTACAAAATTTAGCATATCATAATCTTTTCCCACCAAATTATGAAGACTTAGCAAACTGACCCCTATGAGCGTTCCTTCCTAATGGGATACAAAGTGGAGGACACTTCTTTCTACACACATGTACATTGTATTCCGACCATAGCAGGCATGGTGCCATGGATAAGAGAAAATAGGGGTAAGTTTGACATAAACCCTTCCCTCAAGCAGTTATCAAGGGGTTGAGGGGACAGGGATAATACAAACCCAAACGAACGGGTTATAACAGTTTCCCACATGACTGTAGTACTACCTGGAAATATGTACCTGTCATAAAAGGAATGCAAACTACTCAGATTATAACTGATGAAGGTTACAACGAATTTGGGGCACTGAAAATGGTTGCCAAGAGTCTACAGCCAAGTAGGAAGGGTACGGCCAGTGCTGACCACAGAATGTTGTTTCTCTTGCTCTAAGACACTGCATCCTGTTCCTGACTGACATTTGTCTGCTTGTTCTTTGCTGACGTGGGCTGGTTCTTTTCAGCTGCCATGTGAAGACCAGATAATCCTCCTCAAAGGCTGCTGTATGGAGATCATGTCCCTTCGTGCCGCTGTGCGCTATGACCCAGAAAGTGAGACTTTAACCCTGAATGGGGAAATGGCAGTGACGCGGGGCCAGCTGAAAAACGGAGGTCTTGGGGTGGTGTCGGACGCCATCTTTGACCTGGGCATGTCCCTGTCTTCTTTCAACCTGGATGACACTGAAGTAGCCCTCCTTCAGGCTGTCCTGCTGATGTCTTCAGGCGAGTATGCACAGACTGGTTACTCGTCATCGAAAGAGCTTTCTTGTCTGGTACTAGGTCAAACCATTTGATGAGTGTTGTATCTCCCTTTAGCTTCCGAACCATAGCTCCCTCTCCCTCACCAGGCAATGATTTGCCAGTGGCCTGGGAACTGAAGGAGAGTATGAGGTAGCTGAAGGTTTTGTTTTGTTTTGTTTTGTTTTGTTTTGTTTTGTTTTGTTTTGAGGTACCGGGGCTGGGGATTGAACCTAGGACCTCGTATGTGGGAGGCCAGAGCTCAACCACTGAGCCACATCAGCATCCCTGATAGGGTTTTTTCGTTTGTTTTGTTTGTTGTTTGGTTTTGGGTTGTTTTTTTTTTTTTTTTTAGGAGGCACCAGGAACCAAACCCGGGAGCTCCCACGTGGGAAGCAGGCACTCAACTGCTTGAGCTCCATCTACTCCCCACGCCTGAAGCTTTTTGTAGTCTCCCACGGTGGTAGGCTGGAGCCACTGGGCTATTTATTTTTTGAGGACAGAGATGTGTCTAATTGTACATCTAGCACCCAGGCCAGTGTTTAGTAGAACTCAGGCAATGCTTTTGGATAAATGGCTGCATATATGGGCAAACTTTCAGTCATATGTATGATGAAAATCCTTTGTAGACTTGATGCTTCCCAGTTAACTCAGTAGAATTATTCTTTAAGAATGAAAACTTGTCGCTTATCTACCTGTGTGACCTCATGTAAATCCCTTAGCAGTTCTGGGCTTTGGTTTCTTTTAAAATATATTGAACTAACTGAGTGGGAATTATAATCCTGGAGGGTCTCAGGTGATTTTTAGCAGAGATTTTAGTGGTAAAAAGACACTTTTAGATAACATTGAATCAGATAGTGAGAAAACTATTTCTTTTGCATTTCACTTTCTGAGTATGTCTCCTTTAAAAAAAACAGGCAAGGAGAGAGATTCAGTCTGGTGCTAGTCTGCCTTTTTTTAATATAATAAACTTTATTTTTACAGAAGTTTAGATTACAGAAAAGTTGCATCGAAAGTATAAGGGATTCCCATATACCCCTCCTACCTCTTCCCCAGTTTGACATCTTACAGTGGTGTAGCACGTTGGTTACAATTGATGAATAAATATTGAAGCATTGCTGCTATCCAAGATCTATAGTTTACATTGTGCTTTACGCTTAATTCCAATGCCCTAAAGATGCCCCGTGTTCCACCTAGTCTTCCTTCCTCCTGCCCTCAGAACCTCTGGTGACCACTGTCCTTATATCAGCGTTACATGTTCCTCCCTTACTACAATATTAATAAGTTCACTTTGTCCATGGTTGCCCTCCCCCTTTATGTTTGTTCATTCCTTGAGGATTTGGGGATGGTGATGTCCACTTTTTCTCAGATTGAGAGGGGCTTAGATCTTATGGGGCAGATGGAAGGAACTGTTTTGCTTGCAGTTGTACATACTTTCTGCTTCTTGGGCTGGGCATTGTCCATCATCATCATTTTGTTTGTTGTCCTGGATGAGTCTGATAAACTGGAGAGTAGGTATTGGCCACAAGTCTTCTGAGATTCAGGGCTCAACCAGCAAATAAATAGACCAAGGATTTAAGTCTCTGGGACATTTATTTAATGGGTATAGTGCTAATTATCAGCTCAAATAAAAGGGGCAGAAGAATCATGTGTAGGGAAATTATAAATGAGTCTAACTCTGTTACATTGGGGAAAAATTTGTCATATATTCCAAGGTAAGGCCCACTGATGGGGCGCTGATTTCAAGGCGGGGGGGTGCCCTGCCTGTAGTGTCTGGATGGCTCTAGAGCCTTCAGGAGCACCCCGATTTGAGGCTTTGTTCACAGTGGCAGTTAGTGAGCTGTGCCTGAGACGTGCGTAAGTGTAACCTCTGGAACCCACTTTGAAATCTCTTAGCCGTAAAAACTGTCAAAGGCTGGTCTGCCTTTAACACCTCTCTAGCTCCTGCTAACCTCCCTTTTTAACAAAGAGAGTGGATTTTAGGTGCAATCTTCAGCAGGAACCTTTAGCTAAAATTTAATGCAGTCTTTTGCCATGCATCTATTTTTGTGGTTATCTTCTATTTATGGCAAACAGATTTTGTATTTACTGAACCTTGTAATGAGTCCATTTAATAAATTATCAAGTCAAGTAAGGTAGATACTAAGTCAGGAGTACGTGGAGATGGCAAAAATTGTGACCGTGATGCCAAACACTCTCAAACTCTTAACTGAACGATTCTTCCCACTTCTCTGATTTTATGAGGCTGCCACTGCCTGACAGCCACATGAGGTACTTAATAACTTTTAAAAATCTCTTCCACTCAAGTCGTCTGTACACTTTCCTGCCAGGACCAAGAAAGTACTACAAGGTACTTTACATTTGGCAAATGATACCGACCTACTGAGCTACAACGCTCCAATTCTTCCTCAGAGTTGTCATCTAAGCACCATATGTTTGCCATTTCATTTACACAATATCTTCGACCTTTTCATCACAGCCTGTTCCAGGAGCTGCCACTTCTAAGTTCCTGGGTCCTGCAGTGATTAGCAGAGAGTTAAATGAAATGATCCAAAAGAGAGTTCTTTGAGAACTTTTGTCTTAAGAAGCTAGGGACAGTCTTTGACCTTTAAAATGCTCCTCACCCCATAACCTGTTTAGTCTAATTTGAGCATCATCTGCCAGTTCATTTTCTCTGTATCATTTACACAGCCACCTTATCTTCATCTCTCTTCAAAGTACAGAGTTTTGATGCCACAAAACCCCTGCTGCTTTTTCCCTTTGAAGGAGTGCATCCAGAGCAATATCATGTTGATATTTAAATCGGATCAAGAGCTAAAGGATCTGGCAGAAAGCAGGTGGGGGGCGTGGGACTCGGCTTGCTGTGTCGCTGCCTGAGAACCAGAGATGGCCCTGGTGCAACTGAAGCTCTCACAGGCGCCTGACAGTGTCATCCCATTGAGCTGAGCAGCTGCCACCCCTGCACAGCAGCAGGAGCTGCGCGGGAGGTGAACGCCTTAGCCACCGCCAGCCGGCCTCAGCGGTTCCTGGGTGGAGCCACCAAAGGGCAGCGGCAATGGCGACAGCAGTGGCAACGGGGAAGATGGGGCCTGGAGCTCGTGCCTTCCCCGTCCTCCCTCCACAGTGGAGACATGGCAAGATGCTTCTGGAAGCACGTGAATCGGGACAGAGTGGTTGAAGCAGCTGCTCTCCTTGGCACAGCTCTTCCTCGCAGATGGCCAGCTGGTGATGGATGTGGAAATGCTCACCAGCAGGCACCAGAGCTCTCGTCAGAAGGAGAAGTCGTAGAAGTTGAGGCTTTGAAGAAAAGCGTAGACTGGGTATCCAGAAGACCTGCAAACGTCCCCCCAGAGACCACTTCAGGCACCCCCGACACTCTGCTGCTGTAAGCGTGAGGAAAAGTGAAGCCGTGAAGAATGGGGTGTTTTCTCTGCAGAATTTTTTTTAAGGTGTTAGATTAGTCAGGGGTCTCTAAGGAAACAAAACTGACAGGAGATATCTGCAAATATGAGGTTTTATAAAATTGTCTCACGCGACCATCGGGATGCACGAATCCAAATTCCGTAGGGCAGGTCCTTGATGAGTTCCCAGGAGAAGCTGGCTGTCTGAAGGAGAGATGGAAATTCTCTCTTCTGGCTGCTGAAATCACTTGTCCTTTTAAGGCCTTCAGCTGATGGGGTGTGACGTCTCTCATGGCCGAAGGCAGTCTCCCCAGTTGATTGTAGATGTAATCCGCCGTAGATGCAGTCAGCTCACTGATGAGTTAAGTCCACGAAATGTCCTCACGTGCTAGCTTGACCAAACAACTGGTCAGCATTACCTGGCCAAGTTGACACGTGAGCATAATCACCAGAGGTGTTCAGCCCAGGTCTCCTCATTTCCCAGGTTTTGGCTTTGGGGATCGGCATCTATATTGGAAAACGGCTGAGCACACCGTCTGCCAGCTCCCACTGAGGACAAGAAGAGACCCTGAAATGAATGTGCCCTCTGGAATGTTATTGTCAAATTAGCTTATTTGACTTCAGACCATCGTAAGCATGACCCAACCTACTACCCTGTTTTTACATATCCAAGTTCCAGTAACTCTCACTATCCAGTATGTTATTCAGACTCTCTTGAGGCATTTTACTAACCTCATTCCCTTTGTGGCCTGTAAGATACTTTAGAATTTCCTAACAGAGTTTAATGTTGTCTAGAAATTTGAGAGGGCTTCTTTCCCACAGATGCCACTGGCAGATTATAATTTGGACAACAATGCTAGTATCTCTTTTTAGTGCCACGAGACTTAGACCTGCATCATTCATGGTATAAATTTTACTCTTGCAAGATAACTACCCATCCCTCTCTTAAAACGAGATGAGGCTAGCAAATGATACAGAAGCTTTGTTTTGTTTTTGTTTTGTCAAAACAAAGGCAAACTTCCCTAAGCTTGAATTTATAGTTATTTTAAAAGAACACACAAAATAAAAACAAGACACAGGGGAAAAAAAATATCTTGGGCAATAAAAAAATTCTTTTAAACCAGCTTTGGAGCCCCACTCTGTCTGAGCCTCCTAGCAGCGCCATTTAATTTGTAGGAGGGAGGCTAAAATGATAAGCATGAACTAGAACAAGAACTAAAATCATCAGCAGATTTTAATACTAGGATGTGGTAATGCTGTCTTCTCTATGGTGTAGAGTCTTTATTTCTGGTAAGGAATGTCTCGGGCCTGGAAATATATGAAATTGCTTTGGGGATTTTTGAGTTTGGGATTTTTATACTTTTTAGCTACATGTGAATTTTTCATGATTTTCTTTAAATTTATTTTATTTTTTTTTAAGATTTTATTTTTATTTATTTATTTATCCCCCCCCCTTGCTGCTTGTGCTCACTGTGTCCATTTGCTGTGTGTTTTTCTGTGTCTGCTTGTCTCCCTTTGTTAGGTCGTCTTGCTGCATCAGCTCACCACGCCTCGCGGGCGGGCTTGCCTTCACCAGGAGGCCCCGGGAATCAAACCCAGGACCTCCCATATGGTAAACGGGAGCCCTATCGATTGAGCCACATCCGCTTCCCTTTAAATTTATTTTATTCCTTCATTTTTTTTCCTCTAAGAAGAGGCTTGAAATGAGTACAACTCTGTGGTGTAAATACAGGCTTCTTGTTTTAGGAAGCATCATTTATTCTCAGAAGGCTTTTAAACTTTGCAGATTATTGTTCCAGAGTTATTTCAAGCACTTGTGCAACTTTCAAAAAAAAAACTTGGATTGTAGGAATAGTTGAAAAAGTTCTAAAAAGATGCCATTTGTTTTCTTCTGATTTCTCACTTAACATTTACTGTACAGTCTTCCCAAGGTGGTTCTTGTGACTCTGCAGGCTCTGTTGATTTTCTCATGTAGCCCATCTTTGCAGTTATGTGATGATCTTGAAATTCCAGAGCACTCAATAACTCCCTCCTTCATTGACACCCTTTGATTTTCTAAAATGTGAAGTGTTAGGACCAACTTGTTGGCAAGCATCAGGATTACCAGTTATTCAAATCGATTCTGTTGGATTTAAGAATGCGTAGCATGGCTCTGAAGGATACTGCTATATGTTTTATATATAAATAATTCGTTTATGATATAGACATTGCTATTGACTAGGTAGAGAACCATTGTTAATTTTAAAACTAGCTGTCTATTCATTAAAGTGCATCAAGTTGACTTGAATAAAAACACTATGACAACCAGGTTTGCCAATTTGCAGAAACTATCTCTTTTCTCTCTTACATCAAGTTTTATAAAATTGATGTTTCATAGCAAAAAAATAACATACAAATCAAACAAAAGTTAATTTCTGGCTCCTTTTAAAGAATATAGCTGGATATCTTTAAGAAAGATGACCTATCCAAAATTGTTTTCTGAATTATTTCTCTCTGATTTTTTCTTTCTAGCATTAGATGTCTAAATAATTTTAGACATCTTTTTTATTATACCTTGTTTCTATCTTAATCTTAAACCTGGTAACACTTGGTTTGGCCTCTGCAAACAATTTATTTCAAGTGTTTATATTTGAATTTCTTTTGGAAGAAAGTTAATCCTCTGATTTTGAAAAGCCTGCATAAAATTGAAAAAGTTGGTAAAGTTAAGATAACTATATAGCTACACCTTACTTTGTATTACAGGTGGGATCAGGGGCAGGGGTGAGGAGTAAAATTATACTTAAAGGAATAGCAGTTTTTTACAGGCATCAAATTGCCCTTTTTCCAAATTCAGTAGTGATTCTATCTGTAGTTTGATCAGAACTTATGTTTATGATTTTTTCAACATTAAAAACATTTCGTTCTGCCCCTTTTCCTGAAGTATCTGTGGAATTATGGAAGAGTACTAAAAATGTGAATACATGGTCACAGTAGAACTTATAGGATGAAATGCAGTATTTATTCATATCCCTAGCATATGGGATGAAAGTTTATAGTTCCTACCTGGATTTGCATTGAACAGAAACAGAGTGTATGATTGGAAAGGAGAAGCCAGCAATTAACAGTGATTTTTTTAGATTAATGTTTTAAAAGCTTTACGCCTGTTTACAGTTTCGGGACAAAAGGAAGGCTTCATTTTTATGTTTGAAGAAAACTGGCTTAAAATATTTGTAAAAAGAATCAAGAACAAACATACACAAACTTGCACATTGAAAATGCAACAGGTTACCTTGATGGCAGTAAAAATATTTACTATTCTTTTAAAAAATGAACATTGAAGACTCACCCAGTCACACGGTTTTTTTAGATGAACCAGTTTTTTAAAGTAGTCGAATTAACTGAGCCAAAACTATTATGCATTCCTCATCTATTTAGTTGGCACTTTGTATCATTATATAAATTGACAATACATGTGTAACTTGTCACTATAACCTTTTTGTGCCATTAAAGCGCTCACACATACACACACACACACACAAAAGTTGTTAAAGGATTCTGTGGATAATTCTTACACCCTCAAAGAAAGAAGAGAGGGGAGACGGAGAGAGAGTGAGCAGATCCATGCAGCAGTATCTTCCAATATGAAGGAAAACACAAAATAAAAATGCCCATGTTACAATTTGAGGTGTATAGAGAATTACAAAAGCCCTTAGATTCTGTTTAGGCTCAGAAAAGGGGATTGAGACATTAGCCCCGATCCTTCTTTTCCGATCAAGCAGAGCCCTACTTGGATTTCTAGGTACTTCAATAAGTGGACAATTGAAGTGTGAATTCTTTGATTGGCGCTACAGCAAACTGGGAGGAGAACTAGACAGGGGTTGGCTTGGGATTCATGAAGCTAGATGAGGAATTCATCCAGATTTACAAATTACTTTTGTAGCTCAAATGTTTGCAACCTGGATGTTCCCAGGTCATCCAGCTTTCTGGCATCATCCCTTTATTTATTAGTTTTTCCCCAACTGACTCAAGTCCCCTCCCACACATTGTGGGAAAACCAGTGGGCTTTCCGTGGGCCTGGTCACTTCGTACTCCATCTTCCCATTTTGGTCCTCTTTCTCTGCCAATGGTGACCCCAGCACGGCTCACATCCCCTTTTCCTTAAATTCTCCAAGGTACCACCAACACAAGGCTGCTACGGGTAGCCATTTTACTAAAGGAATGAGGGAAGGGAAGTGGTACAACCCGGTCTGGCAACCTACTCAGAGTTGGCTATTGTGCTTCCTTGTCTTAAGGGAATGCCCGACCGTCCAGCTTTCCTCCTCTGGCTTCCAGGCCTCCTGTGATGTCCCCAACCTCCTCTAACAGCTCTCCCTTCTCCGCTCCTCATGTTTGCCCTCCCCTCACCCGGGTAGCCAGTGGCAACTCAAAATCCTTCCCGTTATCCTGCAGTTTTTCAGCTCTCTATATGACACTTCTCCTTCTGAACTTCAGGAGGAAGCATCTCCCTTCACGCCCAAAAAGGTGATTTGTCTAAACCAAAGATGTTTATTGGAAAAAACCACTGACTCCCTTCGTGGAAATGAAGCCACTCCCTGGTATGTTGGCCCGCGGCGGCCCAGCGTTTTCCTGCTGCATCCAGGCTCCTTCCTGGGAAAAGCCCCCGCATCTTCCTCCCTCCTTTAAAGGGCTTGACTTGGACCAGGCGTGGCTTCTCCTCTGAATTAACATTCATCTTCTCTCTTCCCCTCAGATCGCCCAGGGCTTGCCTGTGTGGAAAGAATAGAAAAATACCAGGACAGTTTCCTGCTGGCCTTCGAACACTATATCAATTACCGAAAGCACCACGTGACCCACTTTTGGCCAAAGCTCCTGATGAAGGTGACAGACCTGCGGATGATCGGAGCCTGCCACGCCAGCCGCTTCTTGCACATGAAGGTGGAATGCCCCACGGAACTCTTCCCGCCTTTGTTCTTGGAAGTGTTCGAGGATTAGACTGGCTCCTGCTCAGAAGTCCTCCAGCACTACTGGGTGTCATTTCATTCCATTGCCTCGCTCTTTTACTGTTTGTTTCTTTGTGTTAGGGGGGATTATTTGGGGGAGAAGAAGAGGTAGTCCTTGGCATAGACATGGATGAAATTGCCCCCTCAATGCGGGTACTTGTAACGATTGCATTTTGTTCTCCAGTCCTTTGATGTGAGTGCTTTGAAGGTTTTTTGGTTGTGGGGGTGGGGAACATTCATTAATTCACCAGCACCAAGCCATCGCCAGCTCCCATGGGTCCCTGGTCAGAGGCTCCAGCACGCAAAATGGCACTGCAGAAGACTAAGGAAGCCTTAAAACCAAGATAATATTGTGATCTCCATCCAATCCTGATTTTTGCAGGACTCGAGTAGCAGGGTGCAGACCATCCTCTGATTAAATGGGGCTTTCCGCTTTTTAGGAAAAGGTTCGAGCAAACGTGTGTCTATTCGAGAGCATGCAGTCTGGGGCACTCTGCATCCTCTCCTCGCAGCACAGCTTGGAATGTGCAGGAATATTTGCGTCCTGTAAAATCAGCCGTCCTTGCAACATAATTTACATAACCCTCTGACTTCACTCAAGCTATACACGTGCATGACACGCACTGTGAGGGTATTTGACAGGTTGAGGCCAACAAGGGAAAAAAATTTCTTACAGTGAGCCAGAAGAAATAATAAATCTTCACCTGTGTCAGTGATCCAACCTCACCCCCATTCCCGTAGTATGACCTCACCGGAGGAAAGCTTCTTTACAGTGTAGGCTCAGAGAACATTTCCATACAAATCAAACTCATTTACAGGGTGATGTCACTTCACAGCGATATCTGATCTGTCATCTCTTGGCCTCCAGGAGATATTTCCCCCGATTGCACCTTTGCTGAGCTAACAACAGCTTTCCCTTTGATCACATCTTCTCATGGAGGAGAGATAACAAGCTAAAATTTGGGTCTTGCTCTGGAAGGATTCGGGAGAGATTAGCATGGTTACATTCTGAGTTGAAGGGGAATGGCAGGGTTCTGGGAGGCCCCTTGTATACTCTTGGTTTGAGAATGCTTCCGACCAGTCTTGGATCCCCAAATTCCTTGCTTGACTCATAGATGTTTCCTACTCTCCGCTCTTTAGCTTGACTACCGCCAAACAAATACAGATGCCCCCAGCCCTGCCGCTGGACCCCTCTCTCCCTCCAGCAGCATTGCTCTGACAGATTTCCAGCAGCAACACCTGCAGACAGGTACACAGACACTCACCTCCCCAGCGGTGTATGCTAGAGTAGCTTGTGCCCAGAAAACAAATGGTGACACCTCATCACTTCAACTCCAGAAAACGGGCAAAGAATGTACCCATGCAATTGAATGTATCTCATCTCTCAATGGCATAGTAGCTATAGACTATTCCTTCGCCTGCCTTTTACTGCCTTATCCTGGAAATATTGGGGAAAATAAGCCATATCAGTGAGATTCACCTAAAAGCAAAGGAATGAAAGGTACTGTGAAAACCAAGTTGACTAATTTTGTTTTTAAGTTGGCTGGCGCATACCTAGCCCAGAAGTCAGGGTACCCAAATTCTGCTTGTGCTCTGTCGGCTGGTGGATTTGGGGCTTCATTTTCTCGCCTGTTTAGATTAGATAATCCCGAAAACCTTCCCATGGTAACATGTATTAATTTCAGAGAAAAACTTCTGGTTGATGTGATGGTTTCTCTCATGTTTAAATTTCTGGCTTTATTAGTATTTATTATTAGGATATTTGGTGTTCACGCAAAACAAGGTGGGAGAAGTCAACACAGTACTAGACTAGTACTACACTAGATGGAAAAAGTAGGAGAGGACTCACTTTGAAAATCCCAAGTATGTTTGAAATAACCTGGGATGGGGATTATCTCTACTGGCTTCCAGAGAAGAGGAAGCAAGAGCATCACTGTGGAGCTTGTAATGAGAAAAAGGAAGTAGGTGAAGAAATTATAAACATGATGCTCATGGGTAGATTGCCTGCTTTGACATTATCTACAGACTTTTTTACTTTGCTTTTTCAAATCAGCCTCTAGCCAGTCTCCCGAAGTGCTTGTTTTTTAACATCTCGGCTCCTTCTGTTTACTCTCCTTGGAGAACTACTGTGAGACAGAAACATCTGACCACCTTCTAGGCTCCAGGGTAGCTCTGAGAAGCTTTGCAGTGGGGGGGAAGGTGGAGTGAAAGGAAGGTTAGTGGGCTGGGCACTGGCAGGGTTCACAGACTCCTCGGGCCTCAAGCCTCCCCCGGGGAAGTTTCCTCGTTTTGTTTGACAAGAATCCCCAGTACATCAGTCACATCCAGAATCAAAAGTGAGGATAGATCCCGGCGTAAAGCTAGGTCAGAATGATGGATTAACCGTGATTGGGAATTGGCCAAACCATATGGTATAGCCATAGTAATCCAGCCAGCTCCAAATAAAGCCCTGCTTGGTCCTCAACCCTTCACATAATTGCCTTAAACAGGCAAGCTGCTGGTCCAAAACTCTTGCTGAAGGAGGAAGACTTTATGTAGAGTAGGAACGTCAGGTAGAAAGGAATGACTCTAACGACTCAAAGAATCACGGCTCCCGTAGTAAATCTACTGAACTCATTCCTTCTGTAACTGACTGAGGTACTCACAGCATCTCGAAACTCCATCTCATAAAACTCAATCGCACGAGGGATTCACTCTGGAATTTTTTAAACTTTCTTTTCTTGTATTGTCAGGACTTTCAAAGCAAGTGTGGACCTCATTGGAAACACCCTTCACACCCACCCCCTCACCCCGCAGGGGGGGAGATGTCCCAGCAGAGGAGAACATTTCCCACAACTGGGATTCTTTATTTACAAGTCACTTCACTTTGGTGGATGAGTGTGTGTGTGTGTGCGTGTGCGTGTGTGTTTATAGACCTCAAGTGTACTTTGCTCTTCAGTTTAGATGTTTGGTATTTCCAGAAATAGTGAAAAAAAGTAAGATCTTTTCTTCTCTATGATTCTGCTCAAAACACCACGTGCCGCCTCAGAGCTTTTTCTAGTCAAACGAGCCTTGGTCCTCAATGACGCGTTGATGTCTCAGCTCTGTGACGCCCTCTCACCTGTCCCTGAGGGAGCCCGCTGTCGCCCCCCCCCCCGGGGCTGTCCAGTCGCGCTCCCGTGAACAGGTGTGCACGCCTGGGCCCCTCCTCAACACTAAGCCCCTCCACAATCTCAGCCCCCATGGGACTGCTGAGCGCCCTCAAAGCATGTCATTGTCAGTGATACATTTTTATTCTATGGAACTCTAACCTGTTCGTGTCATATTGACCTTTTGCTGCATGAGTCATAAGTTATGAAATCGGTCTTATGGTTTTTGAAATGTAGCCAGCATTTGTAAGGCTAAACCTTTTTCACAAACTCACTTTACGTGAATACCCAAGCCACCTTTCCTCTCCAAAAGGAGAGTGATGACAGACATTTGAGTCTCTTTCACCCTTTCCAACGGCTATGGCATCAGGTTCTAAAATAAGCTCATAATTTTTCCTGTTATTTTAATAATATGGAAATATTAGCATAGTGTTTCGTTTGATAGCGATAGGCTATAATCCATATTTAAATTTTATAGAGAAGAAATTTTACTGTACTGTGATGTAGATATTTATTATCCAGGTAAGGATTTGCCCGGTGTGTATTTTTTACAATTGAAAACATTTTACTTTAATCTTTAAAAAAAAAAAAATTTTAAAAAAAAAAAAAATAAAAAAAAAAAAAAAAAAAAAACAGACTAGAGGAAAAAAGGTTTGGCCTTATCACAGAATTTTTACTGTGCTGTACAAATGTTTGCAAATGCAAAAAGTGTGCATTTCTAGTGTGTTTCCACATTAATTAATGCGCCTTCAAGAGCAAAATCGTGCAGATAAAATGCTCTTTGTGGCTTTCTGTGGCACCGTTAAAGCTGACCCACCTTATGCACAAGACAATCAGATGTAAATCTCTCCTCCTCAGGATGCAGATGAATACTCGTGTAGATCATGGAGCACAATGTAAGACAAAAGAAGACACTTTAATTACACATGTATTGTTGAGACAGAAAATATCAGGGCATGAATGAGCTCATGTTATGCCATTTCTTTCTTCTTTTGATCAATTTGGCATTTTTAATTTAATTTAATCATAGAGCCAAAATAATTCATCATTTTTTTTCAGAGAAAACACTTTTCCCCCATAATGTTTTCATGCCCTGAGAATCAGAAGAATACTACAGGATTGGAAAAGAGTTACAGTCATCAGAAGATTTGTTTTGCAAACAGTGTTAAGTGATATTGCTGGATTGGTCATATATTTTTTTTTTTCAGCCTAAAACTCTGTTGAAATCTGTGATTAAAATGTTTTAAACTATCCAAAAAAAAAAAAATTTGTATATTTGGGAAAAAAATGGATTTTTACATAGCTTTTGTATGCAAATATTAAAATGTAATTATGAATATAGTGGGCATAGATAAACTCATAAGCTTAAATTCTAAAAGAGAAAAAAGAAAAAAAAAAGAAAAAGCTTATAACTGATACACTTGCTTGTCTCTTTCTTTAAATATTATTATTTACTAAATAAGCACAGGGTTGCCTGCTCTTCTCACCTCAGCTGCTACTGGAAGCAAGGGAAACTGGGATGTAAGGCCATTTGTTTCCTAAGCATCTGAATTAGTCAGCCAAAGGGGTGCTGATGCAAAATGCCAGAAATCTGTTGGTCTTTATAAAGGGTATTTATTTGGGGAGAAGCTTACAGTTACCAGGCCATAAAGCATAAGTTTCTTTCTTCACCAAAGTCTGTTGCCACGTGTTAGAGCGTGACAGCTGCCGACGTTTGCCAGGGTTCAGGCTTCTTGGGTTCCTCTCCTCCTGGGGCTTGCCTCTGTCTGGGCTCAGGCTTGCTTTGTGCCACAAGGCCAGCTGTAGACTATCAGGCAAATGGCTTGCTCCTCTTCCCAGGGCCTTCTCTCTTTCCTCACGACCAAGCTCCTCTGTACGCTACTTCCCGGGACTCCAGCTCAAGACTCTGCATCACAACTCCAACTCAAAACTGCTCCCTCTGTCCTTTGCCTTGCCTTTTATATTTGATTCCCCACCCACCAAGGGGTGGGGCTCAACGCCCTACTGGCGTGGCCCAGTCAACACCCCAGTCATAACTTAACCATGCCCAGATTAACAGACCAGTCCACAAGCATAATCCAATATCCATTTTTGGAATTCATAATTACATCAAACTGCTACAGCATCTAATAGAATAAACAAATTTACTTAGCAGGAGAGCATGGAGAGAGGGGAATGAAAGAAGAGCTGATGGGAGATTATTTCATTGGAAGGGGCCACAGAGAAGGGAAAGAGGGACAAGTTAAGCTTTTGCAGCTCAAGGACTGTGTTCACCCTCTTATCCCAGAATGTTCAAGAACATTAATTTTTAATGCAATTATACTAACATCAGCCACCAACATAAACCTCATTTCCCATTGTCCTAAATGCATTAGTTAGGATTCTTTGCACAAGTGACAAATTCCTAAATCAAACTGGCTTACGCATAAATGGAATTTATTGGCTTTCATATTTAGAAAGTCTGAGAGTATTAGAGCTTCAGGCATGGCTGGATCTGGGTGTCTACTCAGTATTGTCAGGAGATGCCTCTCTATGTCTGCACAGGTTTTCCTCTGTAGGGATTTCCTTCATGTCGGCTTCCTGCCTTTCACTTTATGGTGCCCTCCAATAGCTCTGGGGTTATTATCCTTACAGCTGCAAATCCAGTAGAAAGAGAGTTCTTCTCCCCAACAGTTCCAATGAAAATCCTGAGTCTAATCCTCACTGGCCCAAACTGAGTCATGTGCCCCTTCCTGGACCAACCTCTGTGGTGAGGAGGATGGATATGCCTATTAGCTTAATCCTGTGAAATAGTCTTAATTCTGGAACTGGGCCAGGGAAGAAAGCTCTGATTAGCCGCTTCTAAACTACAGGCTGAGAGCTGGGGCAGGGATGATCCCTCAAAGAAAATTCTAATTTTTTTTTTACTACAAGAAGCGAGGAAGAATTGTGGGCAAGCAGAAGCAACAAACGTCTACAATAAAAGGTAAGTCTGAAAGCACATCCGTTTTCAGTACAGCAACGGAATCTCCTTAACACAGAAGCAGCTCAGCATGTTTCGGCCAAGATGTGCACCAAATAAACACTTTCCAAAAGAAGGGTTTGATTACATCCTCCCTGACTCATGAAAGAGGCCAGTCCAGCTAAGATGGTGCAAACATGTATTTTCTCCCGGGGCCAGATTGGATCAGAGAACTATTTTCTGAGTTGTTCCACTCTCTATTCAAAGGACTGTGTATAATTTTTATACTTATCTTCTTTCTACATTATGTAACTCCCAACTCCACCCTAATGAACAAAGTCAATAAGGCAATTAATTGCTTTATTTTGGAGAATTATATATATATATATATTTCAGTTAGGTACAGTTCTGAGCTGTATATTATGTTTGAATGGATATTATGTTAAAATGAGAAGAGAGCTGTCTTTGTCATGTTTCCCCCAAAAAGCAAAGCTTTTGTGCTACAATTTTATTAAGGCTAGTAGCCCCACAAAAGCAGGGGCAAAGGAGAAAGGGAGTGGGCCAGGGAAGGAGAGCATAAACTCGGGGATGCATTGGTGGATGGCTGCATTGAGATCAAGCACAGCTGAGTGCTCAGTCTTGCAAGACCGTCTTCTAAGGGACCATGTTGCATCTCAGGCTGGTCCATCCAGGAGTGGAGAAAGGAGAATTTATCTACTGACTCTCATCCCATTATCAAAGAAGAGGTGACTCCCCTCCACTTCTGGTTTGTACATGCCAGGCCACAGGGCAGGTCTTTGTGGTGTCCCGTGTTTCAGAGACAAAAGGGAACCCCCAAGTGGGGATAATCAGCCACCACTCCGCAGCTGGGCAGAACCCACCTAAATTAGGTGGCAAGTGGGGTGAAACGTGCCCATGTGAAATAGGTGGAGCTCAGAGGAGCTGCAGTGATCTGATACAGGGGTTCCTGCAGCCAACAGGCTCTTCCAGTTATGGGGAGAAGGGACACAGGCTCTCAAGTTCCAAAGAGAATCACTAAATTCAATAAGCAATCAAACCTGTAGTTCAGTGGATCATGAATTTGTATGTACAGGGATTTTTTATTCAGTGCATACTGGTCATGTAAATTGATGAGCCACTTGGGGCTGAAAAAATTAAATACACATAGACTATTCATTTAATTGTAGCATATTAGTTTGTCTTACAAGTAGTTCATTTCAAGGGCAGATTTGTGTTCTATATAAATAACTATCTGAAATTTTTGAAGAAGCCAGTGGAAAGTTTTGATTATTCATATGAAACTTCACTTGGTGCAAACATGTTTGGAAAGAATATGCATGAAAAGTGAAGTAAGATGAAGTGACAATGAACATTCCTCTTCTTTCAAGACAGACTGATAACACCCTCTTTATTTTCCTTCACCTTTCTTGTACATAACACCCATTGTAATGAGGGAGGCAGATCCATACAGAGTCAACCATCCTCAAGTTAGCAAATTTGATTCTTGTGTGAGGAGACAAGAGAAGGATCTTTAAAAAGAGTATACAGGCAGCAGAGTTGAGGACTCCAAGTGGAAAGAGAACCAACACATTTTCTCTGAGCCCTACACCCCCACCAACAAGCTTTATGAGACAGTATTTCTTAGCAAAAATTCTTATAAGAAATATTTAAATGTTATGGAAGTAAACATACTGCAGTGATGTCATTTACAAATGACTTGTTTTGTTCTTTTCAAGTGCTCTACCCTGAGTTTATCCTTTTGTGAATCATATACTGACGTATTTTCTAGATAGAACTTCAAGAAATATAATGAAGCCATAAAGTTGCCTGGTTACACCACTCAGAAGAAAACTCCACAAGTGCAATGTCTACTGCCTGGTGGAACAAGAAAGAACATCCCTATAAGGCTCCGGACCAGTGGTCAAATCTAAGAGAAACAACCCAGGACCAAGGAGCTCTTATGGGACCATCTCAGAAGAAGGGGGATGGAGTGGAATAAGAGCCTGGAAAAGACGAGATCCAGCTAACCCTTCACAGTTAAGTGTAAGAAAACTGCATTTTAAAAGACAAAAAAAAAAAAAAGATTACAATTGCCGGACAAGAATAAACTCCCAGTCTTTTCAAAGATGGTCATCAAATATCTAAGGGAGTGTCATCAAACAAGGTGCATGGATGCTGAACACATAAATGCACAACTGAGCCCTCAGAAGAGCTACAAAAGACACCCTTGCTCAATACTCCAAAATCGCATCTAAATTACCCATTCGTTCAACTGTTTCAAAAGAAATTAGAATGCCTCTTTTTTTTTTTTTTTTTTTTTACCGGGAGGTACCGGGGATCGAACCCCGGTCTCTCCGTATGGTAGACGGTCGCCGAACCTCTTGAGCCACATCCGTTTCCCTGCCTCTTTTTTTTTTAACATTAAATATTCATTTATTTTAATGCCATCTCCGTGCAAGGCAAGTTCTAGACACCGAGACACGGCAGTGAACGAGCGAAGCAAAGTCTCTGTTTTCATGGTGCTGACATTCCAGGGGGAAGACAGGAATTAAACAAGAAAGTCAATAGATGAGGTGATTATCAATTGTGAGAAGCCCTGTGGAGGCAATAAACGTGGAAATGTTCTCATTCGAGCCGCGACCTGGACGGAAGGACACACTCTCACGAGAGCCCGTGGACGAGCTTCCTGGGCAGTGGGAACAGTGTCTTGGTTTACAAATAGCACAACAGCAGCTTGGCGTAAACAGTCGGCATGTGCTATCTCGTGGATTCAGAGGCAAGAAGGCTTCTTCCTCCCTGGATTTGTAACCTCTGGTGCTGGCTGCCCATAATCCCTGGGGCTCCTTGGCTTGCATCTGGGCTCAATCACATGGTGACATCCTCTCTTTGCTTTTCTTGGTTCTGCTGACTTCCTACTTCCAGCTCCTCCCCACGGCTTTTTCTCTATAAGGCCTCCAATAATCCAGATTAAGTTTCAGCCTCATTTAGTTGGGCCATCCCTTAACTAAAAGTAACTTCTTCAAGAGACCCTATTTGCAGGGGTTTACACCCACAAGGTCACAGAACAAGATTAAGAACATGCCTTTGGTGGGTATCCAACCCGATCAACCACAAACAGGAACAAGCTTCCCATGTTTGAGCATTAGAACGAGGCTGGCGCACAGCAAATGAGCAGAAGCGTTGTAGGTCTGTCTGTGGAGGAAGGCAAGGCCTCCTAGTAAACCCTGGTAAGAGGTTTTTATTTTATTTTACTTTATTTGCCGTGAGAAGCCATTGAAAAACGGAGATGCCATCATCTGACTTAAAATTTTTCAAACCTTACTCCAGTTGCTTGGAGGAGAGTGGATTTGAGGATGGAAGAAGGGACACCAGTTCGGGGCTAGTGCAGTTGCCCAGCTGAGACTAACAATAACTAGGCAACTTGATAGCAGTAGAGAAAGAGATAACAATTCAAAAGCAAATGACAAACTTGAGTTAAGAACCTCTAACCAGGGCGCTAAGGAATTGAAAAGGAAAACAATCAGGAAGCCATAAATGGCAGAATAATTTACTTAATAAATGAAAATGGACAATAAATGATTATGTTGTGGTTTTCTTTACAATCTATATAGGCTATAAGTAAAGTAAGATTTTAAGTAAATGAAAAATAAATAGAATTTCATAGAAATAAATCTTCAATTGCTCATTAAATGATGCGTCAACAGCTAGGGGTGCAGGCAAGGGCAGATTGTTCATTGGGAAATGAACTAATTATAAGAATCAAATTTCAGAAAATTCACCTCCATTCTCTCCAGCACTTTGACAAAAATACTGTTCATTAGTGACTCACCGCTCAAGAGTCCCACCTCAAAGGACTCTTGCACAGGACTATAGGCTCGGTTGTCCTAGTACCCCAGCCCTGGCAACAACAGGGAATTGAATTGAAGCCAGAGAAGAGGAAAATACCGTATTGAGGCTTCCCTATCCTGAAAATCTCTGCAGCTTTAGAAGCATTGAACTAGACCGGCAGACAGCAGCAAGTAAGAAACAGAACAAGACTGTTAAAAGAGTACTGTTTTGTTTATGTAAGCTACAAACACACAAAAGAACACCATTTCTTTTACATGAAATCATACATAACTAAGGACATACATCAAGCACATTAGACTAGGTGCCTACATGGAAGAGCTGAAGAGAAAAAATGAACTAGAACAAGAGAAGGGCCATGACAGGCTGATGGTTTTAGCCATCAAGAAATGAGGAGTGGGGAGCAGATGTAGCTCAAGCAATTGGGCTCCCGTCTACCATATGGAGGGTCCCAGGTTCAGTTCCCGAGGCCTCCTAGTGAGAGCGAGCTGGCCTGCACAGAGAGCTGGCACAACGAGATGATGCAACAAAAAAAGACAAAGGAGAGACAGTGAGAGACAGAGCAAACCAGGGAGCTGAGGTGGCTCAAGTGATTGAGCACCTCTCTCCCACATCGGAAGGTCCCAGGATCGGTTCCCAGTGCCACCTAAAGAGAAGACAAACAGACACAGAGAGCAGACAGCAAGTGCAAGCAGGGGTTGGGGGGGGAATAAATAAATAAAATAAATCTTTAAAAAAAAAAACAAAAGAAATGAGGAGTGGCAGACCAGATGTAGCTCAGTGGCTGAGCACCTGCTTTGCACATACAAAGTCCCAGTTCAATCCCCAGGACCTCCAAAAAAAAAGAAAAGAGTATGATTATCTCAAGTCCAAGTCCCTGCATCTCAGGGATCCCAAAAAGCTATGAAGCTTTAACCACCTCTTTACTATCGCTTCCCTGATTCACCCACGATATAGCATTTTCTACATGATAGTGAGTATTAAACGGTTGGATTAACAGAGTCCTAATGACATAATCTGTAGCCTCAAAACCAGGGAGATGATGGGGAATGGATGTGGCTCAAGTGATTGGCTCCTGTCAACCATAGAGGAGGTCCAGGGTTCAATTCCCAAGGCCTCCTGGTGAAAGGCAAGCTGGCCTGTGTGGTGAGCTGGCCCGCACGGAGAGCTGGCGCAGCTAGATGATGCAACAAAAAGAGACACAGAGGAGAGACAAGAAGAGACACAGCAGACCAGGGACCTGAGGTGGTACAAGAGATTGAGCGCCTCTCTCCCACTCCGGAAGGTCCCAGGATCAGTTCCCAGTGCCACCTAAAGAGAAGACAAGCAGGGAGGCGGCTGTGGCTCAATCAGTGGGGCTCCCGTTTACCATGTGGGGGGCCGCGGGTTCGGTTCCCGGGGCCTCCTGGTAGGGGCGGGCCCGCCCGCGCGGCGTGGTTGGCTGACCCGGCGAGCGCGGGCAGCGAGGGGGGGATGGATGAATGAATAAATAAAAAATAAAAAATAATAAAATAAAAAATAAAAAAAAAAGAGAAGACAAGCAGACACAGAAGAACACACAGAGAGCAGACAGTGAGCCCAAAAACAATGTGGGGGGAGGGCAGGAATAAATAAATAAATCTTTAAAATAAAATTTTAAATAAATCAAGGAGATGAAATCAAAGAAGGCCTGGAGATGGCTGGGGGAAGGGGAGAGAAAGCAGTAAATGGTCCCAAGTCATAAATGGTCTTCCAGCTGCAGAACCTGTTTTTCATAATCACAATTTCTAACGTGTTAAAGAGAATGGAGAGGAAAGGCTCTGCTTGAATAGGTCTGCCCATTCAGCCATCCTCAAGTTCCTAAAACACATATGTCTCTAGGGGTCCCTAAACTTCCATCAGAGTTCTGGAGACCTCTCATCTAGAAAGTCTTGCATTTATAAGCCAAGTGTGGGGTGATGAATTGGTGAGTCGCTTTTATTAGCAGGGACAGGGTAGAGCCACTAAGTCCTTATCGCACATCAACAGTTTACAGGGAGACTGAGTCTGGACCTAAGGGTTTGCTGCCTGGGACAAGAATGGGGGCCTCAGAGGAGGTCTGCTGAGGCTTTTGTTCCTGCTTGATCCCCTGAACCAAATATTGTATGAGAATGCTATTGAATGTTCAGTGTGTGCTATCCAGGCAGATTAAGCAAGCTTCAACTAAATGTTTCTGCCTCTTCCTAGTTCCTGTAGCTAATTCAGGGAGTTTATGAACCCAACTCATTTCATATGGGCATGATCCAAAGAATTGGGAACATTTATCCTGTTGTCGAGATGGCATTCTAGCTCACGCTGAAGCTAGCTGCCAGGTGGAACAGGAAATCAATTTGTTCTGAGTTGTTCAAAGAGCATAGCCAAAATTAATGAATGGAAACTACCAAGAAGACAAAATCAGCTCAAAAAAGGAAGAATTATGGCACAATGCAACTATCTATAATCGGAATTAGGGAGTTCCCCATTATTTGAGTCTGTCAAGTCAAGAATAAACTCTCATCTGACAGTGAGGTTATAAAAGGACTACAAGTCTCAGAGCCGATGAACACTCAGATCCGCTCCAGCCGCAGGTCACACCGTAGTCCTGCCCTTGCCCTGGTTTCAGGTTGTCCCTCCTGCTCTGTTTCAGGTTCTCTATAAGGAAACACGTAAGATGGACCTCAGTTAGATTGGACTTCTGGTGCCGCAGACTTTGAATGTGTAATCATTCCCTGCAAAAGCAGATGAGCCTACCATCTGTCTCTCCAATTTTTTTCCAGGCAACTAAATCCTAGGATTGTCTGACACGCTGGAGACATTACGTTGCCATTGATTCATCAGGACGATGGCCAGCACCACAGTCGTTAACGAGAGGCTCCGTTATAAGATGAATCTCGGTTTAATTGCCTCTGGTTGAGACTCTGCATATTGGTTGTTTGCCCAGGCACAAATTTATTTTTACCAAAATTAGTCGTAATCAGCTTGGCTGAGTAATAATGTACCCAAAATAAATAAATAAATAAAACCCACAGCCTGGTGCAGTTTGAGCAGCTTCTCCACCAATTCATAGATTAGAGAAGAACAGAACTTTTAAAAAAAAGAAATGTTTTGCAGGGAATTAATTCCTCCCCTACATTTCAGAGCACTTTTATTCGGCTCAGTTACTGTTAGCGAAAGCCGTGGTCATTCACTGAGGAAGGGACTCTGGGTCACGACAAGAGCATTGAGGTTGGAAGGATGCCTTCAACAGTCAGGGACAGGGTTTGCCATCCGAGGTTCTGCTGTAAGGTATCAGCTGGTTCTCCATGGGCCCCTCCTGGCTTACTTCGAATGTCCATTGGAAGTAGGCATAAGTGGATTCTGACCACTCTAAATTACAGTGGGTTACAAGCAAGACTAAAAATGTGCTGGAACAACTTCTTCCTCCAAAACAGTGATTACGAGTCACATATTTACAAGGACTGATGACATTCAGCTTGTAAAAACATTTCAGCTGCAATCATCCTCATCACTCCCAAAAATCCTTTTAGTTCACATTCAAATGCAACTTTCTTTCTCCCCAGAAAAAAACAACCATACTCTCCCTGAAAAAAAAATACGGGAATACATTTCATACAGACAGAGATGCTGGAGTGGAATGGGAGGACACCACAATTCCGAAAAGCATGGTGTCCATGGCTCGTGAAGATAAAACTGCTGATCCCAGAGATTCAAAAAAGCATATCCTTAGCTTGAACCCAAAGATCCCTGGAAGTCAACAAATTTTTTATTAAAATTTTTTTAACTTCCCATTTCATTCGAAAGGTAATTTTAAAAATTTAACTTAAAGCATATTATTTGGTCATCCAGAGCAACTCAACACGAAATACAAAATTTCAATCACTTGTTTGCGTTTGTGCTACAATGCCTTTGGTGTTGAGTAATACACTTTAATTATTACAGACTAATGAGGACAAAGGATGCAGACTTAATTTTTGTAATGATGCAGTCATCCCCAAGCCCCCAGGATCATGGCACACTGAACCCTCGGAAGACCTTCTAGTCATTCAGCCAGAGAAAATAACGGGCAACTTGAGTTATCACAAGAAAGGATGTCATCCAGGGCTTACCAAATTTTGGGCATCTAAGAACCACCTGAGAGACATTTGACACACATATGCAGAGACCACCAATCCTAGGTAAATTTCTTGAAAGAAGATGTATCGCAGTCTTGAGGTCTTTAAATTAATAATAAGGAGTCTAATGGTTCTGTCAGTAAGAGAGAGCAAAAATATTGTTTTCAATCTTCCCTGAGGTGTCTTTATCTATCGCGATGGTAGAGAGCTTGGGCTACAGGGGAGGTTCTTCTGAAATAAGGCAAGTTCTCTTGCCTGAGGCTAGAAAATATTCCCTTAATTATTGAGGGGAGGAAGGGAAGTGAAAGTGGGTGCAGACTCTGGTGGGACCTGAGAAAACATCCTGAACCTGGCTCTGTCTCGGAGTCCAATGTAGGAACACAAACTTCAGCTCATTTTGGGGGAGTCTGAGGGTATTGCCGACTTGGGCTCCCATTCCTGGGCTGAAGTTACAAACTCAGCATGACCCCATAAGGAAAACGGGCACATGGTTTATGAGTTCCCCAAGCCTCAGAGTAACAACGAAATGGCAGAATAATTTTATGAACCTAAGACAGGCCCCAAAGTAGCCAGAGTTTAAATAACTCCTCAAATTTTTCTGTAGCTCAACTTGACATAAGAGTAGTAGAATTGTGTGTGTGCAGGGCACCTGAGAAGGGCATAGAAAGTAGTCGAGAGAGAACTTACCTGGAAAGAGCTCGTAGTCAGGAATGAGGGACAACTCCACTGGCCCTGTGTGAGTCAACAGGGGAAGACTGGAGGTCTTCATGGATGCCAGTATGGACTGATGCCAATGCAGATCAGCTGCCCCCACTCATGCCCTGAGTTATCCTCAAGTTTTAACAGGCATCAGAATTATCTAGAGGACTTGTGAATGCACAGGTTGCTGGGCCTCCCACTCCAGTCTTTCTCTAGGTCTGGGTTAAGGACTGAAATTTTGCATTCTAGCAAGCTCCTACGTGATGCTAAGGTTGCTTGCCAGGAAACCACATTTTGAGAACCACTGCTAGGATCTCGACCCCCTAATCTATACGAAACCCAGATATAAGCAGGGACTCCCAGCAAGATGGAGTTCATAATAGAAAGTATATTAATGGGAAAATAAAATTATGTTTCTCATATTCCTGAATGTGGGGACTAAGATGTGACTCCACCATGGAAAACAGAGGTCAACGGCTTCCTAAATCTCTATTTGATTACTTTTCTCCTCCAGAAAGTTTTACTTCCTGTGGTTTTGCAGCACTTGGATGTAATTCTTAATCATACCTGATAACATATTCATGATGTAGTTCTCCAATAAGTAAAAAAATAAAGGTTGGGACCCACTGTCTGTTGTAAAGTATTTTAAATAAATCACAGGATAAGAATGATTTTCTAAAATGTGCCATATTATGTCCCTTCTCTGCTCAAAGTTCCCCAGCAGGGCTCCGTAAGTGAAGTAAAGTCTCAGGACTGTCACGGTGTGGCCTGCACATCTGTCCATGGCCTGGGGCCCAGCCAGCCCTCTGTCCTCTCCTACCCCTCCAACTCGCTCGCTCTGCCCCAGCTTCACTGGCCTATGAGCTGCCCAGGAAAGGCCCCAGCACATTCACCCGCAGGACCTTCTGCTCTGTTCCCTCTGCCTGGAAGTGCAGTGCTTTCCCTCTCTTCCCTTCGGTCTCTACTCAAATGTCTCTTAGTTAGAAAGGATTTCCCTCTTCACCCGGTGAAAACACAGTCCCCTCGCCTGAGCCCCCATCGCTCTCTGTTGGACTTGTCTCGGGTTATTCTTCTTCCTATCAGTCATCACAGCCTGACATGCTATGTGTTAATTTTTTTTTACTTTTTAATTGTCTACCAGAAGGTATACTCCATGAAAGGAGGAAATGTGCTGTGCTTCACTGCTTTACCTCCAGTTCCTAGGAGTTGCCTGGTGCATAGCAACTAGTAAATCATTGCCAAATGAGTGAGCAGAAAGCAAGGCCCAGCAGGCCTAAGGAGCCGGCAGCCCGGGTCCAGTGACGCCCAGAGGCATGAGAGGAAGTTGTCTGACTAGGGCAGCCCCGGGGGCTTTTGCATGACCATCTTTCTCCCTTCTTTCTCACCCCCAAACACCCACCCTCCAGCACTAAGGAAGATTTATATATGGGTGCTTGCAAGAACAAACGTGGCACTTACACCAGGGTGAGTCAAACTGCAAACTGGAAAGCCAAGGAGAAGGAGAGAATTCCTTCTCACCTACATACCCAACCTCAGGTGAGGACACAAAAGAAAGTAAGGCTCGCCTGTGATTCCAGGGCCCAGGGACAATCACAGTTAGAGCTGGGGTGTGTAGCCATCCTTCCAGACGTATTTATATGTGTAGATAAACAGATATATTAATCGCTTTTGCAACTTTCAATGTAGACTTGATTTCAGGCAGAGTTCTCTAGGAGATAATCCATAAGAAATATAAAATCGTAAGATGAAATCGGCAGAAGAACCAAGAATGGGGTGTAGAAAAGGTTTACACTTAAATGATATTTTCCTTGGGCTGTCGGGAAGGAGAATTTCTCTGCTCCAAGGTCTATAATCATAATTGCTTTTGATAAGTAATGTGTTTAGATAAGCGATGTCAAAAGGGCCAAAATGCAGGGTTTTTGCCGTTTTTCAGCTTTTAGCCGAAATATGGAAGTACCACAATTTAGGCCATCTTCCTTGTAGACATTTGAGAACTTGATTTTTGTTCCTTCGTATGAGCAGAGAGTTCAAAATTAAAAGAATGCTTCTAAAGAATCATGATGAAATTTATTTCAAGTGTATTTTAACATTTGGGCTTTTACAAAGTTTGAGTTTTTTCTAAATAAAAATGTATCTTCCTCCTTAATGCAATTATAAATTCTAAAAAGCTGCCCAATTTATTTACTTCAATGAAACCGAGATCTAGAGAAGCCACAGAAAAGAGATTGAAGTGACTTTCAATTTAAATAGATTGAGTTCAGAAAAAGCAACTTTCTGAATTCCAAAGCTCTATGGCCTAGAGTTTTGATTTTGGAAATTTAGAATACTGTTGTGCTATGTGGTATTGAGGCATTCAATTTACCAGCATATTCTTTTTTCCAAATTTTTCTCCTCCTTTCTCTTCTTGCTTTCCATCCATCCCTACCACAAAGCCAAATATATAGAAGGATTTTAGTAATATTTATCAATAACTGGATGAATAAATATCTTTACACGTTCATTAGAAATCAGAAAACCCACTGCCTTCTGGTAATGTTTTAATATCAAGTTTTCATTTATCTTATTGATTGATAATGAAAGACCAATGTGGTATAATTATTTTTCCAACAGCCTTGCCAATGGACAGCAGCATATGGTGGAATGATCATGGGCTTCAGAATGAAGATTTGAATCCCAACTCACCAACCACCTGCCAATTGTGTCCTTGGGCAAGTCGTTTGACTTTCATTAGCATCTATTTTCTTTTGTGCACTGAACATAACAATACCTATTTTGTGTTGGGAGAGTCAGTTCTCCATGGGCCTCTTGTGCTCATACACGTGTATGGGGCATGCCAAGAATGCAAGTCCATGGCTGCTCTTTATACAGGACTTTATCAGGGTTGTGTTTGCAGCAAGCAACCTTGAGGGATGAGAAAATGTCTCCTTCTGGGACATAAAAGCAGACTGACTTACTACTTGCTATAAAAGCAGCTAATTACCCAAGCTCAAGCCTCCTCAGCTGTGACACGAGCCCACTGCAGGCATAGCAGCCGTCTAGACCTAGGTCACCTTGTCCCCAGGGAACTGGCATTCATATGCTGGTGCTTATACTGTTTGTTGTGCCATGAGTAATGAAGTCCTTTGTGTCTGACCCAGGAGGCTCATGTCTTCTACCAGCATCAGATACAAAAGACTAGCAGTCACTAGAAAATCCTTTGTAAACATTAATGGGCTAACTTAGCTTGTAAGTAGAGTAAAATCAAATCCCACACCTAACACTTTGCAGGGCTGTTGAAAGATTAAAAGGAGTAGCCTAAGTAAAGCATCAGGCACAGAGTAGGCATTAAATGAACACAAATCACATTTTCCCTTTAATATCTTATGTGAATTTTCTTAACTATTTGGGGCGAATAGTTCTTGACAAAATTGTGCTGACAATAAGGTTGCTCTTTTTCCTCTCTTCAACTTTCGCTTTCCCCAAAAAAGTTCTCTTGTGGCTTTCCCACACGGAGGAGGAAAGTAATCATATTCACCTGGAAGGGCTTACAGCAGTTACCTCTCTGAGGGGTATAAGCTGGGGGAAAACTCTTGAAAACTGAAGAAGATGCAAGGCATATGTCTCTAATAACAGAATTTCAGAACTGGGTGGGGGTAGGTGTTTTGGGGCAGGAGACCACATCCTTACTGTACAAATCCCAACACTATTCGTCAGATTCAGTACCTGTGGCAGTTTGATGTAATTATGAATTCCAAAAATCTAATTGAATCATGCTTGTAAACTGATCTGTTAATCTGGGCATGATTAGGTTAGGATTAGGGCGTTGAGCCCCACCCCTTGGTGGGTGGGGAATCGAATATAAAAGGCAAGGCAAAGGACAGTTGAAGCAGTCTTTTGAGAAGCAGTTTTGATATTGGAAAGAAGGCCCCAGGAGAAGAGAAGCAAGCCGTTTGCCTGATCGTCTACAGCTAACCTTGTGGAGAAAACAGGAGCTAAGCCCAGAGAGAAACGCAGCCCCGGGAAGAGAGAACCCCAGAAGCCTGAACCCTGGCAAACGCCGGCAGCTGCCTTGCTCTAACACGTGGCAATGAACTGTGGTGAGAGAAGAAACTTAACGCTTTATGGCCTGGTATCTGTGGACTTCTACCCCAAATAAATAACCTTTATAAAGACCAACCCATTTTTGGTATTTCACATTACCCCTTTGGCTGACTAATACAGTACCCTTACATCCAACACTGAATCCTTTAAACTTCACATCAGGAGAGGGAAAGCAGGAAACTTTAAAAACAGAGTTAATGACCCCAAAAAAGTATTTTCTGACAACTGGGAAGATTTATATGATGCAAATGAATGTAACAAAACATACCCTCACTAGATGCTTTTAATCTGGTCTTGACCTCCAAACATACCTTAGAGTACTAGAAATAAAAAAGTGTCTTGCTCTATTAGTTTCCTGTTGTTGCTGTAGCAGATTACCACAAACCTGGTGAATTAAACAATACAAATTTGTTATTTTACAGTCCAGAAGTCAGAAGTCTGACACAGCTCTCACCAGGCTAAAACCAAGGTGTCAGGTGTCAGCAGAGCTGAATTCCTTCCTGGAGGCTCTAAGAAAGCATCTCTTTCCAACTTCTAGTGCCTACCAACATTTCTTGCCTCATAACTCCCTTCCCCCATTCCTCCAGCAATGGTAGGGCTGAGTTTTTCTCTTACTGTCATCTCTCCTTCTCTGTACCCAAGGAAAGGTTCTCTGCTTTTAAAGACTCGTGTTATTAGACTGGGCCTACCTGGATAATCCAAGATGATCTCCCCATCTCAAAGTTTTTAACCCTAATCACATCTTCAAGGATCCTTTTTCCATGCAAGGTAAACATATGCATATGTTCTGGTGATTAAGACATGGACACATTTTGGAGACACTATTATTCTACCTACCACACTCTACTTCTAGAAGCTCCCAAGACTTGCTAATCCTCAAACTTGTTCAACTTGAACATTTCCTAAAAGAGTTAAAATCTTTTCTAAAGGTGAAAAATCTCTGCCATGGTCAGGAGAATGAACTGATAGAGCATTTTAAATTTTTGTTTTAATTTCTACGGTTACCAGAAAAAAAAAATTAATAATAATCCTGAGATTCTAAGGGAAGCCACTCTGTGCCAGTAACCATGGTGATGTAAATGCAGGAAGAATGTTAACTTCCTTTACGTGGGAGCAGATGAAACCAAAGCCTTGGCCTATACAGCAAATCTCTGGGTAGCAATGTGCTGTAGGGAGTTGAGCCTGAAGCACCCAGATTGTTTTTTCTTGAAACATTGAGAATATCCTACACATGAGATTTTCTTAATGATGTGGGATTTGGGTGTAATTAAAGTGATATGAGGATGTGAGGGTTCTGTTATCTGGGAGGTAAAGGTGGGAAAAAAAGAAACTATGTTGCAGATAAAGATGGTATCAAATTCACACCCACTGGAAAATCCATTTACTCAAAAATAAGTTATTGAACATTTCTATGTTCAAAAATAAAAAGCTGGGAAGCGGCTGTGGCTCAATCAGTAGGGCTCCCGTTTACCATATGGGAGGCCCCGGGTTCGGTTCCCGGGGCCTCCTGGTGAAGGCAGGCCCGCCCGCACGGCGTGGTTAGCTGACCCAGCGAGCACAAGCAGCAAGGGGGGATAAATGAATAAATAAATAAAATCTTTAAAAAAATAAAAAATAAATAAAAAATAAAAAATAAAAAAAATAAAAAGCACTATGCTAGGTGCTCTGAACTTGAGGAGGAGTTAGTCATCCTCAAGGAATTTACACTCTAGTATTGGAGATAAACAAATTATTCTAGGAGAGTAGATGAACGGTAGTTCTCTAGAGCAGTGCTTGTGAAACTTTAATGTGTATACATATCTCCTGTTAAAGTGCAGTCAGTAAAATGCAGACTCAGTGAGTCCAGGATAAGGTCCAAGATTCTGAATTTCTAACAAGCTCACAGGTGAAAGCGATGGTGGTGCTGGTGCTGCTGGGCCACGGACAATGCAAAAATCTAAAGCAGCAGTTCTTAACCTCACTGTACACAAGAATCACCTGGAGAAAATTTACAACTAAAAGATGCCCTGGCTCCTCCCGCGGAGTTTCCTTTGTAATTATTCAGAATGGGACCTAGGCATCTGTAAGGTGTTTGATCATGGGTTCAGAAGAGATTAAATTCACAGAAAGACTTTGAGAAATCTCACTTGCTCATAAGAGTGGGTCACTGAGACAAAGTAAAAAATATAAAGTGGAGTTTGCAGCAGCATCTGTTTAGACTTCCATACCAGCACTACTTTATCCTCCAAAAAGGAGACCTCAGGATTAGTTTCACTAAAAATAAAATTTAGTAAGGGAAATAATTTATGCATTTATGTTAACAAGTGTTAGAGCCATAGGATTGAGCAGTTTTCTTAACGCTGTCAACATTGTCCAAATAGTTACATGAACTCTTTCCTTCTATCTATCCCATTAGCCCAGCTCAATTTTTAAGACATCCTAATAATACCCTGTATTCTTCTTGCCTATAGATTGTATATCCCTAAGTGACCTACATTCTGCTTTTATATGTAAAAATTAAACACCTAGGGATTTCAGAAACAACATAAAAATCAATATATATCCAATAGTAATTACAGATAAGAAAAAGATGGAATTAGAATAAGGAATAACTCCAAGAAATAATGGGAACATTTTTCAAAAATAGATGGGTTCTCAAACTGAAAGCCACCCAAAGTGTCAAGAAGGATGGATTTTTTTAAAAAGACCTACACCTAGAACATTGTAATGACATTTCAGAAAGCAAAGGCTAAAGAGGAAATCCTAAAACTTCCAAAGAAAAATCAGTTAATTAATTTTAAAAATCAGACGGTATTGCATTCTTCACAAGTAATATTGGGGGCAAGGGGACAATGGAGCAATATCTTGAAATTATTACCAATTTAGTCTTTCAAGAATGAGTAAAAATACACACATTTTCTAAATATTCAAGGACTCAAAGTTTGTCACCCATGAACCTTCTCTGAAAAAAAAAAATGTCTAGACAATATGCCTAGAGGAAAACAAAAACAAGAGTGAAAAATTAACCTAATGTAAAATGGTGTAATCACTGTGGAAAACAGTTTGGCAGTTCCCCAGGAAGCCAAATATAGAATTGCAATCCACTACTAAGTATATACCCAGAAGAACTGAAAGCAAGGACGTGAATAGACATTTGCACACCAATGTTCATAGCAGCATTAGTCACAATTGCCAAAAGATAGAAACAATCCAAGTGTCATAAACCAATGAATGGATAAACAAAATGTGGTATATACATATGATGGAATATTTTTAGGCTATAAGAAGGAATGACATCCTTATGCATGCACCCTGGATGAACCTTGAGGACATTATGTTGAGTGAAATAAGCCAGAAACAAAAGGACAAATATTATATGATCTCACTAATGTGAACTAATTATAATAAGCAAAATCATAGAGTTAGAATCTAGAATATAGGTTACCTGGAGATAAGAGTAGGGGGGAGCTGATGCTTAATTTGTGCAGAATTTCTTATTAGGTTGATTGTAAATGTTGTAAATGGATAGAGGTGATGGTAGCACATTACTGTAAGTATAATTAACAGTGCTAAATTATGTGTGTGAATGCAGTTGAAAGGGGAGGTTTTAGGTTGTGTATGTTACTAGAAGAAAAGCGAGAGGATAAAACATGGGAATGTATAACAGTGAACCCTGTTGTGGACAATGTCTGTGGTTAATAGCACAAATGTAGGAATGTTCTTTCATAAACTATAACAAATATAAGTCACTATTACAAGGTGTTAATAATAAGGTGGTGTGGTAGTTTGAGATTATTTTATGAATCTCAAAAAGAGAAAGATTATGTTTTTAAACTAATCTATTTCTGTGGGTGTGATACCCTTTGATTGCATTAAATTCCATTGAGGGTCTTTTGATTAGATTACTTCATAAAATCCATTTAGGGCTTTTGATTGGACTATGTCAGTGCTGTGTGATTTATGTAGAGCCTCTGCCCTCTTAGTTGATCTGATAAAAATGGAGACACACAGAGAGATTTTCACAGGCACAGGTAAAGGAAGCCACCTTTTTTTTTTTCAAAAAAAAATTTTTTAATATTTTTCTTTTTTTTTTTTTTTTTGCATTTTTACAGGAAATGTACTTAATTTATATATATATATATTTTTTTTTTTTTTAAGATGCTTACATTACATAAATGTTACAGAAACATTACAGGGATTCACCATTTTTTACACTGCCACCTGAGAAAGGACTAGAGGATCACTTAAACACAAAGCCTCCAAGAGGCTGGACCCAGAGAATCTCAAGAGGAGAGAAGCCCTGAGGGTCTTGATGAGATGAGGCCCAGGGAGAGACGAGCTGTATGCCCCAATAGCTTGCAACAGAACTTGGGAAGAATGTGGTGCAGCCAAGACTGATAGAGGAGGCCCGGAAAGAAACAAGCCCTATGCTTGGTTGCCCTCAGCTGAGCTCAGATCTTAGCAGAGATGGCGGCCATCTGACTTTGACCCCTTATGGTGCCCCAATTTGGACTTTTCACAGCTTTAGAACTGTAAGCTTTTACCCCAAATAAATCCCTTTTATAAAGTCAACCCATTTCTGGTACTTTGCATCAGCAGCTCTTTGGCAAACTAAAACAAGTGGTATATGGGGAAAAATACACCTAATGCAAACAATGGACTAAATACTAAAGTATTTAGAAATAGTTTAGTATTTCATAGTAAAGTAGAAATACTTTAATATGCTTTCATCAGTTGTAACAAAGGTACCAACCAATGCTAGGTGTCAACATTCAGAGGATGTATGGAAATGTTGTATTTTTTTACATGACTTTTATGTAAACCTACAACTTCTATAACTTAAAAAAGTTACAATAATTTTCAAAAACATTATTCTAAGTGAAATAAACCCAGCAAAAAGTACTACCTATGGTATGAGTCCATTTGTACAAAATGTAAGCGTAAATAAATCGATAGAGACAATTAGATTAGTGGTTATGTAGGGCTGGGGAAGAACTGAGGGATTGAGAGTGACTGCTAAGGGGTATGGAGTTTTTGTTTTTGAGGTAATGAAACTATTCTAATGTTGATTGAGGTGATGAATGCACAAATCTGTGATTATACTGAGAGACATTGATTGTTCACTTTGGATGGATTGTATGGTGTGTGAATATAGCTCAATAAAACTGCATCCAAAATGAACCTAAAAGGGAAGTAGATGTGACTCAAACAGTTGGGTGTCCACCTACCACATGGAAGGTCCCAGGTTCAGTTCCCAGAGCTTCCTAAAAAAAACAAGCAAGACAATGAGCTGGCACAACAAGATGATGCAACAAAGAAATGTAATAAGGAAACACAATGAAAGACACAACAAGCGGGGATCAGAGGGGCTCAAGCCATTGGGCACCTCCCTCCCACATGGGATGTCCCACATTAAGTTCCCAGTGCTTCCTTAGAAGAAGAAAAGATGAGCACACAACAAATGGACACTGACAGCAGACAACAAGAGGTGGAAGAAATAAATAAATAAAATAAATGTTTTTTTAAAAAATGAATCTAAAAGACAATGCAGGATAATAGCAATCTGGAATTTTCTCACAACATAAGAGACTGTGAGGAAAAGAGTAGAGTAAGAAAATTAAAAAGGATACTAAGTTTCTTCAATTGTTTGAGAAAGAAAGCATATAGGAAAAATATATAGGTTAGTATGTGTATTGATGGGTTTTAACATTGTTTTTTAAACAGAAGAAATCAGCAGAAAGTAGAAAGGAAAATATATATAGCCTTAGTAATCCTTCTTAAGCAATACACTAACAAAAAGAAATGTAATAAAAGTATATGTAAAAGAGGAATAGAAATATACCCCAGACTGTTGGCAATTAATTTCCCTTGGAAAGAGAATGAAAATGGATGGAGAAAAAGAAATGAAAGGAATTATTTCCTGTTTCATGTTCTATGCTCTGTACAGTTTGAATTGTTTGCAATGATTATACATTCTTGTATTACTTATGCAATTAAAAATTTTTAAAACATATGTTGATTATTTTAAAGGCAGAAAACACATAAAATAGAAGTAAAACTAGACATTAAAAATAGTTCAGATGAACATAGTGACAGGTGGTACATACTACAAATAGGTTCATTATAACAATAAATATAAACAAGCAGAACTCCCACCAAAAAAGAATGGGCTGTAAAATAATAAATTCAACATTTGGCTGCCTAAAACAAATACAACTAAAATAAAATGTTTTAAATTGACAGACAGAACTTAGAGGAAGGTCAAAGGCAAATGAACAAATTGGCATCCAGCAGCAAATGCCACTTATGGACTCTGGGTATGCTGTTTTAACAACAGTATCATGGTAAAAAAAAAAAAAAGCACTGAGATCCTCTACAGTTTAAAAAAAAAAAGAAAGAAAGATAAACTAAATAGATAATGACAATTAAATGCAATACGTGATACTGGATGGGATCTAAGAAGAGAAGAAAAAAGCCTCAAAAGGACATTATTGGGGCACAGGAAAACTTGAAATATAAATGTAATCTTTATACCAATGTTAAATTTCTTGAACTTGATAACCGCACTCAAGATGATTACGTCAGTGAATATCCTTGTTCATAGGAAATGTACATGGATGTATAGCATGGATTGTGAAGTGTGCAACCTGCTCTCAAATGTTCAGAAAATAGATGATAGATTAGATCAATGGGTAGCTAGATGAGATAGATAGATAGATAGACAGACAGACCGACAGATAGATGATAAAGAATACTTCAGCATAGGTGGTAAATACTAAAACTGGTGGATCTGAGTATTAGGGAAATAGGAGTATGTTGGAATTCTCCGTATGCAGTGTGTATTGTTTTTGCAACTGTCCTGTAAGTATGAAATTATTTCAAAATGTTTTTTAAAATGCATTAAGAGATGAAGTAGTCATTAAAGAAAAGTGGTACCATAGATTAAAGAATAAGATTCCAAAAATGGTAAATTGATATGTCCCAAATAATAGCTGAACATAACACAACACAAATCTGAAATTCAAAAACAAAACATATGAAGAAATAAATTGAAACTGGAAACCTAACTATTCCACTATAAAAGTAACAAAATCTAATATTTATTGAGATTTTGCTACGTGCCTGGGACTCTGCTAAGCACTTTGTGTGCATTATCTCATTTAGTCCTCACGACTCTATGAGGTAGGTGATATTATATTGTTTCCCCCTGCGTTATATATGAGGAAACTGAGGTTTAGAGAAGTCAGTGCCTTTCCCAAGAAAACCCAACCAGGAAGCAATGAAGCTGTGACTCCTACTCAAGTCTATCTAGCTCCAGAACCCATGATCTTAACCACTGCATTATGTTGCCTTTCAACATGAAATATAAAGTCATCAAAAAGTGAGTAGTCAATAAATAAATTAATAAAGGAAATTATGGAGTTGATCAATAGCATCATAAGATTGACAACGAAGGGATGTGAAAGACAGTGGAAGAAAATACTCTATTTTTAAGAATATAAAGATCTCATAAATTCATTGTATTATAGATGAATGGAGACTAAAAGAAACCAGAAAACCTAATATTCTATAATATTAAAAATAATTACAAATTTAAAATGCAAGCAAAATTCATATCAGCTTTATTCATAATAGCCAAAAACTGGAAACAACCCAAATGTTCACCAACTGGTGAATGGATAAGCAAACTATAATGTAGCCATACAATGGAGTAATACTCAACAATAAAAAAAAAAGAAAATTCTAGAAATCAATGTATAAAGATGAAAGAAGATTGGTGGTTCTGTAGGTCTGAAGAAGGAATGGTAAGGGGTGTGGAGTCTTTCTTTTTGGAGTTATGAAATCGTTCTAAAGTTTTTGAGATGATGAATGTACAACATTGTGATTATACTAAAAGCCATTGCTTACACACTTTGAGTAGAACAGCCAGAAACAGCAGCTATGTACAGTGGGGGAAGCATAGGGAGATTGAGGGGTGAGGAATCTTCTTGTTTGTTTATCTGTTTTTTGCTTATTATTATTATTACTGAAATAATGAAAATGCTCTAATGATTGAAGTGATGAATGCACAACTATGTGATCATAGCAAATACTGTTGATTGTACACTTTGGATGAATTTGTTATTTATTAATATGTATCAATAAAATTGATTTGTTTAAAAAAAAAATCTGCAGAAGACAGAGAGAAGCCTCCAGAAGTTGAAATCAAAAAAACCTGGGAAAGAGAAAAGCCACAGATGGAGAAGCCAGAAGCTAAAGGCAACAAGACCCAGTGGAGAGGGCAGCAGGTGCCACCATGTGCCTGATTGCCCACAGCAGCAGCTCGGAGGGAAAGGATCCCCTTCTGATTCCTTGATTCAGACACTATCACGGGCCCAGAACTGTAAGCTTTTAATGTAATAAATTCCCATTGTAAAAGCCAAAAAAAAAAAAGAACATTCTACTGATATATGGGACACATGGATGAATCACAAAAATGTCATATTGAACAAAAGAAGCCAGACACAATGACTGCATACTGTACAATTACTACTATATGACACTCTCTAAAAGGCTTTCCTATAGGTACAGAAAGCAGATTGGTGGCGCCAGGCATTTAAGGCCCTGGTTCGGGTTTTGGGGTTATGGCTGTACCCCAACTCTTCCTCAGGGCACACTTGCCTTCTAGCATATTAGCATATTCCTCCCTTTGCCTAAAGAGTTTGAATTGGGTATAACCCGCTACCTTCCCCTCTGTGTGCACATCTCAGCAGGATCTCATTGACTGCCACGGTAAACAGTGCCTCAAACAGCAGGCTCCTGAGGGCTCTGGAGACATTCAGACACTACAAGCAGGGCAGACAGCTCAGGAATTCGGCACCCTGTCAGTGGGCCTTGCTTTGGAATTTACGCTCCCCAGTTGTTTATAGTTTTCCTACATGTGGCTCTTCTACCCCTTTTATTTGAACCTATAATTAGTACTATATTCGTTAAATATATGTCCCAGAGACTGAAATCTTCCAACTGTTCATGTGCCTGTTGAGTCCTGAATTTCAGCAGACTTGCACCACCTACTCTCCTGTTCATTGGACTCACCCAGGACAACTAACAAGGAGATGATAATGGAAAACGACCATCCCAAGGAACAGAGAGTGTCTGCAACTGCAAGCAAGACAATCTAGGTCTGTTTTCACAAGGCCATGGCAGAGTTGAGCAGTTACAAGAGAGAGCATATAACTGCAAAGACTAAAATATTCACTATTTGACCCTTTACAGAAAAAGTTTACTGACCCCTGCCCTGGGCTGTAGAGAAACTCTCATATATATGCACGAGGAAACTTACATAAGGATATTCTTTGCAACTGTTTGTATTTTTATTTTATTTTAAAGAAGAGGAAACTGAGGCTCAGAGTAGTTAAAGGGATGCCACCAAAGTCGTCCAAAGTCACTGATGCAGTAAGTGGCAGATCAGATATTTTACTTCAGGCATCTGTAATTTTAAATCTTCTGCCTTTTGTAATTATTAAAGCCAAGTTTAAAAAACTTTTTAAAAGACGATTTAGATTACATAAATGTTACATAAAAAATATAGGAGATTTCCATATGTCCCGCCCCTTCCCCTCCCCCACTTTCCCACGTTAACAACATCCCTCATTAGCGTAGTATATTTGTTACAATTGATGAACTCACGTTGAAGCATTGCTACTAATATGGATTATAGTTTACATTATAGTTTATTCTTTGCCCCGCACAATTTTATAGGTCATGATAAAATGTATAATGGCCTGTACCCATCATTGCAACGTCATGCATGACAATTCCAATGTCCCCAAAATGTCCCCGTGTCACACCTATTCTTCCTTCTCCCTCCCCCCAGAACCTCTGGTGGCCACTGCCTTTATATGAATGATAAAAGTTCTTCCATTGCTAGAATAGTAATATGTCTATAATAGAATAATAATGTCAGCTTAGTCCATTGTTCGTTCCCCAGTCTTGAGGATTTGGGGATGGTGATGCCCGCTCTGCCTTTAATTGAGAGGTGACTTCGATCCCACAGGGCAGATGGATGGAGCTATTTTGCTTGCAGTTGCAGACACTCTCTGTTTCTTGGGATAGGCGTTGCCCAACATATGAATAGGATTTTGAAGATCCTATTCATAGATGAGGCCAAATTAATAAATCAGGGTGGATCTTAATCCATATGATTGGATCCTTATAAGCAAAGGAAATTTGGATACAATCAGTCGGTAGAAGCCAGAGAACGAGGCAGATAGCCATGTGACAGAATACAGGTGCAAGTCAAGGGACCCCAAGGATTGCGGCAAGCAGAACCGAAACCCTGCAGACTCTGGTTCTGGAACACTGGAACAGTACAGGCTACAGAAAGCACAGCCTGTTGAGAGCTTGATTTTGGATGACTGGCCTCCAAAACCATGAGACAATAAACTCTTGTCTAAGCCAACACATTGTGAGGGATTCCTCATAGCAGTCCTGGCAAACTCAGACACCATCCCCCACCATATTTATGACCAATTCGGGGGTTAAATCCATACCCAATGCTTATTAGGATTATAAGAATATTGACTTCTATGGAGAAAATTATTGAACTATAGTTCCTTTCAGCTTTTAGTTTTTCAGAGTTAATAATTGGCTCATCTTTTTCATTTCTACATTTTCTATATACCTATAATTAATGCTTCCTCAAATCCCTAATAAGTCTATAAAATTCCCATCATTGCGATTTCCCACATGGTCCACTGCATATGGTTAACTATCAGTTCCATTTTTTTTCTCTCTAGAAATTTCCATCCTGGACTCTTTCATATCCTCCTACTCCAAACTGGACTGGTTGCCCTCTAAACCTACAGTAAAGCTATCACCTAGCAGCCTCATTTGTAAAACTGGGAATTTATTTATCTCTTGTGTTGAACCCTATCTTTCCTGGATTCCATGTCTTGGTTTAGCCCTTATTTGGGTGTAGCTTCTTAAGAAAGTATCTGTTAGAAAGAAAATACTAATACTCTGCACATCTAAAAATGACCCTATTCTCTCATTACACTTGATTGTTTTGCTGTGCATAGAATTTTTTTTTTTTTTTTTTTTTTTTGAGGTATCAGGACCAGGGATTGAACCCGGGACCTCATATGTGGGAAGCCAGCATGCAACTGCCCCTATGCATAGAATTCTATTTAGAAAATTATTTCCCTTGGAATTTTGAAAGTTCTCTTCCATTGTCTTCTAGTTTCCAGTGTGTTGGTTGAAATGTCTGAAATCTTATTCCAGTTCTTTTTATGTGATCTACATTTTTTAATCTCTAAAAATTTTTAGTATCTTCCCTCTACATCTGGTATTCTGAAATTTTACAATGATGTGCCTTAGTAAAGATTTTTAAAATACATATAGAGATACATGCCCTCCAGTTCTGAGAAATTATCTTGAATTATTTATTTGATAAATTCACTCCCATTGAAACATTTATTATCACTTTCTTATTATCAAATTCTGGACCTCAAGAAATGGTCCTTAATTTTTCTTATCTGCTAGACAAATCGACTCATACCTCCTAGTTTCAATAAAAGAGAGTTTGTACTTCCATTTCTTATCCTCCTTGTTGCTTTGGAGTGATTTTGTGAGAGAAGATAGAGCTGAAACATTTTACTCTGCCCTCTTGAAACTGAGCATTGTTATATTAAATTTTATTTTTTTAAACTCAAAAAACAAAGGAAAATGTTTCATTTAAACTGTCAATGTATCATTCAATGATAGACATTGAAAGGAGAACTATCATCATCCATCAGGAGCTATAGAAATTGAGGAAATTCTGTTACAAAGACTCAAATATTGTCCAATCCTTCAAATGTCTTCCCATTTCTCTTCACTTTAATTAAAAGAAAATCCCAGAAATACTTGGGGAAATTTTAGTTCCTCTGCTGAATTGGAGGATTAGATTACTGCAGCAGTACTGAAATTAGAGTTATTTATTAAAAATTATAGAGCACATTCAAGAAAGCCAAGAGTTTGGAAGCTGCTGGAAATCCATCCAATTCAGTTCTGACAGACCAAGGGTAAATATGGTTGGGGCAGATTTTAAAGCAGATATACGGTAGCATTACTAAACACAGCCACCTTATGCTGGGACTCAGTACTCTGTCTAAAAGTCAAAAATATTTACTTTGCAAATGTTTGAAAAGTACTCTACAGGGTTTTGTTAACTACTAAACATGTGTTGGAATCTCTCATTCCTTTTACCCCATGTTCTATCTTCCAATTTATTTGAAAGATTGGGGTAAGAGTACTGGGGAAAGACTGTTTTTACAAAATAAAAATACAAATAGTCTTATATAGGCAATATTACCCATATTCATATTTCACATGAGGTTTCACTATGTTACAGTCCCATGTTACATTTTTAGCTCTCCTTCTAAATATACCTGACCTTAGGTTTTCCCATTCAACCATTGTCATACCCATATAATAGCTCTGCTAGTTATAAACACTCAGATACACTTTCACCATTTCTATTCATTTCCAAAGATGTACAAACAACATTTTACCAATTCTGCACATGTTAACACTCAGCTTTCCATTCCATACCCTCATTCTGTTTTCTGGTGATCTATATTCTAATTATTAACTCCTTGAGTTTACACAATATATTTAGTTCATAACAGTGCAATCACACAGTATTTGTCCTTTTGTGTCTGGTTTGTTTGACTCAACATAACGTCCTCTTGGTTCATCTAGGTTGTCATGTGCTTCATGACTTCATTTCTTCTTACAGCTGCATAATCCATCATGCGTATTCACCCCAATTTGTTTATTCATTCATCAGTTGATGGACACCTGGGTTGTTTCCAACTTTTGGCAATTGTGTATAATGCCACTATGAACATCGGTGTGCAGATGTCTGTTCGTGTCACTGCTCTCAGTTCTTTCTAGCAATGGTATTGCTGGGTCACATGGTGGCTGTACCATTCTACAGTCCCACCAACAGTGAATAAGTGTTCCTACCTCTCCACATCCTATCCAACACTTGTAGTTTTCCGGCTTTTTAATAATGGCCATTCTAATAGGTGTGAAATGATCTCTCATTATAGATTTGATCTGCATTTCCCTAATCACTAGCTGAACAATTTTTCATGTGGTGTTTTATGTTTGTTTGTTTTTGTTTTTTGTTTTGTTTTTTTGTTTTTGTTTTTGTTTTGCTATTTGTATTTCTTCTTTAGACAATTGTCTTTTCAAGTATTTTGCCCATTATTAAATTAGGTTGTTTGTCTTTTTATTGTCGAGTTGTAGTATCTCTTTATATATCATGGCTATTAAACCCTTATCAGATATGTGATTTACAAAGATTTTCTCCCATTGAGTTGGCTGTTTTTTTCACCCTTTTGACAAAGTCATTTGAGATGCAAAACTGTTTAATTTTGAGGAGGTCCCATTTATACATGTTTTCTTTCATTGCTCATGCTTTGGGTGATTTAAGAAACTACTGCCGGGGGGCGGATGTGGCTCAAATGGTTGGGCGTCCGTCTGCCATATGGAGGGACCTGGGTTCGATCCCCGGGACCTCCCGGTAAAATAAAAAAATATATATATATAGAAGGCGCATGGGCTGCCAGGCTCTGTGTGCTGCTGAGCCATCGGGCCCCGGGAGCCATGCAGCAGGATGATGACGTAACAGGGGAGAGACAAGACGAGATGCTCCGAAAGCTGCAGAAGCCAGGAGCCGTGGTGGCACAGGCGGCAGAATAACTGTCTCCTGCATCGGGAGTCTCCAGGATCGAATCCTGGTGAAGACTGGAGGATGAGAAGAGATGGCAGGAAACAGACACAGAGAATTGCTCAGCGAATGGACACAAAACAGCAAATGGGGAAGGGGGTGTTGGTTAAAGTGGATAAAATAAATAAATAAATCTTAAAAAAAAAAAAAAGAAACTACTGCCTACTAGAAGATCTTGAAAATGTTTTCCTATATTCTCTTCTAGGAGTTTTATGGTTGTAGTGTTTATATTTAGGTCCTTGATCCATTTTGAGTTAATGTTTGTATAAGGTGTGAGATAGGGCTCCTCTTTCTTTCTTGTGGATACGGATATCCAATTCTCCCAGCACCATTTGTTGAATATACTGGCCTAGCTGGGAGGGCTTGACAGCCTTGTCAAAAATCACTTGACTGTAGATGTGAGGATCTGTTTCTGAGTTCACTGTTCAGTTACATTGGTCAATCTGTCTATCTTTATGCCATTACAGCACTATTTTTTACCACTGTAGCTAAGTAATATGCATTAAAGTCAAGAAGTAAGAGTCCTCCAACTTTGTTCTTCTTTTTTAAGACATTTTTGGCTATTCGGGGCCCCTTAACCTATCAATAAATTTGATAATTGGCTTTTCGGTTTCTGCAAAAATGACTGTTGGGATTTTTATCGTGATTGCATTGAATCTATAAATTAGTTTGGGTAGAATTGACATCATAACAATATTTAGTCTTCCAGTCCATGAACACAGAATTTCCTTCCCATTATTTAAGTCTTCTTCAGTTTCTTTTAGCAATGTTTTTGTAGTTTTCTGAATACAGTGCCTTATGTCCTTGGTTAAGTTTACTCCTAAATATTTGATTCTTTTAGTTGCTATTATAAATGGAATTTTTTTTCTGATTTTCTCCTCAGATTGCTCATCAGTGGTGTAGAAACACTACTGAGTTTTGCATATTAATCTTGTATCCCACCACTTTGCTGAATTCAACTATTAGTTCTAGTTGCTTTGTTGTAGGTTTTTCAGGATTTTCTAGATACAGGATCATGTCATCAGCAAATAGTGAAAGTTTTACTTCTTCCTTTCCTATTTGGGTGGCTTTTATTTCTTTATCTAGCTTAATTGATCTAGCTAGAATAGAACTTCTAGCACAATATTGAATAACAGTGGTGACAATGGGCATCTTTGTCTAGTTCCTGATCTCAGTGGAGAAGCTTTCAGTCTTTCACTGTTGAGTACAATGTTAACTGTAGGTTTTTCATATATGCACTTTACCATATTGAGAAAGCTTCCTTCTATTCCTATCTTTTAGAGTGTTTTTATCAAGAAAGGATGCTGCATATTGTCAAATGCCTTTTCTGCATCAATCGAGAGAATCATGTGATTTTTCTTCTTCAAATTATTAATGTGGAATCATAGATTTTCTTGTGTTGAACCACCCTTGCATTCCTGGGATAAAATCACTTCTTCATGGTGTATAACTCTTTTAATGTGCTTTTGGATTTGGTTTACTTTGAGGATTTTTGCATCTATATTCATTAGAGATAGTGGTCTGTTATTTTCTTTTTTCGTAGTATCTTTATCTGGTTTTAGTATTAGGGCGATATTGGCTTCATAGAATGAGTTTGGTAGCATTCTTTCCTGTTCAATTTTTTTGAAAAGTTTGAGCAAGATTGGTATTAGATCACCTTTGAATGATTGGTAGAATTCACCTGTGAAGCCATCAGGTCTGGACTTTTCTTCATTGGGAGATTTTTTATGACTGATTCAATCTCTTTAAATGTGATTGGTTTGTTATGTTCTTGTATTTCTTGTAGTGTCAGTGTATTAGTCAGCCAAAGAGGTGCTGATGCAAAGTACCAGAAATCTGTTGGCTTTTATAAAGGGTACATATTTGGGGTAAAACCCTACAGTTACAAGGCCCTAAGGAGTTCAACTAAAGGTTACTTCTTTACCAAACTCTTTTACCACGTGTTGAAGCAAGATGGTGGCAACATCTGCGAAGGTTCAGCCTTCTTCTTCCCTCTTAAGGTTCCATGGGTCCAGCTTCTTCTTATCTCAGCAGTAGGCTGGCATAGGGCTCATTTCTTCCTAGGCTCAGCTGCTCTGGTCTCTTCACAAGCTCAGCTGTAAACTATTAGGCAAATGGCTCATCTCTCTTCCTGGGCCCACTGCCATATCTATGGAGCTGTCTCTCCTCTTCTGTGTATCTTCTCTGTGTATTTACTTCTGTGTTCTTCTTGAGTGAGTGTCCATTTATATAGCAACCCTGCATGCTCTAATGATGTGCTTGAATTAAAGCCCTAATCTTACCATAATTAAGTAAATGTAAAAGCTTTGAATTTAATACAATCAAAGGGTATCATGCCCAGAGGAACAGACCAGTTTACAAACATAATCACTATCTCTTTGGAATTCATAAATAATACCAAACTTCCACAGTCAGTGTAGGTTGTTCGTGTATTTCTAGAAATGTGTCTATCTAGTCTACATTGCACAGTTTTTTTTTTGGTGTACAGTTGTCCATAGTATCCTCTTATGATCTCTTTTATTTCTGTGGGGTCAGTGATAATGTCCCCCCTCTCGTTTCTGATTTTATTTATTTGCATCTTCTTTCTTTTTTTTGTCAGTCTAGCTAAGGGTTTGTCTATTTTGTTGATCTTCTCAAAGAACAAATTTTAGGGTTTGTTGATGCTCTCAATTGTTTTCTTGTCCTTGATTTCATTTATTTCTGCTCTGATCTTTACTATTTCTTTCCTTTGGCTTGGTTTGAAAATAGTTTACTATTCTTTTTATAGTTCCTCCAGGTGTGCAGATAGACCTTCAATTTTAGCTCTTTCTTTTTTTTAATGTAAGCATTGAGGGCTATAAATTTCCCTCTCAGCACTGCCTTTGTGGTGTCTCATAGGTTTTGATATGTTGTTCTCATTTTCGTCTCAAGATATTTACTGAATTCTCTTGCAATTTCTTCTTTGACTCACTGATTATTTAAGAGTGTTGTTTAATCTCCACATATTTATGAATTCTCCTGTTTTCCATTAATTACTGATTTCCAGCCTCAGTCCATTATGATCAGAGAAAATGTTTTGTATAAATTCAATCTTTTTAAATTTATTGAGACCTGTCTTGTGACCCAACATATGGCCTATCCTGGAGAAGGATCCATGAGCACTTTGGTATAATGCTCTATAAATGTCTTTCAGGTCTAGTTCATTATATGAATATAATACTAAATGATAATATTATTCAAGTCCTCTGTTTCTTTATTTATCCTTCCAAATGTTCTATCCAATACTGAGAATGATGTATTGAAGTCTCCAACTATTATTGTAGAAACATCTATTTCTCCCTCCAGTTTTGCCAGTGTACGCTTCATATATCTTGGGCACCCAGGTTAGGTGCATAAATAATCATTATAATTATTTCTTCTTAGTAAATTGCCCATTTCATTAATATTGAGTGACCTTCTTCATTCCTTATAACAGTTTTGCCTTTAAAATCTTTTGTTGTCTGATATTAGTATCACTATTGCAGCTTTTTTTGTTTGTTTGTTTACTATTAGCATGGAATATCTTTTTCCAACCTTTCACTTTCAACCTGTTGTGTCCTTATGTCTGAGGTAAGTCTCTCGTAGACAGGATTTAGATGGCTCATATTTTTTTATCCATTCTATCAGTCTATGTCTTTTGATTGAGGAGTTCAAGCCATTAACATTCAATGTTATTAATGTAAAGACACTACTTACTTTGTCCATTTTGTCCTTTGGCTTTCTGTTGCCATATCTTACTATTGTCTGTCTTTTTACCCTTTAATTTACCCTTCTTAATAATCTTCATTTCTGCCCCCTTCTCCAAGTCTCTCATCCTTGTTTTTTCCTTTCAGACTGCAGCACTCCCTTTAGTATCTCTTGTAATTCTGGTCTTTTGATAACATACTCTGTTTTTGTTTGTCTATGAAGATTTTAAATTCACCCTCATTTTTAAAGAACAGTATTGCCAGATACAGAATTCTTGGCTGGCAGTTTTTCTCTTTCAGTGCCTTAAATGCATCATACCACTTTCTTCTTGTCTCATTGGTTTCTGATAAGCAGTCGGCATTTAATCTTATTGAGATTCCCTTGTATATGATGCTTTGCTTTTCTCTTGCTGCTTTCAGAATCTTCTCTTTATCTCTGATATTCATTCTGAATAGTAGGTGTCTCAAAGTAGGTGTGTTTGGATTTATTCTGTTTGGGATGCATTATCTTTCTTGGATATTGATATTTATGTGTTTTGTAAGGTTTGGGAAGTTTTTAGTCATTATTTCCTCAAATACTCTTTCTGCCCCTTTCCTATTCTCTTCTCCTTCTGGGACACCAATAGCACATATGTTTGTGCATTTCACATTGTCATTCAATTCCCTGAGACCCTGTTCCATTTTTTCCATTCTTTTCTCTTTCTGTTTCCTTGCCTTTTCCATTTTGGATGTTCTGTCCTTGAAATCACTAATTCTGTCTTCGAGCCATTCAAATCTGCTTATGTGTCTCCAATGTATTTTTAATCTGATCCATCCTGTCTTTCATTCCCATAAGCTCTGTTACTTCCCTTATAGGCTTTCAAAGTGTTCTTTTTGCTCACCTAGTATCTTTCTAAATATCCTTTATCTCTTTAGTCATATTTTCCTTCAATTCTTTTAATTGACTTAGGAGATTTGTGTGATTTTCATTGATTATTTGTCTTAAATCCTATATCTCATCAGGATATTAACTTGCTCCTTTAGCTGGGCCATCTCTTCCTGTTTCCTAGTATGGCTTGTAATTTTTTGCCCATGTCTAGGCCTCTGAATATTTGGTAAATTTACTCTGATGATCAATTTCTTTCTCTTTCCTAGTGTTTTTTTGTTTTGTTTTATTTTGTTTTGTATTGTTTTGTTTTGTTTTTCCCCACAGCTCTTCTCTGATATTTGGTTCAACTTATTCTAAGACTTCAAAATTGCCCATCAAGTTATCAAAATTGGGCAAGGGACTCACTAATGGGGCCCAGATTTTCTCCCAAGGGGCTAAAAAAAGACCCAAAAGCAGTTTTGTTCCTTGCAATTTCCATATTGGCCAGTAGATGGTGCTTATTGGTGAACCTTTCCACAGAACTGCTTCTTTCAACCTCCACTTTCCAGTGTTTCTGGTCTGGCCAGAGCTGAGATTCAAAGCAGGCTCTGCTGGCCAAATTCACTGAAGAGAAACCCTCCATTGCACCCTCCCTCTCACTGATTCCCTCCCAGTCGGCTGCAGTGAGCCAGGGGTTTTATCCAGGCTTAATGTCTTGAGGTGGGGAATGCGAGCCCTTCCCAGCCACCACAGGGGTTTAGTAACTCTTGTTTGTTTTTCAGGTTCTTCATCTCTCTATTCCTCAATCTCTTGGGCATTGCGCAGCACTGTCCTGGTCTGCTGACCCAAAGCAGGTCCATCAGACAGCTTTTGGCCCTTTCTCTGTTGTTTTTGTGAAATAGTTGAGCCCTGCCTGCCTACTCTGACTCCATCTTCCCAGAACTCCTGTAACACCTCTTCCAGGAAGAAATCTTGTCTTTTCAGTCTTTCTAGAATGACATTTTTTTTTTCTTTTTTGCCTTCTTATACAAATAATATTATGTCTTTTGGATTTTTGAACCTGTTTTTATAGTTTTATTGTATTCTCCCCTGTTGTCAGCTATCACTTCTCAGTTCTCAGGATGTCAGACCTCAACAGTCCCCTAGCTTCTAATTTTCTGAGGACTCAAGAACAAAATAATCAACAATGTTGAGATGATATATAAAAGAGTGTTAAATGGCTACTTAGTGAGGGCCTGAGAAGCATGCCTGTAATAATGGATATACAAAATTGGACCAGTAACAGCTCTCTAGATCAGGGATTTTTAAAGAATGGCCTAGGACTGAGAGCAGTGACACGAACAGACATCTGCACACCGATGTTCATAGCCACATTATTCATCATTGCCAAAAGTTAGAAACAACCCAGCAGGTGTCCATCAACAGACAAATGGATAAACAAACTGTGGTCTATTCACACGATGGAATATTATCAGCTGTAAGAAGAAATGAAGTCATAAAGCATATGGCAACATGGATGAACCTGGAGGACATTATGTTGAGTGAAGCAAGCCAGACACAATAGGACAAATACTGTATGAATGCGTTACTATGAACGAAATATATTGTGTTATATATTGTTTGATTCAAAAAAAATTTTTATATGTATCCATTACATTTAATTGAGAAATGTATATATTTATTTATCTGTGTTTACTTTTTAGTTTTTAATTGTTTATATTTTCAATTATTAAATGTGCAAAATAAAGTTTAAAAAAAAGGAAAGCTAAAAAATGTAACATGGAACTGTATAGTGTACTAAAACGGCATCTGAATTATGAATATGGGTAAAATTATATATATAAGACTGTTTTTCTTTGAAGCTAAACAAACGGATGTTAATACAACAAAATGTTAATATCAGACATAAAAACACAAAATGCTAAGTGAAAGAAACCAAACACAAAATACCACATAATGTATGATTCCATTTACATAAGATGTAAATATAAATCAATTTATAATGATGAAATTTGATTAGTGGTTATGTAGGGCTAGGGAAGGCATGCTAAGTGGTGTGGAGTTTTTCTTTTTGGAGTAATGAAGTGGTTTTAAAGTTTTTTGTGGTGATGAATGCACAACATTGTGATTATCCTAAAAGCCATTGATTATTCACTTCAGATCGATCGTAGGGTATGTGAATATATCTCAATAAAACTGCTTAATAAATACATAAATAATTGTGCAGGAATAGCCAGAAAAAGCAGCTATGTACAGCAGGGGAAACAGAGATCAAGAGGTAAAGAAAAAAATAAATAAATAAATAAAAATAATAAAATAATAAAAGAGGTGAAGAATTTTCTTGTTCATCTGTTTTTTTGTTTATTATTATTAAAATAATGAAAATGTTCTAATAATGATTGAAGTGATGAATGCACAACTATGTGATTATACCAAATACCATTGATTGTACACTTTGGATGAATTGTATCCTTTATTAATATGTATCAATAAAATTGATTTGTTTAAAAAAAAAAAAAAAGTATGGCCTAGGAATCCCTAAGGGTCCCAAGACCCTTTCAGGGGATCCATAAATTCACAACTATTTTCATAACAATATTAAGACTTTTTCACCTTCATTCTCTCATTAATATACAGTGGAGTTTTCCAGATACTATGTGACTTGTGATATCACAACAGACTGAATAAGAAGTAGATATGAGAGCCCAGCTGTCTTCTATGAAGAGCTTGAAGAGATTTGCAATAATGTAGAACAATGCCATTCTTCTCACAAAAAAAATGTTTTTTTAGAAAGCATATTTGTTTTTCTGATTTTATATATATAAGTTATCTGTGTTAACATGTAATTATAACATGTTATTTTAAAATGCATTAATAAAGAAATATTTTTTAACTTTCACAACTTTAATGTCAAATACAGTACATATTGATAGGTACAACCTACATAAACAAAAGCTCTTTGGAATCCTCAATAATTTTTTTTTTTTTAATTCATGCTCACACAGAATCTCAGAATGTGACTTTATTTGGAAATAGGGTCTTTTTTTATTTTTATTTTTTTATTTTTACCGGGAGGTCCTGGGAACCAAACCCAGATCCCTCCATATGGGAGACGGACACCCAACTATTTGAGCCACATCCGCGCCCCCCCACCTCAATAATTTTTAAGAGTGCAGATCATTCCTGAGATGGGAAAAGCTTAAGAATTGCTGCTCTAGACAGCTTCTTTTGAAAAATTTAATACACTCAATGCCTTCCTTCAACATACTAAGAAATAAACCACAGAGTCTTGGCCTGATAATACATCAGAGTTTCTTTAAAAATACCTTAATCCATGTTAAGCTTTAAAATTTAATAAAGGAAGGGAGATGGTTGGGTGTTGCACAATCAAATAAAAGATAAGATGCACAACTCAAAAATTATTTTCCAAGCTATACAGGTAGGGAAGCCTCAGAATATTCCAGAATATTCCAAATGCAAAATTACTTGGCAAGTGACCCTCAGGATATCAAAACTCTGTTATGTGGGCTTTCAGGATGACCACACACGTAGCTCTTGATTTTTTTAGCTAGCATTATTGTCTACATGATGGAAAGAATTGTGAATGCACTTTTCTCTGGGGATTCTGTGTATCTGTAGTCAGCCATGACCATTTGTTTGCTTAAATCCCATGCTCTTCCTGAAATCCATTGGGATATAGTCATTTGTTCCTATTTCAGCAGGGAAACTTTAATTTCAGTAATTGGATTTGAAACATGTAATTATTTAGTCAAACAACTGATTTACCTTCCCTAAGCAGTATACCAACTATGAATTTTCTCTTCACAAATAATTTTTGAGGACACTGAGTATTCATAAAAGAATAAAAATAGGAACATTTAGAGCCAACCTTGGAGCCAAATTATTGCAGTCATTTTTCTCATATTCATGTTACAAATAAATTATAACACTACTCTTTAGATGAATTAAAAATAAATGTTGTTGGACGAAAAGTTATTTTATGAATCATTCTTACAAAACAGAAACAGAAGCACAAAGTATAAAGCACTTTAGAGAATTACAGTCTTTCTTCAGAGATAAGTGACTTAACCAGCCATCTTAACTCTTCAGAACAAAGACAGCCTTAGAAGGAAGCCCTTCAACTCCTCTGAGGAACCGAAAATTTAATCCCAAATTCGACACACTAAAACCACTTCACTTATTTATGGGGAAATTCTTTATGCTCTCCTTGGAGCTGATTTAGTCTAAATTTAGACTAAGAGTCAGCAAACTTGGGCCTGTACACCAAACCCAGGCTCCCACCTGTTTTTGTAAATAAAGTTTTATTGGAACACTTATACTCATTTACTTACATATTTTCCATGGCTGCTGCTTCACTATAATCGCAGTTGAGAAGTTGTGACAGAAACTATATGGCCCATAAAGTCCAAAATGTTTACTATCTGGCTGTTACATAAAAAGTTTGTTAACCTCTGATTGAGAACAAATTCTTTTAAAAAATCAGAAATTATATTTTCCAAACCACCACAGATTGGAAGCAGCAAAGGTAGGGTGGGCAGGAGGAGGGATCCTAAATCCGGGCATGCTGACTTCAGTAGGCAGTGGTCCCTGTCAGCCTGATATTGAGGAAAGTGAGCAAAGATCTCCATAAGATGTCCCTAGAATTGAACATCCAAGAAGTGGGCTAAGGATTCCCCCTTGCCTCAATGACTGGCAACTCTGAAGGTCCAGCCCTGCTCCAGAGCTCACCCCTAAGATTGCCTGAAACCTCAGTTGCCACCACGGTCTGCTCAGCTTCCTCCTCTGCCCAATTCTGTCATCCTCACTTCCTTACAGATAGATCTCCCCCAAAGCAACCCACATGCAACTACCCATCTCCAAGACTTAGTCCAGGAACCCAGTCTAAGACTGTGTATAGAGTAGCATGGCAATTGATATTAAGCAAAACCTCAATCAACTCAATAAACATTTATTGATTACCTCTTATATTCCTGGCACAACACCTGGCACTGTAGGGAATTACAAGATGAGCAAGATGCAATCCCTTACCTTAAGGATCCACAATTTAGTGGAGAGGATAAAACTACACAAGGTATTCTAAAATGAGGTTTGTCACTACAACCATAAGATGGCTAGAGAGAAGGGATCTAGGAATGAAGGTTAGATAAGCCAATCACCATCCAGTGGAGAGAAATAAACAGGTGTCTTGGAAGAGATAGCACTTGATGAGGGTGACAAGCTTCAAAGATGGAGTGGATGTTTGATATGGGTGAAGAGATCAACTAATGTCCCATACAGGAAACAATATAAGGAAGGGACTAGATTCAGGAATGGAAAGTGCAGGTTATGTTTTTGGAGATACAGTTGTAGTCCAAGTTACCTGAATCTTGGAGTCAGGAGAGAAATTTTGTTTGAAAAATGTGTTGAAACCAGCTCATGGAGGTTCTTGGACATCAAGCCAAAGAGTTTGTTTACAACACCGGGCAAGAGGAATGATTTTGAGCAGCAGGTAGGGAGATCATTTAATTTCTCATCCAAACCAGCAGTTTTGAGAGTTAAAGAGGGCAGTATTGATTACTATGACAGAACAGACATAAACCAAGTCTATCCCAGGCAAGCCAGGATGGTCACCTGGGCAGAAAGACAATGTGATTAGAGCTGTTCTTTAGAAGAATCAGTAAGGTAGTATATCAGTTACCTATTGCTATGTAACAAACCACCCCAAAATGCAATGGTTTAAAACAAAAACAATTTATTAGCTCACAGTTCAGTGACATAGCAATTTGGGCTGCACTTCGTTGGGCATTTCTGCCGATCTTGCCCAGGCTCACTCCTGTGGCAGCAGTCAACTGGTGGGTTGTTTGGAAGTAGATGGCCTAGGGTGGCCCAGCCGGGAGTCAGAAGGTACTGAAAACCAACTGAGATATGGGCATCCAGCGGGCTAGCCAGACTAATTCCCACAGTGGCAGAAGGGCTCCCAGCAACAGAAGAGAGCAAACCCCAGTGAACAAATATTTTTTGAGTCTCTGCTTGTGCCACATTCACTATTGTCTCATTGGCCAAAGCAAGCCCCATGTCCAAGCCCAGAGCCAGTGTGGGAGAAGATTACTAAAAGTGTAAAGAAAGGAAGGGGGATTTTTTGGGCCATTCTGCAAACATTCTACCACAGATAGTAGTGTCTGAATTAAATTGAAGAAGTAAGACTAAATGTAGATACAATCCAGATGTAATTATGATAGGATAATATTCCCTGAGGCACTCTACATTTATTAGCATATGTAATTCTCACATACCCCGATGAAGTAGTTACTAATGTCCCATTTTTCAGATGAGAAAACTGAATCTTGAGAAGTTCAGTAGCTTTAGCCATGGCCACTCAGCTAGCTAACAGTGGTGAAGCTGGAATTCAAACCCAGCCTCTGAGTCCAGAACACAAACACTTACCAAGCACACCACACTGTCACCTCTCCACCAGCTGACATGCAAGAGATTGAAAGTCTCAAGTAAAGTGTTGGCAGCGAGAGGGGAAAGAAGGGTTTGAGAGCAAAATCAATAGCACTTGTTAACTAATTGGATGTGGAAGGCAAAAAGAAAGATGACTCACAGATGACGCAGATTTCAAACCAGCAGGGCAGAGGAGAGCAAGCGAAACCGGATATTAAATTAGAAGTTTTGACTGAGGCACCAAGCTATCAGAGATATCACATGCCAAAGAGAGATATGTGAAACAGGCCAGTTATATACAAATTCTCCAAGAAAATATCCCAGAAACCATTATGGATCTCTTGGGGGTCCTCGTTCCAATCAAGAACATAAAAGATTCAAGAGAGTACAAATTTGAAAATTTGTGGGAATTATTTGGAAAAAGCTCTGTGGTAAGGCAGACGTTCCTCTGAGGGCCTAGGGGTGCTTTCCCTTCGTCCCAAGCCCAGTGGAAGGGCATCACTCAGAGACTTTGACGTGTGATGCTGGCAGGTAAGGGACACGGGGCATGGGTTCAGATTCTGCCTGAGAAAACTAGGGCAGCCTGAGGCGACAGAGTAAAGAGCCATTTCTGGGGAGTGACTGAACTTTCCTCGGAGCAAAGGTAAGTGAGTCCTGGGGATCAGATGTGGAACCCGCAGCAGGAAACGAGCCCACGGTCATTATAAATGGGCTCTTGCCCTAAAGATGGTCATCCTGGGCAACAAGGCCCCGGCAATACGAGGCTGGGGAATGTTGCACTGGAGGCAGAAGTCGAGGCAGGATCAGCAGCTGCCAAACGAAGGAGCAACTCTGGATGCATGATAGGTGTAAGAGAGGCCCAGAATGGGATTTGCAAGAAGCCCACAAAAGTGCCCACAAGAAAAAGAGACAAATTTAAACATTTGCCTAGCCTAGAAGGCATGAAGCTACCTCATGGCAGTGCCCGCCAAGGAAAGCATTCTGTTTCCTTGACTTCTCCTATCCTGTCCCCTTCAACCCTGGTGAATTGAGGAACGGCCACCTGGGAGGAGGTGAGCGAGAAAAGGAGACGCTATCCCCAAAGGCCCGACAGCTGACCCTAGCTAAGGAAAGGAGGAGGCCCTAAATGAAAATAACGGGCATGTTAACATATCAGACTGGACTTTGTAACTTTCGTATCAAAACTCTATTTTGAGACTCAGGGCTTTCTAAGAATGAATAGAAAAGTTGTGGATCTGTCCTGCCCAGAGGCAGAAAATGGACCACCCCTTCAGAATAGGTTAAAAGGAGAGAAAGATAATGTCTTAGGCTTATACCCAACTAGCGATTCTATTTTAACACATCAGTCAACAGAAATTGGGACATAAAGGAAAGTAGTTGCTTTGGGGAAAAAAGATGGTAGGAATGAGTTTGCATCTTGGGAAAGAGGTTGAAGAGAGTGATGGAAAACTTAAGGGTCATCTGCTCAAAGTGGTAGTTGATGTTGGGGGGGTCATAGGTATTGGAAGGAGAAGTAGAGAGCAGAGGGCAGGTCAGAGTTTTGACTGATGATTTATGGAAATTGTAAAAGGTTTGGAAAAGCCAGGATAACACAGCACAATGTCGAGAAGACCTTGATGGAAGGGCTGAGCACAGAGAGCAGGCGTTCGTGCTGTGAGCAATCTGGGTGGTCTCATGTCTTCCTCCAGCAAAGCTGGCGATGGAGGTGCGCAGGCCGGGGTCCTATGACGTCACTGACATGGCCGACTCAGTATAGCAGTAGGAAAGACAATGGATTCGTGAAATGGGCAAGGGCCAAAGGTCAAGAAGTCACAATGAGGGCACAGAGAAAAGCCAGGAGAGAGGCTGTGAAGGAAGTGGAAGATGGGCTATGATTAAGAGGAGAATTCCAAGTTTTTTGATCCTGTTGATGGATCTATATCAAGTGATTATGAGATTGGCCTGGAGGGTATGAGGAAAGAGGACATAGAATTGGGGCTTCAAAGGTAAAGAAGGACCACCCAAAAGAAAGCCAAACTCACCAAAGATTATGGCAGGAGTTTGGGCAAGGAGAAAGATCATGAACTTTGATCTAAAGTCAACCAATTTGGGAAAAAGATGTGGCTCAAGCTATTGGGCTCCCATCTACCATATAGAAGGACCAGGGTTCTATTCCTGGGGTCTCCTGGTGAAAGGCAAGCTGCCCCACACGGAGTGCTGGTCCATGCAGGAGTGCTGGCCCATGCAGAGAGTTAGCGCAGTAAGATGATGCAACAAAAAGAGACACAGAGGAGAGACAATAAGAGATTCAACAGACCAGGGAGTTGAGGTGGCACAAGAGATTGAGCACCTCTCTCCCACTCCAGAAGGTCCCAGGATCTGTACCTGGTGCCACCTAAAGAGAAGACAAGCAGACACAGAAGAACACACAGAGAGCAGACAGCAAGCGCAAAACAGTGAGGGGAGGGGGAAGAAATAAATAAAATAAATCTTTAAAAAAAAAATAAAGTCAAACAATTTGAATGATGCTTTATTCATTCTAAGAAGTCAGAAAAGCATGAAGCATATATTTTTTAATATTTCCATCTTTTAAAATGTATACAACTTTAAATTTGAGGCATTGAAAGGATTAAACTTCCATCATCTGCAAAACTAATTTTGTAGAATCCTTCATTCCTCAGATAATACTGGAAGATAGATGCATTACTGGAATTTTAACCCATATGTAGCAGTTTGGCATTGTTTATGGATTCCAAAAATAGATATTGGGTTATGCTTGAAAACCGGTCTGTTCCTCTGGGTGTGTTCCCCTTTGATTGTATTAAGTTTAGAGGTTTCACTTTTGTTTGATTAAATTAAAATCAGGGCTTTGATTCGGCCACATCAGTAAGATGTTGAGTTCCCACCCCCTTGGTGAGCAAGGAATCACAGAGAAAAATGACAGGGTAGAGGAGAGAGTAAGAGGTTTGGTGCTGGACCCCAGGAAGCAAACACACAGGAGAAGAACACAGAGGAATAGAGACAGTTCCATAGACACAGCAGAGGTCCCGGGAAGAGAGAGAACCTGAGAGTCCACAGCTGACCCTGTGAAGAGAGCAGAGCTGCTGAGCCCCAGGGAGACAGACAAGCCTTATGCTAACCTATAGAAGAAGAAGGAAGGAGTTGGGACCACGCAGCCTTAGAAGGAAGAGGAAGCCTGAACCCTTGCAGATGTTGGCAGCCATCTTGCTCCAACACGTGGCAACAGACTTTCGTGAGGGAAGTAACTTACGCTTTATGGCCTTGTGACTACAAGCTTCGTCCTCAAATAAATACCCTTTCTAGAACCCAACAGATTTCTGATACTTTGCATCAGCACCCCCTTGGCTGACTAATACACCATTCTTCAAGAACACCTAAACTGACAGATAATCTGGAACAAAGTGTGGAAGAATGAAAACTCTAAGCATATTTGATCATGGCAAATTAAAACTCTTTAAAGAATGTACAATTTCAAACCTTTATTGAAGGTTTTGAATTTCAGACGATCTTTGAATGAATTGTCATTGTTCATTTCAGAGGCTTAACCTATTTATTGAGCTCCTACCATGTGCCAGGCATTGTGGATAAAAAGACAAATAAATCTTAGGGAGAAAGGGTTCAGCTGCACAAGCACCACGGGGATTTGAATCCAGGTTAGGATTGCCAGACTTAGTGATTAAAAATCCTGAGGGCTCTGGAGACACCCAAGTCCTATATAAGGGGGGATAGCCCTAGAGATTGATGCCTTATCAGTGGGCTCTACTTTGGAATCTGTGCTCCTGAGAGTGACAGAGTTGGACTCAAATAAGTCCTCCCTGCACATGGTCCATCAGTCCCTTCTATTCAAACCTATATGTGATACTGGAGTTTGTAGGTGTACTTCCAGAGACTGGAGCCTCTGGCCTGCCCATGTGCCAGCTGTGCCTGGAATCTCGGTGGAGCTGCAACTCCTACCCTACAGCTCAATGGACTCACCCAAGTCACCTGGTGAGGAGACAACGATGGGCAACGGCCATCCCAGGGAATGGAGAGGGCCTGCAGCTGAAGGCAGGATAATCCCACCCACCATATCCATGGGATATAAGCCCCCTCTCACTTGGAGGTGGAGTGGACATCACCATCCCAGTCCCCTCAGGACTGGGGGAAGAGCTATGGACTAGAGTGGACTTAATGGTATTCTGTTGTAGACATATTGTAATTCAAGCAATGGAAGAAATTATAATAGTGAGGTGGAGCTGGTGGCCATTGGATGCTCTCAGGGCAGGGAGGGGAAGGGCAATTGAAATACAGGGGCTTTTTCGGGACTTGGGGGTTGTCCTGAGTGGCATTTCGGCGACAGATGTAGGCCATTTTACATCAGCATATACCATGCAACTGTGTGGGAGAGAGTGTGGTCTACAATGTGAACTGTGGTCCATGCTTAGTGGCAAGGCCCCAGGATGTGTATATCCATTGCAGGTGATGTGCCTCACTAATGAAGGATGTTTATGAAGGAGGTTGTGGGAGGTGTGGGGGAAAAAAAAAAAAATTAACTCCACATTCCCTACTCCCATCCCTGCCCCTGATAACCTATATTGTAGTTTCTGACTCTGTGAGTTTGCGTATACTAATTATTTAATATCAATGATATCATACACTAATAAAAAATTTTTTTAAAATACAGGATCCCTATTCAAATTTGAATTTCAGATAATCAAAGGAAAAATTCATAGTATAAGTATGTCCCACATATTTCACGAAATATTTATACTAAAAATTATTTGTTTCTTATATGAAATACAAATTTAACTGGGTATCTTGTGTTTTATCTGGCAACCCTAATCCAGGCCTTTTTTATCTGCAAGAAAAAGTCTGCAGCTGGAGGACCTTCTCTAAAGCAAGTAGTAAAAAACAATTACTAACTATGCTTTTCGTGTTTTTTGCCATTTTTTTCTATTTGTTTCTTTCAAGGAAGACAAAAACAGCTCCTCCTAACTTACTAACCTGTAGTCAAATTACCTCCCTAGATATATGTTCTCATAGCACACTGTATATTTTCATAGGGGATAGTCTTGCACTAATTTAGGGCAAAAGCTAATCTATCCTAACAACTAGGCAGTGGGGAAACTAGCAAGGCTGTCCTCAATGAGTCACTTCCATCTCTAGGTCCCAGGCTTCTGCTCAAATTGCTACCATTTACTAGCTAGTATGGAAAGGATGGGAGCAGAGAAGTAGAAGACAGTCAGCTTTCATCTTAAGGGCAGGATGTGTAAGTTGCCCACATTACTTCTATTAGCCTGAGCTGAATCATGTATCAGCTGAAAGGAAGGCTAGGAAATGTCGTTTCTAGCCACATGTCCGGCTACTTCTCCAAGAGACACCATTACTAAAATGAAGAGGACAGTGGATGGGGAGGGGGCAGTAGAATGGATGGGAAAGGGATAATTAGAAGTCTCTGCCACAACTTATCACAATGGTGATTAGGTAATTATTTATTCATTTGATGGCTCCTCCCTCCCCATCTGACTGTGAGCTCTGTGAGGACAAGGATATGTACCTCATTCACCATGTCATCTGCAGACTCTAAGAAAGGGTCTAGGGGGGCGGATGTGGCTCAACTGGTTGGGCGTCCGTCTCCCATATGGAGGGACCCGGGTTCAATCCCCGGGACCTCCCAGTAAAAAAAAAAAAAAAAGAAAGGGTCTAGAAATACTCCACAAATGTTTGTGGAAAGAAGAGAGAGGAAGGGATTGAAGACCCCCAAGGTCTTTGACCTCCTACCTCCGTGCTTCCTCCCATAGGGAGCCCTGAGAGGCTCTTCCCTGGGGTCTAGCTCTGCCCTACACTCCTCTCTGCCCGGGCCTGCCTGTCCCTGGATGCTGCAGGATGACATCTGCTCTCAGCCACGGAGGCCAAGCATGCTCTCTGTCACTCCATCTGTCTACATGGGCCCTTAGCTTGATTTGCCCCGACCTGGCTAATGACCAGCTTGCACCTTCGCTGCTTATTTGCTGTGTGATCTAGGGCAAAATAGTTAACCTCCCTGAGCCTAGATTTCCTCATCTGTAAAACAGGAATAATAATAGTACCTGCTTCATGGGGTTCTTAAATTAAATATATGTTTTATTTAATGCCTGATGTTTGGTAAGAGTGATTTTTTTTTTTTGGTTTTTGTTTTGTTTTGTTTTTCAATGGCCACAAATTCCTTAACTCCAAATGAGGAGTGGAGTCTATGTGTTTTCCCACTGAGGCTGGGCAAGCCAGTGACTGCTTCTACCAATGCAATAGCACAGAAGTGACTTCTGAGGCTAGGTCAGCAGAGGGAACACAGATTCTGCCTGATTATCTTAGGATGCATGCTCGGGAAGAAACTCGCTGCATATAAATAGTCTGACTAGTCCAAGATTACCATGATGGAGAGAACACAAGTAAGAACCCCAGCTCAACTCCCAAGGGACCGCTAGCGTAAACTGCAAGTCCCACCAAAGAGCCACCTTGGACATCCCGCCCAGTGAAGTCTTCAAATGATGACCATCTGACTGCAACCCAAGCGCTCCAACTTTCTGACCCGCCAAACGATGAGAAAAATAAAATGGCTTATATCACCACATACCGGGGTAGTTTGTTATACAGCAGTAGTAACCAGACCACAAACAATAGTACGTGGCAGCAAATAGTAGTACTAATACAGCTTCTAAATCTCATAAGCCCTGGGATCTTTCTAGCTGTGAGCTGTGGGGTGCAGGAGGGAGAGTCCCAAGTGCAGAATCCCTCTGGCTCAGGCCAGCTACACTTAGCGCTCTGTCTCTCGGGGCCTGGTTTCTGTCGGTTCTCTACTGAGCTTCCTGTCTAACTTCTAGATCAAGAAAGTCTGAATAAACTTCAGATAAACACTTTAAAATTATTTCCTGGAAGCTCACCAAACCGAACATGTGAATCCTCCCCAGGCTGCACAATTGAAAACAAGTTATATAATTTCTGTTTCTCGGAGCGGAAAGGGCTGTGCAAAACAGAGCACTGGGACTGTTTTCTGTCGTCTGAATCACATTTTAAATAAATAAACGAAGTGAACTGCACAGAAATGATGAATAATGAAATGATAGAAATAGAAATTAACGAGCAATAGGGATACAGAAGCTATTTCTGTCTCTCACTGAGAATTCCTAGTAGCTTAGGTTAGGTGTTTATTTCTAAGGGAGTGGATTATTTTTACTGTCTCTGAACATAACGCCTCCGTGACATCCATTATTCCCAAATGCCTACAATGTTCTCAGATCTAAACGTCACTGAAGGATTAAGGAACAGCTTGAGGTCCACACTGAATGTGTGTTTTTCCTCCAGCTATTTGTGCTCTCAGCTATCTCAATTATTTATGGAATTCCTTCTCCCATGAGGAAGTTATTTTCTACAGAAGCAGGAATTAAGTTAGGCTTTTTTCCTACTTTCTGCTTTCTTTACTGTTCAACACTCTCCAGTCCATCCATTTAGGAAGGTACCATCTGGAATGACATTCAAATCTTTCAGAAGATAGAGCAAAATCAGATCGGATTTAAATCACACAAATATTATATTTGTGGCTGTGTCCTTTCCTCCTACTCCATACTCTCAGGATGCCTGGTGGCATGTTTAAGAAACATTTGCAGATGTATATGTATTTTTAGAACATTCAGGATTCTGAAATCTTTATGGCAATCACCGTTCTTAAAAAAAAAAAGTCACGTGAAAAAAAAAAAAGGTCACATGGATATCTAGAAAATTAAAACTAGACTGTTGATGCCACAGAGTCTTGGTTCCTAAACTTGACTGATTACCAGAACTACCCGAGGAGTTTGTAAAAATGCAGGTTCCTGAGAGTTTCCTTAGAAAAGCTGGTCTAAGTCTCTAAGGGTAGGCTCAGGAACTCATACATGCGTATCAGAAGTTTCCAGGTGATTTCATGCCCAGCCAGCTGGACAGGAACCTCAGCCCAACTGCACCTGCCCTTGCCCTAAAGCATCAGAGGTAGGAGTTGTAGCAAACAGGTAAAGTGTGAGCAATCGGAAATTTCCCAGGACCTGATAAACCTGAAGAGGCACTGCTTCCATTTATTCCACCAACCAACAAACATCTTTTTAAGGTCTAATATGAATGAATGATCAGATGGAAAGACACAGAAGAATAGGATTTATTCTCTGCCACTGAAAGGCTCAGAGTCTACTCATTCGATCCTAAACTGTCCTGATGTGCTAGGTACAGTTCTAGGCACTGGAAATAGAGTGGTGAACAGACATAACTCCCGTCCTGATGGGATATGGTATTTAGCACATTCTGAATTCTTTTTTTTTGGGAAGGAAGCAAGTAACAAATGAGCATGGCTTTGATAGTTGCATTAGGCAGCTCATTAGGCAGAAGGGATAGCACTTGCATGAACCTGAGAGCTAGCGCCTCCTTAAATTCTGCATCCTAGACGCCTCACGTGCCTCATTCTAGTTCCATCCCTGGATAGAGAGGCACCCTTGATGGGATCGCAGCTTATGCAAAGGGAAGAAGGTGGTAAAGTTCATGAAATGTCCCTAAAATGATCAATGCTCTAATGTAGCTTCAGTAGAGAATGTACAGCGTAGGTGAAGGGGTTGAAGATTTTGCTGTAGATGCAGTGATACTCCAGCTAGAATCCACAGCCAGTTTGTGAAGCTCCTGGCATGCCATACATCTCTTCTCTGTCTAGCTGATGATCATACAATTCACTTATTATTTTTTTAGAAAGATCTCACTGATGTCAGTGTAAAAACGAGAGTGAGTCAACCGATGAATGGATAAATAAAATGTGGTATATACATATGATGGAGTATTATTAGGCTATAAGGAATGACGTCCTTATGCATGCAACACGGATGAACCTTAGAGACAACGTGTTGAGTGAAATAAGTTGGACACATAGGACAAATATTGTATGAGCTCCCTGAATTAGAAATAATGAGAATAAGCAAACGCATAGGTCAGAGTCTAGAATATAAGTTACCAGGGGACAGGGTGGGGACAGGGAATGGACAGCTAAGGCTGTAAGGTACAGAGCACCTATCTGGAATGATGGAAATGTTTTGGTAACGGATGGCGGTGATGGTAGCACAACATTGTGGACATAATTAACAGCATCAAAGTATATATATGAACTTGATTAAAAGGGGAAATGTGGGAGTGTGTATATGAGAACAGAATAAAAATTTTGTTTAACTCCACTCTACACAAAGCCGGAACCCTAAGTTAAACCATGGACTGTAGTTAATAGTACAATTTATTAAAAATGTGCTATCATCAACTGTAACAAATGCTCCACACCAAGGCAAGGTGATAATAATAGGCTGCTATATGGGAACCTTGCATTTTATGCATGATTGTTCTGTAAACGCACAACTTCTCTAATAAGCAGGAATAAAAACAAGAGTGAGGAGGAAAGACTTGGAGACCAAGAAACAAATAAAGTACTAGAAAGATAATAAGGACCTGAACTGAGAGAATGGCCTAAATGGAAAGAACTTGGTAGTCAAGAACATAGGGTTGCAGGTGAGAAGAAGAAAACTCTACAACCGCCCAAGTGGGGAACAACCCTTCACTATAAGGGTGAATGAGAAATAAACAAGGAATAAGGTCAACTTGCCTGTTTCACCCTTGGCACTGGCAGAAGGGAATTTTTTTTTTTTTCATTTTAAAAATTTATTAACCACAGAGCAGCCCTCTGTGGTTAAGAGGTTTGTGGCCCAAATTCACGCTGTGGTAAAATACACGCGCGCAATCACCTCAAGTATACAATTTAATTTAAAGCGAGTTAACGGTTAGCAAGATGCCAAGGCAAATAGCAGAAGCAAACACAAATCCTCTCTGGAATAACGTCATCAACCCAGGCTTCAAAAAAGTCTCATAGATAATGTTCTAAGGAAAAGGAACAGCTCACAGTACAAAAGCCATAAACCATGAGTGAGCTCCAGGAGAAGCAGGAGACCAAATACCCCATGAAGACTTCAGAAACTGGAACTGTAAGACACAAAATAAAAGGTGATGCTTTATGTGTTTGAAGAAATAAAACAGAAGTTTGGAAATATGAGCAAGAAACAAAAGATTATAAATATATATATATACCAGGAGCCGCAAACGCACGTTCTCTGTCTTCCGAGCCAGAGCGGCTAGGCTGAAGCTCTAGCTGCTGCTGCCATCGTTTTCTCTTGAGGGCTGAGGCTCAGCCGTGGGAAATACGAGTGGGCAATTAGGATCCACATCCAGATTTGAGGGAGGTGATCAAGACTCTTCCCAGCTGGTGGGGCGTGAAGCTGCCAAGCAACCCGGGAATGACAACCTCAACAAGACGAAGCTCAGCCCAAAGTCAGGCTGCGACACCTGGTCAAGGGAGAGAAGATGAAGGAGCACGTGCAGTTCAAGGGTCGGACCCGGAAGGTGATCTCCAGGAACTGGCCTAGCCAAAGACTGGGGCAAGCGTGGAGATGGTCACAACATCAAGAGGGAAATTGTTTCTAATCCGGAGTCCATTAAAATGCCAGAATCAAGGGCAACCACAGGTTTAAAAGAAGATCAAGGGAAACCATAGAAATCGTTCTATCGTTGTTGTCGTAGTAAATGCATAATAAACTTTATTTTTTTAGAAGTTTTAAATAACAGAAAATTACATCAAAAGTACAGAGGAGGGAGCAGAGGGGACTCAAGCAATTCAGTACCTTCCTCCCACATGGGAGGTCCCAGGTTTGGTTCCTTGTGCCTCCTAAAAAAAAAGAAGATGAGCACACAACGAATGCACACAGAGAGGAAACATCAAGTGTAAACAACGAGATGGGGAAAGAAATAAATAAATAATAAAATAAATCTTTTTAAAAAATTTTTTTAAAGTACAGGGGAGGGGGAGCAGAAGTGGCTCAAGCGGTTGAGCACTCACCTCCCACATATGAATTTCCAGGTTCAATCCCTGGTACCTCAAAAAAAAAAAAAAGTTTAGAGGATTCCCATATAAACCTCCCACCCACATACACATTTTCCCCTATTATTAACATCTTATATTAGTGTGGTATATTTGTTATAATTGACGCACCAAATTGAAACATTGCTACTAATCACAGTCTATAGTTTATGGTTTACACCTAGTGTTGTTAAAGTTTATAGGCTTTGACAAACAATGCCATGGATCCATCATTGCAGTATCATACAGAACAATTCCCATGTCCTAAAAATGCCCTGTGTCCCACCTATTCATCCCTCACCCTCCCCTCTGCGCCTCTGTTAACCACTGTCTTTATGTCAATGTTACAAGCTCTTCCGTTGCCACATGCAAATACCTTCCATAACAATAAATCTACCATGGTCTGTGGTTTCTCTCCACCCCCTCCACCCACGTTTGTTCATTCCTCAGTCTTGAGGAATTTGGGGTGATGCTGGCTCTGACTGCTTCAAATTGAGAGGAGGGTTAGATATTATAGGACAGATGGAAGGAACTGTTTTGCTTCATGCAAGCTGTTCTCATGTTGGAATTGTGACTCTTTAAAATCTCTCCATCATCGCTTCTCGGCCTTTTGTCTAAGATCAAGTATAAAATCTCTCAGTCAAGGTCTACAATCCCCACCGTACCCCCACCCCCCCAAAAAAGAATAATCAAACAGATTTGGGGGAAAAATAGAACTTCCAGAAATAAAAAACGAAACTGAAATTAAAAACTCAGGAAATCGGTTAAACATCAGATTGGATAGAGCTAAATAGGTGATTAATGTATGTGGAGATGTATAAAAAGAAATATCCAGAATGCATCCCAGAGAAGCAAACAGATATAAGGTATGACAGAGGGATTTGGAGATTTGGAAAGTAGAACGAGAGAGCTCACCGTGTCTAAATCCAGGTCCAGGAGGAAATAACAGAGAATGGGGCAGTCAGAGTGACATCATCCCTCAATCCCTCAAGATTGAGGGATGATGAACAAATTTAAGGGGGAGTGTAACCACAGACCAAAACAGATTTATTGTTATCATAGTTATTGTTCTGAGCTAACAGAGTAACTTATAACATTGATATAAAAATAAATAAATAAATAAATTTTTAAAAATGGGAAAGAGGTACTAGTCAAGGAAACCATGGCTGAGAATTTTCCAGAACTGCTGAATGATAGCAATCCTCAAATCCAGGTGCGTTTCTTTTTTTGTTTGTTCATTTGTTTAGAAATTCTCACCTAAACAAATCAGTAGAGCTTCAGAATACCAAAGAAAAAGTGACCATAAAAAGGGAGCAAAAAAGATCATCTACAAAGGAATGGCAATTATGCTGACAGTTGAATTCACAGAAGCAAAAGTGGAAGACAAAAGACAGTGAAACAATATCTTTTATGTAAAGGGAGAAAATAACTGTCTCCTTAGATTTTTTTAATACCCAAAGAAACTTCTTTCAAAAACAAAGATAAAAAATAAGAAGGAAAAAAAAAAAAAAAACCTAAAAAGGAAAAACAAGGAACAATTGAAGTTTTTTTCAAACAAACAAAACCTAAATGAGTTTACCACCCACGGACCTTTGATAAAGAGAATTCTAGGATGTACCTCACAACTAAGGAAAAAGATGCTCAGTGAAAAATCTGAGATTCAAAGTAGTAAACGCATGAAGCTATCTTAAAAACCATTGTATAAAACAATAATGTGTTATCTGGACAGAAGGGCAGGACAAAATTAAAATACTGAAAAACAGTTATATAAAATGAGGGGATGGTCAAGATTATAATATTCAATGGTCAATGTTAAAAAGGAAGGTAAAAATGTTGATAAACTTTAGGCATTGTTAAATAGGCATGTTAAAATATAACTGGTAACCACCAAAATAACAGATATAATGACTTATAAAGAGAAAGGGGGGAGGGAAAGGGGAAAAGTGGCATATGAATATATATATATATTATACATATATATTTATATAGTTGATCCTCAATGGTGACAAGTTTGAATCACCCTACACACACTTCCCCAGCTGCAGTGGAACAAGTTCGTGCTCTGCCTTCTTGCTTCACTTCTCACATTGCAAAGAAGCATCTTTTTCACGGTCTATTTAGTGACATGTTTTTCACATTTTTGTTGGTGATTTTGCTGTTTAAAATGGTCCCCACACTAGAGGCAGGGCAGACAGCTCAGGAGTTTGGCGCCCTGCCAGTGGGCTCTACTTTGGAACATATGCTCCCCAGTGTGACGGAGCTGGACTCAGTTGTGGTTTCCCCACACGTGGCTCTTCTGCCCCTTCTATTTAAACCTGTAGTTAGTACTAGAGTTGACAGGTGTATGTCCAAGAGACTTGAATCTTTGGGCTGTCCCTGTGCCAGCTGGGCCCTGAACTTCAGCAGAGTTGCAATATCTACTCTCTAGTTCACTGGACTCACCCAAGACAACTAACAAAGAGATGATGATGGACAACACCCATCCCAAAGAACAGAGAAAGTCTGCACCTGCAAGCAAGAGAGTCCCATCCATCTGCCCCATGGGATCCAAGCCCCCTCTCAGTTAGAGGGAGAGTGGGCATCACCATCCCAGAATCCTCAGGATTGGGGAATGAACAATGGACTAGATAGACTTAGAGTTGTTCCACTATAGACTTATTGTGACTCTAGCAATGGAAGAACTTTTATCATTGATGTGGAGGCAGTGGCCACCAGAGGTTCTTAGGGCAGGGAGAGGGGAAAACAGGTGTACTATGGGGACCTTTTCGGGACTTGGAAATTGTCCTGAATGACATTGCAATGACAGATACAAGCCATTATATTTCTTGTCATAACTTACAAAATTGTGCAGGAGAGAGTGTAAACTACAATGTAAACTATAATCCACGCTTAGTGGCAATGCTCCAAAACATTTTCTTCAATTGAACAAATGCACCACACTAATGAAGGATGTTGTTAATGTGGGAAAGTTTGGGAGGCGGAGGGAGGGGGGCACAGGAGAGTCCCCTACATTTTTTATGTAACATTTATGTAACCTAAGTATCTTTTTTAAAAAACTTTTTTTAAGTATTAAAAAATAATATAATAAAATAAAATGGTCCCCAAGCATGGTGCTGAAGGGCTGTTTAGAATTCCTAAGTGCAAGAAGGCTGTGCTGTGTCCACAGGGAAAATACATGTGTCAGGTAAGTCTCATTCGGACACGAGTTCTAGTGATTTGGGGCACAAGTTCAATGTTAATGAATCAACTATATATATAGTTTTTTCTATATATTTTATATAATAAGGTATCTTTAATCAGAAACTCACATAAAATATGACATGTATTGACTGGTTGACAAAAATGTTTTGACCAGAGGCACACGGGGACCTAACCTGTACTTACCCTAGGAGCAATGGTTCAGCGTTCATTAATTCAACGTTCATCACAACTTCATGGAACGTAACTACTGTGAATAATGAGAATCAGCTGTTTGTATACATGTATACATGCACTCACACCAAAATAAACTTTTCCACTTTTCTTCATATAGATACAAATACTCACAATAAATAAACATAGTTAAAGACTTCAACTAAAAGATGATCAAATTAGATTTTAAAACATTCAGCAATATGTCATTAACATGCATAAAAATTATCCCAGAAATTCCACTTCTATCCTTATCTACAGAAAAATTATTTAAATTAATGAGAGAATTTACAATAGTAAATACATACATTGCCTAAAGTCAATGTAATAAATGATGTATGTGACCTGTGTCCTTTGTCAAACAGGTTGGGCAAATAGACCAATGGCACAAAGGAAAGACTAGAAATAGACCATGCAAGTCAATGAAGAAAGGATGGATTAATTTAATAAATGCTGCTGGGCATAAATTCACATAGAAAACGTGAAATTGGATCATGTTTGCTAGAGCTTCCATAACAAAGAACCACACACTGGGCAGCTTAAAATGACAGAAGGTACTGCCCGGAGGTTCTACAGGCTGGAAGGCTGGAGCCGAGGCGTCAGCGCAGCCGCGCTCTGTCTGAAGCCTGTGACGGAGCATCCTTCCTTGCCTCGTCTAACTTCTGGAGGGTGCCGGCAAATGCTGCCGGCAATGCTCAGCTTTCCTTGGCTCGCAGCGGCAGCTCTGCCTCCATTTCCATGAGCCCTTCTTCCTCAACTTCTTCTTCCCAAGGCGTTTTCCCCAGGGTCCTCGTCTGTGTCCCCTCCCCTTCTCATCAGGACGCTGGTCCTGACTGGATTAGGGCCCACCTAGTCCAGTGTCGCCTCCACCTTAACCCGTAACAACTCCAAAGACCTATTTCCAAAGAAAGCCACACTCACAGCATTGAGGGTTACGGCTCGAAGAGGTTCTTGGGGGGACACAACTCAGCCCTTAACAGATCACTACCTCACACCGTACACAAAAATCAATGCTGGTTTGATGGCAGACTTAAACAATAATGCAAAACTGTAACTCATTGAGAAGACAATACAGCAATAATGTATCACCTTAGGGTAGGATTTCTTAAAGAAGGGTAAGATTTCTTAAAGAAGATGCAAAAATTGGGAAATGGATGTGGCTCAAGCAACTGGGCTCCCGTCTACCGTATAGGAGGTCCAGGGTTCAATTCCTGGGGCGTCCTGGTGAAGGCAAGCTGGCCCGCATGGAGAGCTGGCCCATGCGGAGAACTGGCACAGCAAGATGATGCAACAAAAAGAGACAGAGGAGAGACAATAAGAGACACAGCAGACCAGGAGCTGAGGTGGCACAAGAGATCGAGCACGTCTCTCCCACTCCGGAAGGTCCCAGGATTAGTTCCCGGTGCTGCCTAAAAAGAAGACAAGCAGAAATAGAAGAACACACAGAGAGGAGACAGCGAATGCAAAACAACGGGGGTGGGGGGGGGGAATAAATAAATAAATCTTAAAAAAATAAAAAGACCAAAAATTACTAACTACATGGGAAAGAATTGATAAATTTGACTGTATTAAAATCAAGAATTTCTGTGCTTGGGATTTGCATTGATTCTCTCTGCATAACACTAAGCCTGCTACATTAGAAATGTCTCAACTCCTTTCCAAGGTGGGGCATCCAGCAGCAAGCCAGTTTTCATGCCTTAAGTTAACGCTCTCCTATTCTCACCTCCAGGCTCTGTTTTCTTCCGTGGTTTCTTTGCAGTCTTCAGACACTACCTCCCCCTCCATTAAAAAACAACCTTCCTTTGACGGGGGCCCCCTAAACTGCTGGTTTGTTTCTCTTGAAAAAGTGGTTTCTGATCCTCTCTTCACATTCATTCCTCAACGCCCTGCATTCTGGCTTCTGCAGCCCCTGAGTCCTTCTGTTAAAAAAAAAAAAGTATGCATATAAACACACATACACATGACTTTGTAAAGTACTTACGTACCCTTTAAAAATTAATAGTAGCCCCCTCCGTGTCAAAAAAAATTAATAATAACAAGAACCCCAAGTACTCAAAGCCCAGATTAAAAAGAAAAAGTAAATCATTTCTCGTTCTCTTGTGCACTCCCTAACTCAGTCTCCCCACTCTCTCCCCATCCTCCTTTCCCCATCCCCCACCAAGGGCTACTGTGCAGAATTTCACATGAATCTTTCTGGGCTTTTACTCATACTTTTACCACAGATGTATTCCTAAACAAAATGGTCTTGTATCCATTACATTTAATTGAGAAATGTATATATTTATTCATCTGTGTTTACTTTTTAGTTTTTAATTGTTTATATTTTCAGTTATTAAATGTACAAAATAAAGTTAAAAAAAAACCAAAATGTTCTTTAGTTTTGTTTTTCATTTCTATAGAAATGTAATACTCTTACCTGTCTTCTTTAACTGCTTCTTTTAAGAAATCCAATGTTATATTTTTAAGATTCATCAAGTTGACACATATGCCTGATAGTATATTCGTTTTCATTGCTGTATAGTATTCCATTGGAGAAAATAAAAACAAAGGCCAAACATGAGGTGTTTATGCCCTCTTTACTGGAAAGAAACAGCAAAGACTTCAATCATTAAAGAATAAAGAACACAGCACAAAAAAACCATGAAAGACAAAGAAAAACTGTTCAAGGTTAAAGCAACAAAAAAAATATGACAATGAGATATAGCATGTGATTCTGGATTTTTTCCTTTGCCTACAAAGGACAAAAGGAGGACAATGAGTGAAATTTGAATAAGGACTACAGATTAGACAATAATATTGTATCAATATCAATTCTCTGCTCTTGATAATTTATTGTGGTTATGTAAGAGAATGCCCTTGTTCTTAAGAGATACACACTGAAATAGTTAGGAGTAAAAGGGCAACTGATTTTCAAACAGGTCAGGAAAAAATTATACAGAGAAAGAGAGAGAATAGTAAGGTTAAGGATATATTTTGGAGTAGAGGTAAGAGAACTTGATGATGGATTATACGTGGTGGGTTTTTGGAAAAGCTAATTCTGGCCTGGCAGTAAATTAGTGTTGCCATTTACTAAGATAAGGAAGGATAGTGGGGAGCAAGTTTCAAGGGGTTGAGGAAATCAAGAATTGTTGCATCCATACAGTAGATTGAATTAATTGTCCTCATTTTTCAGCCTTTCCTGTATCCACACATTTAGCCCTGTGGCTTTGTAATTACCCCCACTAAAGAGGCAAAGCGTACTTTCCCCTCCCTTGACTCTGGGATCCCAATCATTTGACCTGCTCTGGCCAATGGGTGATTAGAAGAAGTGACCCCCTCAGAGGCTTTCAAGGGGTTCATGTACTAGGGCTTGATTTCTCATGTCTCTGTGGTTACCATGAGAAGGTCTGGAACAGCATCCCACTGATGCCAGGAAGAGAGCAGGACACATATGGAGCAGAGCTACTCCTAGCCAAGCCCAGCCTAGATTAGGCAACCCTTATAAGTCCCCTGAAAACCAGGAAGGTAAATGATTGCTGCTTTAAGCCACTGAGTTTTGGGTGCTTGTTACGCAGCATTTTAGTGGCACTAGCTAATGGATATAGGCCATGTTAAATTTGAGACATCTAATTAGACATCTATGTGGAGCTCTCGAGGAGGTTGGAGATATGGATTTAGAGTTCAGAGAAAGGTCACTTTCAATTCACATATAAGTCTATTTTTAGTGCTTCCTCCTTCACTTGAGTCAGGTTATCTTCACCTGGAATAGTTGAATCATTAGGTCTTTGTCCTCCTTTTTAAAAAGATATTTAGGGAAGCAGATGGAGCTCAAGTGGTTGAGTGCCTGCTTCCCACGTATGAGGTCCCAGGTTCAATCTCTGGTACCTCCTGAAAACAAAACAAACCAACAAACGAAAAAACCAGTTCTCATTGGGGAGCAGATGTAGCTCAAATGGTTGAGTTCCTGCTTCCCATGCACGCGGTCCTGGGTTTAATCCCTGGTAATTCCTAAAAAAAAAAAAAAAAAAGATATTTACACACATATTATGTGACCACCTGTAGAAAAACTAGAAAACACAGATAAGCAAAAGTGAAACTCCCACTGTCCAGGGTTAACTTCCTTTAATATTTTAATATTTTTAAATATAGCCTTGTGGACTCTTTCTCATGCAATACATACATATAACTATGTATGTTTACACAACTGGAACTTCCCCTATATATGGTTTTACATCTGATTTTTTAACTTAATATTGTCTGCTAAAATTACATTTTTATATTTTAACAGATGTGGGTTTTTTTTTTTTTAATTCTAAATAATTCCTTCTTTTCCCTCCGAGTACGTCCCACTCTAAAACTAGACTAGCACACTGAGTCATCCAGGTTCCTTGCCTTCGGGGAAGAGCAACACAGAGAACAAGAAGTCAAAAAAAAACACTTGGCTTTTCAGTTTCCAAGTAGGCTTTTAAAATTTGGGGCAGAGACAATAGTCTTGAAATGCAAGGCTTTTGCTTTTCAAGAGACAGGCTTTCTGAGAGAGCAAAACATTATTTCATTCCAAAAGCTTAGATGTGAACATCAAAAGCAAAAGTCCCTATCTTTGGGGCTACAAAGTTTGTACTGGAAAGAATATGGTTGCAAAGCTAGATTACCCTGTCCCTGTGATCAGAGTCAGAGAAAAAGGGTCAGGGAGGAAAGCCGGCCAGTGCAGGTCTCAGGGAAGGGCCTGAGTGCCAACTGCACAGTAAGCTAGGCCATTGTCCCTGTATCAGCGGCATCTGGAAGCGTCTTACAAACATAGATTCTCAGGCCTCACCCCAGATCTACTGAATCAGAAACGCTGTGCCCCAACAAGCCCTCCAGGTGATTCTGATACACCGTGAGACCACTTCCTCCAGGCCAGGTTTGGTGCACCTGGGCACGGAGGAGACCAGTGACTGCTTTTCCAGGTGAAATCGCAGAGGGGACAAGGCCTGCAGAGAAGTCCCCTGCTTTAGCATGCTGTGGCAGCAGATGCCGGCGGGAGCTCATGCCAACGACCTGAGACCAGAGTAACTTCATCTCAGAGGAGCCTCGCAAGGCACAGAACTTTATTCCCAGTCCTTGAAAATATTTTTAGACCTATGATTTCTTTCTACTTTCCATTCTCTCCCTTTTGGAGAGAGAATGGGCCTGTCTATAACTGTTTTCCTATGCCTTTCTCACCAGTTTATTTTGGAAGCAGATAACCGGTTTTCCAGTTTCACTGGTCAGCAGATGGAAAACAAAACATAATTGTCACAGACCAACTGTCTTTTCTTAAGGCCACAGCTCTACATACATGTCTTTGGTAGGCTGAATTAAGTGCCCCCCAAAAAAGGCAGGTCCTTAATCTTTACCTGCATTCCTGTGGGTATCTTCCCTTTCGTAAATAGGACCTTTTGAGGGCGTTATTTTTAAATCCATTTTACTGAAGGCCTTGTAAATAGAAGAGACTGGAAGTCAGAGAAAGCCACGCAGGAGAGGCCGGAAGCCAGTGGAAACCAGAAGATCTCAGAAAGAGTGAGATCGCCACGTGAAAGGAGACAGGCACGCAAGCCAAGGGGCCCCAGGACCGTGGCAAGCCAGCACCAGCTTGCTCCAGACTTTGGGGAGAAAGCATTGTCTTGCCATTGCCTTGATTCTGAACTGCGATCCTCTAAATCCATGAGCCACCAAGTTCCTCTCGTTTCAGCCAAGCTGTTGTGAGGAGCCTGTCATAGCAGCCTGGTAAACTAGGGCAGCATCTGAAATGCAGGGGGAAGGAAGCCGGGCAGGGGCAGGGAGAGAAATTCAGAATTTACCACCGTTCCGTCTTAAATGACTTCTGCGCTTGAGAGAAAAAATCAGGTTCTGAATTACCTAAAATTAGGTTGCGACAGAGGCTCAACGTTGAGGACACATTGGGTTACTTTAAAATGCGTATATAGGGAGTAATATTTTTACAGCAATGGCAAAGAAGGTAGTATATCCATGCTAAGGGTCAATTTTGGGGGGCTGCATAAGGGCGTATGGGGTTTTCCCTTTTGGAGTAATGAAAACTTTCTGAAATGGACGGAGCTGATGATAGCACAACACTGTGAGCTGATGACAACACAACACTGTGACGAAACTGAGAGCCACTGAGCGTACACTCTGGATGGATTGTACAAGGCAGGGGACCATAAAACACAGTGAACCGCATGGTGAACGATGGACTGTGGTTGACAGTACAGATATGAGAATGTTCTTCCATGAACTATAACAAATATACAATACTAGTACATGGTGATAATAATAGGATGGTTTGTGGGACTATAGCTAGCAGTAATATTATGAAGATGTTCTTTCATCATTTGTAACAAATGTGTCACAACAGTGTAAGGTGTTGGTGGTGGGGTGATGTATGGGGATCCTATATGTATGCATGATTGTTTTTACTTACAACTTCTCCAATAAAACATTTTTTTAATCGTAAGAGGAAAAGAAAAGGTTGTATATTTTCACCTTCTTAAGTACATGGCTTGACTATTGTAATTGCCCAAAGTAACATTAACCCTCTTTAAATGTGAATAAATATAGATACACAATATTTTTTTTAACCCAGGACCTCGTATGTGGGAAGCTGGCACTCAAACACTGAGCCACATCAGCTCCCCTGAGTTGGTTTTATCATTTGTTTTGCTCATCGTTTGTTCATCTTCCTTAGGAGGCTCCAGAAACTGAACCCAGGACCTCCCATGTGTGAGGCAGGCGCTCAACTGCTTGAGCCACATCCACTCCCCCTACATAATAACATTTTAACTGGTTGCACAGTATTCTGTTATATGAACAAACCATAATCTATTGAATAATCTCTGATTGATAGGTAGGTTGTTTCCGTTATTTTATTTTGGTAAATGTGTGCATGTGTACACATACATACATATTTTCTCATTCTGCACTTAAGTACTTAGGATAAACTCCTAAAGGTAGAATTACCGGGTCAAAGGGATGTACATGTTGATGCATAACGTCAAACTGACCTCCAGAAAGGGCTGTCAGGATTTACGTTGGTGAGTGTAAAACTGCTCACCAACACTGAATGCTATCACTCCTTTTAATTTCAAATCATTATTTCATAACAGACTCTTAATTCAAGAACCTACTCAGTTTGTGAAACCCATCCTCTGATCAAAGGCAGGAGAAGAGCTGGCCTCCAGGGTACTTCCCACATCCTCCCCCAGCAGCCTCCATTGATGCTCCTGGCAGGTCATCGGAAGCCTTGGAGAAGAGTCCAGGCTGGGCCACGCTCCGAAAGACAGCGCCGTCCTGTCCGTGGCCGCCTGCCTCCTCCCCTCTGGACTTCTCCAGGCAAGTCTTCATCCATAAACACGGATGCACACCCAGGACTCCCACTCCCTCAAGAGGCACCACTTGTCCTTAAGGGGCAGTTCACAGACTCTTTTTTTTTTTTTTTTTTTTGAGGTACTGGAAGTCGAGGATGGAACCCAATACCTCACATGTGGAAAACCGGGGCTCGGCCACCGAGCCACAGAAGTTTCCCTGAGTTGGTTTTTCATTTGTTTTGCTTGATGTTCATTTTTGTTTTTTCAGGAGACAGCGGGAACTGAACCTGGCACCTCCCATGTGGGAGGCAGGAGCTCAACCACTTGAGCCACATCCGCTCCCTATGGACTCTTTTTTTTTTAAGCAGGACCTCATACATGGGAAGCAGGCATTCAACCACTGAGCTACATCTGCTCCCGCCTATGGACTCTTCATTATTGACATCAAAAAGGATGTCTTCCTGAAGAAAACAAACACAAACAATGAGCAGACATCAACCAAAAAACAAACAAAAAAAAAAAACAGCTAGCAGACAATGAGCAAAACAACAAGCAGAAGAGCAAAAAACAACAACGAGCAAACAACAAGCAAAAACAGAACAGGGAGTAAATGTGGCTCAAGCCGTTGAGCACCTGCCTCCCACATTGGAGGTCCCGGTTCAGTTCTCAGTGCCTCCTGAAGATAAAACAAATAAAAAACAAGCAGACGACATGCAAAAACAACAAGCAGACAACGAGTGCAAACAATGAGCAAACAGACAAGGGAACCATGGGGGGGAGAAGGATGTTAGAAATCAGCTGGTTGAATCCCCTCATCTAATAAGGGACAGAAAGTAGAAGGTACTCATCAAATTTATTCCAACAATTAGTCATTCTGTGCCAACTATGTCCCTAGTTCCTGGTCCTCACAGCGTTTTGTTTTTTTTTTTTTTTTTTAGAGTCACATTTAAACAACAGAAAATTATAGAGAAACAAGATGATGACCTTCACCTTCTACCATATGTTTAGCGCTGACACACTGTGCCAGGCACTGTGCAAGGAGACTGACCTTCGCTGACTCTAGTCCTTAAGTCAAGTTTTCAAGGTGCCATCATTACCTTCATGCTGCAAATGAGTAACCCAAGACTCAGGGAGGCCCTATGATCACACCCTAGCCAGACGCAGAACCAGGATTTCACACCGAGTTTGTTCATGTCAAAGGCCACTGTACCCTGGAGCTCAAAGGAAAGCACTAACGAGATGTCGTTGTCGGCTACAAATGCTTCGAGTGGCGTGGAAGATTCAACTGTGTACAAAAGACAGGTTCTTGATCTCAGCCCACGTTCCCATGGAAGTAAAGCCGTTTGTACGGCCCATTTCACCACAGCGAGCCTTCACCTGTATCACGGGGGGCCTTGCCGAGAGGCGACAGGGAGGCCCCCCGAAGCTGGAGGTCAGCGGAAGGCACAAGAGCAGACGCGAGGAGAGAGAGAGATCACCACGCATTGGAGGTGGAGATGCCAGCCAAGGTGCCCCAGGGCTGTGGCAAGCCAGCACCAAGATACCACAGCTCGACAATAAATTCCTGTTTCTAAGCCAAACAGAGGTGGCCTTTGTCATTGCCGCCTGGCAAACGGAGACCACTGGGGAGGAAGGGGCAGGCTCAGAGCCGCCCAGGATTCCTGGGGACATTTTAAAGGGCCAAGAGGCACTTCCTCATCTCCGGGTGCTGCCTAGTTTGTGAAACACTCATTAGCCCAATATTTCTAGCATAAAAGCTACCAGAGTTTGAGCATGGCGGATTCTGAGCTCGATAATAAGGACTGGGTCCAAAACATCACCTTGCACCAAGGAACATTAATGCTATTTCCTCTGCCAATGAAAAGGTTTCCCTCAAAGGGCAAAATGCTTTTCAAATATTCTTCCATCAATCTCCAGTGTATCTTATTCAATTGTAAAAACGTGTTTCAGACAAAGTTTAAAACAACGAAAACTGGCTTCTTAAGTATCAACTATGTAAACAATATTCCGTTTCCATTTGCTTTGATTCATAATACATCATTCAATCCAATCCTTTAAAGTCTAGGAAATAAAACTCAACAAAATAATTACTATAAAAACAACATTAAAATGTCTAACCAGACGAAATGAACTCATTCAAGGTTCAAAAAACACTTTTTCTAGCCCTTGTCTAACTCAATTTCCATTCCTCTCCTTCTTCTCCTTCTTTTATTAACTAATCACCCTCTCTCCTAGGAGACTGATTCATTTCCTTCTGAATATATTTCATCAATCTTTTAGACTTTCATTTTGGCTCAAAGTAACAAGGCAGAAATAAATCTGGCAGCTGAATTCAGATGGGTAAAGAATTGCAGTAATGAAACTTAGAGGCTTCACCTCATATACATACAATGCCTGGCACAAAACAGGCAATGGTGAGTGACAAACAGCAAGATTAACTTGTGCATCCATTCCCACAGTCAGTTGTCTTACTACTTTGGTATCGGGCAAATATGCCCTTGAGTCTCGGAAGGCAGGGATGGAGTGTGGAAGCTGAGAGGGGGTACAACCTAAGTACTGCCTCTCTCCTGGAAACAAAAACCCACAGTCTTGCCTAGCTAGTGTATCAGTGTGGGGAAAAATAAAAGCCTGGGAAAATTAGAGAGAGGATGAATCTTTCTCTCATTTGCTGTTTGAAGGAGATTATTGATCTACATGAAGTGGGGGGCCTACGGCATTTATAATTCTGATATAACACCAAAATGATAAATGCACAGTAACTGAGTAACTGGTAAGCAAGTGGAAACCAAGTGCTTTCGATTTCGTATCTCATTGAAGTCCCACTCCTTACTGCATGTAAGTATTAATATGTCCTTGTCACACCTTCAGAGAGACATGTCGCTCATCAGATGGGGAGGCAGCCTGCTAGGCTTTTTTGTGCCATGGTACAATCTTGTGAAGCCTATAGATGCCTTCTCAGAATAACGTTTTTAAATGCATAAAATGAAATATATGAGGTTACCAAGGAGACAGCTGTTTTGAAAGACAGTCCTATCCATGGACTCCATAGAATCAAGGTAAGAACCGGTAGCTAGAGAGATGATTACACACAAACCATGTGTTAGGAACAGGAAACAGCATTTGTTACACAATCCCCCAGGTGCTGCAGCCATGCATCGGGGGAAATGTGTGTGTCAGAGAGAGAGAGGAGGACTCAAAGAGCTGAGTAAGTGAAGACTGAGGTCAAGCCTGTGTCATGTATGTGTGCCTGGCACCCATGGGCTCTGGGCTAAGGCAGACAGAAGGCCAGGTAGCCTTGTCCCTAGGCAGCGTCTGTGGCCCCCCTGCCGCCCGGGGCTGAAGGGCCTGAGTGGCGAGAACTGCCTCACAGGCATGGACACCAGGATGACCCAATGCACCCCAGATCGTCGGGGAGTAAACTTAAAGGAAGACGCTGGAGCAACCAGCCTGCCTCGTTTCCACCATACTATCTGCTGGAAGCAGCAGCAAACAAATCGGGCTCTCTGAGCAAGTGACAGCAACCGGGACCGGGGTCTGGAATGGAGAAGGTATTCCCCAGGGGTCCTGTAGGAATCACAGGGGATGACCTCTAGGAGTCTGGCTCCCAGTAGGAAACGGCTAGCCCCTCACGTGGACGAAGGCACTACAGTACATATAAAGATGATGTAGGTGGATTTAGGAGAATCCACAGAGGGTTCAGCGCGCTGGATTAACTGGAGATGTGTAGGGTTACCACACTTACAGGGGCAAGGGAAGAGAGCAGTCAGCAGAACCCAGAGAGAAGAGCCGAAAAACTCCTCTCACCTTACTCCCCTCCACCCTCCAAATCCGGTGCTTCCCACTGGCTAAACCCAAAAGAAATCTGAGGGAGTCTCTTGATGCTGCCCAGAAATGTCAGCCTCCCTGGGCACAGAGCAGGGAGGAGAAGAGAGGAGGGTCAGCCTAGAAAGCAGAAAGTAACCAGGGATGCTATTCACAGGGAGTGGGACAAGGTGATTGAAGCTATTTAACTGGATAAAATAAGTTTTACCTCATTTCATACCATAGCATGGACCAACAAGAGATATCTGTTACATCCATTTAACAGATAACAAAACTGAGCTTCAGAGAGGATAAGTAACTTAATAAATATTAATGACAAATAATTAATTAAAATGAGATTCAAATTCAAGTCTGCTCGGCTCCAGCGTTCACACATTGGGCCTCTCTGCCATACTGCCTCTAACAAGCCTATTTTAAAAGCGGAATTCTCAGGCTGCTATAGGACTTGGATATAATCCAGTCTCATTTTACTGCTCAAAATATATTTTTCCAAAACTATGACATATGGACATTTTCTTGTAAAACCCTTTATGAGAGAATTATGCACTCATACAAGGACAAGCAGTACAGAAAATTGTCTATGTTTGGAAATAGTCAATTCAAAATAAAAAATAAATTAACGTTCGAAAGGATAAAGTTGCTTGTCTCAGTCTGGGCAGAGCTTCGGTTTTCAGAAATCCATGAAAATTAAAATGAGGCCCCTTGATAGAAGCCAAGCTGATTGTGTGAAAGCTCAGAAAGCAAGGCTGAGTAGGCAAAATTCCATTCTGCAGACTTTATATATTCTGTGAGCAGTGGGCGAAGGGAAGTGTTCTCTTTCCGTAGCAATTTTTGCAAGAAGGAATGTGTTCTGCATCTACTTTACACCCAAGAGAGAACCTAGTTCAGGAAATATAGCCCCTTTCTTTATCCCACTAGATTAAGGACCTTTTCTTCTCAAGTTTTTTCTTATTCTCGCAATCGAACCAAGGCAAGAAACGTCACTTCTTTTCGCACTCAAGACAGCATCTCCATCCACGTATACATTTCTTGTACAGATACTTCGGTAAGTTCTTTTCAGGCTCTGCAGGAGAGAGGATCCTGAGGATCAAGGAGGCCAAGCACCCAGCTCAGCTGAGTCAAATTTGAAGAACCTGTCTCTGCCATCTTGGTACAGAAGCAAAGCACAAGCAACCCCGCCCAGTGATTTGTTTCTAGAACACCTTCTTCCTCTCCCTTTTGTATGCTGGGGTGGAAAGGATAAAGAAATAGAACAGTAGCTCTTATAACTGATGTTCAACAGCTCTTGTGCAATGTGCCATTCTTTTTCTGGGCTGTTTGAAAATCAACACTTTCCCTTTAAAAGAAAGCCCAGCCTCAAATTAATTAACAGCTATATTGACACACACATGCATTAATTAAAGTAATTAATGACATTCTCTATTGCACTTGAATTTCATATGTCTCATCTTTCACAATTATTTACTCTGCTTCTCTGGACAAAGATTTACTCTTTGGCTTTCAATATTCTTGTACAAATTTACCCCCACCCTGTGAAAGAGGAAAGGAAGCAATCTATCAGTCTATGAAGAGCCTCAAGGTGAAACCTTATCTACCTTAATCAAACTTTGACAACAAGCAGACTGGCTGGAATGGGCAAGTCACCAGGCAATTTTTCTGTGCTCCACTTTTAGAGGAAATCACATGACATATCACATCACACACACATACACACACAAGAAGAGCTGATATTACAGATAGAACCCCAAAAAGCCAGATTCAAGACAAACCCTGAGGTTAGTGCACATTTGGACACCTCCAGTACTCCAACTCAATCGTTCAACATCCTCTTCCACTTCAGATCTTTCTGGGTCTCATCTCATAATGACAGTGCCTCATGTCAAGCATGTGCTGGGAGTTCTCCAGCTCCCCAGACCCCAGAGCATTCACCAAGCACTCATGAGAGGCGAACCTCGACTAACGAGGGAAAGGAGCTGATGGATAAGTAATTCTTCCAGTCCATCCTCAGGTACGCCATTCTGAAAGCCATTCTAAACAACTACTCAGAATGTTCTCAGGGGACTTCCAGGAAGATGGAGGACTACAAAGACATGGGACTCTCTTCTCTCCCAGAAAAATAGATAGAGGACAGGTAGACATGGCCTGGGAAAAAAATCTTCTAGGGTTTAGGATACCAGGGGAAGGCTGGACACCTTCCAGAAGAGGGAGGGACAAAGGAAAAGAATCCCAACAGCAAAACTGTGAGTTAAAAGTACAGCTGCTATTGCAGTGTCCACCCCACCCTACAGACACTTTTGAATTCTCAAGCCTCTGGGGTGGCAGCTATAGACAAAGAGGACCCCAGAGATCCACCTCCTTAGGAAAGGGTAGAAAGAGGGAAACAGCCTAAGGCTAACTCAGCTTTTGACCCACAAATTTAGTCTGCTGGGTCCCATCAGCCCTTCCAGGACAGGTGAGGCCACACTACTGTTTGCCCTGGGAGCCAGCAAGGGACTAAAGAGATCCGACCCTCTCAGTCTCCCTCTGTCCTAACCAGAACTGATTCTTGAGGACACACCTCCACAGGAAAGGGAAGAGAGAGGAACACAGCCTAAGGTTGATTCAGTTTTTGATCCACAGATTTGGTCTGCTGAGTCCCATGAGCCATTCCAGGCCAAGTGGCGCCGTGTCCTTGTTTGCCTTGGGAACCAGCTCAAGACTAAAGAGATCCAAGGGAAGAGATCTCAATTTCCGTCTCTACTAACTGGGACTGATTGTTGAGGATGCAGAGTAGTGGAATTATTTCCTACCCAGGAAAAGGGAGGAGGCTGCCAGAGAAGGTTGGAGAACTGCCTCTGAGAAAGTCTGAATTATGAGGCTCTTAGCTTCCAGGCAGGAACCTCTGCCCCATTGATCTGGTCCGTGCTGCAGCAAACACACTCCAACCAGGCATTGAACTGAGAGGGCTGCCAAAGCATGCCATCTGCTGGAGGACCAAGGAAGTGCATGTGAGGAGATTTTTAAAAGTAAATAAGTAGAAGAGATTTTTTCCAGCCTTTATAGCCTCCCTCCCCAAGACCCTAGGAAACAAGTCTGTAGCCCATTACTGGGTCCAGAGCCCAGTTCTGAACAACAGGGACAATCCTAAAGACTCAGGTTGAAGCAAGAATCAAAGAGCAGCAGCAACACACAGCCTCCCACCACTAAATCTCTAGGAAAGAGAGGGAAATTGAGCATCTATTGGAAATCACCATCCTAATTAGATGCCTAGACATCAGCCAAAAATTACGAGTCATACTAAGAAAATGGAAGACATTTCCCAAGAAAAGGAATTTATCAAAGCCCCAGAAAAGACACATGATTTGAGACAATTGACAATATGTGCACAAATTTCCAAAATCAAATTAATGAGTTGAAAGACAATATGGCTAAAGAGATAAATGACATCAAGAAGACATTGAGAGAGCATAAAGAAGAATTTAAAAACCTGAATAGAAAATTAACAGAGCTCATGGGGATGAAAGACACGATAGGTGAGATTAGAAACACATTAGAGGCATACAACAGCAGACATGAAATGACAGAAGAGAGAATAAGTGATACCAAAGACAGAAGAGCTGAAATTGAAGAGAGAAAAGAACAGAGAGAAAAAAGAATGGAAATAATTGAGCAGGGGCTCAGGGAGTTGAATGACAACACGAAACACAACAATATATGTGTCACAGGAGTTCCAGAAGGAGAAGAGAAGGGAAAGGGGGCAGAAAGAGTATTTGAGGAAATAATAGCTGAAAATTCCCCAACTTTCACAAAAGAAATAAACTTACATGTCCAAGAAGCACAGCATACCCCAATCAGAATAACTGCAAATAGATCTACTCCAAGACACATACTACTCAGAATGTCAAATGTCAAAGATAAAGAGAAAATTCTGAGAGCAGCAAGGGAGACGCAAACCATCACATACAAGGGATGCCCAATAAGACTTAGCATGAATTTCTCTTCAGAAACCATGGAGGTAGGAAGACAGTGGTATGATGCAATTAGGATACTGAAAGAGAAAAATTGCCAGATAAGAATTCTTTATACAGCAAAATTGTCCTTCAAATATGAAGGTAAAAATATTTATAAACAAGCAGAAACTGAGAGAGTTTGTAAAAAGGAATTCACCTTTGCAAGAAATAGTAAAGGAAGTCTTAGAGTCTTAAATAAAAAGACAAGAGATAGAGGCTTGGAGGAGAGTAGAAGAAAGAATAGCAGAAAGGATAAACAAAAGAGTAAAAACACAAATGAAAATATGATATAACATATGAAAAACAAAGAATAAAAGGGTGGAAGTAAATAATGCATTTACAGTAATATAATTGAATGTGAATGGATTAAACTTACCAATCAAAAGATACAGTCTGACAGAATGGATAAAAAAAAAAAAAAAAAAAAAAAACATGAGCTATCCATATGCTGCATACAAGAGACTCACCTTAGACCCAGGGGTACAATCTGGTTGAAAGTGAAAGGTTGGAAAAAGATAGGCCATACAAATTGTAACCAAAAAAAGAGCAGGGGTAGCTATAATAATATTGGACAAAACAGACTTTAAATGCAAAAAAAAGTATAAGAGATACAGAAGGCCATTACATATTAATAAAAGAGACAATCCACCAGGAAGATATAACAGTCATAAATATCTATGCACCTAACCAAAGTGCCCCCAAAATACATGAGGCAAACTCTGGCAAAACTGAAGGGAAAAGTAGACATCTCTACAATAATAGTTGGAGACTTCAACACACCACCCATCATTAGACAGAACAATTAGACAGAAGATCAACAAGGAAACAGAGAACTTGAACAATATGATAAATGAGTGAGAACCAACAGACATATACAGAAAGTCATACCCAAACTCAGCAGGTTATACATTCTTCTCAAGTGCCCATGGATCTTTCTCCAGGATAGACCACATGTTAGGTCACAATACAGCTCTTAATAAATATAAAAAGATTGAAATTATACAAAGCACCTTCTCAGATCATAGTGGAATGAAACTGGAAATCAATAGTAGATGGGAAACAGGTAAATTCACAAATGTGTGGAGGCTGAACAATACATTCATAAATAATCTGTGGGTCAAAGAATAAATTGCAAGTGAAATCAGTAAATATATTGAGACAAATGAAAATGAGAACACAGCTTATCAAAACTTATTGGATACAGCAAAGGCAGTCTTGAGAGGGAAATTCATAGCCCTAAATGCCTATATTAAAAAAAGAAGAAAGAGTTAAAATCAAAGATCTAACTGAACAACTGGAGAAACTAGAAAAAGAACAGCAAACCAATCCCAAAGCAAGCAGAAGGAAAGAAATAATAAAGAGCAGAAATAAATGAAATTGAGAACAAAAAAAACAATAGAGAAATTCACAAAACCAAAGTTGGTTCTTTGTGAAGATCAACAAAATTGACAAACCCCCTAGCTAGCCTAACAAAGAAAAAAAGAGAGAAGATGCAAATAAATACAATCAGAAATGAAGGGGAGGGGGGGAGTTATAACTGACCCCACAGAAATAAAAAAGGATCATAAGAGAATATTATAAAAAACTATATGCCAAAAACCTAGACAACCTAGATGAAATGGACAAATTCCTAGAAATGCACAAACAACCTACAATGATGCTACAAGAAATACAAGAACTTAACAAACCAATCACATTTAAAGAGATTGAATCTGCCATCAAAGATCTCCCAACAAAGAAAAGTCTAGGACCAGGTGGCTTTGCAGGTAAATTCTACCAAGTATTTTGGAAAGATATAACACCAATCCTGTTAAAACTCTTCCAAAAAATTGAAGAGGAGGGAAAATTACCCAACACATTTTATGAAGCCAACATCACCCTAATACCAAAGCCAGATGAAGATACTACAAGAAAAGAAAATTACAGACCAATCTCTCTAATTGAACATAGATGCAAAAATTCTCAACAAAATATTTGCAAATTGAATCCAACAGCATATCAAAAGACTTGTACATCACGACCAAGTGGGATTTATTCCTGGTATGCAAGACTGGTTCAACATAAGAAAATCAATCAACATAACACACCACATTGACAAATTGAAGGAAAATAACTACATGATCATCTCAATCGATGCAGAAAAGGCATTCAACAATTTCCAGCATCATTTCTTGATAAAAATACTTCGAAATATAGAAATAGAAGGAAAAGTACTCAATATGATTAGAGGCAAATATGAAAAACCCACAGCCAACATCATACTCAATGGTGAAAGGTTGAACGCTTTCTCTCTAAGATGGACAACAAGGCAAAGATGCCCACTGTCACCATTGTTATTCAACATTGTACTAGAAGTTCTATCTAGAGCAATTAGACAAGAAAAAAAAATTAAAATCATCCAAATAGGAAAAGAGGAAGTAAATTTCTCACTATTTGTGGATGACATGAGCCTATATTTAGAAAATTCTGAAATGTCTACCACAAAGCTACATGAGCTACTCTATGGCCAACTGGTTTTTGACAAACCTACCAAGTCCATGTTAACGGGACTAAACAGTCTCTTCAACAAATGGTGCTGGGAGAACTGGATATCTGTAACCAAAAGAATGAAAGAGGACACCTATCTCACTCTCTATATAAAAATCAACTCAAAATGGATCAAAGACCTAAATTTAAAAATCCAGGACCGTAAAACTCCTAGAAGAAAATGTAGGGAAACATCTTAAAGATCTTGTGGTAGTTGATGGTTTCTTGGATCTTACACCCAAAGCACAAGCAACAAAAGAAAAAAGTAGATAAATGGGACCACCTCAAAATTAAAACTGTTGCACCTCATAGGGCTTTGTCAAAAGGGTGAAAAGAAAGCCAACTCAATGGGAGTAAATATTTGGAAATCACATGTCCGATAAGGGTTTAATATTCCTGATACATAAAGAGATGTTATAACTCAACAATAAAAGACAAACAACCCAATTAAAAAATGTGCAGAAGACTTGAATAGACATTTGTCCAAAGAAGAAATACAAATCATGGAAAAAACACATGAAAAAATGTTCTCATCACTAATGATTAGGGAAATGCAAATCAAAACTACAATGAGGGGACGGATGCGGCTCAAATGGTTGGGTGTCTGTCTCCCATATGGAGGGACCTGGGTTAAATCCCTGGGACCTCCTGTTTAAAAAAAAAAAAAAAAAAAAAAGTAAGTTCGATCAAAACTACAATGAGATATCATTTCACACCTATCAGAATGGTCACTATTAAAAAGGAAATTACAAGTGTTGGAGAGGATGTGGAGAGATAGGAACCCTTATTCACAGTTGGTAGGAATGCAGAATGGTACAGCCACTGTGGAAGACTGTTTGGCAGTTCCTAACGAAGTTGAAATTGATTTGCCACATGACCCTGCAATACCACTACTGGGTATAAACCCAGAAGAACTGAGAGCAGTGACACAAAGAGACATCTGCACACTGATATTCATAGCAATGTTATTCACGATTGCCAAAAGTTGGAAACGCCCAGGTGTCCATCAACTGATGAATGGATAAACAAATTATGGTGTATTCACACAATGGAATATTATGCAGCTGTAAGAAGAAATGAAGTCGTGAAGCCTATGACAACATGGATGAACCTGGAAGACATTATGTTAAGTGAAGCAAGCAAGACACAAAATACTGTATTATAGCGCTACTATGAACTAAATATATTGTGTAACATATGATTCCATTTATATAAAATGTAAATATAAATCAATTTATAAAGATGAAATTAGATTAGTGGTTATGTAGGGCTGGGGAAGGACTGCTAAGGGATGTGGAGTTTTTCTTTTTGGAGTAATGAAATGGTTCTAAAATTTTTTGTGGTGATGAATGTACAACATTGTGATTATACTAAAAGTCATTGATTATACACTTTGGATGGATCATACAGTATGTGAATATATCTCAATAAATTGCTTAATAAATAAACAAATAAATGTGAAAGAATAGCCAGAATTAGCAGCTATGTACAGCAGGGGAAACAGAGAGAGATTGAGAGGTGAAGAATTTTCTTGTTTATTTGTCTGTCTTTTATTTTTTATTATTATTGAAATAATGAAAATGTTCTAATGATTGATGTGATGAATGCACAACCATATGATTATTCCAAATACCATTGATTGTACACTTTGGATGAATTGTATGCCTTATTAATATGTACCAGTAAAGTTGACTCAATTTAAAAAAAGAATTGACTTCATTAATGCACTTTTTCCTTCTTCCCTCACCCTCCCTGGCCCCTCACCTCTACTCCCTGGCAGTATCTCCCAAATAAACTATCTGCATCACCTCTTTGTCACAGGCTATGCTTTCAGGAATTACTCAACCCAAGGGTTAGGAAGACCTACTGTCACAACTTGCTTAGGACTAACGGGTTTTCCAGAACATGGGACTTTCAGTGCTAAAACCAGGAAAGGCCCAGGCAAACAAGAACAAATTCACCCTAGTAAGACAGGGAATCTTTGTCCAATTTCTGCCACCTCTGATGCCAATATTTTTATACATTAAGAATTATTATTTAGAATCATCTATTCATTGATGAGTTCAGCCAACATTTACATTGGGTCTTACTCTATGCTGGTCACTGGGAATGAATGATGAATATGGCACATCTTGAAGCTCTCTTAGTGTGGTGAGTAAAACAAATGCATGAAAAATTAATCCCAGTACTTTGCAATGCATGCTATGGCAGAATAATGCATGAGATGTCCAGGGGCATAGAAGGAAGACCTAGCTCTGTGGGCAGGTGGGTGGAATGCCTGGTGAACAAAGTTATAGAAGAATGAGTGGAAGTTGCCTAGGTGAGCAAGGAGGGCTAGATATCCCTTGGGTATTTTTTATCATTTATAGTTTTTCATCAATCTACTCTCTCAGGCAAGAAAATGAACTAGTGGATGTCAGCAGGCCTTTACAACAGCAAGCTTTGGCATGAAAAGGGCTTCAAGTTAACCTGGAGTCAAATAGGAAATTCAGTTAACTAAGAAACCACTTCAAGCAAAATCGATGGTAATATGCTTTTTTTTTTTTTTTTTTTAGGAGTTACTGGGGATTGAACCTGGGAACTCATCCATGGAAAACAGGTGCTCAACCACTGAGCCACACCCATTCCCAGTAATACACTTCTTTTTTTTTTTTTTTTTTTTTTTTTAATTTTACCGGGAGGTCCCAGGGATTGAACCCAGGTCCCTCCATATGGCAGATGGACGTCCAACCATTTGAGCCACATCCACCCCCCCAGTAATACACTTCTAAATGCAGTAACTGGAAACTCCTGAGGAAGAAACACTTTTCCTAAGTGGCAGCCTCTTCACTTCTGAGAGTATCCTCAAAATCAGATCTGGCTTCTGCAATAGTAAATACATCCAGACTGAATATGATTAGAGGAAAGTTTGAAAAAGAGAGAGCTTAGGCAAAAGAAAAACATGTCTCTAGGGAAGAAGAAAAAAACTAACATAAAGAGAAGGCTTCCAGTTGACCAAGATGGTGACATAAAATGTTCCAGAGTGCCATTCCACCCACAGAATGTTTAAACAACTAGCAAAAACTGATGCAGCCATCTTCCTTAAAACTCATAGAACTGTACACAAAAAGAAAAATTAGGGAACAACCATCCAAGACAGCATGACATTCATAGAAAGAAGAAAGAAAAAGAATTAAAAGGGAAGCGGCTGTGGCTCAATCAGTGGGGCTCCCGTTTACCATATGGGAGGCCCCGGGTTCGGTTCTCGGGGCCTCCTGATGAAGGCAAGCCCACCCACACGGCGTGGTTAGCTGACCCAGTGAGCACAAGCAGCAAGGGGGGGATAAATGAATAAATAAATAAAAATCTTTAAAAAAAAAAAAAAAAAAAAAGAATTAAAAGATAACCTACAAACCAGGGTAAGATATCATCTATAACAGACAAGGGGTTATATAATATCCAAAATAAAGAAAGAATGTCTAAGAGTTGGTATGGTTGAAAAAGAGGGACTCAGAAAAATGGGCAATAAGCACAAATAGGCATTTCAAAGAGAAAATACAATTGCCTAATAAGCATATGAAAAGATGTTCATAATTGAACAATTGGGAAAATGCAAAATAAAACCACAGTGTTACAGTTCTACACATGAACCGGATCAACAAACTTTTTAAAGTCTGGTAATAACAAGTGTTAGAGTGGAACAACTGAAACTCTCCACTACAAGTAGAGTAAAAATTGGTATAACCATTTTAGAAAACTAGTTCACATTAACTAATAAAATCAAAGAGGTGCCAATGACCTAGAGTTCCACTTCTGAGTATATACCCTAGGGAAATTCTTGCCATGTGCACCAGTGGACACATATAAGAATGTTTATATAATGTTGAATATAATTATTCATAATAGCCACACACACACAAAAGAAAATAAACTAAAATGGTCATCAGTGATAGAATGGATAAATTATAGTGTCTTCAAACAATCTACAAGAGTAGTAAAAAAGAAAGTTATAGCTACATGCATCAATTTGAAAATTAACTTTATATGCATAATATGAGCAGGAAAAAACAAGTTATTAAAACCGGTTTTTAGATGCATGCTTATAAAATTTAGAAATATATTATAAATATAAACATATAAAAACACATTCTATCAGAGTGAAATGTTACCATGTAAAAAGAGTTTAAATGAAAGCAAGAGAATAACCCAAAATTCAGGAGGTTATACACAAGCAAGTTCAAAGATACTAGAAAGGTTCTATCGCTTAAACTGGGTGGTGGATACAGAATATTTGTTTTGCTTTTTGTATTCGTCAGGGTTCTCCAGAGAAACAGAACCTGGTTTCTTCATATAAATATGATTCATTATAAGGAATTAGCTCTTGTAACTGTAGGGGCTGGTAAGTTCAAATTCCATGGGGTTGGCCACAAGCTGGACATTCCAGACCAAAGTCCTAAATTCGGATTCCCAAGGGGAAGCTGGTTGGCTAGAAATTCCAGCAGGAACCAATGCTGAAGTTCAATCCAAATTCCTCTTCTAACCTCTGAAATCCTCAGTTCTGTCTTTTAAGACTTCCAACTGATTGGATTGTGGAGATTCCACACATTGCTAAGGGCCTTCTCCTCTATTGATGATAGATGTAATCAATTAACTATAGATGCAAATCCATCTCAAAATACACACCTTAACAAGTAGGCCAGTGCTTGACCAAAGAACTGGACATCATAACCTAGCCAAATTGACACATGAAACTAACCATCACACAATTATGAAAACTGCACACAAACATTAAACTCTTGACTATATAATAAATCTCATCTTTTTTTAAAAAATTCATTATAGAGATAAAAGAAGTTTTTAGAATCCCCAAAGAAAACCCAAATTCCTAGTCAACATATAATAAAAAATATATAAAAAATGGAGGGAGTCAATGATAATAAAGATAATAAAGTAAGGATCTACATTTGAAAGAACTGAGCCAGACATACTCCACCCTATCCCCTGTCTGTGCTGAGTAGCTGAGGGCAGTGTGTGTCCCAGGAAAAATTCCAAGAATTAATCTCTATAAAAATCTGTCAGAGGAAAGCTCCTGGAATTAGTTTAGTATTGGAAGTGGATGGAAGTGGATCAAACCCTAAGTGATTCCATGATAGGAGGAAGAAAGCTGGGATCAGAAAAGCAAAGCAGTGTACCTGGAAATTTGCATCCTCAGGGAGAAAAATCAGACTCCCCACACCCAGAAGCTTCCATTCCGTACATCCAGCCATATGACCCACCCCTCCCATGCAGTCATCAGAAAAAGACTTCTATAGCAGAACCTGTGCAATTGGACTATGGAAATCAACACACTTCTCAGTCGAGACATCATCTATAGATATGGAGAAACTAAATATCACCAAATATTTGCAGAAAATCAGCACTATGAAAGAGAAGCGCAAATGCCCAAAGAAATAAAGAAAACTTTAAAATAAGTATAATTAATACTACATTCAGAAAGATTCAAGAGGATATTAGTCATTAAAAAGTAGTTTAACATAAAAACATGATTGTTATTATATATTATATTGCATTTATATTTTAATAAGTGAACTAACAGAAAGACTGCAGCTTGAATTAGCAACTGAAATATCAAACTGAGAGATTCTCCCAGAACCCAATGCAAAAGCGCAAAAGATTGAAAGTATGAGAGAAAAATTAAGAAACACATATCTGTAATTTCTAACAGTTTGTCTAATAAGGAATTTAGAAGGGAGGGGAGCTTTAATTTTTTTTTTTTTAAGGGAAGTTCTCAAAGCTGAAAAAAGACAAACTTCATTTGAAAGAGTTCATCATCTAGTGTTAAGGAGGTGTGATGACAACAACCTACACCTTTACCACTTCCTATAGAAAGTTCAGAACCACCAGGAAAAGGAGAGAAATTCTAAAAATCTAAAGACTGGAAGAGGGAGAAGGAAGGGAGGGAGGGAGGGAGGAAAGAAGGGAGGGAGGGAGGGAGGGAGGGAAGGAGGGAGGGAGGGAAATGGATTCCAGGTAGACATATGTGTCATCTACCTTTACTATTAACTATCTGTCTATAAAATGAATACATATGTGTTTTTCTCTAACTGAATAAGTATAGAAGATTAGATATAGAGAATTAGGAGTATGGTCAAATAGCTCCAAGAAAAGTCAGACTATACCAACAAAGACAGGGCTGGCCTGGCCTAAAGAGCATGTTCTAGTTTGTTAGGCTGCCAAAAGCAATATACCAGAAATGGGTTGGCTTTTACAATGGGAATTTATTTACTTACAAGCTTACACTTCTGAGGCCATGGAAATGTCCAATTCAAGGCACAAGCAGCAAGGGGGGGGATAAATGAATAAATAAATAAAATCTTTAAAAAAAAAAGGCATCATCAAGATGATACTTTTTTCCTGAAGACTGGCTGCTGGCAGTCCTGGGCTCCTTTGTCACATGGAAAGGCACATGGCGGCATCTGCTGGTCTTTCTCGTCTCTTCTGGGTTTCATTGCTTTCAGCTTCTTGCTTCTATGGCTTACTCTTTCTTTGTCTGAATTTCATTCTCTTACAAAGGACTCCAGTAAGAGGATTAAGACCCACCCGGAATAAGGTGGGTCACATCTTAAGATCCTACTCACCAAAATATCCTACTTACAATGAGTCCATACTCACAGGAATGGATTAAGAATGTACTTTTCTGGGGTGCCTACAGCTTCAAACCATGCCAGAGCACATACTATTTTACAAGACATAAAAAAATCCAGGGAAGCGGCTGTGGCTCAATCAGTAGGGCTCCCGTTTGCCATGTGGGAGGCCCCGGGTTCGGTTCCCGGGGCCTCCTTGTGGGGGCGGGCCCGCCCGTGCGGCGTGGTTGGCTGGCCCGGCAGGCACAAGCAGCAAGGGGGAGATAAATGAATGAATAAATAAATAAAAAAATCTTAAAAAAAAAAAAAAAATCCAATTATATGTTATAATATGATGGGTCAGTCAAAGTTTCAAGAGCAGAATTAACTCTTCATATCCAATCCCCTTTCTCCTTGGACATGGAAATTTCAAGTGATGGCTTTGAGACATGAAACACAAAGAAGAAAATAATAAAATAAGATGGGACATCTCAAAATCAAACTGAAAAATAGAAGACATAAAGGAAGAAAGCAGAGATAGCAGAGGAGTTTAAAAACAAGATAGAGTTAGAGAGAAGGGAACAGTTTCTCTACCTTGCACATATTATAAGCCTCACCACATTTGGTAATATCCATTGTGCTTCATTTGGTACCCCTTACCCCGGTACAGTTAAATATTGCATGGATGGAGATGGTAGCCAATTTTATAAAATAAGAAAAAGATACAAAGTATGTACATGGTAGAAATAAAGATGCAATGCTAGAATATCTAGAAGAAGCACCCTAGAAAGCAACTAGAAAATCCAATATAACTGGAAAACTATTAAAACAATAGATAAAAGAACAACATACAAAAAGTCAAGAACTTTCTTATTTACCAGCAATAAACTATTAGAAATTTTAATTTGTTAAAATCATATTCGGACTTCCGGGAAGATGGTGGACTAGTAAGACACGGGAATCTCTTCTCCAGAAAAATAGCTAGAGGACAAGCTGAAACAGCCCCGAAAAAGATCTTCTAGGGTTTAGGACAGCAGGTGAAGGCTGCACACCACCCAGAGGAGAGAGGGACAGAAGAGGGAAATCGCGACTACAGAACTGTGAGTTGCAAGTAGCACCTTCTGCTGCTGCCGGCACCCTCCCCCACACTTCAGAATTCTTGGGCCCCTGGGCCTGCGACCACAGACAAAGGGGGCTTCAGGGATCTGCCACTCCTGGAAAGGGGAGAGAGAGGGACACAGCCTTAGGTTGACTCAGGTTCTGACCTGAAATTTGGGCTGCGGAGCCCCATGGACCCTTCCACACAGCGGTTTGCCCTGGGAGCCTGGAAAGGACTGGAGAAATCAAATCCTCGCAACCTCCCTCTCTTCTAGCCTGGGCTAATTGTTGAGGACACCATGGGAGAGGGGAGAGAGAGCCTGGGGCTGACCCTGCTTTGGACTCCCAGGTTTGGTCTGCCCTGTCCCGAAAGCCCTTCCAGGCTCGGTGGGGCTGTGCCATTGTTTGCCTTAGAGCCTGCAAGGGGCTAAAGATATACAAACCTCCCAATCTCCTCCTCTACTAACAAGGACTGATTGTTGAGGACTCAGAAGGGAGTGGAAATATTTCCTAGCTGGGAAAAGGGGGGCGCTACGAGAGAAGTCTGGAGAACTGTCTCAGAAAGTTTGAATCACAGGGTTCCTAGCCCCCAGACAGGAAGCTCTATCACATTGATCTGGTCTGTGTCACAACAAATACGCTCTGACCAGGCATTGAATTGAGAGCTGCCAACAAGCGCCATCTCCTGGCAGACCAAGGAAGTGCACATAAGAAAATTAATAAGTAAGAGAGTCTTTTCCTGGCCTCTATAGCCTCCCTGCCCAAGACCCTAGGAAACGACTCTACAACCAATTACTGGGTCCAGTGCCCAGCTTTGAGCAACCAGCAGAACAATCCTAACAATCAAGGTTGAGCCAAAAATCAAAGAGCGGTGGTAACTCACAGCCTCCTGCCTCTAAAACCCCATAAAAGAGAAAGAGATAGAGCATCTAAGTAAAATACAAACTAACCAGATGCTTAAGCACCAGCAAAAAATTACGGGCCATACTAAGAAAATAGAAGACATGGCCCAAGAAAAGGAATACAGCAAAGTCCCAGAAGAGATGCAGAATTTGAGAGAACTAATCAGTGAGATGAGCACACATTTCCAAAATCAAATTAATGAGATGAAAGAGAATATAGTTAAAGAGATCAATGACATCAAGAAGTCATTGCGTGAATGTAAAGAAGAATTTGAAATCATGAAAAGAAAAGTAACGGAGTTCATGGGAATGAAAGACACAATAGGTGAAGTCAAAAATACATTTGAAGCATACAACAGCAGACTCGAAATGATAGAAGAAAGAATAAGTGAAACTAAAGACAGAGCAGCTAAAATTGAAGAAAGAAAAGAACAGAGAAAGAAAAGAATGGAAAAAATTGAGCAGGGGCTCAGAGAGTTGAATGACAACACAAAACGCAAGAACATACGTGTCATGGGAGTTCCAGAAGAAGAAGAGAAAGGAAAAGGGGCAGAAAGAGTATTTGAGGAAATAATAGCTGAAAATTTCCCAACTCTCACGAAAGAAATGAACTTACATGTCCAAGAAGCACACCATACCCCAGTAAGAATAAATCCAAATAGACATACGCCAAGACACATATTATTCAGAATGTCAAATGTAAAAGATAAAGAGAAAATTCTCAGAGCAACAAGAGAGAAGCAAACGATCACATAAAAAGGACATCCAGTAAGACTTTGTGCAGATATCTCTTCAGAAACCATGGAGGCGAGAAGACAGTGGTATGATACAATTATGAAACTCAAAGAGAAAAACTGCCAGCCGAGAATTCTTTATCTAGCAAAACTGTCCTTCAAATATGAAGGTGAAGGGGGTGGATGTGGCTCAACTGGTTGGGCATCCGTCTCCCATATGGAGGGACCTGGGTTCGATCCCCGGGACCTCCCGGTAAAATTTTTTTTAAAAATTTTTTAATTAAAAATAAAAAATAAAAAATAAAAATATGAAGGTGAATATAAAGTATTCACAAACAAACAAAAACTAAGAGAGTTTGCAAAAAAGAATCCACCTTTGCAGGAAATATTAAAGGAAGCCTTAGAACCTGAAAGAAAAAGACAGGAGAGAGAGGCTTGGAGGAGAGTATAGAAGAAAGAAAAGCAGAAAGGATAACAAAAAGAGTAAAAAGAGAGACAAAAATAAGATGACATATGAAAACCAAAGAATAAAATGGAGGAAATAAATAGTGCATTTTCAGTAATATCATTGAATGTGAATGGATTAAATTCCCCAATCATGGGAAGCAGCTGTGGCTCAATCAGTAGGGCTCCCGTTTACCATATGGGAGGCCCCGGGTTCGGTTCCCAGGGCCTCCTGGTAAAGGCAAGCCTGCCCGCACGGTGTGGTTAGCTGACCCAGCAAGCACAAGCAGCAAGGGGGGCATAAATGAATAAATAAATAAAATCTTAAAAAAAAAAAAATTTCCCAATCAAAAGAAACAGGCTGACAGAATGGATTAAAAAACATGAGCCATCCATATGCTGCTTACAAGAAACTCACCTCAGACCCAAGGATACAAGATGGCTGAAAGTAAAAGGTTGGAAAAAGATACTCCACACGAATAGTAAACAGAAAAGAGCAGGGGTAGCTATACTAATATCAGACAAAACAGACTTCAAATGCAAAAAAGTGATAAGTGATGCAGAAGGCCATTATATATTAATAAAAGGGACGATCCTCCAGGAACATATAACAGTCATAAATATCTACTCACCTAACCAGGGTGCCCCAAAATATATGAGACAAACTCTGGCAAAACTGAAGGGAGAAATAGACATTGCTACAATAATCATTGGAGACTTCAACACCCCTCTCACATCATTAGATAGAACAACTAGGCAGAAGATCAACAAGGAAACAGAGAACTTGAACAATATGATAAACAAGTTAGACCTAACAGACATATACAGAACACTGCATCCAAACTCAGCGGGTTATACATTCTTCTCAAGTGCCCATGGATCTTTCTCCAGGATAGACCACATGTTAGGTCACAATACAGCTCTCGATAAATATAAAAAGATTGAAATTATACAAAGCACCTTCTCAGATCATAATGGAATGAAACTAGAAATCAATAACAGACAGGAAAAAAGGAAATTTGCAAATGTGTGGAGACTGAACAACACACTCCTAAATATTCAGTGAAAATTGCAAGTGAAATCGGTAAATATATTGAGACAAATGAAAATGAGAACACAACGTATCAAAACTTATGGGACACAGCAAAGGCATTCTTGAGAGGGAAATTTATAGCCCTAAATGCCTATATTAAGAAACAAGAAAGAGCTAAACTCAAAGATTTAACTGAACAACTTGAGAAACTAGAAAAATAACAGCAAACCAATCCCAAAGCAAAAAGAAGGAAAGAAATAATAAAGATTAGAGCAGAAATAAATGAAAATGAGAACAAAAAAGCAATAGAGAAAATCAACAAAACCAAAAGCTGGTTCTTTGAGAAGATCAATAAAATTGACAAACCCCTCACTAGACTAACAAAGAAAAAAAGAGAGAAAATGCAAATAAATACAATCAGAAATGAAAGGGGGAAAATTACAAATGACCTCACAGAAATAAAAAGAATCATAAGAGGATATTATGAGAAACTAT
>JAKSZT010054202.1:7940935-7993845 GCA_026826555.1 Tolypeutes matacus | reverse complement strand
TACATTACATTACATTACATTACATTACATTACATTACATTACATTATACAACACTGACATTCTTTTTTGTAGGAGTTATTTCAAGGACCAAATGATTCTGAGGCTAAAATTTCAGAGAACTTTATTGTCCCAAGTCCTCAAAAGGTCCCAAAATTAGCAAATTATAAACTTGATTCCTAACCTAGAATATCAGATTCTTAAAAGTTTTAGTCCAGGGAAGCAGATGTGGCTCAAGCCGTTGGGCGCCCACCTACCACATGGGAGGTCCTGGGTTCGGTTCCTGGGACCTCCCTAAGAAGACAAGCAAGACAGCGAGCTAACGCAGCAGTCTGACGCAACAAGATGGCACAAGATGACGCAACAAGATGACGTGACGAGGGAACACAATGAGAGACACAGCAAGCAGAGAGCAGAGGTGGCTCAAGCCATCGGGCACCTCCCTCCCACATGGGAGTTCCCCAGTTCAGTTCCCAGTGCCTCCTAAAAAAGAAGAGCACACAATGAATGGACACAGAGAGCAGACAGCAAGTGCAAACGACAAGGGGTGGGGGAGAAATTAATTAATTAATTAAATAAATCTTTTTTTAAAAAAGTTTTAGTCCAAGTTTAAGATGCATGTGATGGAAAGACTTCCAGATTAGCAGAAAAGTCCTTCCCACTCTCTCCTTTGTCCTTGATTCTAACCACTGTTGTCAAAGAATGAAACGGTTTCTTTATGAAGCCCCAGCTGGTTCTATCGTGCACCCCTCTCAGCAACAGAATGGAACAGGGTAATGTTGGAGAATTCCACAGCAAAGAGAGAAAAGGCCCAGAATGAATACGACGGGCTGCCTGACCCTTCACAAAGCCCCCTGTGAAATACTATTTCCCGATATTGCAGCATTCCCAGAAGGCAGATCAAGAACTGCTAATGGCACAGCTGGGAAAGAGACTGCTAATGCGAGCTTAAGCAAGTGTCTTTACTGAACTTCCGCTAGCACCTCTGAAAAATGATGGGCCACCTTTTCCCCCAAAAGATTGTCATGAATCCAGGCATGTGCCCACTGGCTTGAGCTGAGGGCATCAAGCTGAGTCCAGGGTTACGTGAGCATTTCCTCAACATGTCCATCGTATGTTGGGCATCTGAGTGCTCCATGCTCGAAGAGAAGAGCTGGTGACACAGAAAGGGAGCAGTTTTGAAGATTGGAAGTGTCTTTAGAGAACTGGCTGTGGACAAAGGAAGGTGTTTAAATGTAGTTTTTTTTATTTTTAAAAGTTTTACAAATTCAATAAAATAAATCTGAAAAGATGAGTGTGTATGGATTGCATTGGCCATCAGTTGTGGAAAGTATCACATGTCAGATGTTACTAATAATTAAGTATGGTGGCATTTTAATAACCTATTTTCCACATACAAATTAAAGTGGATTAGAAAATGGCAGCATTTTCTTGATTGGGAAGGAAAAGAGAGATTACCGCCAATACCCTGGAAATTGTGTATAAATGTTCCAGAAACTATGACTGTGTAGCAAAGTGCTCCCAACCTGAGGTATAAAACAACATTCATTTTATTTTGCTCATGGATTCTGTGGGTCAGGAATTCAGGCAGAGCTTGGCTCGCCAGTTCTCATTTAGGGTCTCCCAAGATGTTGCAGTCAGATGTTGGCTGGGGTTGCAGATATCCAAGGGTTCAGTTGGGCTAGACATCCAGGGTGGCTCCCTCACAGGGCTGGCAGATAAAGCTGGGGCTGTCGACCAGAGTGTCTCGCCAGCACGGCAGTAGCTTGACTTCTTTTTTTTTAAAAGATTTATTTTTTTAATTTATTTCTCCCCACCCCCTCATTGTTTGCATTTGCTGTGTCTCTTTGTTGTGTATTGATCTTCTTCTTAGGAGGCACCAGGAACCAAACCTGGCACCTTCCGTGTGGGAGGGAGTTGCCTAATTGCTTGAGCCACCTCAGCTCCCTGCTTTGTTGTGTCTCTCATTATGTTTTCCTCCGTGTGTCTCTTGTTGCATCATCTTGTTGCATCAGCTTGCCACACCAGCTTGTTGCATCAGCTCACTGTCTTGCTCGTATTATTTAGGAGACACCAGAAATTGAACCTAGGACTTCCCATGTGATAGGCAGGGGCTCAATCACTTGAGCCACATCTGCTTCCCAGGAGCTTGACTTCTTACATAGCACCTCAAAGCTCCAGATGCAATTGTCCCAGCAGACAAAGTGGAAGCTGCACGGCATTTAAAAAAAAAAAAAAAAAAAAAAGATTTCTTTATTTATTTATTCCCCCAACCCCCTCATTGTTTTTGTGCTCGCTGTCTGCTCTCTGTGATCTTCTGTGACTGCCTGTCTTCCCTTTAGGCAGCACCAGGAACCGATCCTGGGACCTTCTGGAGTGGAGAGAGGTGCTCAATCTCTTGCACCACCTCAGTTCCCTGGTCTGCTGCATCTCTTATTGTCTCTCCTCTGTGTCTCTTTTTGTTGCGTCATCTTGCTGCGCCAGCTTTCCGCTCAGGCCAGCTCGCCTTTCACCAGGAGGCCCTGGGAATCAAACCCTGCACCTCCTGTATGGCAGTTGGGAGCCCGATCGCTTGAGCCACATCCGTTTCCCTGCATGGCCTTTTTATGAGCTAACCTTGAAAGTCGCATAGGTCACTTGTGTTATACCCCATTGGTCGAAGCAGTCTCAAGCCCACCGAGATTCAAGGGAATAAGCCCTAGATCCCCACCTCTCAATGAAGGTCTGTTAAAAGACTTTAAAACCATCACAGCAACCATCAATACTCCCACAGAAGTGTGTTGTGTAATTAGAGGTTAGTCATTGAGGCAGACTCTGTGGGTGACCTACCCAATGACCCCCTGGCCACATCTGAGCCTACCTGCAGCTGCAGGGCACAGTTCCCATGCCTCCCGACAGACTCCCATCTCAAGTGCCCAGGCCTCTCTGTTTCTCACCCTGGGGGATTTCTCTCTGTGTGGGACTTTGCTCAGCCCTCAGAGTCAACCCTCAACTAATAAGAGACCATAGTCGGTGGATAAATACTCCAACATCCCCGTCACTGGATGGGACACTTCTGAGGCACATTCAGGGGGTCTTCAAGAGGACTGGGCCCCAGTTGCCCCTAGTGGAACAGCCCATTAACGCACCCTGAGCTGCCTTCCCTCCCTCACGTCTCCATCTCTCACTTCTGCTTCCTGGCATCACTTTCCTGCACCCATCTTCTAGTCATGCAGTCTGCTTTTGGGAGTACCCAAACTAAAACACCCATTGCCTGTGTCCTGGTGAGAGAAAAGTCTGAGAACTCTTGTAATAGATGATCTCAAAGGTCCCTCCCCAGTCTAAATGTCTGCTATTGTTACCCGTTTTATGAAAGTGGTTAACCAAGAAGTTCTGGGATTGCCTTGCCTTCTCAAAGAAGTCACAGGGCAAAGCCAAAGTTATCCCAAAGCCAGTGTGGTCAACCAAGGTTTCATTAGTACAGCTCACCTTCCAAATGAAATAAAGCAATTTTACTGCAAAAGGAGGTCACTGCTCTCTTAAAGCAGCCATAGAAATCAGCACTGAAAAACGGTCTAAAACCTAAAAAGAAATTAAGTGAAACTGAAAAGAAATATGCCCCAGGGAATTTCAGTAAAATTTCACTCATAGCCAGCAAATTTCAAGCAATTGCCATTTCTGCAGCCATGGGTGGATTTTGTTTTATTTTTTAACTTCTCAACTATGCCTCCTAGAAGTACATTGCAACTCAGGCTCAAGGTATGCTCTGAAATTAGCTTCTTAGATGAATCAGCCTTCCCTTGGCTCTCAAGATCTTGTATAATTAACTTTGCCACATAAAGCATTTGATGGCTATGGGCAAAAGTGAGAAAATCCATTTAGAGCGGTTGCCAGAAGTTCCAGTGTTTCCTCAAACAGTCTGCTAATTGAATTTCTTGGCATAGCCAAAGATGGATTTCCAAACCTGCCAGTCCTTTCTGGTTTCCCTGAAGTTGGAAATGTCTCGACTACCAGTCTCCTGTTGCTTGGGAACCTTCTTTTGATGTTCCACCTGAATGAAGGGAGTATGGTTACAGAAACGACAAGAAGATTGTCTTTTTGTCAAACCTTGTGTTTGAGTGGAAGTTTCTTAGTTTCACATATGCCAACCATCCCCAAAGCCTCTTAGCTTCCACAGAGGTAACAAAATTCAAGAGAGACAGCAATCTGGTTATTTTCTTGAAAGAACTCCAGAGACCAAATTATACAATTTCTAACACTGGGCTATTCAGGGGCCTGGCAAACAGAGAAACCAAAAACGGGAGGGTAGGAGAAAGACGTGTGCCCTACCTCAGGGCTCACTGTGATCTACTCTGGTTTATGACAATTTCAGATCTGTGGAATAAAACCGAATGTGGTTTCTGTGTCTGTAAAGGCCCAGGCAGCTTCAATGGATAAGTTGTCATGGCAACTTGTAATTCGACTGTCTATGAAATTGAAAAGCAACAATGAAAATCCCTAGCAAATAAAGCGTAAAACCTCTCAATGACAATTATCTGCTTATTACTGTCTGGCTTTGAGGGCTTAAAAATACAAACACCTTCGCTACGTTTGAGTGAAACAGGGCTCTTTTTTCTTTTCTTTTCAAAAGCTCTCAGACAGAAAGAAAAAAACAAACAGCTTTCGGAGGGGGGGTAAATGCCAAGCCTCCTCTCAAGCAAAAGAATGCTCCCCCCATACATATGCACTGCACAAAAGAAGGAAGCAGGACCAAGCAATTCTGAGATCTATAGCAACATGAGGTATTAAACCTCATCCAATAAGTGTCTTGCATTGAACGTGGGACCCTATTAAGTTTAGAGATGTGTGCTCTGCACACACACATTTTTTTAAAAATATTTCAACCCCAGTAAAACATGAAAAAACCCTCCATCAGTAGTCCGTCAATTTAATTAATATTTATTGAAAGACTGTTAGGCATTTTGTAAGGCATTAGAGCTATAAAAACAAGGAAGGCCCAGTCTCTGACTTCCATAAGCTCGCAACTGGGAAGTAGGTGGAAAGACAGACACATAAATGACTCCATGACCAGATTTACCAAACTAAAGTCTTCTAGAGCAGTGGTTCTCGGCCTTTTGGCTGCATCAGACTCACCCAGAGCTCTTGTTTAAAACCCAGACTCGTGGGCCCACTAGTGTTTCTGATCCAAGAGGTCTGGGGTAGGGCTGTGAATCTGCCTTTGCAACCAGTTCCCACATGACTAGTTCTCAAAGGACTACACTTTGAGAACCACTATTCTAGAAGGAGCAAACTAAAGGCAGACGCTGCATTGAAATCCTAGAAGACTCCACTCGGGAAGCATCTTGCTCCCTGAGCCTGAAAAATTCCAATCTGAGCTTCACACCCAGGTTCAATCACAAGGAACTGAATTTAAAAGTGGCAGGTCCATCTTCCTTTTCCTGTCCCCTCTCCTCTAAATTTCCAGCCTCACTGTCACCTGCAGGAGCCGTGCTTTGACTGCATGGAGCACTGAGTGCCTCATCCCTATCGGTTCTAGTGGCCCCTCCCAGTCTTCTATTTTCTCTATGTAAGATGTGTCCTTGAGATCACCTGTTGCCTATAGAGGTATGAGCAGGAGGGAGACAGCCTGGCTCACCAGATTGATCGATAAAGCTCAGGAAAATCTTCCATTTATACTCCTCTAGAATGTTTCTTTTCTGGAGAAAGGAAAAGAATCGGACTGAATGCTTGTGCTTTGTCTACAGGTTTCATGTGCACACACCTATACATTCAGAGCCGTGTTTTCAATGTGTCCTTTTGAAAATTGTATGAGGCAGGGTCCTCTAGGGAAACAGAAGGAACAGGGGCTACATATAAAATGTAAATATGATATTTTTTATAAGAATTGTCTCATGCAACTGTGGGCTTGGGCAATTCCAAGTTCCATAAGGCAGGCTGCAAGCTGGAAACTCCAATGAAGGATTCTAATGTCTACTCTCCTCAAATAAGTTTCTGATCCTGTAGCTTACATCCCCAAAAGGACAGCTCGGGATTGCTAAAGTGCTAAACGAAACACAAGTAAAGGAAATGCAAACTTTAACATTTTGTTTTAGGCTCTGTCCAGGATCACAAAATATTATCTTGGAAAATAAAACTAGCTATTCTAAAAAAACAAAAAAAGTGGCAGGTCTCTCTCTACCTAGAGAGACCTTGGTATTTCCATCTTTCCCATTTCTCAGCAAGCTCTGTTCTTTCCCCCATTTCCCAAATAAATTCTTTTTACTGGTCTGACTAAAAAAAAAAAAAAGTGGCAGGTGTGCTGCCCAGGTGTGCTTGCCCCAGAGAATGCAATCACGAAAGATGCTTCGTGTGCAGGTCACAAACTTGAAGGCACAGTTACCCCGTCCACTGGTAGAATATGGTCCAGGAGTGAGTTCCCTGATCTGGTGAATCAGACCAGCAATTCTCCCTTCGTTGAGGAGGAGTCAGTAAAGCAGGTGAGTGAGGGGTGGAGACGTTCTCTCCCACCCAGTCAGAGGCAGAGGACTGGGGAGAGGGGGCAAGAGTAGTCCCCTCCCCACCGGCTACCCAGGCAACTGGGCCCCTGCCCCGGGAGCCACACTTTACAAGACTCAACCCTGGCCCTCTTCTAGAGTGGCCCTCCCCTCCGACGAAGGGGACGCGCCTCCGCAGTGCCCGTGTCCTCTCCAGACCGGGCTCCAGGTACCTGGAATTCCTTTCTGAATGGCCTGAGCCTGCTTCCGGGGCCTGCACCAATCTCTCTCCTTGATTTTCCCCAGGATGGACCACACTGTCAGTGTGACTGCCCTAGGCCCAAGGGGGAGTGTTTGGGGATTGGACCTGGGAGCTGGCCTGTCCACAGCATGGGTGAGGCAGCCCTGATCCGTAGCATTTACTGATTTCTAGAATATCAATTCTCCCACCACAGCCAATTTCAAACTACCCATGTGAAATCAACCCCTTTGCAAATCCCTGAACAATTAGCAGCTGGCTCTCATAAGCTGGTAAGAGCCGGCTCCAGCACACCACTGCAGGGGGCCTCTCACGCTATGGGTCCAGCCAGGAGTGGGCAGGGACCTTCGTTTGTCTTCCTGCGAACTTAACAGGTCGGCCTGGCTCTTCACCAATAGGACTGCTCCTGACATCAACCAGTATGTTCTCCTGGTCTCCGTTGATGGTGGCCATGGATGCTGAGCTCATAAATGAGGGCCCTTTCTCCCTAACACCGTTTCGTGGGGAAGACAACATTGTTGATTGCCCACCAAAGAGCCATTCCCCACTCCTTCTTTCTGGAAGAGCCTGCTGCCCCCTACAGAGGCTGGAAAATGCTAGATACTGGCTTTTCCAGGCTCCCTTGCATCACAAGACGCAATCTGGCCAATGGAACCTGAGAGGTAAAGCAGACTGGGGGCTTTTGAGGAAGGTTAATAAACAGGAGGAAGGCCTCTGCTCTTTTTCTCGGGACATGGTGGTTTCTGCTGTGGCAGCCACCAGGCAACCATGAAGGAAAACATTACAAACAGGCACCGGATGACAAACAAGGGTCAGAAGCTCCTCGGTTCTTGAGGGCATTGCTAAGCCACCGAACCAGCCTGGTACAGCAACTGTGGCACATCCATACAATGGAATATTGTCTAGCAATAAAAATGAACCAGCTACTGACACATACAATAACATGGGTGAATCTCAAAGAGTGCACACTGTAATGATCCCATTCATATACAATTTTAGAACAGGCTAATATGGTGGAAATTCTCAGTTGTTGTCACTGTAGCAGTGGGCTTGCCTGAAAGAGACATGAGGGAACTTTCTGGAGAGACAGTAATATTCTACATCTCAGTGGAGGTTTAAGTTACACAGTGGGGGGACACATTTGTCAAAACAGTGAACGAACCCTAAAGATCTGTGCATTTCATTGTATGGAAATTTTATATCAAAAGAACAAACTGTAAATACATATTCAACTCTAGTAAATTAAATGCAGGCTGAAATATTTAAGAGGAAGTGTACCAAGCTCTGCAATTTTCTTGGAAATGCATCTGAAAATAAAATAAATCCACATAAGATTGGAACTGATGGGTAGACGGATGGCTAGATGGATAGATACGCAATAAACAAGTATAATTAAATGTTAATGGTAAAATGATATATGGATGTCCCCAGTAAAAATTCTTTCCACTTGGCCAGCAAAAAGCACTCAAAAGCGACGAGAGGTGACAATTTTTGTTTTAGATGGTAAAATTTTCTTGAATTGAGGGTCGGCGTAAAATTTAAAGGATTTAGAGGAAGAGGTGAGGATCATCTACTGGAATTTTTACTTTTGTATACTTTCAGTACAAAATTTAACACATTTGTTAGGATAAAAAACTAGAAAGTGCTATTGTACAGGAAGGGTCTCAACTTGGGGATAAACTGTTCACCTAAAATTTCACCTAAAACTTCCAGAACCGCTGGGGGAGCCCCAGAGCCACTTGCTCCTCACTCGGTGTGCCCTTCCTCAGTTACTTTCAGCCGAACCTTGGGGGATACGAACCTCCTAAAAACATCCCACAATTCCTGTCCCTGATCCCCAAGAGGTAACGTTGACCTGCGGGCATGGTGAGCCCTGAGCACCGAGGAGGGGATGGGGAGCAGGGAGTCACAGCACGAGGCGCGTGGGCAGGATTGTGCACGTCCAGAGACCACCAGCCCGCCAGCCGGGCTACGGTGTCGCACCCCCAAGGCAAGGGTGACCCGGAAACTCTCAGTTGCAGGAACTGAGTTTTCTGCCCCTCACTTTATGTTCTTCACCCTAGCTTTTAAAACACCCAGTGCTGTTTACACACCATATCACAAATGTTTGCCCTGGAAGGATGCTGGAAGGCATGGAGTTGAGACCACACACTTCACAGAGGGGAACTGAGCCCAGAAGGGAGAAGGGAACCTCCCAAGGTCATTGAAGAACAGTACTGCAACCTAGAAAGGTGTCCATTCACAAACCTCAGTAGAAGTGCAGGATGTTCAAAACTCAGACACATGAATCCTTCCTCCCCTTACAGGACACGTATGTTACTTTTACTATCCAGATGCATTAAGCCCATTATTTCTGCCCCTTTTTGAGTAAGGCTGGAACACTGATGGTATGGGCTGGAATATTAATGACTTCCCAATCTTTTTTAATTATTATTGTGGTGAATATATATATATAACAAAATTTGCCATTTTGACTGGTTTTGAATTCAGTGGCATTAATTACATTCACAATGTCATGCAACCATCAGCACTATTCCCAAAATTTTCAACCCCAAACAGAAACTCTGTACCCATCAAACAATAACCCCTCACTTCCCCCTCCCTCAGCCCCTGATAACCCCTAATCAACTTTGTCTCTATGAATTTGACTTTTCTCGATATTTCACACAGTGGAGTCGTACAATATCTGTCCTTTTTGTTTCACTTATTTCACTGGACATGTTGTCAAAGTTCATCCACGCCACAGCATCTATCAGAACTTCATCCCTTTTTATGGCTGAATAATATTCCATTGCATGGATATACCACATTTCACTTATCTATTCATCTCTCTATGGACACCTGGGTTGTTTCCACCTTTTGGCTAGTGTGAAATTCACCTCTGGTCATTTCTCCTTCCAAGCAAAATCAGCAACCAAGAGCACTGCTCAAAGTTTCCGCCCACTGGTAGCACTTCTCACCACTATCCTTCAAGGATGTCCCAGAACCAGGGGGCAGTACTGCAGCTGTCCACTTTCGGGTGATACCTGCAAATCATGCAGAACCATCTGTAAACCAGGCCCGAGTTTTATTTTCCTCAGTCAACTGATTGTAAGGGACTCCCCAGGAGGCCATAGCCGAGGGCTGGGAAAGAGAAGGCAATGTGGCAGAAATGGGGACCATGGGCATTTAGGCCACTTCCTCATGTAACTTACTCGTGCCTTCAGGACCTGCCTGAGCCTATCTTGTACCTACTCTTCCCTTTTATTAAGGAGTGCTGCTGTGCATGCCCAATATGGCTTGGAGGGTCAGACAGCACCCAGCTCATGATAAGCGCCTCAGGTGTCATGGTAACCTGGTGGCTGTAACTGTTGGTCAATTTGATGTAATTATGAATTCTAAAAATATAATTGGATCATGCTTATAAACTGATCTGTCAATCTGGGTATGATTAGGTTATGATTAGGGAGTCCCATCCCTTGGTGGGTGAGGAATCAAATAGAAAAGGCAAGGCAAAGAACAGAGTTGAAGCAGTCTTTTGAGAACCAGGTTTGATATTGGAGAGAAGGCTCCAGGAGAAGAGAAGAGAGCTGTTCGCCTGATCGTCTACAGCTGACCTTGTGGAGGAAACAGAGTAGCTGAGCCCGGAGAGAAACGCAGCCCCGGGAAGAGAGGAACCCCAGAAGCCTGAACCCTGGCAAACGCCGGCAGCTGTCTTGCTCTAACACGTGCCAATGGACTTTGGTGAAAGAAGAAACTTAATGCTTTCTGGCCTGGTCTCTTTGGACTTCTACCCCAAATAAATACCCTTTACAGGACCAACCCATTTTTGGTATTTCACATTGGCAACCCTTTGGCTGACTAATACAGTGACCCATAGTTAAGCGGTGGGTCTCTACTGAGGTCCAGTAGCAGGGCAAACGCTGTTTCTCAAAAGGAGAATAGTGACCTGCAGAGGATGGCAGGGCTTTGCTCCAAATCCCTAAGTGTCTGCATTTTGATTCTGCTCCAGGAGCCTGCCAAAGGCTCCAGATGGCATCTCTAGTTGCAGTTTACAACCTTAAAGTCCCCATTTCAACCATATTCATATATGTAATCAGTGATGACACATTCACAACGTGCTACCGTCACCACCATCCATTACCAAAATTTTCCATCACCCAAATCAGAAATTCTTCACCAATTAAGCGTTAATTCCCCATTCCCCATCCCCACTCCAGTAACCTGTATTCTAGTTTTTGAGTCTAAGAATTGACTCATTCTAATTATTTCGTATCAATGAGATCATACAATACTTGTCTTTGTATCTGGCTCATTTCACACTATTTGATGTCTTCAAGGTTAATCCGTGTTGTTGCACGTATCAGAACTTCATTCCTTTTTGTGACTGAATAATGTTCATTGCACGTGTATAATGCATTTTGTTTACCCATTCATCTGTCTATGGATATTTGAGTTGCTTCTGTCTTTTGGCAATTGTGAATACTCTCACTATGAACATTGATGCACAAATATCTGTTTGAGTCCCTGCTCTCAATTCTTTTGGGTATCTACCTAGAAGTAGGATTGCTAGATCATAAGGGCCCACAATCTTCTCCTACCACTTTTTTAAAAAAAAAAAGATTTATTTATTTCTCCTTACTCCCTCATTGTTTGCACTTGCTGTGTCTGTTTGTCGTTTTTTTGTTTTGTTTTGTTTTTGTTTTCTGCTTCTATCAATTTATTCAAATGAAATAATCTGAAGTACACAGAAAGATTTCTGTACAAGCATATTCTACTACAGTTATTTATTGTATCAGTTAGGAATGCATCTGGCTGCATGTAACAGAAAGCTGATAGAGGCTTAGATAAGCATGGTATTTATTCTTCTCAAATATCAAGATCCCAGAGGTCAGCATCCAAGGCTGGTGCAGCAGCTCCATGAGGCATGCCATCAGGGATCCAGTGATGCGCCTTCAGTCTTTCCACTCTATCACCCAGAGCAACTGGCTGGCTTCTTGATGCCTAAAAATGGCTAGGTACTTCTAGGTTTCCTGTCTGTGCTTCAGGCAGGATGAAGGCAGAAGGGCAAAGCTTCATGCTGGCCATGCCTGTCCTTTTGTATCAAAAAAGCAGTAGCTTTACTGAGCAGACCTGCACTTGAATGTCTTAACTTGCCAGAGCTGAGTCATATGACCTCCTCTGGCAGGAGGTGGGGAGGTATTTTTACCTACACACATTATCATCTCTCCCACCCTAAGCAGTGTTCAACTAATAAAAAACATGCAATAGGGGCTCCATTTAATTATGAAATTCCCTGTAGCTATTTAAATGTCAGGTTTTTAAAATATTTTGACCTGGAAAATGCTCACAGTATGTCAAGTGAGATGCACAATACTGAAGATATACAATGAAATCTCAATTTTGCTTTAAAAATATAAAATTTACATATGCAAACCCACACATACAAGAAATAACAAAATATTAATAGTAGTTAACTTTTACACGGTATTTCAAGTCAGAGGGGTACTGACGGTTGGACATAGTTTTTATTAAACTTTTTTCTGTATTTTCTAAATCTTCCATAATGAACTTGTATTATCTTTAAAACAGGAAAAGAAAATTATTTTTAAAAATACACCATGTACTCTCAAAGGGACCAAGTCCAAGATGTGTTTTCATCTTCATTATCAAAAGAAAGGCTACTATTTTTTATTTGCTTTTGTGAGTTCTTTTTAGCTGAGTCCTGTTTATTTATTTCATTTTCATTTGTTGTCTTCTTTTTTGAGCTTGCTGTTAAGCCTGAATACTTTTCATCTGAGGGATGCTTGACTGGTTTTCAATATATGATTCTTCCATTGGCTGCAGCTGGTTCTTCATCTCCTTTGGCAGCCTTTATCTCTGCTTTAATTTTCATGACTTCTTCAGCTGATAGGTCTCCCTTTTTTAAAACCACCACTTGGGGTTGTTCATCTTCTTTGTCACTGTGATCATCATCTTCGTCTGGAAGCTGAGGCTGGATTCTCTTGGTCTTAACGGTGGGCCCTTCCCTGTAGCCCACCCTTTCCTTGAAGTGAGCCAGGGATGCTGGCTCGGTGGGCTGCACATACGACCTTCTTTGTTTCTTTAGGAGGCACCAGGAACTGAACCCGGGACCTCCGATGTGGGAGGGAGACACCTAATCACTTAAGCCACCTCCATTCCTTGTTCCTGTTGTGTCTCTCATCACGTTCTTCCTTTGTCTCTCATTGCGTCATCTTGTTGCTTCAGCTTGCCATCCCTGCCCATCACGTCAGCTCACTTTCTTGCCCGTTTTCTCTAGGAGGCGCCAGAAACCTCTGCTCCCTGCTTTGTTGTGTCTCTCATCATATTTTTCTTCTTGTGTCTCTTGTTGTGTCATCTTGATGTGTCAGCTTGCTGAGCCTGCCCATCACATCAGCTTGCTGTCTTCTTTAGGAGGCATTAGGAACTGAACTACAGACCTCCCGTGTGGTAAGTGGGAGCCTAATCGCTTGAGCCACATCCACTCCCCAAAAAGTTTTCGAATACATCTTCTCACTTAGTCTTCCAACCACTTTAAGTATTGTGTCCTCCTTACAGATGAGGAAAATTCTATTTAGGGGCTGGGGGGATAACATGATACTCCTATTATGAATTGAATCCTTGACTGGGAGCTTCCCCTTTTACCCAGTCAAACAACTCCATGAGATAGATATTATTATCTCCGTGTATGTACTGATCAGAGAAAGTAGACTTATTCAAAACCACTCTGCTAAAAAGGAGACTCCAAGCTCAGTGCTCCTCCATTATGACAAAGCACTTAACAGCACACACAGAAGTCCAAATGTATGGGTTTGAAGCTCAAACCTCCATTAGTAGTTGTGTGACGTTGAATCACTGATGTAGTCCAATCAAAAGCCCTAAAGCAATCTAATCAAGTTATCTAATCAAAGGCCCCTAAACTGAATCTAATACAATCAAAGGGCCCCGCACCCACAGGAATGGATTAGTTCAAGAAGTAATCTCTTCTGAGATTCACAAAATTCAAACCATCACACCTCCCAAAAATGAAAAGCCCAGGATGAGATGGTTTCACAGGTGAATTCTACCAACCATTCAAAGATTTAATACCAATCTTGCTCAAACTTTTCAAAAAAAATTTAACAGGAAAGAATGCTACCAAATTCATTCTAACACCAAAGCCAGATAAAGATGCTACAAAAAAAGAAAATTATAGACCAATTTCTCTAATGAATATAGGTGCAAAAATCCTCAACAAAATACTTACTAATCAAATTGAAAAGCACATTAAAAGATTTATACACCATGATCAAGTGGGTTTTATCCAGGTATGCAAGGATGGTTCAACACAAGAAAATCAATCAGTATAATACACCTCATTAGCAAATTGAAGAAGAAAAATAACATGATTATCTTGACTGATGCAGAGAAGGCATTTGACAAAATACAGCATTCTTTCTTGATAAAAAATAAAAAATAAAAAAAAAAACTCTGAAGGATAGGAAGAGAAGAAAACTTCCTCAACATGATAAAGTGCATATATGAAAAACCCACAGTTAACATTGTACTCAAGGGTGAAACAGAAAACTTTCCTGTTGAGATCAAGAAACAAGACAAGGATGCTCACTGTCACCACTGTTATTCAATATTGTGGTAGAAGTTCTAGCTAGAGCAAGTGGGAAAGAAAAAGAAATAAAGTGCACAAAATAGGAAAGGAAGAAGTAAAACTTTCACTATTCACTTATGATATGATCCTATACCTAGAAATGCCCCCAAAATCCACAACAAAGCTATGAGAGCTAATAAATGAGTTCAGCAAAGTGGTGGGATTAATAGGCAAAAATCAGTATTGTTTCTATATACTACTAATGAACAGTCTTAGGAGGAAGTTAAGGGAAAAAAATTTCATTTACAATAGTGACTAAATGAATCAAATATTTAGGAAAAAACTTAACCAAAGACATAAAGAACCTGTATTCAGAAAACTATAAAACATTTCTAAAAGAAACCAAAGAGGACTTAAATAAATGGAAGGACATTCCATGTTAATGGATTGGATGGAATATCATTAAGACGTCAGTTCTACCCAAATTGATTTACAGGTTCAACACAATCCCAAAAAAAATTCCAACAGCCTTTTTTGCAGAAATGGAAAATAAATTATCAAATTTATTTGGAAGGGTAAGAGGCCCTAAACAGCAAAAAAAATATATCTTTAAAAAGAAGGAAATTAGAGGAATATCACTTCTTGACTTTAAAGGCTCTTACTAAGCTATAGTGTCAAAACAGCATGTTACTGGCATAAAGATTGACATATTGACCAATGGAATTGAGAGTTCAGAAATAGATCCTCACGTCTATGGTCAAAGGATCTCCGACAAGCCTATCGAACCCACCCTGCTGGATCAGAACAGTCTATTCAACAAATGGTGCTGGGAGAACTAGAAATGCATATCCAAAACAAAGAAGGAAGACCTCTATCTCACACCTTATATAAAAGTTAACTCAAAATGGATCAAAGACCTAAATATAAAGGCTAGAACTATGAAACTCCTAGAAGAAAATGTAGGGAAACATCTTCAAGGTCTTGCTGTTTTGTTTTGTTTTGTTTTGTTTTGTTTTGTTTTGTTTCTTGAGGTACCAAGGCTGGGGATTGAACCTAGGACCTCGTATGTGGTTGAATGCCTGCTTCCCACATGGGAGATCAGGGTTCAGTTCCCAGTGCCTCCTAAAAACAAACAAAACAAACAAATGCAAAAATAACTCAGGGGAGATGAAGTGGCTTAGGAGTTGAGCACCAGCTTTTCACATACAAGGTCCTGGGTTCAATCCCTGGCCTTGGTACCTTTTTTATTTTATTTTATTTTATTTTATTTTATTTTATTTTATTTTATTATTTTATTTTATTTTATTTTATTTTATTTTATTTTATTTTATTTTATTTTATTTTTTAAGATTTTATTTATTTATTCATTTATCCCCCCCTTGCTGCTTGTGCTCTCTGGGTCAGCTAACCATGCCGCGCGGGCGGGCCCGCCCCCACCAGGAGGCCCCGGGAACCGAACCCAGGGCCTCCCATATGGCAAACGGGAGCCCCACTGACGGAGCCACAGCCGCTTCCCATTGGTACCTTAAAAAAAAAAAAAAAAAAATAGACAAGCAACCCAAAATGGACAAAAGCTTGAATAGACATTTTTCAAAGAGGAAATATAAAAGGTCAAAAGCACAAGAAAAGCAGTTCGACATCACGTTATTAAGGAAATACAGATCAAAACTATGAGATATCATTTCACACCTTACCAAATGGGCATTATTTAAAAAAAAAAAAAAAAAAACAAAAACAAAAACAAAAAAACAGGAACCTGCAAGTGCTGGAGAGGATGTGGAGAAATAGGAACACTCCTTCACTGTTGGTGGGAATGTAGAGTGGTGCCGCCTCTGTGGAAGACAGTTTGGCGGTTCCTTAGGAAGCTCAATATAGATCTGCCATATGATCTGGCAAGACATTTGTACACCAATGTTCATAGTCGCATTATTCATAATTGCAAAAAAAAAGGAAACAACCCAAGTGTCCATCAACTGAAGAATGGACAAACGAAATGTGGTATATATGTACAATGGAATGCTATTCAGCTGTAAGAATAAATGATGTTGGGGGATGCATATGACAACATGGATGAACCTTGAGGAAATTATGTTGAGTGAAACAAGCCAAACACAAAAAAACAAATATTATATGGTCTCACTAATATGAACTAAATATGATGAGTAAATTCATGGAGTTAAACTCTAGGGTATATGTTACTAGGAAATAGAATGTTGGTGGAGAGGGGGGTGCTGATACTTAATGAATGTAGAATTGTTTATAAGGTGGATTGTTAATGTGAGGAAATGGAAAGAATTGATGGTAACACATTATGGTGAGTAAAACTAACATTGCTGATTTATAAATATGACTGTGGCCGAAAGGGGTCTAGGGATGTAAATGTCAATTGAAAAAAAAGTTAAAGGATAATCTAGGGACTGTGTAACAATAAACTCAGTGGTAGATGAGGATTGTTAATATTACAAATACAAGAATGTTCTATGAATTGGAACAAATGTATGTCACTATTATGTGTTAAGAATATGGTGATAGGGGAAGCGGCTGTGGCTCAATCAGTAGGGCTCCCGTTTATCATATGGGAGGCCCCGGGTTCGGTTCCCAGGGCCTCCTGGTGAAGGCAAGCCCGCCCGCACGGCGTGGTTAGCTGACACAGCAGGACGACCCAGCAAGGGGAGACAAGCAGACACAGAAAAATGCACAGCAAATGGACACTGCGAGCACAAGCAGCAAGGGGGGGATAAATAAATAAATAAATAAAATCTTAAATTTAAAAAAAAAATTATTAAAAAAAAAAAAAAAGAATATGGTGATAGGGACTTGGGAATCACCCTAAATGGCATTACGATGACAGATATATGCCATTATATATCTTCCCATAACCTGCAGAATTGTGTGGGAGTGTGGTCTACAATGTGAACTTTGGTCCATGCTCAATGGCAATGCCCCAGGATATGTTTACCAATTGCAATAAATGTGCCACACTAATGAAGGATGTTGTTTATGTGGGAGGGTGTGGGAGGTGTGAGGAGCGGGGCATATGGGAATCCCTATAATTTTTGTGTAACATTTGTGTAATATAAGTATCTTTTTAAAAACGAAACTATATATTTAAAAAAGAATATGGTGATATACTTAAGAAAAACACAACTAATGTAACTTGACTTTAGTTAACAGTAGTATTTTTGGAGCAGTGGCAAAGAAGGTACCATGTCAATGCTAAGAGTCAACAACAGGGGGGCTGTAAGGGATATGGGATTTTGCCTTTTGGAATAATGAAACGTTCTGAAATGGACTGAGCTGATGACAGCACAACTCTGTGATGAAACTGAGAGCCAGTGAGTATACACTTTGGATGGATTATACACGGCATGGGACCATATAACACAGTGAACCCCGTGAGGATGGACTGTGGCAAACAGTATAAATATAAGAACAATACTAAAACATGATATTAATAATAGGGTGGTTTAACAGGAAAATACACCAAATACAAGCTATAGTTAGCAGTAATATTTTGATGTTCTTTCATCATGTGTAAAAAGTGTTCACAATAATGCAAGGTGGTGGGGGGGGTGATTTATGGGAATCCTGTATGTTATGCATGATTGTTTTGTAAACTCACTTCGCTAATAATGAAAATAGATGACAGATTTTAATGCAGGTCCAACTGAGCATAAAAACTAAAACCAGATCTATGAATTGGCTATCTTCACTCATTTACTCCCAGGTAGCATTTGCAAAATTCTGAAGGAATCTATTCTGTCTGTCAACCACACATTTGGAGCTGTTTCTCATTAGACTTCCAATGCAAAAAAGGTGGCAATAGATAAATTTGTAAAATCATCCTCTGCATTTGATCACCATCCTGATCAACATCCAAAGCAGGTAGTAGGTTAATAAGGTCTTTTCTCCTAACAGCACGCTTCCCAAGGAGCTCCTCAAAGTACTGGAAACAGGAAAAAGATAGGGGTTTCTTGGTAGGGAAAAGTCTGGGGAAAACTGCATCTCACCAAATCCATCCTTAAATAAGTCCTAAGAAGGGGCCTGACGTGCAGACATTTCAGTAACCTTGTTTAACCCAGCATTTCCAAATTTATTTGGTCAAGGAACTCATTTCTCCCATCGAACTTTTATGCAGAAAAGCAGTGGATCTTACTGGTCTGGGATACACCACAGGTAATGCTGATTAAATAGCAGTCTTAACTTTGCAGCATGGGTTAAATCACCAGGAAAGGGAGAAGGGGGTGGTCTTGCTGGGATGCTTATTCATCCATGGCTAAGGTCAATTCTGGGCTAGATGAAGTACTCCCTCTCTCTTCTGTCACTTCCTTTCCTAAAAGACTACAAAAAATGACAACAGTCCTTGCTGGAACTACTAAACTTTATCTGAAATCTTAAAAAAAAAAAATCAATGTATAGATTCCCACATGGAGAATCAGAGATTTACAGAAGAGATCCTGCTATACCCAGGGGAAAAAATAGCTCACAGTAAGGTAAATTATCAATGGTTTTATAAAAACGTCAAAGCAGAAAACCATCAGAAACCCACACTTGGTTAGAAATAATATTTATTATACCCTCCCCCCCATGTACATATTACTGATCAGAAACATGGGAATATTATCCACGTCCTTATCAATTACACTTTGTAGAAAATAAACTTAACTCCCATCTTGTCAATGATATATATTTCTACCATTTTTTAAAACAATAGCCATTTATTTTTCCATGTTAGTTCAAGAATAGCTTCAAGTTTTATGTTTTGGGTAAATTCAAGACAATCTTTGTTTATAGGTAACAATTTCCTGACAGAGCCCCCCCCCCCCAACCCCTAAAAAAAATTCTATATCCTAAGTGATAAATTCTTCTTGTACATTCAGCAAACTTTACGCTGGAAAAGAAAAAGAACTGAGATAGATATTTTCTTTTCTTTTGTGCACAGTAATAAATCAAGCTGAGCTTCTATATCTTGGTTTGCAATGAGGTTTATATAAAATAAATCATATCTTGTCAAGTTACAATGGTAATTTCTTGAAATGTAGATATGAAAGCTACACATTTAATGCACTGAAGTTCCCCCTCTACTTTTTAAATCTGTAATTAAACCATTATCATAAAAAAGGTTTCATCCCACGATGTTTCCCCTTTCCCTCAGCTACTTCTCTCTAAAAGTTTGAATCCTCTCTCAGACCATGTCAAGAGATATATTAAAAGCAAAGAATTTTTTTTTTAGTTTGCTGATACAATGCCCTTAAGTTTGCTGACATAATGCCCACATTTTAACTTCAAAATGTAAAATCAGAGTTAAAGCATCACTTAATCCATACAGTACATTATTAAATAATCAACAGTGTCCCACCAACTCAGAAGTGTCCTGAACAGGTTGTCTTCTCTGCATTTAGTATGTTTATAACCAATGACTCAATCAAAGAATGTGCGTGTAAATAGGCTGCTGGTTTAATTTTAGAATTAGATTTTCCATATTGGGCTATTTTCAAATATAGAAATGCTATGAGTGTTTATAACTATTAATTTTGTTTCCCATTACTTACAGGAAGAATTCATTCAAATAAATTTTACAAGACAAAATGCAACTCTATATACCTATATATAGATGTATACATGTATATATTGAACCTAACCAAAGTACTAGAAGCAATACTAACAGTTCTGATTACACATTCGCAAAGACTTAGTAATTGTTTTAGATACATGTTATAAAGAGACTTAGGCAAAAGGCAAAATTAAGAATCAACATGATCTTTGAGGTTTTCAGTATTACTTCAAAAAGCTGTTTCTATCCCCTGTAGAAGAAAACTATGCAACTGTTTATCTTAGGGAAAAAATTATAAAAAGATAATGCTATCATGTAAAGAATTCACAAAAACTATGCTGCATATCCCATAAAAGTCATACCTACTTAAGGTAAATCAGTTATGGTTTATAGTGTACAGACATCACCATCACCTTTCCTCTTTAATAATGAGAGGGTTAACTTGTTTTTAACTTACTTAACTAGTGCCACAGAAATTCAAGTCCTGGTAGCAACAAGTTAAACAAGATTACAAAATAAGGCATTCTGCTCACAAGTCATCAAAGTAACAGGCTTAGTATAGTAAAGCAGGCTCTTAGCCTTTTTGACATTTTATATAATTCAAAAAATTATACAGAAGGTAATCCTTACCAAAAATTCCAATTAACTACTATTTTCCAGGGAAACAGAAAAGCATACGTAAAATCCTCAACTTTGGCTATTTCTCCTACTGCCATAAACAGAAGCTGATCTTATCTATTTAATAAAACCCAATATTAGAAATGTGGATGAAATGTCTTTGACTATACCAGTTCTAAGCCTAGAGGTCAAACACTAAATGATTTTTCAAATTATCGATTAAGTCTAATTTGACCAAATCCCTGTAGTGTTATGGGGGTGGGGGGTGGAGGACTCAAACATACACACATACATACACACACTCCAACATATTAAACAGTGTCCTTAAATATTGATTAGTTCTCCAGAATAATTCTTTACCACCAAGCTGCAGCATTGTGTATAAGGGGCAGCAATGCAATCTCTTTTTTTAGTACAAGGTGAGAATCTGAATGAACTTTTCAACAACTAGTACCTTGAACAATATTTTTACCAAAGATGAACTCTAAAATACCTATTTTTTTTTTAAATTTGGACACAACTGCCTGCTGTACTTTTACATTAAGTGTTGATTAAATTAACGAAAATATAGAATAAATTCAAAATTCTACTGTCTAAACATTTTAAAGCAATGGTTATGTCATCAACAGGTAAAATGCACCTAAATTTGGGTGTTTTGACACCTCTTAAGTTTATTGTATGATAAAGTTCTTCACAGTTTAAAATATTGTGAAGAAGCGTATTTATATATAACTATATTCACATACATGTTATATACACATTTTATGTATTTGATATACCCATCAACAGTGACTACGAGTGTCAGCAGGGTATCCCACACACATGCAGGAAACCTTGAACAACAGATTGGTGCGGATTGTGAAATGATTTCCCAAAAATGCTTAGAAATAAGAAAAGAACCTTATGAATAATTGTAACAAAAATTGTACCTATTTACATAGTGCCCAAGAGGTAAATATGCTTTATAGACTATTTTTAGTATCCATGTGAGGTGGGGCACTGGAGACACTATCAGTTCTCATTTTCCAAACCCAAGTAACCTGTCCAAGATCACGCACTTTAAGGACAGACCTGGGGATCTCCTGGCTCCCAGTCTCCAATTACCAGATCACATGGTCTTGTGAAGGTCTTCCATTTTAACTGGTAGCTGGAAAAGGTTCCCATTACTCAACAGAACTTCCGTAACAACAGGATTGATTTGTCATTCAATAGAACTTCTACAATGACAGAATTAAATTCTAAGTCCTCAGGTAATTGTGACTGTGCATTATATTTATACCACAGGGAGATAAAATGTTTTTTGGTTTTGGCAGATGAAAAAGTCTAACATTCAGTGTGATTGTAATTCAGTGTAACTTCTCCAGTTTAAGTGCGACACAGCTGATTGGTCTATCGGGGAGATGCAGTCAAAGTCTAATCACGGCTGAAGAGTTCTCAATCCAGGCAGCTACTGCATGATTAGAGAGAGCCTACAATCTTTTAATGTCTTAAAGGTCTCTTCTAGCTCCACATAGGATATATGCATATAAATAAGCATTTTAGCACAAAATGTACAGTTAGCATGAGTCAGTTCGTGTTTAGATAAACAAACGTCTTAGGGGTGAACTTTAAAGGCCAAGAGCTCCTCAGAGTGCATGTTGTTTAAAGATCGAAGATCTGGCAACTTTAGAAGAAGTTTTGTAAAAATAGAGGCCTCATTTGGATGGTTTTTCATTATTAAGGTCCTTAGAGCACGGATGAGGGTTTCCTGCAAAGCCTCCACAGAGTTGACATTTTCTATTCCAGATCGATCTAATGGGGAGGAAGAAAAAGGAGAGAGATGTGAAGGGGAGGATATTATTAACATTAAACATAAGTATGTATTTCTTGCTTGTCAATCGCACTAAAGAATTCAAAACAAGGTTTCATACACTGGAACAAAAGCGAAAGATAATTGACAAAACTTTCTAAATCTAATGGCAAAGTTTTTATTATATTATAAAAATATTACATTATGAATGGATTGTAAAATGGTACATATTATAAAGTACATACATCCCATAATGCACATGGAAAATTGGAATTGTTTAATGCTGAGGCACTGTTGTTCCCATATTGTGGGCTGCCCTTCAGAGAGCCCCACATGGTAAGGAAACGAGGGCGAGCTCCAGCAATGGCCCCAAGGAACCGAACGCTGCCAACAACCCCGTGAGCAAGCCAGGAAGCAGATCGTCCCCTAGGGGAGCCTTCCTATGGCACCACAGCCCGGCAGCGCGACCACAGCCTCCTAAGAAACCTCGGGCCTCTGGCATGCAGCTAAGGCACAACTGTACTCCTAACCTCAGGAACTCTGAGATAGTAAGTGTTTGCTTTTTCAAGCCGGCAAGTTTTGGGGTAATTTGTTATGTAATAATAAATAATATACTATATACAACTTTATTACACTAATTGTATTACTCTGCGTTCACTTTCCCTTAGCATACTTTCTTAAACTCATTACAAAATGTTTATAAATTCGTGGTTTAGCATAAAGCAGCAGTAAAGGAAAGCATCTTAAAATTAGCCTAACCTATGTAGTTTGCTCATGGACCTTTTTCACCAACAAAGTGCTTTCTTCCTGTGCAAAAGGAGGCAGTAGTGCACCAAAAATATTCAAAGGCCCCCCGTTAGAGAGAGGTTGTGATAAGGAAAAGACTACAAGTAAGCAAAATTTTTTGACCATTTATACGCTTCTTTCATTTTTCACAAGGAGAATGAGGAGGGTCTTCCATTCTAACTGGTAGCTGAAAAGGGCCCCCTGCAATGCAAGCGCTTAGGACTAAAATTTAGAGGAGGGCCAAAAAAGTGTGATCAACGCTAACCTCAAGAAAAACTGATGAAAATAGGTACATCGTATATGACAAAATTTGGATTATTCTTACAACAATGTGCTAATTCATACGGAACAAGAGGCAAACTGAATACTGGCTACTGGTTGGGGGGGGCATGCTTTTTACAACAAAATTGTCTGACAGACAAAAGACTTCTCTTGACATTTGACTTTGGCCTCACAACCACAAAGTCATCTTTGCCAAAATACTTAAAGCCTTCAATAACGCTTCTAAGTCTCTCTTGCCTTTGAAATTCAAGTAATTGTTTTTTCAAACATCCCTGCAATTCATTAATTCATTCACCAAACAATAAAATGAATGGATGTACTAGTTACTATTCTTGGTGCTAGGGAATCAGCAGTGAACAAACAAACCATAATTCCTTCCTTCAGGCAGAAGAAAGTAACTGGTTTACGTCATATCCTCAGCTATTTATAATACCAACAATTGGGATAGAATAACAATGATTCCACAAACAAAAGTAACTTTAAGTAAGCGGGAAAGGCTATGTGAGAGGGAATGGTATGATAAGTGGTTGTTCCTTTGGTGAATGTTTGGTGTTCAGATAACCTATGGACCTCACAACCTCAGGGACTTGGATGCCTATACCCAAAATGCAAATCATAGTAAATGTTTCCAAAATCTCCATTTTTAAAGCCACGGTCTTCATGATTTCAAGCCCAAAGAACCTAAATTCATATCTGGCTGGGTCGTAAATCTTCTGGACACTGTAACACTGGAATGCACATAATGAAGTGGAAATTCATCTTCCAAATGGTGCACTAAATGCTACACTACTACTTGCACAGTCTAATTTACGACACATCCATCTCCTACCTCCTTATCTCATCTGTCATCCCATTCCCAAGCCTGTACTCCTCTCCAAAGCTTCTAGGTTAATCCATTCTATGAAGGACAGAAGCTAAATTCCTTCAACAAAAACCTCTGTGAGGACAACCAAAACCCCATGACCCTGGCCTCACACCTACATGCCAGTCCCTAATCTTCCAACAGCTTGCTAATCTTCCAACAGACTGCTGTCACTTCACACAAGCTGTTGGAAAAGAACTCACCTTCCTGAAATAATTCTCCTCCTCTTGATGGTGTCATGGAAAGGCCCAGAGGCCACACCAACGGGAGTTTGAGACACCTGCTCGGCCAATTATTAAAAATGTGACCTTGGGCAAATTCCTCAAGTGCTTTGCCTCTTTAACTGATATACAATGTCCTACCTCACATCAAAGATCTGTTGTGAGGATAAAATTATATAAAGAGACCTAGAAATTAACTAGCATTTTTTATGACAAACAAAAAAGAAGGCATTTGTAGATTCCAAGGAAAACCCAAGTTGCTTTAAGTTACTAAAACGTAGCTGAATTCTAAAGCAACTGACAGAGAACATAAATAAAGAATCCAGGGAAGCGGCTGTGGCTCAATCAGCAGGGCTCCCGTTTACCATATGGGAGGCCCCGGGTTCGGTTCCCGAGGCCTCCTAGTGAAGGCAAGCCCGCCCGCACGGCGTGGTTAGCTGACCCAGCGAGCACAAGCAGCAAGGGGGGGATATGAATAAATAAAAATAAAATCTTTGAAAAAAAAAAATGAAATAAATAAATAAATAAAGAATCCATTCATCATCTGATGCTTGAAAGATTTTCCTTCAGATGGCACAGGTTTAGGGCAGAGATTTACATAGCCTTTTCAATCCCACTGCATGGTTTTACAGTTGAAACTATTTACATCATCATAATACAGAAAAAGATAGTTTACTTTTTGATTTTTAGAAAATGCATAGCATACAATCACAGTCATAGAACAGAAAAAGGAAATGCTCTCATTCCTGATGATGTAATAGAAATGGTATAGCTAAAGAGGCCAGGATACAGAGGAAGGAGGATACTGTGTCCCTGAAGAGTGAGGGTATTCCATCTAAACTATCCGAGAAAAAACATAAAATTAAAAGATCAGAGAATGTGATTATATTCAAATTTTAAATATAACCAATAAAGTAACTGAAAAAATAAAAGTTAATTAAAACCTAAGAGGGAAAATGAGAGAGTACTTTTTTTTTTATCAGTTTTATCTACCAAAGAAAAAGATGTATAAGCATATTACATAGAACAACAATCAGAACAATTAAAAAGACAGGTGGATATAAATGTAATTCTCTGAAGAATAGGACAAGGAGGATTTTATAAATAAGTGATAAAGATTTAAATTTGACATGAAAACTAACATTTAAGTGAAAAGAATCGATTTTTAAGATGCATAGAACTGTACATGTACATGTATGTACACTTGTATATCTTTATATGGAGATACAATAAAAATGAGAATACATTTTACTCTTTTATAACCAGTCTTTTCCACTTAATATTTCATTTTTTTCATATGCCATATATAATATAAACATGGATAGACAGAGACCCCAAATGCTAAAAGAAGTTTTCTTTTGGCTGTGATATTATAATTTGTATTTGCATCTTAACTCTTATCTATTTTTTGAAGAACCCATATTATCCTTAAAATTAGGATTGGGGGGGGGAAAAACAAAGTTTTTCCAAACGATTAAAACAAAATAATAAAAAATAAATAGGGAAGCGGCTGTGGCTCAATCAGTAGGGCTCCCGTTTACCATATGGGAGGCCCCGGGTTCGATTCCCGGGGCCTCCTGGTGAGGGCAGGCCCGCCCGCACGGCGCTGTGAGCTGACGCAGCAAGACGACCCAACAAAGGGAGACAAGCAGACACAGAAAAAAACGCATAGCGGGTGGACATGGCGAGCACAAGCAGCAATAAATAAATAAAAATCTTTAAAAAAAAAAAAATTAAATTAAATTAAATAAATAAATAAATAAATAAATAAAATTTAAAAGATAAAATGAAATTTTAAAAAATCGTGATCCTAGTGGAAAACATAAATGAAGTTAGCAGCACAGTTCCTGGCTCAGGTTGCCTTCACTCTGCTCTCCCCTGCAGGCCTGGCTCTGAAAGACTCTGGGACATGGTCCCTTCTTCATCTCCCCCGCCACCCTAGCTCAGCGGAGTTCACTCCGCTGCCTCATACCTAACAGCCTTTCCACAGCCTCTCAACCTGACTGCAGCTCTAATGACTCTACATGTCTAATGCACCCAGACCTAATGTGAAGGCACCGCTGTTTCTGCCCGATCATTCCCCTACTTCAGAAGTTACACTGACTTCTGCTATATTTCAGTTAAAACTGTGCCTAGCTCTCGGAGCTTTCATTCCATTACCTAGTGCTTCCCCAATTCCCAAGTATTTGATCCCCCTCCTGCCTGACGTAAACTTCAAGCTCTGACCACCTGCCTCTTCCCTTACCCTGTCTTGTGCCTCTCTACCTCTCCTTCATGGGGAAAACCTAACAATTCATATTTCAAATTCCAGCCCACTCCCATCTTTCCCACAAAGCCTTCTCAGGCGACTTCTTCCTCCTTTAATTTCTCTTACCCCAGTCCGAATCTCAAGGTTTAGTAACATAAAGCTTTTTGTATTAGTTCTGATTCTCTAAAAAGAATGCAAATACTTGAGAGCAAGCTCTGCCTTAATGCTTTTTTGTGGTCTCCTCCTGAGCATCTACCATGTAATGCATATCCATCCACCCAAGAAATTAACAAGTATTGATTACCTTTGGTTTCATAATAATAGATTCATTAATCTGATAACTCAAACCGATACTAATTACTTATCAAGAGATGACTCTGCAAAACTGCAGGTAAAATGGAAGAGGCATTATAAGCTTACTAAGAAAACAGGTATCCTGTACTAATATATTCCTTTCATACTATTCCCATGTCATAAATGAATTTTTTAGCTCTTAGGTAGAAATGGCCAGAAAAAGTAGCCAAATTATGCTCCTAAATGGCTTAAGTCTTTATTTAATACCACTAGTATACAGGTCCTTTGAGATATACAAAGAACTTGCTCTCCTTAAGAATTACTAATTGATAGATCAGTTTGCCACATAATGAGGAGCCATAAATTATACTTTCTAACCCTCACAATGCCCTTTACACAGTAGGAAGCATTCAAATGGGAAACAATGCAAGTCCTATCAAAACACTATAAAACTCTCAACAAAGGTTTTAAAATAAAGTTAATGATACCTAAATATGGGTGGCACTCACTCAGTTGTCCCCAGGAAAGCCACTGTGCCTCAATGTTACTGAGAATAACTATCTCTGCTTTAATGGTTACTGTCTGAATTAAAATATTCTGCTCAGAAATAACTGAAATATAAATGCAAGGTGGCAGGGCAATTGGGAAACATAATCAAGGAGTCATATAAATAAACATTAAACATTAGGACTTAGGAAGTCTTGGTCATCCATTCACAGTATGTATTCTGTACCAGACACCACGCTGAGCTAACATGGTGCAACCCCTTCATTTCACAGGATGAGGAACCCGAGACCCAAAAGGATAAAATAATTTTTCCAGAGCACACAGAAAATTCAGTGGCAGAATGAGGGTATTCACCGATCTTTATAACAAAACACACTAAGACCTTTTGATACTCAACATTTTCAAGTACCCACATTATATTTTAATTAAAGTTAGATTCATATTAGAAAAACTTACCTGGAGTTGCACACATTGTCCAAAAAATAAATTCATGAAATAAAGACTTAGACTTTTAAAAAATTATGAACAAATGCTAAACACTAAGAGTGGTAAATGTGAGGCCCAGGTCTGAGAATTATTTTATTACTACAACACTGTGATTTTACTGCCATGATGGAAAAAATAATAATTTTGCAAAAATTACAGGTTTACATAATTTAGCAGCTTCCTTGGGACCTTCTCTTCTCTCTATAAATTGCTGGAACATACCTATATATATATACTACCTTCTTCCTATTTCATCACTATATTCTAGGTGTGGTAGTTTTGAACCAGCTTTCTTACCTGCAGATACCAGGACAACTGCTGTAAACAAACTCATCTCTTCATCACTAAGTTGGAGGGCATTTAGCTTCTCACTAAATTCAAACATAGAGTTTAGCAGATCCCCTGCTCCCATTGAGTGTAAATCATCCACACTATACTTCTTTCCACTTAAAAAGGTGACAGTACGCTCCTTTGCATCAAATAATGATGCAAACCGTACCATTAAAACCTGAAAAAAGAAAAAGACTTAAATGTATTTAAAGAATTTCCATAATAATACTAGAGAAATAACTCAGTATTCAAGTCAGTTAAAAAATATCCTATATCTAAAAGAAAATTGCAGAAGAAAAATCACTTTCTTAAGGCAAATTCTCTACCAAAGCAATAAACATCCCAAGAAGAACACCAAAAGAAATTCCAGCAACCAACAACAGAATGGTTGAGACCTGACATATTCTGAAACTCTATTAATAAAGATCTGAAATGCAAATAGAAAACTGAAGCAGGAAATAATGCCAAGAAGTTTAAAACTGGGCGCTGGCCCAAAGGCATTAAAGAAACTTTGTAGGCTACCAACTCTATCACATGTCCTCTATGGCCTTAGGGAAAAGAGCAACGTTTCAATATAGCAACATGTGGAAGCATCAAAACACCAAATACAGCCAGGCAAATGCACCAGATGAACTCCAATAACCTATTTTCAAGAAACCAAAGAGAACTATTACAATAAAAAAGTGTCTGAAACACCAAATCACAATTGAAATCCAAATCAAATCAGTCAACAATTACATACTGCTTAGCTACAGCACCCCCCCCCCACTGGACTAAATGTTGGCATCTACGTCACACATTTCTCTTATAACCAGAGGAACAACGTACAAACACCTTCCCTTTGCAATGCTCCCAAGCAAAGACTTGTTTCACTTAAGATGACCTAAAAGAGAGTGAGCTTTTCTATAAAGATGGTGCTAACTTTAGAACACAGCAATCCCAAGACAAATCACAAGGTGGAAAGAATACAAGTCCTGGCGTCCCGGGCTTTGTGTTCGAGTCCTACAAGTGTCAAGAAAGTCTCCACACCTTTCTGGGCCTTAACCGCCAAAACGAGTGAATTAAACTTGATCACTGACATCCCTTCTGGCTTTAAATCTTAAATCTAATGATTTTCTTTATCCTAAAATTCCTAACCTATAAGAAAAAAAAAAGTAAAAAATTAAAAAAAATTAAATAAAATAAAAAATTCCTAACCTATAGGTGTTATCTGTATATTAGTCCATAGCTATTTTATTTACTAATATGGCTTGTTCTCTTTCCTAGCCCAGGCTCCCTAGAAAACAGAGCCTGAGGCAAAAGCTTATGTGGGAACTGAATTGCATTTGTGAAAGCAGGTATGAGGGAAAAGGAAATGAGGCAGGGATGGAGTTTTACTGGGCTGGCTACCACTTGTTCTCAAGAGCAACTGATCACCCAATCTTGTGGGACCAGCCAGAGAAGTGAAAACGGATCTACTGGCTCCCTTCCATCTTTGATTGAAAGTTCAAAGGTCTGGCCCACAGGACATCAACTCCCCACCACTACCCTCCATTTCTGCGTTGTGCCTAAGTGAGCTCCGAGCAGGTCTTGAGGCTTCTCACACCTCCGCAGCAACAGGGAAGTCCTAGGGGAAGGCAGGAGGGTGAGAGGCACTTAACTAAGCCCAAGGAAAGATACTGACTGCATCCAAAGCCCAGGCAGAATGCACGACTGCAAAAAAAGGTGAAGCAGAAAAAGTAGCTAAGGATCTTAAAGTAAGGTGAGGCTCAGAGGATCCGAGGTGACACGTAATACATGTCTGCTATATCCCCAAAATATTCTATAATCTCCTAAAAGACAAAAGTCACCTTCTATTCACCCTTCTTATTCCGTACTGAACATAGTAAACACCAGGCAAGGCTTTCAGCAGGTATCTAACAAGCTGCACAAACCACTCAGTCCACACCTGAAAGCAATAGTTGAACTTGAAGTTGGAAATCCTAGGAGACAGAGCACCTATATTTCTAATCCTAAGTAATTCCAGATTTATCCTGTCTCTTCCCAAGATCCCAAAATGGGCATTCATTTGTTGGTAGTTACAGCCTCTGGACTATAAACACTTATTTAGAAAATAATGAAAATTTTCATGAAAATAAAATACGACAGGCTGTCCATCAATATTCAGGGTAAATAAAACCTACCTCAAAAGTCCCAGCCTTTAAAAGGTTGACCTGGTCATGCTGAGAGAGGTCTCTGAACCCAGGAATACGCTTTGCAAATTCTACCACTTCTTTCACTGCTGGGGTAAAGCTCATAGAAAATTCTTCCCAGATTTCATGCCCAGATTTATGAGGATCCACGTATGGAGATTTACTCATTGGACAAACCTAGTAGAAAACAAAACAGAAAAGCTCTTAAACTGTGAGAAATGGCAAGGAAATTTCAAAAGTAGCATCTCAACCATTAAAATCTCCAACATGAAAATAACTCCCAAACACAAGGAAAATCTCCTGATTTTAGCACTTTCTCCATTTCTACTCCTCTTACTACAGAAAGCCTTAAGGCAACTTAAATTAAACAGTAATTAACTTATAATCATAAAAGAGGTAGCCTAAGCAAAAATACCATCCATAATAAGCTATATGAAAAACCTGTTGTACAGGTTAAGAGGTAAGCACTGCCACCTTATGCTGGTAATACAATGCTTTATGGTTTTCAAAACGAATTCACACATAATTGATTCTCAACCCTCTGAGTTAGTTATGACAGATATATAATCAACATTTCTTAGAGGAGAAATGAAAGTCTGAGAAGTTTGTTGACTTATCCTAGTAGCTTGAAGTCAAAACCCTAGTACCTAAACCTATTATTTAATTAATATTTCAAAACTCCTGCTTTTTTTTCTATATAGGCAGAATTACATTGTAATTTCCAAGAGGAAAGGATAGTGAGGTGCTTCAATTTTAAAAAAAAGTACACTAGCCTATTAAAATGGCATGACCACTCATCTCCACTTGCTCAATTAGAAAACAGTGACTGGAGACACAAGGTGCATTTTCTACATGAGGGTTTGGTGAGGGAAAAACAGCAAGCCAAAGAAGTTACAAGAAAACTAAAAAGATCATAAACATACACCACACACTCTATTAGTAAAATCAGCCTTTAACAGCCTAGTGAAGGAAGACCATTATGCCAAGCCTTTGATATTGATGATGATTGTACTTATGAACTTTTTCTTGTGAAACTGAAACTTAGCCTAGTATTATATACTGCCTAAGTTACTTCCTGAAAACCTCCTTGTTGCTCAAATATGGCCTCTCTCTAATCCAAACTCAGCATATAAATGTACTACCTTCCCTCTGGTGTGAGACATGACTCCCAGGGATTAGCCTCCGTGGCACCAAGGGATTATTACCAAGCTTCAACTAGCAATGCATCTGGAGAAAGACCGTGACCGAAAGGGGTAAATATTAAATACAAATTAGTTTTTATGGCTAAGAGATTTCAAAGTGAGTCAGGAGATCATTCCAGAGGTTACACTTATGCATGTCTCAGCAGGATCTCACTGACTGCCACAGTAAATAGTGCCTCAAACGGTGGGGCTCCTAAGGGCCCTAGAGACATCTAGACACTATAAGCAGGGCAAACAAGCTCAGGAATTCGGCACCCTGTCAGTGGGCCTTACTTTGGAATTTATGCTCCCCAGTGTAACAGAATAAGACTCATTTATATTTCCCTACACATGACTCTTCTGCCCCTTGTTTTGAACCTGTAATTAGCACTATACTTGTTAAATATATGTCCCAGAGACTTAACTTTTTGGTCTGTTTATGTGCCAGTTGAGCCCTGAATCTCTGCAGAGTTTCAACACCTACTTTCCAGTTCATTAGACTCACCCAGGACAACTAACAAGGAAAGGATGATGGACAACGCCCATCCCAAGGAACAGCGAGTATCTGAAACTGCAAGCAAGATAGATCCCACGGGGCAGATGGATGGAACTAAGTCCACTCTCAATTAGAAAAAGACTGGGGAATGAACAATGGACTAAAGTAGACTTGTTATTATTATTATTATTCTATTATAGACTTATATAATAAGTCTTTTTTTTTTTTTTAATAAGTCTTATTCTATTATATTCTAGCAATGGAAGAACTTCTATCATTGATATAAAGGGAGTGGCCACCCGAGGTTCTGAGGGGAGGGAGAGGGATGAATAGGTGTAACATGGGAGCATTTTTGGGACATTGGAACTGTCCTGCATGACAGTGCAATGACAAGATACAGACCATTATACATTTTACCATAACCTATAAAATTGTGCGGGACAGAGTATAAACTATAATGTAACATTTACGTAAGCTAAAGTTTCTTTAAAAATTAAAAAAAAAAAATTTATAAAAACAATTGGAAAAAAAAATCAGCCTTTAAATTTTCACTAAATCCACAGAAAATCCAGGAATGATTCTCTAACTGTGAAGAAAATAACAAAATCAGAACTGAAATGCTTACAGATTTTTCCATCCTTAAGGCAACAACTAAATCTAATAAAATATAAAGGGTCCTTTCAGATCCATGGAATCTAATACTTACAAGGGAAAAAAACCTAACATGAGGATTGGGGTGGAGCTGACTATTTTGAATATGAAGAAAAAAAAATTTAATTACCTGTCTGTGGAACCAAGCACTATCAAGGGACCACATGGTTTAAATTGGAAATGGTGCAATACTGCTGTTTTTGATGAAATTTTGGCTGAATATGAGTATTATACTTTCATGTATAATGTTGTAAGCATTTGATGAAAAAAAAAAAACCTGAATGATATGAATAATATTAACTCATTTCATAGGAAGAAGTCTGAGAAAATCCTAAGAAACTAGCCTATTAAATCAAAATGTCCCGGGAAGCGGCTGTGGCTCAATCAGTGGGGCTCCCGTTTACCATATGGGAGGCCCCGGGTTCAGTTCCCGGGACCTCCTGGTAAAGGCAAGCCCGCCCTCATGGCGTGGTTAGCTGACCCAGCGAGCACAAGCACAAGGGGGGGATAAATGGATAAATGAATAAATAAATAAAATCTTAAAAAAAAAAAAAGTCCCTAAATTCTCAAACAATACAACATTCTATATCCAAAGAACGTTTTACATTATAATGGCTAAAGAAAACTCTTTCCATAGAATCAAAGAATTCTCGACTATGGAAGCTAAAAGATTCGCCCTTTGAGAAAATCCCAAAGCTAATAAGGCACTGATTAATCAAAATGCTTAAATTTTGAAAGGGATTTCCAAGAATTAAAGAACCAATTGTGCATGATTCATATTTTATATAGAATCCTAATCCCAATCACATCAGTCAAATCACATGCTTGTACCTAGCTTTGTGTGAACTTTAAGTCATTCTACAGCTAACTGATGCTTATTAAAATTATCTGACCTAAAATCCTACACTAAATTGATTCTGTAAATCTTTTAGTTTTTCTGACACCCTGACTCCCAAGTTGGTATATCCCCCAAATACAAGAAAACCTTCAAAGCTTTCCTTGATTTAAGATGAGCAAATAAATTGATTTCACTATACCAGATGCATTCTCCCTCCAGTGTTGCACAGGTAATTATTCTTGTTCTCATTCTGAGAAAATCCATCTATCGGAACTCTATCACATACTCTTTGAGCATAAGGATTGGAGAAGTTCATACAATGTCCATTTGCAATACAAATGGCATGCCCATTTGGGTAATGCATTATGTTCCTCCCTTTGTACTGTCCATTGAGATGCTGCTCACTACAGGGAAAATGGCTAAGCACACTGCCACAATGGTCATGATTTAAATTATACTGCTCCATGTTCTTGGGAATCCGTTCTCCTCTCTGGGGCTGCATGCTCTCAACTGAGCTTTCTCTCTGCTCTTGATTATACATAAAGGTATCCTTGTGGGCTCTGGTCACCATGCCAATCACTTCTTCCTTTGCAAAGTCAGAAGAGGGAGGAGAAGAGCTTTTGGTGCTTTCTTGCTCCGGCTGGGACTTGGGTCGCAGCTGTTCCTGGGCTGGTAAGGCAGTCTGCTCATGATGTTCTACTGTGTCATTCTGCAAGTGACCACTGAACTGGCTGTTCATCATCGTCTTCATGGCACTTTGCATTTCAATCAGCATCCTCTGTTTTTCACGCTTAGGAATACGACCAAACCGAACAGCTATTGAAGAAAAAGATATTTAACATCTATATTCTAAATAAAACCTGTTAGTACAAAAGAATAATGCAAAATTTTCTGTGATAGCTACTGCCTCTAGTCATCCGAGTAAAGAATGCCTATCTCTGGCCTAAATTATTCTAAACTTGCTGGTTATGTGTATGATATGATGTACCACCAAATGGGTGGGGAGGAAAGAATTTTGCATTTGTTTCCCAAAACAAAGCTAAGAAGATCTATATCTTGGGTATTTTATAAGCTAAATCTAAGAAAGAAATATAAAATTAATTAATGAAAATTGATGCAGACCAGCATTACCACATAACATCTTATTAACAAAGCTGAGGGCTCTGTTCTCAAAAAGCCAAGTAGAATTCAGCTACCCACATCCATTACTGTTAATAGAACCTAACAGATACAATCACTTCCCCAACATCTGACCCCTGGCAATTCATTTTCCTAATCTTACTCTCAAGACCCAACAACAACTAAATGAGCTGCTTTCTTCTTTTCTGGCTTCTTAAAAAAGGAGACTTTTAAAACAAACAAAAACCATGATCAATAGAAATGCAGTTATTGGAAAATAAACTTGTTGGATTTTAATTAAAATCAATGAAATAAAAAAAATAAGATCATCTCTCCTCCATTCTTTTAAAATGCGTCTCTTAGAATATGTTCTGTTTCTAACAATCCTAACCACTAAGGGAAAGAAAAGAAAAGCCTCTTTCCAGTCTAATGTTTACATAGAGATTAAAAAAAAAAAAATTCAATATACCTACCCAGCAAGAAAGCCTTACTAATCTAATTGTAGTCTCTGACATTATCACTATCGAAGACAAACAATTTTATTGTGTCTTACATTCCACTTCTACTCTCTCCTTCACAAATAACTGCCGTTTTTATTCTTTTGACGCATGCACACAATACCCATCAACTTTAGATTAGCATTTCTACTGCTATAAAAAAAAGTTTCAGGTAATTGAATTTTCAAGTATCTGTTATTCAAGAAACCCCTTATTGCAATACTCTATTTCTGAATTAGTAGATATTAGAGTTAGGGTAACCTATGGTGTTGCTTAAATGACCTTCCCCTAGAAAATTATCAGGTCCATTCTTAGCAATTCTTAATTAACTCCATCAGACTAATCCCTCTGAAGTGCCATACCTCTCTGTTATGTTACTTAGAACAGAATGAGGCTATTCAAAAATGATTTCCCTAAGCACAACAGAAGAGTCAAATCTTCCGAAGATGTCATACCCAGATACTAAGAGTCCCACAAATTACGACAACCTTTATTTCCCATGGGAATGGATCATGCCAGAACTGAGCAACCATCTCTACTCCAGACCCAAATGTTGCTTTCAATTTTGCCTATCTCCTTTCCATGCACTCTCTAGAAGCTGAGCCCCAAAAGCACATCATCATCTTAGGGCTGAGAAAGTGAGAGAAATGATTCATGAAAGGAAAAACGGATTCCATAGTAATGCAAGAAATCCACGAGAAAGAGCCAAGGATTCCTACATCAAGAAAAACTAAGTCTTTTTTTCAGAATTAAAAAAAAAAAAAAAAAGTATTCAAATTTTATAGGAAAAAAAAAGGGGGGGTCTCTTTACAAGAAGCAACAAAAAAATAAGTTAGCCAAAAGCTGTTTCTGAGTTGATAATGCTAAAATTTGACTTGAATGAATTTGGTATCCTATGAAACATCAAGATGTGTTTTCTGAACTTGCTTCATTCTAAGCACAAGGCAGTCACTGGTAACTGACTTATAGTTCCTGTTCATGCTAAGGAATAAAAGTCAAGCTCCATATACGCAATCATTAAACTGGGAACATACCATCTCTTGACATTCCAACAGACAGACACTTTTTGAAGCGACACTGCTGACATCTGTTCCTATTCATTCTCATTATAGAGCAGTTTTCATTCTTCAGGCACTTTTTGTACTGGATGTTTTGCTGAATGCTTCTCCGAAAGAAACCCTAAGAACAAAGGAAGAGGTACTTATCCATTCAAAATTATCCAGGTGAACTCCTTATAAGCACTGCCCCCATGCTTAACTATCCAGTATTTCACTAGCTACCTGGGAAATAATTTTGGCTTAGAACAGAAGGGTATACTATACTGAATAATCACAGAATTGGATTCTCACTGGTATCGGTAAATACCTATGCCTACTAGTCAATAAAAACTCTTTTCCCTCTGGAGATTTTGTGTGATTGCCCTAAGCACACCTTGTACTAAACTTTTACTCTGTTGCCAGACCCTGCCAGCAGCCACATTTTCTATCTCATACTCTTAGCCACATACAAATTCCAAAACTCTTGAAATATGAATGACTGATTCTTAAGGAGCTGAAGGAGAGATGTGTTTGATGGCTAGAGTTCCCTCACTACAGCTCAGGATTACATTAATAGAGCTTGGTCTTTCCTGGGTCTTCACCTGCTGGTGTCAGCGAGTCCTACACAGACAGGCCAGACGGCCCTGGTTACAAGTTGGCAACAGATAAACATTACACTACATGCCCACAGAACAACTAAGGATCCAAGGGAAGAATGAGTTCCCAGAAGGTAGATGGCTACAAACAGCTGCCTTTACTACAAAAACAAAAGACCTGCTCTGCGACAGGTCTTCAAAGATCTCTAGCTTAGTAGTTCCGGAAAGGACAAAAAACTCAAGAATACAATTACCAACCCCCCCCCCCAAAAAAAAAAAAAACCAAACCCAACAACTTTTAAAAAGATAACAAAAAATGAAAAAATAAAATAAAAAGAATTATCAAAATTATTTTAAGCTGCATTTTCCTTAAAGGTCATAATTAATAACACACTTCATGGATTTATATGAAGTAGTTGTGAGATACAATAATTTTATATTCTATTACTATGGGTACTATATTTGACAAGGACATTAGAAGTTCTGCAGTGGACACATTTTTCAAGGGTACAAAAGAGATATGTGCATTTATCAGATACACTATTAAGCTCATTTGCTTTGTGCTTTGGTTTCTCTATAGGTATAAAGTGAGAACAATGCCTACCCCACAATTACTCCACATTTTTGTTAAAAGAAAACAACAGTATTTATAGAATTTTTAATACAGTGGCAAAGTGCTCCATCTATATAAAATACTGACTAGTCTTGTAAAGTGAGCCAGCCGTTAAGATCTACCACAGTTACAATTCTTTCAGAGCCACCCTAGAAAATATGTCCTCTTTCATCATGTATAGTCATTATCTTGCTCACCCTCCATATCCTGTCAAACTGGATTCCTGCTTTTGGCTTTAAGAAAAGGACCGCAAGAACATGTGTCTTGGTCATATTAATTTTGATACTCAGAAGTAAGAATAGGCATGGGCCAGATAAAAAAGAGGTGCCCTGCATATAAGTAAAGAGGTACAGACTCTCTTATTCCTAACTCTTGAACACTCTAACAGTGATAACTAAGAAATATTCTACTAAACTTATGAATAAAATGTAGCTTCCCCAAGTTTTCATTTTATATCAGGGGATCTTAACCAGAAGTCTGCAGACCCCTGATTTCAGGGAGTCCATGGGCTTGAACTGAAAATTCAAAAAAAAACATTATTCCTGTGGGGACGTGTTGGTGCGGGTGTGAGGTATTTATTAAATAATGCACAGTATAGTGTGGACTTAGTAAGGGGGTCTGTCATTTTCACCTGACTGGAAAAGGGGTCCATGGAACAAAAAAGGTTAAGAACCCCTGATTTATATCCAATATTGTTTTACTCACATGGCATTACTTCTAAAGATAACACATTTTTATAAGCATGTAGGAATTATTCCCAACTCCCAGTACCTGACATGTCACAATGACGAAACATCTGAGGAGACTTAACTCAAATTTGGTTTAAACTAAGATCCAACAAGGCAGTAGCGCCTTGTGTGTTCGCTCCTTGCTGTTTCTCCATCACCTAGAACAGTGCCTGACATGCTAATGCATGAGCTTTCGTGCACCTGATTTCATACCATAAATACATTCGCCTGAGGGCACAAATTTATTTTAATCGAAATCTTTAAAAAGCAAAACAAGTTATGTTTATACGTTGCATAAAATGCTAAAGAGAAGCTGCTGATTTCTCATTCTCTTTCAGATAATCACATATAGAAACTGGAAAACCCAACCTCAGTTTCTTTAATCTTTCATTTCTTTAAGCTTAAAGAAACAAACGCATGCTTTACCTTACAGCCTTCACAAGCATGAACTCCATAGTGGAATCCTGATGCCACATCCCCACAGACTTTACACAGTAGAACCATGCCACTAAATTCTAGGGCACAAACAGACATGAAGTGAAAAGCTGGAAGAAACACTTCAACGGTTTGTTTTCTTTCCAAATGAATAGTTTATTTCATTCAACTCTTAAGTACTTTAAAAAGATACATTATCTACTTTTACAAAATAAAAGAAAAATCTATATGCCAAATTATTGACTCCAAGGAAATCATAGGTTTTTTTGTTTTGTTTTGTTTTGTTTTGTTTTTGGAGCTACCAAGGATTGAACCCCGGACCTCATACATGTGAAGCCTGAGCTCAACCATGGAGCTACTTCGGCTCCCCTGAGTTGGTTTTTTCCTTTGTTTGCTTGTTTTTGTTTGTTTGTTTTTAGGAGGCACTGGGGACCAAATCCCAGACCTCCCATGTGACAAGCAGGCACTTAACTGCTTGAGCCACATCCGCTCCCCCCATAGTTTTCTTTTAAACACATCTTATGGGACTGCCAAAAAATCTGGGAAAGCTGGGTTTTTTTTCCCCCTTTCCTGATGATTTTAAACATATGCTGAAATTTGATAAATCTGGAATTACTTTAGTTAAACCAGATATGCAACCAGAACTAAGCAAATAAACCTCATGGATAAGAATTAGGAAGTCAGGCAGAGAAGTCACTCAATAAAAAAGGACAAAGGAGTATCTCTACAAGGTGCCTTGTAAACATGAAATTATTCCATGGATAGCTGCCTTATAATTTTATCTCCACTTTATTTGTGAGAGGTTTTAAAAAATTGCTGTTTTTTTTATTTGTTTTATGAGATTAAATTTTTATTAGTGAAAAAAAAATATTCAGTTCAGTTTATCTATGGGAGCCAGATAGATGAAATATCTTCCAATTCCTCCCCTATACCAAGACTTCTTATCTCCTCACTCCCTCAGGATTCCAAATCCCTCTACTCATGTGGTCTTCCCAATCGTGCTTTATTTCCTGATCCCCTAGCTCTAACTTTATGAGAGTAAACCCTTACCACAACAAGCAAGTACTCTCTGCTGGACTCAGCGCCCTAGAGGAAATCCGGTCAGGCAGAGTACATGCCCACGTATCCTGCTCTAGGGTAAGAATCAATTAAGACAGCCTTTAGGCTGTATGTTTAAATCATCACGGATTTCTTACCTAACTACTGATCTACGATTACCCAGAAGTAAGTGAAAACATAAAATAGAAAGGTCCCACAAATGAATTATGCCCCACCTGAAATTAACAGTGGAAACCTTTAGAAAACTGAAGTAACTTACTTGTCACTCCAGCATGACCCTTTGTCATCCCAGGTACATTTGATTTGCTTGTCTTCACAGGACAACCTATTCGGTCATTCTTCAGGATGCCTTCAATACTGGCAAGGTCAGCATTCTTGGGATTACCGTTGCTGTCAGAGTTAGAGCTATTTGGAGAAGATGGAACAGAAGAGGAGGAGGACTGGAAACTATTCTCAGAACCTTCACTGTGACAAGAGGCAGGGCTCGAGGCTGAGCTGGAAGAACTGATATAGGCAATCACACCTCCTGGAAAAGAGGGAGAAATCTGATGATTAGAAGCAAGATAATATATATTTTCTGTTTTTGCAAATCTGAACAATAAAGAGAATTAGGAGACACTGCACCTCGGTGCAAATCTGAATGTCAAAAGTTAAAAGTTATTCTTCCTGCTTCCACAAAGTGCATGTAACTCCCGCTGATTTAACAAGTAAGAAGGCGCTCGCCGGCTCAGTTGTTCAGAACACAAGCAGACCCAAACCTAAAGCTTTTCACTTTCTAATCTTTTCCTGAAAGGACTGCATAGCTTAGAATAAACAAACTGTGGCCAGGAAGAAACCTGGTGCTGGTCCTCTCTTTACTTCTTCCCTTACACCTTTAAATGACACAATCCTAGAAACACTTAGTGCATCATTTGCTTCCCCTAGCACTTGGCTAAAACACAGGTGAATCGAGAACAGATGGACCATTTGGTACACTGGATAAAGGGAGGGATCTCAAAATGGGGGACTTTCGTGGCTGTTGCTCGCATGCCCTCTCGGCTGCGATGCTCCCTGAAGGCGTCTGTGACTACTCACTCATCCTCGGTTCCACTCCCCCTTCTCCAGTCAGTTCTGCCAGTGGCCTTGCAGACACACTCGTCTCTTAGCAGCTCTTAAGAAACCCAGGCTCACTGCTGGCTCTTGTGACTCGCTATTTACAGTACATATTAAAGAGGCTGGAAGAGAATAACATAAGGCTGAAGCTCATTCCCTCTTCTCAGAACTACTACCAAATCACAGTTCACAGCTTCATCGACGAAGCCGCCACAACCCCTCTGAAAACTAGCCTTGGCCTCTTAGAAACGATCAACCTCTCCGCTTGAGAAACAGCATTTGAAGTTATTTTCAGGGTATAATTTCAAGCTCTTTCTTCAAAAAGATAAACATTGTAAAAGTGACCTCACAGTCATATATATTATTTTTCCAAATCCCAGGCCAAGGAAGTAATTTTCATGCTTATGGTTTCTTTTCTTATTCCCTCCATCACGAACAAGTATTTATTGACTTTTCCAGTGTGCGTTAGACACAAAGGTTAATTATATCTCTTCCACGACTGCCCTGAACTCTCCTTTAAGCCTTCTACATATTGCCTATTTCCACCGGCTCTCTCAACTAGACCCCTATCGCCTAGGTGCGGCGTCTCCTAATTCTCTGTACATCTAGGTTAGTACTTTGCAGGTAATAAGACTGCCGTAAAAATTTTCTAAGCCCTATTTCTCTGCCTTTGTGAAGCCCACGTCCAATAACATGGACAGATCCAAAGTATAAAACATTACCAGGAAGTCACAAATAAAAGAGACAGAGATGCCATTTCTGACCATGACACAGGTGACTACACTGGAGTAGACAGAACAACTGCAATGTATGCATTCACTGACATGAAAACTTCATCTGCTAAAGGGAATGAGTCCCCAGCCTTATCTCAGATAGGAGCCACTAACAAACCATAGAACCAAACACTGAGGCCAAAAATAAGTCCAAAGAGCAGAAAGACATTTCCATTTGCAGACAAGAAAAAACAGGCAGAGGAATTTTAAGCCCCTTTTAGTGTCATGTTGAAATTAGATACCAGATACTTCTTTTTAAGCACCAATTATATATATCTAATCTGGGGAAAACCTGAGGTTTTTCCAAAATCACAACACTCAAGGGGCTTGCTTACAACTCAGGTGCCTCAAGAAACATACAATGGGGGAGGCGGCTGTGGCTCAATCAGTGGGGCTCCCGTTTACCATATGGGAGGCCCCGGGTTCGGTTCCCGGGGCCTCCTGGTGAAGGCAAGCCCACCCGCACGGCGTGGTTAGCTGACCCAGCGAGCACAAGCAGCAAGGGGGGGATAAATGAATAAATAAATAAAATCTTAAAAAAAAAAAAAAGAAACATACAATGGTATTCACTGTATACAAATATGCATAAAATCAGCTATATACGTTTGGCTTTTTAAAAACTAAAGCATCTAATAATGTAAATATTTTCACCCTCTAGTCCATTCATTAAGCGTATGCCTGGCATCGGGCTTCCTGTATAAGACTTACTTCCAAAATGCTCTCTTGGCATATACGTATCACCTGCCAGAGTGAAGCTAGTGCTTTAAGATTAATATTTTTCTTGCAATATGGTCCCTAACTCAAACTACTTGTTCTTAAAGTGTGGTCCCGGGAGGCGGCTGTGGCTCGGTCAGTGGGGCTCCCGTTTGCCATATGGGAGGCCCCGGGTTCGGTTCCCGAGGCCTCCTAGTGAAGGCAAGCCCGCCCGCACGGCGTGGTTGGCTGACCCAGCGAGCACGGGCAGCAAGGGGGGGCATAAATGAATAGATGAATAAAGTCTTTAAAAGAGAAGAAAAAAAATAAAGTGTGGTCCCTGAACCAGGGCCTCAGCATCTATGGAAATTTTTTAGAAATGCTTGCAATTCTCAGGCCCCACCCCACATCAACAGAATCAGAAACTTTGGCAAGTTCTCCTGGTGATTCTGATGCATGCTAAAGCTTGAGAACCATGGCCACATGGCAACTACTTCCTTTGTGCTCAACAGAAGAAAAAGTGACCAAAGGGAAGTATGACAATAGGAATTTTTGTGCATCACTGATTTTAAAATCTAAAAGCTCCTAAGGCTAACCATAAAAAATGAAAAAGCTTCCCAACTTTTTATGCTCATCATCCAGGGAGATTATGTAAAATATATATCAGAACTACTTGGTGCCTTTTCAAAATAAAGCCCATGTTTCCAAGGCCTTGTCCCAACTAGAAGACATCCTCAAGAATGTGCATTTTTAACAAGCTCCCCAGGTGATTCTTTGCACACTGAAGCTTAAGAATGACTACAATCAGTGAATTCAAACTCAAACGAGCCCATAGTTTTAAAGGTTGATATTTTTATTGCTATAACTGCTTGAATGCCTTTAATATGCAGCAAACCCACAAAGAAATAAATTCAAGCTAGAAGCCTACTTAACGTCATGTTACTCAGTAAAACCTTGTGCCATCTATCTTTATAAAACCTTAGAGATCTGTCGCTCATGTTAAAAATTCCAGGCATTGGGGAAGCGGATGTGGCTCAAGTGACTGGGCTCCCATCTACCACATGGGAGTCCCCAGGTTCGATTCCCAGGGCCTCCTGGCGAAGTCAAGCTGGCCCAGGCGGCACGGAGAGCTGATGGCCCGTGCGGCACAAAGAGCTAGCACAGCAAAATGACGCAACAAAGGGAGACAAGCAAACACAGAAAAACACACGGCGAATAGACATAGTGAACACAAGTAGCAAAGGGGAGGATAAATAAATAAATAAAAATTCCAGGCATTCAAGCATTAATCAGTGATGCATTTGGTAAAAGACCTTGACCAAAAGGGGCAAAAATATTAACAAAACAGAATATTTATGGCTAAGAGATTTCAAAGTGAGTCAGGAGGTCATTCAGAGGTTACACTTATACAGCTCTCAGGAAGATTTCAAGAACTTCCATGGTAAACAAAGCCTCAAACAAAAGTGCTCCCGGGGGCTCTAGGGACGTCCAGACACCATAGCAAACCACACAGTCTCATGGAATCAGCACCCCCCTTGGCAGGCCCTACCTGGAAATATATGAAAACCTATTTGCCCAGTATAGCATAGTTATACTCATTTATTAATTCCCCTAATCAGGGTTCCTCCACTCCTCTTATTTGAACCTATAATTTTCAATCTATCTGTTAAATATATTTCTCAAAGACTAAATCTTTGGATTGTTCGTATGCCGGTTGAGCTGAGAAACCCAGTAGAGCTGTGGCCAACTCCTACTCTCCAGTTCTTCGGGCTTCCCTGGACAACCAACAAAACGATGAGAATGGGCAAGTTGCATCTCAGAAACAAGGAGTATCTACACAACTGCAAGCAAAACAATTCCTTTCCTCTGCCCCATAATATCTAAGTCCCTTCTCAGCCTGAAGTAGTCAGAGAGGACATCACCTCGAATCCCACAAGACTGAGGAATGAACAAACATAAGGAGGTTTGTAACCACAGACCAAAAAAGACTTTGTTACTGTAGTCATTATCATGTATTAATGGAGCAACTTGAACAGTGATATAGAGCTAGTGCTTGCCAGGCTTTCAGAGGGGAGGGGGAGGGATGAATAGGTGGAGCACAGGGCATTTTTAGGGCAGTGAAACTTCTGTATGATACTGTAATGGCAGATACATGACATTATACATTTGCCAAAGCAAATTACGTTATGGTGTAAACCCTAATGTAAACTATAGACTTCCGTTAGTAGCAATGCTTCAATATTGGTTCATCAATTGTAACAAATGTACCACACTAAACATGTTAATAATAGGGGAAACTGTGTGGCAGAGGGCTATACGGGAAGTGTAATTTTTCTATAAATCTAAAACTTCTCTAAAAAGAATAAATAAGAATAAAAATTCCAGGTGTTAGCAAATGGCTACTTTAAAGCTCCCAAACAAAGGTCTCACAGCTATTTGTCTTTTCCTACTACCTTGGGTACTAAATTCACTTCCTAACATCTCAGGATAAGATGAGAAAGTGATGTTTTCTTCTTAAGATAAAACTTCCCTAGGGCCAGCATTCTGAGTCAGCCACTTATGTCCACATGGTCTTCTAACTACCTCAGTTTAAAGATAAACCTAGAAATTGGAGCCATACAAGTGGGGTTAAGAACTAGTTAAAAGCATCGACTGGGCAATGGAAGGTATTTTAATTAACAACTTCCTTTACAAAAGCTTCCAAATCAAACCTAAGAAACATTATTAGGTCATTACCAATTTTGTTATTTGTTAAGATCCAATCCCTACCTTAAGAGAGTTCAACAACCATTTAAAACCACCATTTGTGCCAGGCCACCACGGAATCAAAGATGACTCATCAAGAAGCAAACATTCTTCTAGGAAAGACCTTCTACAATGACTTGTTTTAGCAACTACTCTTGCTACCAGATACTTCTCTACCAACCTAGTGGTTAGCAAGCCAGCCAAAAAGGTTAAATTTTAATTTCCTAGAAGCTAAGGAGAATATCTAGTAATTCCTCTACCTAATGAACAAAGTGAAAACTACTAGTCACCAGTACATACTGGATGCCAACTATGACACAATTTAACATCACATTTCATCCTCCCAACAACCATGGAATTAACTTCCATTACCCCATTTCATAGATATAGGTGTGTGGCAGTTTGAGGTTATTTTATCAATCTCAGAAAGAGAGATTATGGTTTTAAACTAATCTATTCCTGTGGGTATGATACCCTTTGATTGTATTAAATTGTGTTGAGGGGCCTTGGATTAGATTACTTGGTAAGATCTTTTGGGTTTTTGATTGGACTACGTCACTGGGGCATGATGCATGTTGAGTTTCCACCTTCCCTCTTGCTGGGTCTTTATAAAAACAGAGACAGAGATAAAGAGACACACACACAGCCACAGGGAAAAAAAGCTGCCATTTTTTTATCCTGCCATGTGAGAGGACTACTGGATCACTTAAGTATGAATCCCCCGAGAGGCTGGGCCACGGAACAGCTCAAGAGTGGACGGTGAGCCCGGAGGGGAAGGCTGAGACCTCGGCAGAGATCAAGGGCCATCTTGCTTTGCAACATAACCGGACAAGAGTCAACAGTAGCTGACTTTGGTGAGAAAGCACCTCTTATGGTGCCTCAGTTTAGACTTTTCACAGCCTTGATACTGTAAGCTTTTGCCCTAAATAAACCTTTATAAAAACCAACACATTTCTGGTACTTTGCATCAGAAGCCACTCGGCAAACTAAGACATTGGACAGGTCAGAGAGGATAAATAATGCAGCTAATGAGTGGCAGAGCCAGGGTTGGAAAACAAGGCTGTCTAACTGTATAGTAGAGTCTATTATTTCTTACTGAGAAGACCTGGGCAAGCAAGACACTTCAATCTCTCTAAACCCGTCATTCTCTATAAAACTGGAATATCTGCCCTGAATTACTACAAGATTGAATGGAAATGGTGTTTATAAAAAGGATTATTAAAGTACTTTTTATAAAATACTGTTTTTTGATGATAAAGCAAGAAAGGTAAAATCCCTAAACCAGCAAGTCCCAACACCTCCAGGAATAGGCCAAACCTACTTCTTAGGCACCTCAAGCTAAAATTAGCTGAGACAGAGTCTCTTCTATTTTCAGTTAAAAGGGACCCTGGATCTGGGCCATGTTCCCAGGCTAGGGCTTACCCAGTGGTCAACTTCAGCCATACCAGTAGTCAATATCTAATTTTGTACTGCTGGCAAACACTTACTGTCCCTACATAGGGGTAGTTATCTTACCCCAATACTAGGCTTGGCCACCATCAAAACCCTCCCAATCTCACTGCCCACCATCCTGGAAGGTATGCTCAACTTCAAGTCATAACTGAACTTTTTTTTTTGCCTCGTGATTTAGAATAAACACTTTTATTATCAAAGAGTTTCAGTTTTCTCATTTTAAATGTAGGTTATTAATCATTCCTAGTCACAAAGTGGTAGGGTGGCTCCAGCTGGAGCACTAAACTTCCATTTGTGTCCTGGGTGCCAGGGCTCTAGGGATCAGTGTGGTCCATTCCCTAAACAGCCTTAAAAGGCCAAATTGCTATGTTAACCATTCCTTTCAGAGCAGTGTTTCGTACAAGTGACTGCAAACTGCAAAGGATCCCACAAGAGCACGAGAGGGGACAGAAATCAGGAAGGGCAAACACAGCCAAGGTGACCATACCTCAATGGGGTCTTGAAGAATGTGTAAATTATTAAATGATGTAATATAAGAAAACTTTTCTAAAGGGGGGGAGGGAGTACAAAAAAATAGGTCTTTTTTGTAAAACAGACAATGTTTTTGTTTTCAGGTAAATTGCTGGAAAAGGGTAGCCGATTGTAATCTAGTGTCTGGACAAAAAGCCAGACTTGACGAGTAAAACAAAATTTACCACGAGAGGGATGGTGAAGTTGGGACTTCATGCAGATGCCTGCCCTCTTCCCCCAGCTCTGACCCTAAACTACTGCAAACTGAGTGGATCTACACAGTAGCTCCTTCTTCTCCAAGAACACAGGACCACCAAGCTTTGCAAAAATCTTCAAATGTTATGTAAGCCTAAGTCTATTGCAGCATAGCAGTTAATAGTTTGTGCTCCCCAAGTGGATTCTGTGAATTCAAATTCTGGCTCTAGTACTTGTAGGGCAAGTTGCTTAACTTCAATTTACTTAGCCCCTCATATTTAAAATGGTGACAACATTACCTCCCTTCTTAGAACTGTTAGGAATCAAAGTAGTAACACATGTAAAGTGCTCAACAATGCTGGTGATTATTATTTTACCATGATTATACTGGAAGAGTTCAATCAAAACATACAAAACTAACCCTTCCTATCCCTTCCTCTTTCCTTCACTTTGAGGTCCCAGAGATTGAACACAGGACCTCGTACATGGGAAGCAGGCACTCAACCACTTGAGCTATATCTGCTCCCCTTTCCTTTTTTTTTTTTTTTTTTTTGAGGTAGCAGATTCGGGGATTGAACCGGGGCCATGTATGCTGGAGGCCAGTGCTCAACCACTGAGCCACAACAGTTCTCCTGAGTTGGCTTCTATGGCAGTGTGGCATTGTTTATGAATTCCAAAAATAAATACTGGATTATGTTTGTAAACTAGTCTGTACCTGGGCATGATTAAATTATGATTAGGGCTTTGATTAGGTCACAACAGTAGAATGTTGAGACCCTATGCCCTTGGTGGGCAGGGACTCACAGAGAAAACTACATGGCAGAGAAGAGTTGGAGTTTTGATGCTGAGTTTTGAACTGGAGCCCAGGAAGTGAACACAGAGGAAGAGAGACAACTCCTTAGACACAGCAGAAGCCCTGGGGAGAGAGACAAAGCCACTTGCCTGACAGTCTACAGCTGGCCTTGTGGCGAGAGCACAGCAGCTGAGCCCGGAAAGAAAGAGCCCCAGAAGAGAGGAACCCAAGAAGCCTGAACGCTTGGTAGACATCAGCAGCCATCTGGCCCCAACACGTGGCAAGACTTTGTTGAGGGAAGTAATTTATGCTTTATGGCCTGCTAACCGTAAGCTTATACCCCAAATAAATACCCTTTATAAAAGCCAATAGATTTCTGGTATTTTGCATGAGCATGCCTTTGGCTGACTAATACAGCTCCCTTGTCTGTTTGCTCGTTGTTTTTGTTTGTTTTTGTTTTTTAAAGATTTTATTTATTTATTCATTCATCCCCCCCTTGCTGCTTGTGCTCGCTGGGTCAGTTAACCACGCCGTGCGGGCGGGCCCGCCCCCACCAGGAGGCCCCGGGAACCGAACCCAGGGCCCCCCACATGGTAAACGGGAGCCCCACTGATTGAGCCACAGCCGCTTCCCATGCTCGTTTTTTTCCCTCGTTGTTTGCTCTCTTTAGGAGGCACCAGGAACTGAATCCAGGACTTCCCATGTAGGAGGCGGGCACTCAACTGCTTGAGCCATACCTGCTCCGTTTCCTTCACTTTTGAATGTGTCATATGGAACCAGTAATTTCTCCATAGGTTCTTTTTAAATATTTTTTTATTTTTTTATTTTTTTTATTTTTTTTAAAAGAAACTTTCGATTATATAAATGTTACACAAAATATATAGGGGATTCTCATATGCCCCAACTCCTCCCTCTCCTCACAATTCCCCACATTAACAACATCTTTCATTAGTGTGGTACATGTTACAATTGATGAACACAAATTGAAGCATTGCTAACCAATGTACTATAGTTTACATTATAGTTTACGCTCTGTCCCACACAATTTTGTTATGTCAAAATATATAATGGTCTGGGTCCATAATTGCAATATCATGCAGGACAATTCCAATGTCCAGAAAATGCCCCCATGTTATACCTATTCCCTCCCCCTCCCCTCAGAACCTCTGGTGGCCACCACCTTTATATCAATGACAAAAGTTTTTCCATTGCTAGAATAGTAAGTCTATAATAGAAAAATAATAAGTCTATTTTACTCCACTGTTCATTCCTCTATCTTGAGAATTTGGGGATGGCGATGCCACTCTGTTTCTAACTGAGAGGTGGCTTAGGTTCTTATTTCCAGGACACTTCCAAATCCCTCAACCCCAATGACCAATTAATTTACTACTTCACTCCTGATTCTTCCCATTATCTTGCCGTTTCTCTCTCCAAGTGAAGATTTCTTTACCCTTACCTCCCTCTGATGTTTTCTTTCCCAGTTTGAGAAAACACAAATACAGATTTGTAAAGATAAGAATGAACTGTGTGGGAACATTTTCCTAAGTTTTGAAATGCAAATTACAGTCATGGTTATGACTGTAACAAAAAATGTATCAAGTCAATTTCCCCTACCACTTCACGATTTCACACCTATATTGAAGGAGAGGATAGACACAGTTTGTCATTGATATTAGATTGGTGCAAAAGGAATTGCAGTTTCGGACCATGAATTTCAAAACATTAGAACTAGTCTCAAACACATCTTTATTAATTAAAATGGAAACCATTAAAATCAATATTTTTGCCAATAAGAAATAAATTTATTTATTCCTGTAGTGTAAAAATCCATGCTTCAGGATTCGATGAACTCTTGGAAAGCATTTTCTGCACCCTGCTGGTTGCGGAAGCATTTTCCCTGAAAAAGTTGTCGAGATGCTTGAGGAAAGGGTAGTCGGTTGATGAGAGGTCAGGTGAATATGGCGGATGAGGCAAAACTTCATAGCCCAATTCGTTCAATTTTTGAAGCCTTGGTTGTGCAACGTGAGGTCGGGCATTGTCGTGAAGAAGAATTGCGCCCTTTCTGTTGACCAATGCCAGAATGCAGGCATTGCAGTTTTTAGTGCATCTCATCAATTTGCTGAGCATACTTCTCAGATATAATGGTTTCACCGGGATTCAGAAAGCTGTATGGGATCAGACCAGCAGCAGACCACCAAACAGTGACCATGACCTTTTTTTGGTGCAAGTTTGGCTTTGCGAAGTGCTTTGGAGCTTCATCTCGGTCCAACCACCGAGCTAGTTGATGCTGGTTGTCGTATAAAATCCACTTTTCGTGGCACATCATAATCCAATCGAGAAATGGTTCGTTGTTGTTGCGTATAAGGGAAGACGACACTTCAAAACAACGATTTTTTTTTTTCGGTCAGCTCATGAGACACCCAGTTATCGAGCTTTTTTCACCTTTCCAATTTGCTTCAAATGCCGAATGACCGTAGAATGGTTGACCTTAGGTTCGGCAACTTCTCATGTAGTTCTAAGAGGATCAGCTTCGATGATTGCGCTCAATTGGTCACTGTCAACTTCTGATGGCCGGCCAGTACGCTCATTTTCAAGGCTCTCATCTCCTTTGCAAAACTTCTTGAATCACCACTGCACTGTACGTTCATTAGTGGTTCCTGACCAAATGTGCTGTTGATGTTGCAGTTGTCTCCACTGCTTTATGACCCATTTTTAACTCCAAAAAGAAAATTGCTCAAATTTGCTTTTTGTCTAACATCATTTCCATAGTCCAAAATAAATATAAAATTAACAGGAAATAGTAAGTTATTAACAAAAAAATATAAAGCGAGAAATGCACATTAAAATGATGTATAACATGACCACATTTATTTAATAATGTATTTGAAGATCAAAAGGCAACTTTCAATGTAATACCGCAATTACTTTGAACCTAATAATATGACAGTTTGAAAAAAGGATCACTGGTTGAGTGTGTATCACCTTATATATTAATATCAACCCAAAGTTGAGGGCCAGAATGTGTGGCACACAGTAATGAATTTGATCACACCCTGGCTAACATTTGCTACAAAAATTTGAAGTAAGTTAAAGCTATTAAAGCTCCTTTGACAGAGGGTAGAAATACAATAAATGGGTGAGTCTGTGACAGCCTTGAACTTGGAGTCAAAAGGAATACGAGAAATTTAAGATAATTGCAAATTCCTACACTTCAGGTCAAGCAATTATCTGCACAATGAATGAAACCTACCTTCAAAACAGTTTGCATGACCAAGGTCCTAATTGATTGCAAGCTTTCTCTAAGTCAGCAAGACAATAAACCAAAAAACAAAACAAAGCAAAAAACTACACCTGCCAGAGTTCAATTACAGCAGGGTCCAAAACAAAGAGTGCAACTTGGAATGTGGTAATGATCAAACCACTTTTGCCCAAGCCTGTTCACTTCTGGGTGCCACATCCCAGAGGGCGAACAGCATGATGAGTAATCAGGGAAAAGAGAACCAGAGGGTGAGAAATAGAAAAGGAAGAGCTGAAAGGGGGGAGGGGGGAGTCAATAGTCATCAAGAGGTAGCTTTATAATTTGTAAATCCGAAAGACACGATTAAGATCAGTGATTTCATGTTCCAGGAAGGGTCAAATCAGAGAAAAGCTTTTTAATTAGCTAAGCCAGCCCACCTTATGAGTCAAAGCTGGAAGATTTCATGTTAAAAGCTGGGTTAGAAGAGGTTGAACCAGATAACCTCTACATTCCTATCATATAAAAGTTTATTTCCTGATAGTTATCCAATTTTTAAAAAATCTCCAAAGGCTAAGCAGGCCGCCCATAGGTAAATAAGACACATTTAGAAATTGGCTTTTTTGTGGTTAGTCGAAAATTCACATCAAATTTGTCAGGAAGGCACGGCTTTTAGAAGACAGTTCAAAAAGATATTTTTAAAAACTGGATTCTTTTGTAACTTCACTTGCTTCAGCCATAAGGACCATGATTGGTCTGGGGACAGAAAAAAGGGAGAAGGAAATTACAGTTCTTTGGCAATGCTCTTCTAAAATGTAACAAGAAACAAGTTATTTCTAAAATCGAAATTCTCTTGCTCAGACTACAGTTAAGTTCAATGAACAATGACCAGCCTTCCAAAAGGCCTCCGAGTCACCTATGACCCCGGAGTCGTCCTGACCCTACAGGAGCTGGAGCGACGGGCGTGACCCGTTGACAGTGACGCTTCGGGCCTAGAGGACTTCTGACCCGTTGCTAAGACTGCGGGTGTGGGAGATGGTCGCACCCTCGACGAAACTTCGGTGTGTGTGGTAAACAGCGGCCCCGCGGAACAACATCGAGCGCTGTCCAGCCTGCGGCCCGACGTGGTGGCGGCGGGAGAGCCCCGCGCTTTTCTCGCGGCACCGCCCTCGGCCGGTGGCGCGCGCTCGCCCGGCCCTCCCTCCGACTCTGCAGAGTCTGCGGCCGCCAGCCTCCCCCACGCACCCGTCCCTTCGCCCGCACCCCGGCTCGGCGGGCGGCGGGGTCACCTCCCGGCCCTGCGGAAGGCGCGCGGCGCACTGCGACGCCCGCCACCGCCGCGCACGCGCGGCCTCCTCCGCAGTGTGCACCCCCGCGGGGGCGTGGGGCCAGCGGCCGCGGCAGAGGCCGGAGGCTTCCGGGGGGGAGGGAGGGGGCGCGGGCGTGTGCGCGCGCAGCCGGCCCCACGTGTCCCTGCGGCCCCGGGGAATGTGGGTCAGCGAGCCGAGCGGCCTCACGTGTCCCCGCCCGCCGCCGCCGCCGCCGCGCCCATTATGTAATGCGCGTCACGCGGCCGCCCAGCCAACCGGCGCCCGCGGGCCGCCGAACGTAAACACAGCGCGCACGTGGCTCGCGCGGCCCGGCCATGTGAGGGGGGGGCCGCGCGGCGGCGCTGCGGGGCCGCAGGGGGGCGGGCGCGGGGAGGCCCCGGGGGCGCTGCGGGCCGGGCC
>JAKSZT010054202.1:7919329-7940535 GCA_026826555.1 Tolypeutes matacus | reverse complement strand
GCGCTGCGGGCCGGGCCGCGGGCGGACGTAGAGCGCGCAGCGGCCCCCCGCGCCCCGCCGGCCCCCGGAGAGCCCCCCGCCGCCGCTCCCCGGGGTCCCGGTGGGCTCCGCGCGCCTCCCTCGGCGTCCCTCCCGCGCCGCAGCCCGGCTCTTACCCGCGTTCACCTCCATAGCGCCCTCGGGGAGGGCGCTGAGCCTGCCCGCTTCCCTCAGGAGCGCCGCGCCGCCCGGGGCCGGGGGCGGCGGTGGGCGCGGGGCCCCCTCATGGGCAGGGCGGGCGAGGCGCCCGGGGGACCCGCGGCCGGAGAGCGGGCTGCAGCGGGCGAGGGCGGCGGGCGGCGGGGCCCCTGACAACAAAAGCGGCGGCGGCGGCGGCGGCGGCTTCCCCAGCAGCGCTCGGCGGCGGCGAGGGCGGCCGACTGGGACGGCGCCGCGACCATGTGACCCGCGCACACACCCCTCCGCCCGCCCCGAGGCGGTGCAGCGCCGGCTCCGCCCCGCGCCTCGCCCGCCTTCCTTCCCTCCTGCTCCTCCCGCCTCTCCTCAGCCTTCCTGCGGGTCCCGGTCCCCCACCCCGCGCCCCTCCTGCCCTTGCCCCTCAGCCCTTCCCGCCAGGCCGGGAGCCCACCCCACGTGGCCTTCCTCAGGCCTGCCCCCCACCCCAGGGACACCTGAGGTCACCTGGGACGGTCACCCAGAGCCCTCACACCAGGCAGACGTGCTCTCCAGTTGGCCCAAGCCCCACATCCCGCTCTCCCACCCCACCGACCTCTGCAGGCTGAGACCCTGAGGGTACAGCCCTTTCTCTTCCTTCCTCACGCCCTCCAGCAGGGCTTCTTAACAAGGGGTCCCTGAGCTTGAGTTGAAATTCAAGGAAACATCCTTCTTGTGGGGACGTGTTGGTGCGGTGTGATGTATTTATTCAATAATACACGGGATAGTGTGGACTTAGGAAGGGGTCCGTGGTCGTCACCTGACTGGCAGAGGGGTCCATGGAACAAAAAGATTAAGAACCCCTGCTCTGGATGAGCTCATCCAATCCCATAGTTTAAATAGAGCTATGTTCTGATGACACCCAAATTTACATGTCCTGCTTGAGACCTCTCCTTGGAACTCCAGATTCGTGCATCCTGCAGCCCATTTGAGTATGCGCCCTTGGGAGACCCGCAGTCATCTCCAATTTAAGGTGTAGACAAGTGTATGTATGTGTCAAAACTCAGCGAATGTACCATGAGACTCGTGCATTTCACCTTTATGTAAATTTTACATCAAAGGAGAAAAACTGGAAAGAAATGGCTTGAGTCCAGAGCTATTTAGAGGGAAGTGCAGTAATGTCTGAGATTTACTTGGAAATGTTATACAAGAGTAAGATGGATAGGTGTGGATGGATAGAGGCATGGATAGAAGCATAGTAAGGTGTTAATTGTAGAATTTAGGTGGTGGATCTATGGTATATATTGTAAAATTCTTAGCAGTTTGCACTTTGAAAATGTTCAGTTTAAAATGCTGGGGGAAATGTAACCTGTAAGATATTTTTACGTGTGCAACACTCCCTCTTCTCCCCCCATCCCCACACATTCAAGTTCCTTACTTATCTCAGTCTTTACTATTTCAGTACATCCGCCAGCTACTAAAGCCAGTAAATCGGGTCGTGCCCCTGTCCCCGTCCCCCGCCCCCCAACACACACACTTCTTATACCCCATTCAATCCATTAACACGGCTGAGCTATTCTGCCTTCTAAATGTCCCCAACTCCTATGCTTTCCACCATCGGCATTGCTGTTACTCTAGACCAAACCATCATCTCTAGCCTGAGCTACTGCAGTAGTTCCCTAACCAGGTGACTGCACTTTGTGTCCACTTACAGTCACTTTTTGGGGGCAGAATGCTATTTTTAAAAATGTAAATGGAAGCTGATACTCTGCTCAAAACCCTCCAATGTCTTCCTATTGCACTTTGGGGGATGAGGAAAAAAAAAAAAAAAAAAAAAAAAAAACCATGCCTTACCCTGGTGTTAGGTGGTGCTTCTCTCTCCAGCAGCCCTCCTGCCCCCTAACCCCTCTCACCACAGCGCTCTAACCACAGTGGTCTGCCTTCCTCTCCTGCCTCAGGCTCTTCTGACCCCCTGTGATGCTGAGGCAAGAATTCCAGGTCACACTTTGTAGCTGGCTTTTTCATTTTATACATCAACTGCCATCCACTCTTCACAGGTAAAATGTGGCTAAAATGAAGCCATGGAAACAGAAAAGAAATCCTAAAAGAGGCTACCGCCAGGAAGAATGGAAGTGAAAAGCCATTGCAAGTAAATAAGACCTTCTCTTGCACAATAATGCCTATGAAATAAAAGCTGTCTATTAGCCTCGGGTTTTTAAAAGACTGCCTCTTTCCTATGAAGTTTAGTGGCTAACTTTCAGAGGACAGAGAGCTATAACCCGGGTTAGTGACTAGCCACACAAGTGGCCACTGGAAACTCTATGATCTCTTCAGTGCCAGAGGCTGCTGAGGGGTTCGACAATCCCCAGGGTGCAGGAGCTACAGTTGAAATTGCCCTCTGCTGTCCTTCCAAGGAGCTTCACTTATTAACTCTGTGGTGATAGGGGCTCAGTCTGTTGGGATTCTCAGGCTATTCAAATCACACTTTCCACCTACTCCATGCTCCTCATTCCTCTGCCCAAAGTAATAACTCTGTAAAGTCACTGTGTCTTCAAAAGTTTTCTGTTTAAAAATCAAATTATACCCTGGGAAAGCTACCTCACTAACCTTTATTTGCAAGTATCAACAGGCTCTAAGAAACTGAACAAAGGTCAGGCCACTCTGATATGGATAAGGAGGAAAGAACCTAAAGATTAGAATTCTTTAATCCCAAACTCAAGTACAATAGGTCAAATGGAGCACTGCATGTGGGGACCTGGATGAAGGAGAGATATTAGGGGAAAAAAGACAACGTGTTTTAAAGATAAGGCCAATTTTAAAACGTTAAGGTCATTCCTCATTTTTAAAATGTTCTAGTGGATTCTGCTGGTTCCCAAAATGACACAAACATTCCACTTAAACTTTGCGTTTCCTATGCTCTAGGTCAGCAGTACTCAAAACATTTTCATCCCAAGACCCCTTTATACTCTTAGGAATATATTTTTTTAACTTTATTTTGTATATTTAATAATTGAAAATATAAACAATTAAAAACTAAAAAGTAAACACAGATGAATAAATATATACATTTCTCAAATGTAATGGATGCATATAATTTTTTTTTTGAATCAAACAATATGTTACACAATATATTTGGTTCATGGTAACGCATTCATACAGTATTTGTCCTCTTGTGTCTGGCTTGCTTCATTCAACCTAATGTCCTCCAGGTTCATCCATGTAGCCATATGCTTTACGACTTTATTTCTTCTTACGTCTGCATAATATTCCATCGTATGAATAGACCACAGTTTGTTTATCCTTTCGTCTGTTGATGGACACCTGGGTTGTTTCCAAGTTTTGGCAATGGAGAATAATGTGGCTATGAACATCGGTGTGCAGATGTCTGTTCGTGTCACTGCTCTCAGTTCTTCTGGGTATATACCCAGTAGTGGTATTTTCAGGGTCACGTGGCAAGTCTATATTCAACTTCTTTAGGAACTGTCAAACAGTCCTCCACAGTGGCTGTACCATCCTGCATTCCCACCAACAGTGAAGAAGTGTTCCTATCTCTCCACATCCTCTCCAACACTTGTTCTCTGACTTTTTAATAGTGGCCATTCTCATAGGTGTGAAATGATATCTCATTGCAGTTTTGATTTGCATTTCCCTAATCATGAGTGATGTTGAGCATTTCTTCATGTGTTTTTTTGCCATTTGTATTTCTTCTTCGGAGAAATGTCTATTCAAGTCTTTGGCCCATTTTTTAATTGGGTCATTTGTCTTTTTATTGTTGAGTTGTAACATCTCTTTATATATCCTGGATATTAAACCCTTATCAGATATGTGGTTTGCAAATATTTTTTCCCATTGAGTTGGCTGCCTTTTCACCCTTTTGACAAAGTCCTGTGAGGTGCAAAAGTATTTAGTTTTGAGGAGGTCCCATTTATCTATTTTTTTCTTTTGTTGCATGTGCTTTGGGTGTAAGGTCCAAGAAACCACCACCTACTACAAGGTCTTGAAGATGTTTCCCTACATTTTCTTCTAGTAGTTTTATGGTCCTGGCTTTTATATTTCGATCTTTGATCCATTTTGAGTTGATTCTTGTATAGGGGGTGAGATAGGGGTCCTCTTTCGTTCTTTTGGTTATAGTTATCCAGTTCTCCCAACACCATTTTTTGAAGAAACTGTTTTTCCCCATTAGCGTGGACTTGGTAGGTTTGTCAAAAACCAGTTGACTGTATAGGTGAGGGTTTATTTCTGGGTTCTCAATTCTATTCCACTTATCGATGTGTCTGTCTTTATGCCAGTACCATGCTGTTTTGACCACTGTAGCTTTGTAATATGTTTCAAGGTCAGGCAGTGAAATTCCTCCCACGTCAACTCTTCTTTTTTAGAATGCTTTTGGCTATTCTGGTGCACTTATCTTTCCAGATGAATTTGGTAATTGCCTTCTCTAATTCTGTAAAAGTAAGCTGTTCGGATTTTGATTGGTATTGCATTGAATCTTTAAATCAGTTTCGGTAAGATTGACATTTTCACGATGTTTATTCTTCCAATCCATGAACACGGAATGTCTTTCCATTTGTTTAGGTCTTTTAAAATTTCTTTTAGCATTGTTTTGTAGTTTTCTGCATATAGGTTCTGTACTTCTTTGGTTAAATTAGCTCCTAGGTATTTGAGTCTTTTTGTTGCTATTGAAAATGGAATTTTTTCACTGATTCCTCCTCAGGTTGTTCAGTACTAGTGTACAAAAACATGACTGATTTTTGCATCTTGATCTTGTATCCTGCCATTTTGCTGAACTCATTTATTCGTTCAAGTAGCTTTGTCGTGGATATTTCAGGATTTTCTAAGTACAGGATCATGTCATCCACAAACAATGAGAGTTTTACTTCCTCTTTTCCTACTTGGACAACTTTAATTTTTTTTTCTTGTATAATTGCCCTAGCTAAAACTTCTAGTACAATGTTGAATAACAATGGTGACAGTGGGCATCCTTGTCTTGTTCCTGATCTTAGAGGGAAAGCTTTCTTCCTTTCCCCATTGAGTATGATGTTGGCTGTGGGTTTTTCATATATGCCTTTTATCATATTGAAGAATTTTCCTTTTATTCCTGTCTTTTGAACTGTTTTTACCAAAAAAAGGATGCTGGATTTTGTCAAATGCCTTTTCTGCATCTATTAAGATGATCATGTGGTTTTTTTCCTTCAATTTGTTAATGTGGTGTATTACATTGATTGATTTTCTTATGCTGAACCAGCCTTGCATACCAGGAATAAATCCCACTTGGTTGTGATGTATAAGTCTTTTGATATGCTGTTGGATTCGATTTGCAAGTATTTTGTTGAGAATTTTTGCATCTCTGTTCATTAGAGAGATTGGTCTGCAATTTTCTTTTCTTGTAGAATCTTTATCTGGGTTTGGTATTGGGGTGATGTTGGCTTCATAAAATGTGTTGGGTAATTTTTCCTCCTCTCCAATTTTTTGGAAGAGTTTAAACAGGATTGGTGTTCATTCTTTTCAGAATGCTTGGTAGAATTCACCTGTGAAGCCATCTGGTCCTGGACTTTTCTTTGCTGGGATATTTTTGATGATGGATTCAATTCTCCTTAAATGTGATTGGTTTGTTAAGTTCTTGGATTTCTTGTAGCGTCAGTGTAGGTTGGTTGTGCATTTCTAGAACTTTGTCCATTTCATCTAGGTTGTCTAGTTTGTTGGCATATAGTTTCTCATAATATCCTCTTATGATTCTTTTTATTTCTGTGAGGTCATTTGTAACTCCCCCCCTTTCATTTCTGATTATATTTCTTTGCATCTTCTCTCCTTTTTTCTTTATTAGTCTAGCTAGGGTCCTGTCAATTTTATTGATCTTCTCAAAGAACCAGCTTTTGATTTTGTTGATTTTCTCTATTGTTTTCCTGTTGTCATTTTCATTTATTTCTGCTCTAGTCTTTATTGTTTCCTTCTGCTTGCGTTGGGATTTGTTTGCTGTTCTTTTTCTAGATTCTCTAGTTCAGTTAAATCTTTGAGTTTAGCTCTTTCTTGTTTTTTAATATAGGCATTTAGGGCTATAAATTTCCCTCTCAAGACGGCCTTCACTGTATCCCATAAGTTTTGATACGTTGTGTTCTCATTTTCATTTGTCTCAATATATTTACTGATTTCACTTGCAATTTCTTCTTTGACCCACCGATTATTTAGGAGTGTGTTGTTCAGTCTCCACGCATTTGCGAATTTACTTTTTTCCTGTCTATTAGTGATTTCTGGTTTCATTCCATTATGATCTGAGAAGGTGCTTTATGTAATTTCAATCTTTTTATATTTATTGAGAGCTGTATTGTGACCTAACATGTGGTCTATCCTGGAGAAAGATCCATGGGCACTGGAGAAGAATGTGTAAACCGCTGAGTTTGGATGCACTGTTCTGTATATGTCTGTTAGGTCTAACTTGTTTATCATATTGTTGAAGTTCTCTGTTTCCTTGTTAATCTTCTATCTAGTTGTTCTATCTAATGATGTGAGAGGGGTGTTGAAGTCTCCAAAGATTATTGTAGAAATGTCTATTTCTCCCTTCAGTTTTGCCAGAGTTTGTCTCATATAATTTTGGGCACCCTGGCTAGGTGCGTAGATATTTATGACTGTTATATCTTCCTGGAGGATCATCCCTTTTATTAATATATAATGGCCTTCCGCATCTCTTATCACTTTTTTGCACTTAAGGTCTGTTTTGTCTGATATTAGTATAGCTACCCCTGCTCTTTTCTGGTTACTATTTGCATGGAGTACCTTTTTCCAACCTTTCACTTTCAGCCGGTTTGTATCCCTGGGTCTGAGGTGAGTTTTTTGTAAGCAGCATATGGATGGCTCATGTTTTTTTTATCGATTCTATCAGCCTGTATCTTTTGATTGGGGAATTTAGTCCATTCATATTCAATTATATTACTGTAAATGCACTATTTACTTCCTCCATTTTATTCTTTGATTTTCATATGTCATCTTGTTTTTGTCTCTCTTTTTACTCTTTTGGTTATCCTTTCTGCTATTCTTTCTTTTATACTCTCCTCCAAGCCTCTCTCTCCTGTCTTTTTCTTTCAGGTTCTAAGGCTTCCTTTAATATTTCCTGCAAAGGTGGATTCTCTTTTGCAAACTCTCCTAGTTTCTGTTTGTTTGTGAATATTTTATACTCACCTTCATATTTGAAGGACAGTTTTGCTGGATAAAGAATTCTCGGCTGGCAGTTTTTCTCTTTCAGTTTCCTAATTGTATCATACCACTGTCTTCTCGCCTCCATGGTTCTGAATAGAAATCTGCACTAAGTCTTACTGGACGTCCCTTGTATGTGACGGTTTTCTTCTCCCTTGCTGCTCTGAGAATTTTCTCTTTTTCTCTGACATTTGACATTCTGAGTAATAAGTGTTTTGGAGTAGATCTATTCAGTTTTATTCTGATTGGGGTATGGTGTGCTTCTTGGACATGAAAGTTCATTTCTTTCATGAGAGTTGGGAAATTTTCAGCTATTATTTCCTCAAATACTCTTTCTGCCCCCTTTCCCTTCTCTTCTCCTTCTGGAACTCCCAGACACATATGTTGTTGCATTTTGTGTTGTCATTCAACTCTCTGAGCTCCTGCTCATTTTTTTCCATTCTTTTCTCTCTGTGTTCTTTTCTCTCTTCAATTTTAGTTGTTCTGTCTTCAGTATCACTTATTCTTCCTTCTGTCATTTCGTGTCTGCTGTTGTAAGCTTCAGATGTGTTTTTTATCTCACCTATTGTGTCTTTCATTCCCATGAGCTCTGTTACTTTTTGTTCAGGATTTCAAATTCTTCTTTGCACTTGTTCAATGTCTTCTTGATATCATTTATCACTTTAACCATATTGTCTTTCAACTCATTAATTTGATTTTGGAAATTTGTGCACATCTTGATGATTAGTTCTCTCAAATTCTGCATCCCTTCTGGGGCTTTGATAAATTCCTTTTCTTGGCCCATGTCTTCTATTTTCTTAGTGTGGCTTGTAATTTTTTGCTGATATCTAGGCATCTGATTAGGATGTAGTTTACTCAGATGCTTAATTTATTTCTCTTTTGGAGGGATTTAGTGAGTGGCAGGAGGTTTTGTGTTGCCACTGGTCTTTGATTCTTCACTTTACCTGGATTGTTAGGATTGTCCTGCTGGTTGCTCAAAACTGGGCACTGGGCCCAGTAATTGGTTGTAGAATCACTTCCTAGGGCCTTGGGGGGGGGAGGCTATAGAGACCAGAAAAAGCCTCTCCTACTTATTTTTAATTTTCTTCTGTGCACTTCCTTGTTCTGCCAGCAGATGGCGCTCTTTGGCAGCTCTCAGTTCAATGCCTGGTCAGAGTGTGCTTGTTGCAGTACAGACTGGATCAATGTGATAGAGCTTCCTGTCTGTAGGCTAGGAGACTTGTAATTCAAACTTTCTCTGAGACAGTTCTCTAGCCTTCTCTGGCAGCCCCCTCCCTTTTCCCAGCTAGGAAATATTTCCACTCCTTTCTGAATCCTCAACAATCAGTCCCTTTTAGAAGAGGAGAAGATTGGGAGGGCCCTATATCGTTAGCCCCTTGCCGGCTCCCAAGGCAAACAATGGCGCAGCCCTACCCAACCTGGAAGGGCTCGTGGGACACAGCAGACCCAATTTGTGGGTCAGAAGCTGAGTCAGCCTTGGGCTGTGTCCCTCTCTCTCCTCTTTCCTGGAGTGGTAGATCCCTGGAGCCCCCTTTGTCTGTAGTCACAGGCCCAGAGGCCTGAGAATTCTAAAGTGTCTTTAGTGTGGGGGATGGCAGCTGCTGGTTTCAATTCAGGGTTCTGTCGTCATGATTTCCCTCCTTTGTGCCTCTCTCCTCTGAGCGGTGTCCAGCCTTTGCCTGGTGTCCTAAACCCTAGAAAATCTTTTTCTAGGCTGTTTCACCCTGTCCTCTAGCTATTTTTCTGGAGGAGAAGAGAGTCCTATATCTTTCTAGTCAGCCATCTCTGCGGAAATCTCCTGGGTTGGCTTTTTTTTTTTTTAAGATTTGTTTTATTTATTTATTCCCCCCTTGCTGCTTGTACTTGCTGTCTGCTTTCTGTGACCATTTGTTGTGCGTTTTTCTGTGTCTGCTTCTCTCCCTTTGTTGCATCATCTTGCTGTGCTAGTTCTCCATAGACACGGGCCATCAGCTCTCCGCAGGCTCAGGCCGGCTCGCCTTCACCAGGAGGCCCCAGGAATCAAACCCGGGGCCTCCCATATGGTAGATGGGAGCCCAATCACTTGAGCCACATCCGCTTCCCTGGGTTGGCTTTTGTAATGGGAATTTATTAGGTTAAAAGCTTACAGTTCTCAGCGGCCCCGTGCGGCCCGGGCATGCCCAGTGTGGGCGCAGCGGCCCGGCCCTGGGAGAGCCCGGGTGGGAGCGGGTGGCCGAGCAGCTGAGCAGGCCCGCGGCGGGTGAGGGGCCGGGCCGGGGCCGGGGCCGGAGCTCGGGCGGCAGAGCTGCCGGGTTCTTCACCATGAGAGATTTGGGGGTGCTTCTCTGTCCTCTATGTAGTTGATAGTTTGGGTGGTGAAGAGATGGCTGACGGTGTCAAAACCTTTCTCCAGGACCTTGGCAGGGGAATCGAAGACTCCATCTGGGGTATTTGTACCATCTCAAAGCTGGATGCTCGAATCCAGCAAAAGAGAGAAGAGCAGAGTCGGAGAAGAGCAAGTAGTGTCTTGGCCCAGCGGAGAGCCCAGAGCATTGAGCAGAAGCAGGAGAGTGAACCACGTATTGTTAATAGAATTTTCCAGTGCTGTGCTTGGAACGGTGGAGTATTCTGGTTCAGTCTCCTCTTGTTTTATCGAGTGTTTATTCCTGTGCTTCAGTCAGTAACAGCACAAATTATTGGTGATCCATCACTACATGGAGATGTTTGGTCTTGGCTGGAATTCTTCCTTACGTCAATTTTCAGTGCTCTTTGGGTGCTCCCCCTGTTTGTGCTTAGCAAAGTTGTCAATGCCATTTGGTTTTAAGATATAGCTGATCTGGCATTTGAGGTGTCAGGGAGGAAGCCTCATCCTTTCCCTAGTGTCAGTAAAATAATTACTGACATGCTCTTCAACCTTTTGCTGCAGGCTCTTTTCCTCATCCAGGGGATGTTTGTGAGTCTCTTTCCCATCCATCTCGTTGGTCAGCTGGTTAGTCTCTTGCATACGTCGCTTCTCTACTCACTTTACTGCTTCGAATATCGCTGGTTCAATAAAGGAATTGAGATGCACCAGCGGCTGTCAAATATAGAAAGGAACTGGCCTTACTACTTTGGATTTGGTTTGCCCTTGGCTTTTCTCACAGCAATGCAGTCGTCATACATTAGCAGCGGCTGCCTCTTTATCTTCTTTCCTTTATTCATTATCAGCGCCAATGAAGCAAAAACCCCTGGCAAAGCACACCTTTTCCAGTTGTGCCTCTTCTCCTTGGTGGTCTTCTTAAGCAACAGACTCTTCCATAAGACAGTCTACCTGCAGTCTGCCCTGAGTAGCTCAACCGCTGCAGAAAAGTTCTCTTCACCACATCCATCGCCTGCCAAGCTGAAGGCTGCTGCAGGCCACTGAATCTCCTGCCATCCGAAGGCAGTGGTGGGATTGGAAGGCTGCAGCAGATCTTTTCCCTGTTCGCCTTCTCCTATCCAGGGAAGGCAGGACCCACTCTGCCAAGGGCCCTCTGCATATTCCCTTCCTTCTGAGGAATTGGAATTTTTGTCTCTGGTGCACGTAAGGCAGAATCTCCTGACACCCGTATGTGGATTTTTACCACCACCTTAACTATGTCTGAAAGGACCACAGGTTTTTCTGCAGCTGTTTTCTAGCATTTGCCAGCCCTTGTGCCTGGGCTGATTTGAATACTTGTTTTTCTCCCTGTGCCATTTACCCTCCTACCTCCCCGTCCTGCCTTCCACCACCTTGGATGAATGGATTTTGTAAATCTAGCTGTTGTAATTTGTGGATTTGTTATTTTTGTTTTCCTGTGAAGCACATTGGATGTGGGGGTAAAGGAGTTGCTCCTGGTCACTTCCTTTATAGCCATCATTGTCTTGTTTCTTGTAACTCAGGTTAGGTTTGGGTCTCTTGTTTCACTGCAAAAAACAAGCCTGAAGAAATGGGACAGGAGGAAAGACCTCCCGCCAGATCTGCTGGGTTTTGAGGAGTGATTTCTCTCTTCCCCTTGAAGGGGAAAAAGCTTTTTTTCACTGGTACATTTAAAGTTCCCCATGTGTGGGGAGGTACCAATTCTGGACAAGTGCCACTGCAATACAGAATGGTCAGAGAACCTAAACATTTAAACTCTGAGAGGTCTGAAATTTACTGTTGGCCACTGCCGCGTCTGTCTGGTATTTCAAAGGAATATTGGGTGCTGCGAATAGGAACTGAAGGGGTAAACTTATTAAACACATTAAACCTGTGATTGTTTGGCTTTTTCCTGTCATTTTAAGAGACTAAATGTGGGTTATAGGGTGGACAGGGTGTCAAAACAATTGTACAATTTTAAAATACCACAATTAAACATGAGCTGGTTTCCCACAAAAAAAAAAAAAGCTTACAGTTCTAAGACTGTGAAAATGTCCAAATCAAGGCATCATCAGAGATGATGAGGAATGTAACAAATGGGACAAGTCATAAACTCCATAAGAAAAGAGGTGCCTGACAGAGTTATGTATAGAAATGCATGTGGGCAGGTAGTTGAGAGCCAGCCAAGTGGGAGAATGGAGTGGAAGATAAAGTCTATACAAAGGTGTTGAAATGTGAAAGAAAGGAGCAGGTTTACTGAGCAGTGAGATCAATGTAGTTGAAACCTACATGACTATTTCATCACTGCCTGGCAGTGTAAGACACTGTGGTAGAGGCATAATGGCCCCCTAAAGATGTCCATGTCCTAATTCCCAGAACCTGTGATTATGTTATGTTTCATGGCAAAGGAGAATGAAGATTGCGATGAACTTGTTTGCTAATCACGGACCTCAAGATGAGATTATCCTGGATTGTATTGAAAGGCCCAATGTAATCACAGGATACTTTAAATGTGGATGGAGGCAGGAGGTCAGTGTCAGAGTGAGGTAGCATGAGAAAGACTCAACCAGCCATTGCTGGCTTTGAAGAGAGAGGGGGGCCACAAGCCACGGAATGCCAGCAATTCTAGAAACTGGAAAAGGCAAGAAAATAGTCAACACCTTGATTTTAGTCCAGAGACCCATTTCAAATGAACAACCTCCAAAACTGTAAAATAATAATAAATTTGTGTTGTATTTTGCCACTAAGTTTGTGGTAACTTGTTAAAACAGCAATGGAAAACTAATACAGACACCAAAAAAAAAAAAAAGCCACTCAAGTAAAATGAGGAAAGAAAAAGCAAACTAGCTGTAATTTGAGTTAATGGGCTGGTGTGTGGAAGACGGTTGGTAAGCAGTAGAGAAGCTGAATTCCACCCCTCATGAAATGTTCACTTCATACAGATCATCTTTGGTTTGCATAACTTGGGAGAAACAACCTGAAAAGCAGCGAAATCTTTAAGATCACCCTCAAGGCACAAAAGGAAAGAGTGGGTGAATTAGATGAGAGTTGGTCCTGCTGAGCAATCACCACTGGTTTACCTTGTCATTCCTTCAGGATTTGGAAAGCATTTATTACATGGATCTCTTGGACAATCTCATAGATTTTTTAAACATCTGTTAAATAATAAGTCAGATAGTCTCTGAAGACTTTTTTCTTTTTAAGCAAGGAGGGAAGAAAAAATCCCTGAAGAATGTTTTATTTCCTCAGGAAGATAGGCAAGTTGTGAATAATCACCATTGTGGTTAGCGTTAATTCTTGCAGAGTTGGTTCTTGTAGGTCAATTGGATCCCTTTCTTTGGCTTCATAAATTGAGCTGAAATAGTTCCTGCTGACCCAAGAGTGCTGGCTGCCTGCCCAGAAGTGCCACCGCTGCAGGCACTGTCTAATGAGGCAATCCACAGGGCTGATCTCAGCATAAATAAAAGTTCAAGCTGGGACTTAAATCTTTAAGTTTACAGTATGAAAGAAAAATATCCAGAGCAACTGCAACAGAATGACATCATTCAAATAACCGAATAATCCTTTTAATCATTTAAAGAACCAATATCACAAGAGACATCATTATAACAGCATTGCCCACAGCTACCTAAAATGCATGCTTCCTTCTTACTTTATATCATGATAAAACATAAGGATACAATTAAGTTTGGTGTTTAGTTTATTGGCATGGTTTGTTGGGGGTGAGGAAGGATGGGAATACATTTAAATTTTTCTTAGTAAAGATAAACTTCTGTACATATGTGACAGAAGAAAGGAATATGGAAGGATAGAAAGAAAGAAGGAAGGAGCAAATGACAAACACGTGCACACACCCTCCCCATTTCTTTTGGACTAATATGAAGTTCAATTCATTATTTTGCCATTCTTTGATGAGCTGAATTTTAAAAATCTCTTCTTTTAGATATTGTTAACATTGATATGTAAGTTAGAAAAGACCAAGAATCTCATTCTTGTAGAAATACTCATTAAGCTCTGCTATATACCATATAAAACATTTTGAAGTATTGCTTAACAGAAATTGCTAAGTACTGTGCGATACGATACTGTGTGATGGGAAACTAAAAATATTCTATTTTAGAATTTCTAGAATTTGTGGTCTTATATTTGTGACTGTGGCATACTACTAGATTTTCCTTCTTTAAATTGATGACCTGTCCTGGGAAAAACAAAAGAAGAGGTAAGGGGGAGCAGATGTAGATCAAGTGGTTGAGTGCCTGCTTCCTATGTACAAGGTCTTGGGTTCAATAACAAAACAAAGAAACAAATGGAAAAAAAAAACAAAACCCAACTCTCATTGAAGAGCGGATGTAGCTCAGTGGTTGAGTACCTGCTTCCCATGTACGAGATCCTGGGTTCAATTCCCAGTACCTCCTAAAAGCAAAAAAAAATAGGTCAGGACAGGACAAAACAACAACAAAGGAGATTGCTTCCAGCAATGAAAGAAGTCTCCTCATCCAATCTGTTGAAGGCTTAAACTGATAATTTCAGCAGTAAGAAAGATTTTCTATTTCTAGTCCAGACAGACAGCTTCTCCTAGGGAATTCATCATCACTGTCATTGAGTTTCAAAATTGCAGCCTGCCCTGTGGAATTCTGACTTGCCATAGAGCGGGGTTTCTCAACAGCAGTGTTATTGGCATTTAAAAAACAACAACAATTTATTGAAGTCTATTATTCATACATGAGCATACATAGACTATAAGTGTTCAGTAAACATTGTGAACTTAAAAAAGAAACATGCATAACTTCACACAGGGCTCCCACACATCACCCCACACATCACCCCACCATAAATACTTTGCATTGTTGTGAAAATTTGTTAACAAATTATGAAAGAGCATCATCAAAGTATTACTACTAACTATAGTCCGTATCTTACTCCCCTATTTTTCCTCCCCCCAAGGATTTATTTATTTATTTATTTATTTATTTTTATCCATTTTTACCACCACCACCCCCTTTTTGCTGTTTTTGTGTCCATTCTCTGGGCAACTGTGTTCACTTCCTGCCCTCTCTTCTCATTCTTCTCCTCCTGTCTTCATTGGGATTCTATCCTCAGAACCTCCAATGTGGGCGAGAGCTGTCCTACCGCCTGCGCCACCTTAGTTCCTGGAGTTTTGGCATGTCTTGTCTTGGCTCTCCCCTGTGTCACTCTCCTGTTACGTCATCACCTTGCTGCGTGGCTCGTGGGGCCTGGCGGCGCACTCATGTGCAGGGCCTGGGGGGCTCACCCACTTGTGGGGCCTGGGGGGCTCACCTGTTTTCAGGGCCTGATGACGCACCTGCACATGGGGACTAGTAGCCCACATGCCTTCTATATCGTTCCTTTTTTTTTTTTTTTTAATCTTTACTGGGAGGTTCCGGGGATCGTACCCAGGTCCCTCCATATGGGAGATGGACACCCAATCATTTGAGCCATATCTGTCCCCCTGCTATATCTCCCAAGGTTGACCAAAGACATCTAGAGTTACAGTCTTTTCCCATACAGGATGGTCATATGATAAATCAGGCTTGGTTTATCACCAGCATTCTAAAAGCCAGACCTAGGGAGAGAAACTAGGTCTGGGGACACACGCATGGTTTCTAGTATAGCGAATATTTAGCCTGCCCTGACTATCACAGAATCAGGACGGCAAGAATACTGGCATGGTATTGACATTTTGAGCTGAATACTTGTTTACTGTGGGGGCTGTCTTCTGGATTATAGGGTTTTAGCAGCATTCCTGGCCTCTACCCACTAGGTGCCAGCAACACATCCCACTCCCAGATGCAACAACCAAAAATGTTTCCAGACATTGCCAAGTGTCTCCTAGGGGGCAAAACCATTTCCACTGGGAGCCACTGGCATAGAAGTGTTCAGAAGAAATTAGCAATAGTGGGGAGAAGAACCAGAGTCCTGGAGGTCCTGGGTGGGAGAGTGACTTCTGTGTGAGATTAAATAACAAATGCAGACAGCAGAACAATACCATATTAGCTTTCTATTGCTGATAGAAACAAAGTACCACAAATGTAGTGGTTCAACAGAACTCAAAATTGTCTTACAGTTTTGGAGGTCAGAAGTTCAAATGGATCTCACTGGGCTAAAATCAAGGTGTCTGTAGGGCTGTTTTCCTTCCTGGAGGCTCTAGAGACAATCCATTTTCTTGCCTTTCCGTTTTCTAGAGGTTGTCCACATTGCTTGGCTTGTGGCCCTCTTCCATCTTCAAAGCCAGCAACGTTAGGCCGAATCCTCATGTTGCCATCTCGTCCACATCTGCCTGCTTTTCCACATTTAAAGGATTCTCGTGATTACGTTGGGCCCACCTAGAGTAATCTAGGATAGTCTCTCCATTTCAAGGTCAGTTGATGAGCAAACTTGATGCCATCTGCAAAACTTAATTCTCCTTTGCTATGTAACATAACATATTCACAGGTTCTGGGATTAGATCCTAAATATCTTTGCAGTGGGAGGGCAGCATTATTCTGCCTACCACAAATATGTATGGAATGGCCCATTGTATGTTGACCTTACTAATTCCCAACAAAGAGAAAATATCCCTGTTTTGGAGAAGCAGGAAAAAGTACATTGGAGCGCCCTAGTCCCTATTGTTTCCTGTGAGAGGTACCAGTAATCTTCGCTGCCAGTTCTCTTTCTAAAACAATAGAAGTTATTTGGTGGCAGTTAATTATATAAGGTGGGATTGTTTTGTTAACAAACTATCCTTCAGGTCATGAAATCACAAGTTAAAACAGGGACCTCTGGATATCATCTAATATAGCAGTTAAAGCAAATGACTGATTTCATTGTGTAATTTCCTTGTTTATTGAATGCACTTTTCTTGAGTCCCATTTTCCGGGTGGTCTCACAATAACAATCGTTTACGTCTGCCTTCCTGTGACTAACTCAAACCCCTTGCAAACTCTGTCATATCCATAATCTCTTCTGACACTTCCATTTAGCTGTGCATTTTCAGGTCCATAAATGCATCTCATTAGAAAGAGAATTAAGGCGTCCAAGCCTTGTTCCTTCCTAACCATCTGTAGTCAGTTGGCTTTGAGATAATATAGCTTACAGAGGTTCTTATGACTCTCCTGTCAAAGTCAACCTCTCCATTCACCTCAAAAAACAGTACCAGGCCCTCCTGTCTAATAAGCATCCTGGCACTGGACAGACTTGATAAAATACCCCGTCTCTGCCCAGTTCCCAGGAGTAGGAAAAAGGACAGTCTTTGGGGCAAGGAACCAACAGCCAATTCCATGTATCTGAACTCACTGATTGGTTGCGGTCAAGAAGACAAATTTGGGTCTTATGACCCTTTGCTACTTCCTGAAACCCATTCTCTTTCCTGCCTGTCTTCCTGCCCCCCTTCCCATCCCTCCCTTCCATTAATATTCATTGAGCATGGAAGTGAACAAAACAGAAAAAAACCTAACTGCATCAAGCTTAAAACCTTGGGCTGGGGTGGGGGGACAGGGGGTGTGTGGCTAAATAAATAATAAATCATAAGTAAAACATAGAGAATGCAAGATGGTGATACTACAGAGAAAAATTAAGCAAGGAAGGAGGAAGAGGAAATGCCAAGGGTGAGGGAATTTGAAATTTAAAAAAAAGGGAGAGCCTAATCAAGAACGTGGTGTATGAGCTAAGACCCCAAGGAGATGAGGGATCAAGTCTCGTCTATATTTGGGGGATGAGCATCCCAGTAGAGAGGCTAGCCATTGTAAAGACTCCAAAGCTGTTGCATGCTTAATGGAATTCAAGGAACAGCAAGGAGGCCTGTGTGACTGCAGAAGCCCGAACAAGGAGAAATGTAGTAGGAAAGGAGATCAGAGAGGCAGCAAAACACCAGATCACCAAGGGGGTGATTCTTAAAGGCAGTGGTTACTCTGTCTCAGGGGAATTTTAAAATTGGTGGAGGGGGGTGAGTTTGGTTTTTTTGTTTTGTTTTGTTTTTAGTATTCAGAAAGATACACAGATGGACACAAATTAGTTAAATGACATCGTCAAGTCTCCTTATCAATGAAGAAAATGTAGAAGAAAGGAAAAAATGCTTAATCATATTCACCTCTCACAAAATGAAACCCAGTTTCTTTTTCTCTTTTTCTGACTGTCACAATGATTGTGGGGGAATGGGGTGCTACTGGCATTTCGTGCGTAGTGGCCAGAGATGCAAGAAATCCTGCAAATGTGTGGACCAGTCCCACTCAATGGGAAATTGTCTTGTGTTCAACACTTTCAAATGTCTTGCCAGTCATGCACAGAAGAGGGGGAATATCTAGTATGTGAGCTTAGAACTCAACTTCATTTCACATATAAAGTGTTTTTTGCACAGTTTTAATAAACTCTAGGAATGTAACTACTTTGTGAATGAAAGGAAGGTTGTTTGTTTTGTTTGGAGCTAACCAAGAGTTTTTATTTTTTGTTTTTTATTTTATTTTTTACCGGGAGTTTTTAAAGAAAAAAAGTGGCTCCTGGCAACACTGTTCGTGGTATTTGAGTTGCTGTAGCACATACACCTGGTTCCAGCTGTTATGACAGTACTTTTGCATACAGGTCTAAGCACTATGCTATGGCCTCTGGTGTGGTCGTCCCCAAAAGCTTACATATTGAAATACATATTCTTTTATTATAGATGACTTTTATTTCTTCTTTCTGTTACAGTTTGGGCATTACATTGAATTTTTTTTTTTTTTAGGAGGTACCAGGAATTGAACCCGGGACCTCGTACATGTGAAGCAGGCACTCAACCACTGAGCTACACCTGCTCCCCTATGTTTGAATTTCCTGAAATTATATTTAGGTTAGTTGTTATCTGTAAATTTCATTTCATAATAGTAAAAAGGACGTTATCAATTCATATGATAAAAACAGAGTGTTGGGCCCTGTGATGGTTAGGTTTACATGTCAATGGTGCCCAGTTGTCTGGCCGAGCAAGCACTGGCCTAATTGTTACTGTGAGGACATTTTGTGTCCTTAAATCATCAGTAAATTGATTGCCTCTATGTCTGATTATATTTACAGTCACCTGAGGAGACTGCCTTCAGCAATGAGAGATCTCGTCCAATAAGTTGAAGGCCTTAAAAGGCAAAGGGATGATTTCAGCAGTCAGAAGAGAAAATTTCCATCTCTACTCCAGCCAGCCAGATTCTCCCGGACAATTCATCGAAAACCTTCCTGTTTTCCTGGCTTGCAGCCTGCCCTACAAAATTTGAACTTGTACAAGTTTATAAAATCTCATAATATTTACAGATATCTCATGCCTGTTCTGTTTCCCTAGAGAGAACCCTGACGAATACAGCTACTTTCACCCCAAAAGTAGGGTGGAAAAGGCTAGAATTTGGGGACTGGTAAGCCTTTGCAAGAATTTTATCTCTTACTCTGAGGTTGAAAGTTATTGGAGAGTTCTGAGCAAAAGAGTGCCATGAGCTCACTTGTTTCAGAAGAACATCACTCCTGCTGCTGCGTGACGAGCAGACTGCGGGAGATTCCAACCCAAAGCGTAGAGTGTTTAGCAGGACCCTCATCTGTGCTACCTGATGGACCTGGACCCCTACATATTTGTTCCTCTAGCCCTCCAAAGCTGTCAAGAGTGTTGCTCAGCCTCTCTCAGACCCTCAGCTACCCCTTCCAGAACCAGCAAATACCCCAAGGAGCAAAGCAGCCCCTAATGCTGTTCCTTCTCTGGACTCACCATGCTCTCCTGGATCTGGGTTCAGTAATTCTTCACTGCCTGTTAGCTCCCCAGTGCCTTTAAGTAGACCTTTTAAAATATAATTTGTTCTGCCTTTTCAGTTGTCCTCAGAGAGAGAGAGAGAGAGAGAGGGAGAGAAAGAGTTTGTCCAGATTACCTAGTTCACGATTACAAGAAGTACAAGTCCTGTAATTTTTTTTCAACAATAAAAAAAAAAGACCAGAAGAAAATATAACAAAATGTTAACCTGGTTCTCTCTGAGTGGTGAAATTCAGGTAATTAAAAAATTTTCTGTATTTTCCAAATTTCCTGAAATTAAAAAAAAGAGCTCTTGTTAGCATTATACTTAAGATGTTGGAAAGTCCCACAAAATTATAAGCACATTTAAATATAGAAATAATCCTTAGAGATAGTCTAAAATATGACTTCTAAAGGTGATTTTAATTTAGCTTTAAATATTCCCTTAAATAATGTGAAAATTTTAAAGCTAGTAGCTACTATGCCTTAGAATATTCTTCACACTTAATTAACCACTAAGTCAAATATGTGTTTATTACTCATGCAAAGTTAAAAGTGATTTGGATGCGAATACTCTCACTATCCTGATTTTGTGATAATCAGGGTAGGCTAAACATTCGCTATATTAGAAACCATGCAGGTGTCCCCAGACCTAGTTTTTCTCCCTAGGTCTGGGTTTTAGAATGCTGGTGATAAACTAAGCCTGATTTATTATATGACCATCCTGTATGGGAAATGACTGTAACTTTGGGTATCTTTGGTCAACCTTAAGAGATATAGCAGGGGGAAGGATGTGGCTTGGGTGGTTGGTTGTCCGTCTCCCTTATGGAGGGACCTGGGTTCGATCCCTGGGACCTCCTGGTAAAAATTTAAAAAAGAAAAATGTAGAAGACTCGTGGGCCACCAGGCCCCGTGTGTGGGTGAGCCGCCAGGCCCCACAAGACATGCAGCAAGATGATGACGTAACAGGAGAGTGACACAAGGGAGAGCCAAGACAAGGCGCGCCGAATAACCAGGAACTAAGGTGGTGCAGGCAGTAGTAGGATGCCTCTCTCTCACATCGAAGGTTCCGAGGATGGAATCCCAGTGAAGACAGGAGGAGAAGGATGAGAAGACAGGACAGAAAATGGACACAGAGAGTTGCCCAGCAAATGGACACAGAAACAGCAAAAACGGGGGGACGGGGGGGGCGGGGAAGAAGGGGGTTAAACGTGGATAAAAGTAAGTAAGTAAATAAATAAATCCTTAATGTATAGGGGAGGAAGATTCGGACTATAGTTAGTAATACTTTGACGATGCTCTTTCATGATTTGTTAACAAATGTTTCACAACAATGCAGGGTGTTTGTGGGGGGATGATGTGTGGGAGCCCTGTATGATGTTATGCATGTTTGTTTTGCAAGATCATGGTGTTTACTGAACACTTATAGTTTATGTATGCTCATGTGTGAATGATATACTTCAATAAATTGTTTTTAAAAAAATACCATTAGATGACAATAAATAATTTGGCATGCTTGTGAACTGAATTTCAAGAAGAGATGATTTTGAAACTGATTTGAGGTTGGTTCTTTTATTACATTTGATTTTATTAATGGTTGGAAAATAGGTGATTAATGTCTTGAATGAAATTTTATGGGAAACATTTTTCATTAAACATAATGAAAATAACTTGTTATGAAAATAGATTAAAGATCTAATTCTTTTTTTAAAAAGTGATTTAGGACAAGCTCATAATGAACACTTTCATTTATTTTAAGAAATGTGAGAAGACTCTTTAGAACCTTTTTGCCTAATAATTACA
>JAKSZT010054202.1:7884191-7919319 GCA_026826555.1 Tolypeutes matacus | reverse complement strand
AAGAAATGTGAGAAGACTCTTTAGAACCTTTTTGCCTAATAATTACAGCATTTAGCTGATCATTAGAAAATCATTGTGTATAAGAGAAAGGACAGGGAGCAGATGTAGCTCAAGCAGTTGAGCACCTGATTCCCATATGGGAGGTCCTGGGTTCAGTTCCTGGTGCCTCCTAGAAACAAAAACGACAAACAACAAGCAAACAAATGAAAAAAACAGCTCAGGAGCTGATGTGGTTTAGTGGTTGAGCGCCGGCTTCCCACTTTACAAGGTCCTGCGTTCAATCCCTGGCCTTAGTACTTCAAAATGAAAAAAAAAAAGAGAGAGAAAGGATGTGAAATTAAATAATTATATTTCCACTAGAGGGACAGATAGATTTTGAAACACCAAAGTTAAATATTTATCTCAAACTGGTTAAGTTTTAAGAACTGTTTTAAAACATCCAAGGCTAGGTAATTAATACAAAATTGTTCACTGGTTTTATTATACTTGAAATGTTGGCCAAAGAAATGATTGATAATGAAAATGCCTTCAGGAAAAAAAAAAAACAATTAGGGAGAGGATAATGGGATAGCTGTGATTTTGTGAGACAGACATTGTTGGTGCTCAACCCAGATCCCTGTGGATCCTTTTCCCACTTCTCTGGGTCCTGGTACTGCTGTGGAAGAGGGTTGCTGTGTAAAAGTTGCCCTTTGGTTTAGGCCCTGTCCACAAGGGCAGCTGATGATCACGGGAGAGCTTGTGGCTGCATGTCATCGTGCTGCTGGAGCCCAGCTTAATGACCTTTCAAGACAAATCCAAAAATCGCCTCTTCTCTGGATGATGAAGATTTATAAAATTGGTTTTGAGGATCCAGCACTTTGGCAAAAGATGCAGGCCAAATTGAAGCCAATGGAAAACTAAAGCTTTCCTTAGACCAAAGCCTTTATTCTTGATAAGGCGTTACAGCAGCTCCTTCTTTTATACTTAGTACTGTTGGGATAAAACTCTTGTCAAAAACTTCCAAAAACCCAATATCAACCTAACAAGGGAATTTGTAAGTGGTACACCTCCAAACACTGTAGCAACAAATCCTATCCTGTTATGAAATCTATACCTTTGGTATGAAAAGTCAGGTTTCAGATGCCTCAGTTTTGTCTTCTGGGAACCCCACCCCCACCCCCCACCCCAAACACACACAAAAGAAAAGTAAGTCAAGGATTTAAATCAGCAACGTGCAATAGAACCTTCTGTGATGGCGGAAAGGCTTTCTGTGCTGTCCAATATGGTAGGCAATATGGCCATTAAGCACTTGAAATGTAGCTCATGTGACTGAGGAACTGGAATTTTTATTTAATTTGATTTAAATCTTGACAGTTGCATATGGCTAGTGACTATCATATTGGACGGAATGGGTCTAAAGTATTTTCCAGTGAGTGCACAGCTTACAGGGAAGAAGCCATGTCACAAAACAAAGTGGCAGGTGAATTGGTTGCAGTTTTGTGCAGATAACTATATCCTACCAAATGAATCAAGTTTTAGGACCTCCTGAGGATGACAAATATTTATGCAATGTTTATGTAAGATAAAGATTCTCCACTAATGGCAAGAGAAGGGGCAAATGAAAGTGGTCCGTCTTGGGTGGAGGTGCAATAAGGGAGTACATTGTCCGTAGAGAATTTAAAAAACAAATACCGACTAAAATTTTATCTGTTTTTGTCATCCTCATATGCTGGCAGTTCTGAGCAACGTCTGTGATAAAAGTACTCCTCTCTGCCTTTGTGGACTGCATGGTCCCTGGTTCCCCTTTGGAACACCAGCTGTTCTCCACAATGCCCTGGCTGTGTATAAGGACAGAAAGAAAATCAAATGATTAGAGTATGTGGTAGCTATTAGAGCTGTTGATAAATATTGAGTTTTCTGTTTCCTTCCAGGCATTTAGGAAGATTTTACTCTCACACCCTTTGAACTCAGGATAGCCATGGGACTTGCTTAAGACAGCTTCTAAGCAGAAGCTTTAAGCCAAAGTGTGCTGTGTTATACTCTTTTTGCCCTCTGCGTCAGCAGCTGGTCATGTCCCTGCAGTGGCTACTCCATCAGCCTGGTTTCTGGAGTATGAGGACCAAAATCAACCCTTAATGAATGTGTAATATGAGCAAGAAATAATCTTAATTATTTTAAGCCATTGAGTGTTGGGGTTGTTTATTACTGTTCTAATCTTGTCTGCCTAACTGAGAGAATATATCTACTAATTTGGGTTAGGAATTTCAGAATTTAAAAATACAGTCAAGAGTTTAAAACGGAAAGGATAAAATGAACAGTTGAAATTTCAAGAACTTATTCTACGTAAAGTCACCTTCACGAATCGTAAGTGCAGGGAAATGATGAAGCATAGCAGCAATGAGCTAGCAGTCATCATCCAAATTATTTAATGTAGTGATCCTTTCTGGATCACTGGCCTCCAAAGTTGCTGGCATTGTACAGGAGGCATACCAACCCTTAAATGCCTTGTAGGAAGTAACATTCCATTGTCAAAAATATCATGAACCCCTGTTTAAATGTATAAGGTCCAAGAAACATAGTTTGTGTGTCCGGGGGTGGGGGAAAGTTATGGGATGCATATAGCTTTGTCTTTGCTATATTCAGAGGTAAAATAAAGCTAGAAGGGAGCAGATGTGGCTCAAGTAGTTGAGTGCCTACTTCCCACATGGGAGGTCCTGGGTTCAGTTCCTGATGCCTCCTAAAAAAAAAAAAAAACGAGAAAAACAAATGAAAACAACTCAGGGGGCCTGTGTGGCTCAGTGGTTGAGTGCTGGCTTCCCATACATGAGGTCCCGCGTTCAATCCCTGGCCCCTGGTACCAAAACAAAACAAAACAAATAAAACAAAACAAGATAGCAATACCATTTTCCCCTATCAGATTCGCAGAGATAAAAAATTTAAAAACATCTTGGCAAGGGTGTGGGTAATCATCCTCTCACTCATTGCTGGTGGGAGTGTAAATTTGTGCCATCTCTATAGAAGACAATATGGCACTATCTATCAAAATTAGAATACAATTTTTGACCCTGCCATTCTACTTCTAGGAATTTATCCTGCAAACTAAGACGTGCAAAATATATATTTTTGTAATAGTTTAAGATTTGAAAAAATTCCTAATCATCAGTAGGGGCCACATTTAACCAATGATAGTTCATCCATACAATGGAATACCATGCAGTCACAAAGAATGAACAAGCTCTAAGATATATAATTAACATATAATATAATGGAGAAAAAACCCAATGTGTATAATATGCTATTTGGGTAAAAAGAAAAAGAAAAAATACTTACGTTTGTACATTCATAAAAACATCTACTGATGAATATCCAAAAAACTGATCACCTTGATTGTGTCCCAGGACAAACAGTGGGGCAGGGAGACTTTTACTGTAGAACTTATTTCCTTTTTTGAATTTTTTTTTTTAGGAAGTATCGGAGCTTGAACTCAGGACCTCGTACATGGGAAGCAGGTGCTCAACCACTGAGCTACATCTGCTCCCGTCCTTTTGAATTTTGAACCACATCAATGTGTTATCTAATGAGTATGTTAAATTAAGTGTAGGAGAGGGTTTGGATTCAGACAGCTACTCATTTTCTGTGGGGCCTTGAGCAAGTTGCTTCTCTGTCCTTCATTTCCTCATTGGCAAAAAGGGGTTAATAGCAGTACCTACACCTCATGGGGCTATGAGAAACCGATTACAATATTTCTCAAGAAAATTTGAATCATCAATTTTGATTTGAGTTACATGCTGCTATAGCAATATTAAAGCAAACAAGAATGGCTTGTGGAGTGGCAGGGAAAACCCCTCTAATGAGGCGACATCTGTACTCTGGGGAGCTTTTCCATCACAGAGGGCAGCAAGTGCAAAGGCATAGGACAAGAGGTTGAGTAGCAGCAAGGAGACAGGGATGAGACCAAGTGAGGCCAGCAGGACATGAGGCTACAAGGGGGTGGGAAAGTCAGGGAAGTTAGGACTTTGGTTTCCAGCACCGAGGTGCAGTGATGAACAAGATCCCTGCTGCCGGGGGGAGGACACAGCATCCAACGATGCTGACCTTTGGCCAGAAACCTTCCTAGTTAAACTTCTGGAATAGTTTTAGAATTTTTCTAATTCGTACAATGAGCAAATAATCGAGAGAAAAACTTTAATGACTAAATATTACACATTTTATTTTTCCTCAAATTATACCGACTGTTTTTGCCATCAAGTTTTGACACCTTTTTGCAGGTTATGGTACTTGGTTTACTTTAAAGCACATTAGCATTAGAAGATGCCAAGATAACAGGAACCCTATTTGTCTTAGTTTTATTACAACCCGCATACACATCAGAATGTGGTTTATTAAAATTTTCTTAGTAATAAGAGTTTAGGACACAATTGTTTTTATTTATGAAGCCTGCTAAAAATGTTTTCTGGAAATACTAAGACTTTGAGACCTCAAAAGTATAAAACTTGGCTCAGAGAAACAAGTAATCAGATTAAAAACAAACTACCTCCTATTCTTAATCCAGCAACCTCAGAATTTCAAAGAATTGGGGCAATTCCTCCTCTGTATTTCTTAAAAACACTCATACACCCTAGGAAAGAGGCCTAGCCTAGTGGAAGACATGTTGATGAAAACAAATGCAACAGAACGTGGTGGTGTGCTTAGTTAAGGTGGGTACACAGTTGATGGCCCAAGTTTGCAGATTTAAGTATCTTGAAGGTAGTTTGACTAGGGATGAGTAAACACTTCAGCCAACCTTGGAAACCATGAACCTACACTGACACCAAGAATATTTCTCAGCTGCCGTATGGAAATGGATAACGTGGGTTTATCTAAGATCATTTGTAAGGTTAGATTGGAGCAGGCAATAATGTACTTTTATAACCAATTCTTTTTCTCTTAATAAGGCCAGAGGCCTCTTAATGGTCAGAAATTACTATTACAGATAAAGAAAAATCTTGATTCAAGCAGCTTTTAATTTTCTCCTCACAAATTTGAAAGATAATAATCTAATGGCCACTGGCACCCCCACACTAGCATTCATTACTAGCTTACAAACCTTAAGGTTAGTAATTCACTTCTCGTTTACCGTCTAATGTTCAATTTCCATCAGTTCCAATACTACTGACTAGTCAAAAATTCTTGTCAATTTTCCCTCTAGCTAAACTCCAAAAAACAGCCACTTGAGAGTAAACCAGAAGAGCATTGCATCACCCCAATAAAGACATAGGTTTTCATGCACCACACAAATCTACATGAAAGAGTTAGTTTCAATGCTCCTCTTAAAGAATTTATTATACACCCATTATACCACACAGCATGGCATTTTTAAGCATGACATAGAACCCCCTAATAAGATAAAGCAAAAACAAAATTGTTTATCTTATTAGAAACACGATACACTATCACTTTATAGTCTTCAAACATTATTGCACTTTAACTTTCATAATTTGACAATATATCCATGAAACAACCTGCAGACAACTACTGTTTTAACAAAGAACACTTTTAAGTAGACACGACTGTCCTAAATTGTTTATTAGGTATGAACTTTACAAACATTACTTATATATTAGCGGTAACGGTGGAGCTGGAGAGTATTGTGCCTTCTCCAAGCTGCACGGCGAGAACCACCAATAGTGTGGTGGAACTTGTGGCCCTTTCCAAGGCCACGGCTCTTGCGGCCCGCAGACGTCAGCCCACGCATCTCCCTGTGCTTGTGGACTGGCTTGGTGATCCATTGGGTGTCAGGATTTCTTCTGATAGCTTTATGGAATGGATCAATGAGAATAACCTCAAAGAATTTGTATGTGGAATCTTCACCAACCCAGTAAGAATTCAGGACTCTCAGGGCCCCACAGTGCCGTCCAGCTCGCTCCTAGAGTGGGAAGAAAAGGCACAAGAGTTTAGCCCCTATATCTCCATAGCGGTAAATGATAAAGCCAGAATTCTGGAACTCTAGCTCTAGTTCACCACTAGACAAGAATGAGGTTGTACACGTAGCTACTCAAATATTTACTAAGTATCACCCCCAGAGACTAGCACTGTTACTTATGAAATAAAAAAACCCAGCAACAACTTCCTAATGTAACATGGTAGACTTGCTGGATAACACACAAACATAGATTTTTTTTTTTTTTTTACCGGGAGGTACCGGGGATCGAACCCCGGTCTCTCCATATGGTAGACGGACGCCGAACCTCTTGAGCCACATCCGTTTCCCCATACTTAGATTTGAAACACATCATAACCCCTCCCTAAGACATGGATATGTACCATTATCAGGCTAAGAAAACCGATTCTGGAAACTTATATTTTTCTAATATAATTGAGGGAGGTTGGCAAACCTTTCTAGGAAGGGCCAGAAAATATTTTAGGCTTTTGACAGGTCACATTTGGTCTCTTTTGCATATTCTTTAAAAAACTAAACTTAGCAACATGAATAAATGCAGACGATACACTCTGGAAATCTGTTTAAGACAAAGTTTCCTGTCCTTCAAAAATTCAGGTTCCACAGGTTCACAGTAATTGTAAAACACATACCTCCTAGTATATATAACACCAGAAAGATTAGTGACAAAATCTCCATATACTCTTGACAGCAACTGCTCTTTACCAAAATTAGTAGTAAGGCTCCCCAAACCCTATACATGATAGGGATAAAATCAAATAATCAGAAAAGATGCTCAAATCCTTCTCCCTCACCACTTCCTGGTGATCAATACTACTAGTATTCAAAATAAAAACTACTCACCTCAGCAACAGACTGAAGGCTTCGAGCAAACTTCAGCTGGTTAACACCATGATGGACAGGCTTGCCATAGGTTGCACCCTTAGGAACCGGGCGTTTGCGGCCACCACGGCGCACTCGAATCCTGTAGATGACATAACCTACAGAGAAAACATTACAATGGTTTTAATCACACAGGGACATAGAATGACTTCTCCTTCCCACTCCAGTTATTTTGTTTTAGACCAGACACACAGATTTATAATCTTTGACACACTACTTTATCCCCCTTTGTCATTTACTGGTCAACAAAAGGGGACAGCTTTCTGCCTTTTGTGAAGGAAGACATTGGGCGATGTCTTAATCTCGTCCTAATAGCCAGTTTCTACCTTTTCTCGAGAAATTCTACTCAAGTATCCAGAGACCACGCACCTTGCTTGGCCTTGTATCCCAGCCTGCGCGCTTTATCCGGCCTGGTGGGGCGGGGGGCCCTGTGGAGCGCAGAGAGCTGGCGGTACTGCCAGCAGCGGACCCTCAAAAGAAAGCGCATCACATCGGACTGCTTCTTCCTCCATAGCTCCTGGATGTATTTGTAAGCACCCATCTCGGCTTACCCTTGAGATAAAACTGGGTATTAAAATCGAGCACCCGTTTAGAAGACCCCATCCGTCCATCTTAGTTCCCCGCCAAGCACAAGGAAGCCACTGGGAACGAAAATGGCTCTGCACGAACTGAAGGGGACAGCCCGCCCGACCCCCGCTGCCAGGTCGCAGGAGAGCAGCGGGGCAGAATGGATGGAGCTGGCTTGGGGACCCAGGGGGCGGGTGACCGCGGCAGGTGGCGTCTGCAGGGCTTAAAACCCCAGAAGATGCCGCCGCCGCGGGCTAACTGTCAAGGAAAAAGCACCCCCGGCTGCCAGCCTCGCTCCAGGGCGTCTCGGGCCTGGCTTCCCATCCCCCAGCCCCACGCCTCCCTTTCCTCCAGGCTCGGGCCCAGCGCGAATTGGCGCCGCCATCACATCTCCCCCCGGCCCGCCTAGCCGGCCTCCCCTCCACGCCCGCGCTGCCCCACATCCTGACCGAGCTCGCGCCGCAGAGGAGGCAGGAGGAGCTCCGAGGACCGAGGGCCCCCGAGTCTGGATGGCTGAGGCGAAAGGCGATGAGCGGCGGATGGCGGCGCCTAAGTCCCCGCCGCAGCCTACCTGATGGCTGCCGCCTGACGGAAAGGAAGGAGCCTTCCTCCCACAATCCCTTTTGCGCTCCTCCCCCAGGCCCGTGGACCTCCTTCCGGTGGCGCGCCGAGGCCGCCCAGCGCCTCATGGGACATGCAGTTCGGCCTCGAGCCTGTGGGTGGAGCGCTGCCCGGCGGGGGCGGAGCCTTCCCCCCTCAGAACCGGAGCCTGAGAGGCCGCGCTGCGCGAGCTGGAGCTGCTGGTCAGGCCTCGGCTGCCGCGCGTGCCGGACCGTGCCGCCGCCGGGAAGAGGCAAGTTGCGGGCGGTGCTGCCGAGCCCGCGGGCTCCGGCCCCGCCGGGGCCGCAGAGGTGCGCGGGGCTGCGTCACGCACCGCGGACTCCTCAGCTGGGACGTGGGTGCGGGTTCTGCCACGTGACGCCGCCCCCTCTCGGGACGCGCGCGGGAATGTGCGGCCTCGCGCGGCGCTGACGGACCCTGCGGCGCCCCGCAGCCCCCAGTGAGGCCGTCGCGGGGCTGGGGGCCCCTCGGCTGAGGCCGAAATCCCCGCAGGCCCCAGCTGGGGGGACTGGGCCCCAAAAAGAGCTGGGGGCGGGCTCCCCGCACCTTTCCTGCGTACGGACTTGCTCCAGGTTTGCCACCTCAGCACCACGGGTTTCCAGAAGAGCGAAGCGTTTATTAGCCAAGACCTGTGTGGCAGCTTTGAGTGGGCTCGACAAAAAAAAAAAATGCCGAGAAAGTGCTGGCAAAAGCCGCTGCGTTCCTAATAGAAAATAGTTTACTAGGGTTTTTTTTTTTTTTTTTTTTTTTGCGTCTCCGGAATATTATATTTTCATTTTTCATGCAGTCTTGGGGTTTTGATTCCCTGCCAAACTAGTTTTAAAGTGGCCAGTGTTTGAATCATATCTACCTTCGAAATCATTAGTTTTTTTCCCCCAAAGCTACGTCATATTTTACTCTTTTTTTTTTTTTTTTTTACTTTTAATTTCTAATCGCAAGTGTTGTATTTTAAGAGTCGTCAGATGGTTCATTTTAACATTCAGCAAATAGGAATCGAGTGCCCAGTGTGTGCCGGGAGCAGCCCTGCGTGCTGGGGATGCAGCAGGGAACAACGCAGACAGAAATTGTAGGCTCCTTGGAAACGGGCGCTAAGCATCAGAAGACGTATGTTGTATTTGTGTGTGGTACATGCGAAGGGAAAAATTTAGGGGGCAGAGATAAGGAGTGTTGGGTGGCCTTGGCAATTTGAGCTGGACTGCTTGGGGTAAGTGTCCTTGAGAAGATGACATTTGAGCAAAGACTGAAAGAATGTGAGCCTCAAGGGCATGGGGGCTGATATCAGGCACAGGGGAAAGCCCCAAACCTGGAGCACATCAAAATTCTTAGAGGAACAAGGAGGAGATGTGGCTGGAATCAACCGTAGGAGAAAGTAGAGAATGCCCTCAGAGAGGTGGAGGTTCTTCAAAGGATTCTGGGTGTTCACTCTGCATAAAATTGGAAACGGTTGGAAGGTTTTGAGTGGAAGGGTGATTGCATATGATTTACATTTTAAAAGGATAATCCAGATGTGATTACTTTGGCACTAAAATGAAAGGGGAAAAGGGTGGAAACTGGGAGACTTGTTAAGAGTCTGTAAAAAATTTACTGATTAAAACAGCGCAAATTTGTTATCCTACAGCTCTTTAGGGCAGAAGTCTCACAAGGCTAAAACCACAGTGACTGTAGGTGCTGCATTCCTTCTGGACGATTTAGGGAAGATTGTTTCCTTTTTCCTGCTTCCAGATGTAGCCTGCATTCCTCGGCTCTCAACCCTGTCTTTTATCTTCACAGTCAGCAGTTGAGCATCCTCAAATCTCTCTGACATTCCTGCCTCCCTCTTATAAAGACCCTTGTGATGGGGAGAGCGGCTGTAGCTCAGTTCAATCCCTGGTACCTCCTTTAAAAAAAAAAAAAGACCCTTGCGATTACTTTGGGACCACCTGGATAATCCAAGATAATCTTCCCAAATTAAGGTACTTAATGTAGTCACAACTGCAGAGTCCGATTTACCATGTAAGGTAAAATGCTCACAGGTTTTGGGGAGGGAACCAGCTGAGAGAAGATTGTGGCTCAGGCCACTTTTGTAATGATGGAAGTAGTTATGTGCTGCAGCCTTGGATGTGTTTTGAAGGTATAGCTAACAAGATTTATTGGTGCAGACTGTAGAGAAATGAGTCAAGGATGGCTGACAACAAAGTTGGATGAATCATTTAGAAAGAAGATTCTGGTAATGTGAATAAGCACTGCTAATTTCTATGTTTTGCAAGATTTGAGTTTATATTTCCAATGATTTTGAGATTCCTGAGGGCAGGGATCATGTCTGTTTTTGTCCCCTGGTTTGTTTCTAATGCTGACTTTATGGTAGGCCCTCATAAATATTTACTGAATGGACAAAAGAGCAGTTGGGTAGAATCTGTTTTTATTAAGTGCAGTATTGTTTGCAAAATCATTTCAATGTGTACTTTTATTATTATTATTACTATTATTGTTTTTATTTTAGCAGGAGGTCCCAGGGATTGAACCCTGGTCTCTCCATATGGGAGACGGACACCCAAACATTTGAGCCACATCCGCCCCCTCAACGTATGCTTTTATATGTAAACTTTTTTCATATATGGATAAATAAAAGTACTGCACACGTTACAAACTTTAAATGTTTACGTTAATAAATACACCATGTTTTTCTACGTGATGTTCATTTTTTTGTTAAAATCTATAATATCTCTCCTATAATGTTAACGGTGTTTCACTATTACTGTCTTTCTCATTACACACAAAAAAGCTGTGTTTTACTTATGAAAGTAGAACGATCCCCCTTAGACATTAGAATGAAAGTACTAACAATTTTGAAAAGCTGTTTCAAGAGAATATTGACCAAGCTCAATGTTTTCCACAGGGATAAACCAAATCATGTATTTATTCTCTAGCAACATTGATTAGCTACATAAGAAAAGTTGTATGTATTTAAGACAGCATTGGATCTTCCCTGTTAAAGCGTGTTTCCTTTAGTCATTTACATTAGATGAGGATTAGTAAATCTCAGATTGAATTTTGTTGTATTGCAGTTTCTTCTTAGGGTTCAGATGGTAACAAGTAGCTTGCATTTTTCTTCCTCGCGCTGCCTGAGGTGTTTCTTGTTCCTGAGTAGTTGGGTCGCTGTGGGCGCCGCGGCGGTGAAGCCCACCTCACGACACCTAGACTCCTGAGGGCGACCTCACGACACCTAGACTCCTGAGGGCGAAGTGGCCGAAGAAGCGGATGCGTAGGCTGAAACGAAAGAGAAGAAAGATGAGGCAGAGATCCAAGTAAAGTGCTTTGTGATGCCCTGCTTGGAGTGAGACACGAAGAAATTACCAGCTGCTGCCCTGGGAACTGCTTCAGATGTCTTCACCTGTTGAAAGAAGTTTTTTTTTTTTTTTTTCTTTTTTGTAAATCTCTATTCCTGATATGTTAAATTGAAAACAAACTAATAAAAAGACATTTTATTGTTAAAAAAAAAAAAAGTAGCTTGCATTAACCTCAGTGTTGATGCGTTTTTCTGAATAAGCAGTTTGTATAATACCATCACAGTGTTGAAAGGAACCTTACGATTACCTATCTACTTTGAGCCTTTTAAACTTCTTGAAATAGATTTAAGAGTCTTGGCCATGCCCAGGATCTCTTTTTCTAGCTCACGATTCAGTGCCTGTTCAGGATACTGCAGATGACCTCTTTATTTTTTTTTTAATTTGGAAGGAAATGATGCACATTTATTGTTTTTGGGAATTATAAAACATTATAATGCTTATAGAACTAAGCTTGTATTTTACTTATTTTTATTTTGAGGTACTGGGGGACGGGGATTGAACCCGGGACCTTGTATGTGGAAAGCTGGCACTCAACCACTGTGCCATGTTGGCTCCCCTGAGTTTTTTTTTTTTTTTTTCTCTTCTTTTCATTTTTTTGCTTGTTGTGTGTTTGTTTGGTTTTAGGAGGCACCGGGGACTGAACCTGGGACCTCCCGTGTGGGAAGCAGGCACTCAACCACTTGAGCCATATCTGTTCCCCAGAACTAAGCTTTTAGTAGTTTTTGTTAGTAAATTTGAATATATTTAAGTGTGAGCACCATATATATGTAATATGAGACCCGGTCTTCATCATCATAGAAATAAACTGTTTTTGTATGTGCTGTAATGTTATTCATATAAAACCTCTCATTCAATATTAAGTGTTTAAAGAATTCATGCTTTTTGATTGATGGTAGTAGGCCACTAATCTTATGCTTTATGGAGTATTATTGTTTCCCACTTGGAAGACAACCAGAAATCTAGAATGTTTCAGCCATGCCTAATGTTGTATTAGTCACACTTATCCTTTCATTTTTGTTTTTCTTTTGATGGTTTTAAATATTTAATGAGGTCTATTCTGTTTTATCCTTTCCTTTTTCTTCTTAAACAAATCTTAAAATTTTAGGAAGTATTTTGAATTTGTTCTCCTTCCTGCCCGCCCCCCCCCATGGTTCCCTGGTCTGTTTGCTCATTGTCTGCTCATTGGTTGTTCTTTTTTTTTTTTTTACTCCTCTGCTGCTTGTCTGTCTGTCTGTTTTCTTTAGAAGGCACCAGGAATGGAACCCGGGACCCTCCCATATGGTAGGTGGGCGCTCAACTGCTTAAGCCACATCCACTCCCTTACTGTTTGTTTTTACTAGAGACCTCTCTAAAAGAACCGACTTAGACCCCCCATTTATTTATTTATTTATGCATACACAAATAGGCACAAGTACATAGTAATATATATATTTATTTATATTAGAGAAGTTGTGGGTTTACAGAACAATCATACGTATAGGGAAGTGGATGTGGTTCAAGCATTTGGGCGCCTACTTGCCTTGTGGGAGGTCCTGGGTTCAGTTCCTAGTGCCTCCTAAAGAAGATGACCAAGACAGTGAGTTGATGTGATGGGCTGGCACAGCAAGCTGGCACAACAAGATGACGCAATGAGGAAACACAGTGAGAGATACAACAAGCAGGGAGTGGATGTGACTCAAGCAATTGGACACTTCTCTCCCACATGGGAGGTCCTGGGTCCAGTTCCTGGTGCCTCCTAAAAAGAAGACGAGCAGACACAGGGAGCACATAATGAGCAGACACCGAGTTGTAAACAACAGGGGTTGGGGGGAAATAAATAAAATAAACCTAAAAAAAAAATCATACATATAATACAGAGTTCACATGTATCACCCTATTATTAAAACCTTGCATTGATATGGTACATTTGTTACTATTAACTATAGTCCATGGTTTAACTGAGGGTTTACTGTGTTGTGAAGTTCCACTGATTTTTAAAAAAAATTTTTTTGTTCTAGTACTATATATATCTAACATTTCCCCATTTAACCATATTTAGATATATATTTCAGTGCTGTTAAATACACAATGCTGTGCTACCATCAGCACTATCCATTACCAAAACATTTCCATTGTTCCAAATAGGAACCCTGGTACATTTTAAGCCTAAACTCCTTATTACATCGCCATACCCCAGTAACATATATTTTAGATTCTGACTCTATGAGTCAGTCATATAAGTTAGATCATACAATATTTGTTAACTGGAGGCATTGCCAAACTGTCTCCCACATCGGCTGTACGATTTTATATTCCCACTGGCAGTGAATGAGTGTTCCTATTTCTCCATGTCCTTTCCAACACTTGTAATTTTCCAATTTTTAATAGTAGCCATTCAAGTGGGTGTGAACTGGTACCTCGTTTTTTTTTTTTTTTATCTTTCTATTTGGGTGTTTAAATTCTTTCAATAATATTTTTTAGTTTTCAGTGTATTTCTTTTGTTAAATTTTACTTAAGTTCTTTATTTTTTGATGCTATTGTAAAGGGAATTTTTTTCTTAATAGTGTATGTCCACCCTCACCACTTTTATTACACATTTTCCTGAAGGTTTCAGACAGGGAAGTTAGGTAAGAAAAAGAAAAAAAGACATTCAAACTGGAAAGTACCAGTATATTTGTCTGCAAATAAGTTGATTTTGTATATAGAAAATCCTCAGGCACCAACCAAAAAGCTTTTAGAACTAAGAAAAATTTTATATTGTTCTTGTATCTGCAACTTTGCTGAATTCATTTTTAGCTTCAGTAGCTTTCTTGTGGGTTATTTTGGGATTCTCTCTGTATCAGATCATGCCATCTGTAAATGGAGATAATTTTACTTTTTCCTTTCCAATTTCCATGCCTTTTATTTCCTTTTCTTGCCCAATTCTAGTAGAGTGTTGTACAACAGTGGTGACAATGGGAGTCCTTGTCTTGGTCCTGACATTATGGGGAAAGCATCTAGTCTTTAGCCATTGATTATGATGTTATATGTGAGTTTTTTTATATATTCCCTTTAACATGTTGAGGAAGTGCCCTTCTATTCCTAGTTTTCCAAAGATTTATCAGAAGGTGTGCTAGATTTTGTCAAATATCATTTATCAATTTAGATGATTGGGTGTTTTTTTCCTGTCATTCTAGTAATGTGGTGCATTACATTCATTGGTTTTCTCATGTTGAACCACCCTTGCATTCCTGGGGAAAATGTCACTTAGCTGTGGTATATCTTTTAAATATGCCATTGGGTTCAGTTTGCTAGTACTTTGCGTGGGACTCTTGAATCTATATAAATAAGTAATATTGATCTGTAATGGTCTTTCCTTGTGATTTTTTTATGTGGCTTTGGTGTTAGGGTGATGTTGGCATCATAGAATGAGTTAGGGAGTTTTCCATTCTCTTCTCTCTTTTTTTTTTTTTGGAAGAATTTGATAAGGATTGGTGTTACTTCTTCTTTATATGTTTATTACAATTCACCAGTGAAGCCATCTGGTCCTGGATATTTATTTTTGGGAGGTGTGGTGGTTTGAAGGTGTATGTACCCCAGAAAAATCATATTCAATTTAATCCATTCCTGTGGGTTTGAACCCATTGGTACCTTGTGTTTTTGATTTGCTTTTCCCTGATGGCAAATGATGTCAAGCATATTTTCATATGCTTTCTGGCCATTTGTATATCTTCTTTGGAGAAATGTCTATTCAAGTCTTTTACCCATTTTTAAAATGGCGTGTTTGTTTTTTGTTGAGTTGAAGGATTTCTTTATATATTCTGGATGTTAAACCCTTACAGAATGTGTGGTTTCCAAATATTTTCTTTCATTGTGTAGGTTGTCATTTTACTTTCATGATGAAGTCCTTTGAGGCACAAAAGTTTTAAATTTTGATGAGGTTTCATTTATCTGTTTTTCCTTTTGTTGCTTGTGCTTTGGGTGTAAAGTCTAAAAAAAACCGTTCCCTAACACACAATACTGAAGATACTTCCCTATGTTTTCTCCTAGAAGTTTGATAGTTCTGGCTCTTATCTTTAAGTCTTTGATTCATTTTGAGTTTATTTTTTGTATATGGTGTGAGGAAGGGGTCCTCCTTGATTCTTTTGCAAATGGAGATCCAATTTTCCGGAGCACCATATGTGAAAAGACTATTCTTTCCCAATTGAGTGGTCTTTGTTCCCTCTTTAAAAATCAGCTAGGGGGAGCGGATGTGGCTGAAGCAGTTGAGCAACTGCCACCCACATGGGAGTTCGTTCCTAGTGCCTCCTGAAAAAAACAAAAACAAATGAGCAAAACAAACTTGGGGGGGCGGTGCGGATGTGGCTCAAATGGTTGGGTGTCCGTCTGCCATATGGAGGGACCTGGGTTCAATCCCCGGGACCTCCCGGTAAAATAAAAAATATATATATAGAAGGCGCATGGGCTGCCAGGCTCTGTGTGCCGGTAAGCCGCCAGGCCCCGGGAGCCATGCAGCAAGATGATGACGTAACAGGAGAGAGATGCAGGGGAGAGACAAGATGAGATGCTCTGAAAGCCAGGAACCGAGGTGGCGCAGGTGGCAAAACACCTCTCTCCTACATTGAAGGTCTCCAGGATCGAATCCTGATGAAAACTGGAGGAGGAGGATGAGAAGAGATGGCAGGAAACAGATACAGAGAATTGCCCAGCGAATGGACACACAAACAGCAAATGGGGAAGGGGGGTTTAAAATGGATAAAGTAAATAAATAAATCTTTAAACAAACAAACAAACAAACAAACTCAGGGAAGCTGATGTGGCTCAGTGGTTGAGTGCCAGCCTCCCACATACAAGGTCCTGGGTTCAATCCCCAGTACCTTAAAAAAAAAAAAAAAATCAGTTGGCCGTAAATGTGAGGGTTGATTTCTGAGCTCTCAACTCACTTCCATTGATTTACATGTCTGTCTTTGTGCCAGTACCATACGGTTTTGATTATTGTGGCTTTGTAATAAGTATTAAGATTGGGAAGTGTGAGTCCTTCAACTTTGTTCTTTCACAAGATGGCTTTGACTCTGGGGCCCTTACCCTTCTATATAATTTAATGATTGGTTTTTCCATTTCTGCAAAGAAAGTTGTTGGAATTTTGATTGGAATTGTGTTTAATTTGTAGATCACTCTGGGTAGAATTGACATCTTAACAATATTTAGTCTTCCAGTCATGAACATGGCATGTCCTTACATTTATTTAGGTCTTTGGTTTCTTTTAGCAATGTTTTGTAGTTTTTTTGTACAAGTCCTTTATGTTCTTGGTTAGATTTATTCCTAGATATTTGCTTCTTTTACTTGCTATTGTAAATGGAAATTTTTTTTCTTGATTTCTTCTTCAGATGGTTCATTGCTTGTGTATAAAAACACTACTGATTTTTGGATGTTCATCCTGTACCCCGCCATTTTGCTGAATTCATTGATTAACTCTAGGAGCTTTGTTGTGGACATAAAAATGTGTTGTTTTTTTTTTTTTTTGTTTTGTTTTTTTAAGATTTTATTTATTTATTCATTTATCCCCCCCTTGCTGCTTGTGCTCGCTGGGTCAGCTAACCATGCCATGCGGGCGGGCTTGCCTTCACCAGGAGGCCCCGGGAACCGAACCCGGGGCCTCCCATATGGTAAACGGGAGCCCTACTGATTGAGCCACAGCCGCTTCCCATAATAATGTGTTTTTAAAATAAACTTCTATTAATCCTAATGTCATTGAGTGTCAAGGTACAATTGTAGTCTACCATTTTAAAAGTGCATTTGCTAAGACCACTTCCAGAAATGCTTTGGAATATTTTATTTCTGAATTTCTGAGGATTCTATTGGTTTCAGTATTCTCTCCAGTGTGTTGCAGTCCCTAGTACTCATATTTGCCCCTCTTTTACAGAGCATCTGTTGTTGTTAATCATTGGGCATTTTTTATTGTATCTGCCTGCATCACTCAATAACAGTATGCCTGCCCCTTTAAGGTACTTGAGTTTCTTTGATCTTTGGTATAATCTGTGGTTAAGGGTTATTTATTGAACAGGAAAGGGAGAGGAGTTAAAGATTGGTATTTAAAAATGCTTCTGGGGCTAAGACATTTTTAGAGGAAAGAAAATAACAGACAATAGAAAAATAAAAATTTAGAATCCAATAGCAACCTTTTTCTGACAGGAGAATTGTGCTGTGCTGTCACCATTTTTCCTGTCCTCTGGCAGATTTATTTCATCTTCACATGCCTAATGGCAGCTTCCTTTAAAATTTAATTATTATTATTAAAAACCTTTTGAAAGAAAGATCCATGGTATCATAACTTATAGAGAAATCATAATATTCAGAGAAAGTAGAATCTTACAGTAATGAGATAGATAACATTAAATTAATCATAAGTTCAGAAGTATGTGTATAATACCTTTTAAAATAGGCCATAGTTGCAGACATAGGGAATACCATACCTTAGATCATTAATGTTACATAAAGCTCTGCCCTTATAAATAAAAGCTGAGAAGCTTTCTATTGCATTTATGCTGAGAATATAAAGAAAAGGGCATCCCCTAAGAGAAGTGGTTTTTCTGGAAGCAAGTAGTAAATATCCTTGGAAAGATCAGAAGGCTCTGAAGTGTTTCATCCAGTAAAATATGGTTGTATCACATAATGGATTGTTATTTCTCTACTGGCAAAATGTACTATTAAGGGATTGTTTTTTCTCAACTGGCAAAATATAGTGTACCGCTCTGGAAATGAGTGCTGTGTTATTCCTGTGCTACAATAAAGGTAGCATTAAATTTTTCCCTGTCAGCAGGTAAATATTGTGGCTGATTTGGGTCATAAAAATTTACAGACTGAGAAAATAAGGTTAACAAGATTTATGAGAAGTTCATCTGTTGCTTAAAGTTTTCAGTGTTGATAACAAAAAAACAAAAAAAACCCACACCAAAAAACAGCAAAATAGTGATGTGCAACTGAAACACATACAAATGCGACTACTGTTCTGCCACCATTAAGGTGTGTTCCGGGTTGGGTTTTCACTTGTCACAGTCCAGTAAGCACATGAGCACAGATAGATACTCAGCATCCCTTTGATCAGAATGCTTATCTGAACTTTCTTGTTATAGTTGTTTTCTGACTGTAAGTAGTTGTGGCATCCCTTTTAGCCAGGGTCATGTCACGTTCTGTATACCTCTAGGTAAGAAGGGAGCTGGGGAAAGAAGGGAGTGGTGGGAGATGGCAAAAAGCAACGTAGGATTCTCTTACCGAGTAGTTCTGTTGTACCTAATGAGACTTTTTTCCTTTCTGTATTGGTTTCTGATACTTTGGGGGAAGAAAACAAAGGCTTTGAAGAAAATGGAAGGAAATGTCACCTGATTCTGCTCTTCTCTGGGTATAAATTGGGAGGCTGTAAGAGACATAGTTTCTTTTTCTTTCTAGTTTAAAGTGCCTGAGCAAGGGAGCCCATGTAGCTCAGTGGTTTGAGTGCCTGCGTACCTCCTAAAACAAACTCAGACAAACAAACATACCTAAAGTCCCTGAGCAATTTTTCTATCACTGTCTATTCTTCCTCAAAAAGCATATGAGAGCACATGCAACTACCAGAAACCAATTTCTCACTCTCCAGAGAAAAGACTGTCAGCAGTATTAATATCATTAATTTTTTCTTTAAAATTTATATCCATTCTCTATCCAAGTTTTTTTATTTTACAATTTATTTAAAATTTTTCTTTTTAAAAGTTTCCTTAATTTTTAGTATAAAAATAATAAGTTAGAATATTTAATAATAGCTAAATTTTATCGAGTGCTTAATATGTACCAGATACCGTTGAATGATCTACTTAAAATTACTTCAATTAACACACAATAATCCCCACAATATATGTACTATTTTTATCCCTATTTTAAAGGTGAGGAAATTCAGAGTTAAAGAGATTCATTGACGTGTCCAGATGTCTCAGTTTCAGGCTTTGTACCCATGTGCTCTATCCAAATTTTTATGTTGATGCCTCCTTAAATTTTACTTTTCCAGGTAAATATTGATAGGTAGATAGTATCTTTGAAGGACTGTTTAACCTAGGACTTGATTAGCCTTCCTAACTTAATCGGGATTGATTGTATAAAATGTTCATTCTATTTGAAAACAAATGTATATTTATATCTATATACATACTCTTATGTTTATCTAGAATATCAGTGCAAAGATAAATAAGAAAGTGGTAACACTAATTACTCCAAGGGAACTAGTGGGGTTTAGAAGAATATACGTTTTTTGTTATTATTTATTTACTTATTTATTATTAAAGAAGTTGTAGATTTACAGAAAAATCAGGCAGAAAATACCGAGTTCCTATATACCCTCCATCCCCCCAAACACACACTCAATTTTTCCTATTATTATCATTTTGTATTAGTGTGATACCTTTGTTACCATTGAGGAAATAAAATTATTATAATTATTCTATTAACTGTGCTACATAGTTCACATTAGTGTTCACTATTTCTGTCGTACAGTCCTATGAGTTTTTAAAAAATATTTGTTCTAGTAACATATATACAACCTAAAAATTTCCCTTTTAACCACATTCAAATATATAATTCAGTGGTGTTAATTATATTCAAAATGTGCTACCATCACAATCACCCATTACAAAAACATTTTTGTCACACCAAACAGAAGAAATTCTAAACCAATTAAGCATTAACTCCCCATTCCCTACCCCTACCTTGACCCATGATAACCTGTATGCTGATTTCTGACTTTATGAATTTGGCTATTCTAATTCATTCATGTAAGTTGGATCATACAAGTTTTGTACTTTTGTGTTTGGCTTATTTCACTCGACATGATGTCTTCAAGTTTCATCCATGTTGTTGTTAGTATCCGAACTTCCTTTTGATGGCTGAATAATATTCCATTGTATGTATATATACCCCATTTTATTTACCCATTCATCTGTTGAAGTATACTTGGATTGCTTCCATCTTTTGGCAATTGTGAATAATGCCGCTGTGAACACAGTGTGCTAATATCTGTTCAAGTTCCTGCTATAAATCCTTTTGGGTATATACCTAGAAGTGGGCTTGCTAGGTTATATGGTTTTTAAACAACTTTCTGAGGAACTGCCAAGCTGTTTTCCATAGTGGCTGCACTACTGATAATGCCATTTTGCTGTTTGGCCTGTTTTTGCCCCTCAATTCTTTCATTAATACCTATTTTCATATTTATTTGATTTTTTTGTAGTGTACCATTTTGAGTCCCTTCTCATTTCTTTCTGTATATAGTTTTCATATTATATATATAGTAGTTGCCATGGGACTTAAATTTAATATCCTAAATCTGTAATGACCACATTAATACCAACTTAACTTTTTCATTAAATCTTTTGACTTTTATTTATTTATTTATTTATTTATTTTTAAAGAAGCTTTAGATTACATAAATGTTACTTACAAAATATAAGAGAACCCCATATGCCTTATTCCCTCCCCTTCCACACTTTCCCACATCAACAACATCCCTCATTAGTGTGGTACGTTTGTTACAATTGATGAACACATATTGAAGCATTGTTACTAACTGTGGATTACAGTTTACATTATAGTTTATGCTCTGTCCCCCACAATTTTGTGGTTTTTAACAAAATATACAATGGCCGGTATCTGTCACTGCATTGTCATTCAGGACAACTCTAATGTCCCAAAAATGCCCCCATATTACACCTATTCTTTCCTTTCCCACCCCTCAGAACCTCTTGTGGCCACTGCCTTTATATCAATGATACAAGTTCTTCCATTGCTAGAAAATAATATGTCTATAGTAGAATAATTAATAATAAGTCTGCTTTAGTCCATTGTTCATTCCCCAATCTTGAGGGTTTGGGAATGGCAATGCCCACTCTGCTTCTAATTGAAAGGGAGCTTAGATCCCATGAGGCAGATGGATGGAACTATCTTGCTTGCAGTTGCAGACACTCTGTTCCTTGGAATGGGCAACCAACTTAACTTTAATAGCATACGCAAACACGTTCCAATACCTCTCCACCACTCCACTTTTTGTTGTACTTATTTCAAATTACATCTTTATACATTGTAGGTCTAAAACCATTATTTTTTTACACAAATTCATTTCAGAACCTATGAAAAGTAAAAAGTGGAGCTACATGCCAAAAAAATACAATGCAATATTACTAGTGTTTTTAATCACCCATATGATTACCTTTTTAATTTCCTGGCTGCTAAAACAGATACCATACCATGGGATTTAAACAATAGGAATTTATTGGTGCAGTATTGAGGCTGGGAAAAGTCTAAAATTGAGGCATCAGCAAGGTGATGCTTTCTTTCAAGGACCATGGCATTCTAGTACTGGTTGCTGACCATAATGGCTCCTTGGCTTTTCCATCACATGGCAGCGACTTCTGCTTTCTCTTCCCGGCTTTGTTGACTTCCAGCTTTTGTGTACTCCTCATAGCTTCTCTCTGTAGCCTTCTGTATAAGGTTTCCAGTAAATAGGATTAAGACCCTGTGATGGTTAAGTTTATATGTCAAGTTGGCTAGGTTATGGTGTCCATTTGTTTGGTCAAGCAAACACTGACCCTTTTTAAAATTTCTTTTAGCTGCTATTGTAAATGGAATTTTTTTCTTGATTTCTACTTCAGATTGTTCATTACTAGTATGTAGAATGATGACTGATTTTTGCATGCTGATGTTGTTCCCTGCTACTTTGCTTAATTCATATATTAGCTCTAGGAGCTTTGTTGTGGATTTTTCAGAATTTTTGGAATATAGGATCATGTCATCTGGAAAAAGGGAAGGCTTCACTTCTTCCTCTCCAATTTGGGTGCTTTTTATTTCTTTTTCTTTCCTAAAGGCTAGAAATTACAGTAAAATATTGAATAACAGTGTTGACAGTGGACATCCTTATCTTGTTCCTGATCTTAGAGGGATAGCTTTCAGTTTTTCACCTAGCTTCATTCCATTGTGGTCGAAGAAGATAAATTGTATGGTTGCATTGTTTTTTGGTTTATTAAGATTTGTTCTGTGATCTATCTGGAGAATGATCCATATGAACTAGAGAAGAATGTGTATTCTGTTGCTGTTGGATGAAGCATTCTATATATGTCTGTTAGGTCTCGCTGGTTTAGAATATATTGCTCATGTTTTCCCTTTCCTTATGGATCGTCTGTCTAAATGTTCCATCCATTATTGAAAGTGATGTATTAAAATCTCCTTATGTAGAACCGTCTCTTTCTCCCTTCAAATTTCTCAATATTTGCTTCAAATATTTTGGGGCTTTGCTGTTTAGGTGATATATTTATAATTATATCTTCTTGTTGAATTGACCCCTTTATCAGTATATAATGACTTCTTGTCTCTCATAGCAGTTTTTTACTTAATGTTTATTTTATCTAATATTAATAACTACTCCAGCTCTCCTTGGGTTGTTACTCGCATGATTTATTTTTTCCATCCTTTGACTTTGAACCTATTTATATCTTTGAATTTACGGTGAGTCTTTTGTAAACAGCATATAGTTGGGTCATGCTTTCTTACCCATTCTGTCAATCTCTGCCTTTTGACTGGAGAGTTTAAGCCATTTACATTTAAAGTCACTACTATAATTCAGGACATTCTTCTGCCATTTGGCTATTTTGTCTTTCTAAGTTTTATAGCTTTTTGACCCTCAATTCTGGTGTTAATGCATGTATTAGTTAGCCAAAGGGGTGCTAATGTGAAATACCAAAAATCAGTTGGTCTTTACAAAGGGTATTTATTTGGTCCACAGATACCAGGCCATAAAGCTTTAAGTTTCTTCTCTCACCACAATCCACTGCCACGTGTTAGAGCAAGACAGCTGCCGGCATTTGCCAGGGTTCAGGCTTCTGGGGTTCCTCTCTTCCCGGGGCTGCGTTTCTCTCTGGGCTTAGCTCCTGTTTCCTCCACGAGGTCAGCTGCAGACGATCAGGCAAATGGCTTGCTTCTCTTCTCCTGGGGCCTTCTTTTTCCAAATATCAAAACTGCTTCTCAAAAGACTGCTTCAACTGTCCTTTGCCTTGCCTTTTATATTCAATTCCCCACCCGCCAAGGGGTGGGGCTCAACGCCCTAATCCTAACCTAATCATGCCCAGATTAACAGATCAGTTTACAAGCATGATTCAATTATATTTTTGGAATTCATAATTACATCAAACTCTGACAATGCATATTTCCATATATATTCGGATTTTTGTATTGTACCATTTGAGTCCTTTCTCATTTCTTTCTGAATATACTTTTCATGTATTTTCTTGTGGTTACCATGGAGTTAAAATTTAATATCTTAAATATGTAACAATCATATTTGATTTGATACCAACTCATCTTCAATATTATACACATACAATGTTCCTATACCCTTCTGGTCCCCCAGTTTTTTTTTTACTTGTTATGAATTATATCTTTGTACATTGTCCAAAAGTGTATAATTATCATTACTTCTTATGAATTTACATTTTAGTACCTATTAGAAGTAAGAGTTGGAGTTACATAACTAAAAATCAATAAAGTAATACTGGAATTTGTATTTATCCATTTAGGTTACTTTTACCAGAGGTCTTTTTCTCTTTTTGCTGCTTTTATCCACTGTCTAGTGTTTTCTCCTCAGTCTGAAGAACTCCCTGTAGTATTATTTGTAGGATATGTCTAGTGGAAATGAATTCTCTCAGCTTTTGTTCATCTAGGAATGTCTTAATCTCTCCCTCATTTTTTTTTTTTTTTTTTTAAAGATTTTTATTTATTTATTCATTCATCCCCCCCCTGCTGCCTGCGCCCGCTGGGTCAGCCAACCACGCCGTGCGGGCGGGCCCGCCCCCACCAGGAGGCCCCGGGAACCGAACCCGGGGCCCCCCATATGGTAAACGGGAGCCCCACTGATTGAGCCACAGCCGCTTCCCTCTCCCTCATTTTTGAAAGAAAGATCTTTGCTGCATATAATAATCTTGGTTGGCAATTGTTTTCTGTCAGCAATTTAAACATTTCCTACTACTGCCTTCTTGTGTCCATGTTTCTGATGAGAAATCTGCATTTAATCTTATTGGGATCCCCTTGTATGTAACTTGGTTTTCTCTTGCAGCTTTCCAAACTCTCTCTTTGTCCTCGGCATTGGAAAATTTGAGTGCTATGTGTCTGGGCATGGTTCTTTTTTAATTAGCCCTGTTTGGGTTTCTTTAGGCCGCTTGAATGTGCATGTTCATGTCTTCCATTGAATTTTGGGAGTTTTCTGACATTATTCCTTTGAATATTCTTTCTGCTCCTTTCACTCTTTCTTCTGTAATTCATATGTTGATGTGCTTGATGGTGTCCCACAGGTCTCTTAGGTACTTTCTCTTTTATTCATTTTATTTCTGGGTCATTCTGAATCATTTCAGTTGCGATGTCTTTGATATCACTGGTGCTTTCTCCTGCCACCTCCAATCTCCTGTTGAAACTGTCTAGGGAATTGTTCATTTCAGTTATCGTGTTCTTCAACTCCAGTGTTTCCTTATAGAGGTTCCCATATTGTTCATTCATTGTTTTCCTCATATCCTTTAGTTCTTTCTCCATGTTTTTATTTCCTTCAGCATATTGAGAATCTTTTTTTTTTTCTTTAAAGATTTATTTATTTTTATTTATTTCAGCCTTTCCTCCCTGTTTATATTCACTGCCTGCTCTCTGTGTCTGTTCGTTGTGTGCTCTCTGTGTCTGCTCGTCTTCTTTTTAGGAGGCACTGGGAACCAAACTCCGGGCCTCCCATGTGGGAGGGAGGTGCCTAATTGCTTGAGCCACTTCTGTTCCCTGCTTGTTGTATCTCTTATTGTGTTTCCGCGTTGGGTCTTCTTGTTGCGTCATCTTGTTGTGTCAGCTCGCCACACCAGCCCATCGCTCCAGCTTGCTATCTTGCTCGTCTTCTTTAGGAGGCACTGGGAACTGAACCCAGGGCCTTCCATGTGGTAGGTGGGTGCCCAACTGCTTAAGCCACATTTTTTAAAAGTCTCCATCCAGTATGTTCAAAGTCTGACCCTCGTTTGATGGTTTCTGGATTGTTATCTTGTTCCGTTGGATGGGCCAGTCATTTCCTTTTTTTCTTTTTTGTCTAGTAATCTTTTGCTATACATAGTACTTTTTTTTAGCATTTCATAGTATTGACCCTGGGATTTAGTCCCTGAACTGTTTGTATCTAGCTAGTGATATGACAGAGATTTCCTTTTTTGGATGTCAGGAGCTAATCAAAATAAACCAAAGAAAAAGGTTTTTTCAATGTCTTTGCAAATTGGCTCTGGTTTAGTGGTGGTCTCATTCAGAGCATAGCCCTCCTATCAAGAAGATCAGCCCAAGGCAAATGAAAGTGCAGGGTCCATTCCATCTTTTCTTAGTCTGTATAGAGCCACAGCCACGAAGCCTGCGTCTTTTCCTGGGCTTGTGCTTCCTAGAGGCCTTAGGAATGCCTTAGTTTACAGTTTACAGGAGTTCAAGTAAACACCTCCTCTTCTGCCTTTGAAATAGACCTCCTCTTCCTCCTCCTGTGTGCTTTCTTTCTTTTTTTTTTTTTTTTTAAAGGAGGTACTGGGGGGGGGCGGATGTGGCTCAAATGGTTGGGTGTCCGTCTGCCATATGGAGGGACCTGGGTTCAATCCCCGGGACCTCCCGGTAAAATAAAAAATATATATAGAAGGCGCATGGGCTGCCAGGCTGTGCGTGCAGCTGAGCCGTCGGGCCCCAGGGGCCATGCAGCAGGATGATGATGTAACAGGGGAGAGACAAGACGAGATGCTCTGAAAGCTCCAGAAGCCAGGAGCTGAGGTGGCACAGGCAGCAGAATACCTGTCTCCTACATCGGAGGTCTCCAGGATCGAATCCTGGTGAAGACTGGAGGAGGAGGATGAGAAGAGATGGCAGGAAACAGACACGGAGAATTGCCCAGCAAATGGACACAAAACAGCAAATGGGGAAGGGGGGGTTTAAAATGGATAAAGTAAATAAATAAATCTTAAAAAAATAAAAATAAAAAAAAATAAAGGAGGTACTGGGGATTGAACTTGGGACCTTGTGCATGTGAAGCATGCGCTCAACACTGAGCTCCACTTGTTCCACCTGGGTGCTTTCTTGAGTGACTTAATGCAGGGGGTCCTTTGCCCCAAATCACTTCAACTTAATTGTTTCTCTTACTGTCCCAGCTGTCTTCAAGGTGCTTCTGTACCTCAGGATAAACTCTGGGAGGGAGAACCTGTTGCACACAGGGTACACTCTGCTCCCTCTGAAACAGGGCAGGGACCCACAATGGATGTGCAAGCTGGCTCCTCCCCAAATTGTGAAGAAGGTAGGGAAGGGACCATCAAGGGCTCCAGGAGTTTCTTCTATGGCTTTTGAAGCTATGTTTTCTTCATTTACCACTTGCTTACTTATTGCAGTCCTTTAACTGTTTTGAGGAAGGTTACTGTCTTTAATATTTCTCTGCTGCCTTTGCTTGAGGAATTTAAATCAGAACAATGATATGGTGAGTTGAAGCTGTATACACCCCAGAAAAACATGTTCTTAAATTTAATCCACTCCTGTGTGTCTAAACCTATTTTAAGTAGGACCTTTTGATGAGGTTACTTCAGTTAAGGTCTGCCCCACCTCATTCAGGATGGGTCTTAATCATGTTACTGGAGTCCTTTATAAGACAATGAAATTAAGAAAGAGAGAGAGAAAGCCACAGGAAGCAAGAGGCTGTTAAGCCAGGGAAGTGTTGGATTTTTCTAGGTTCTTGGCTATGTCGCATAAAAGAATTTTAAGAATATGGCAGTTCAGTTAGGCCAGTAAAAAGAATTTTTTGAGGGAAGCAAATGTGGCTTAAGCAATTGAGCTCCCGCCTACCACAGGGGACAAGCAAAACAGCGAGCTGACACAACAGGCAGGCACAGCGAGCTGACACAATAAGATACACAAGGAGGAAAACATAATGAGAGACACAACAAAGCAGAGGGCGGAGGTGGCTCAAACGATTAGGCATTTCCCTTCCACAGTGGTGGTCCTGGGTTCTGTTCCCAGTGCCTCCTAAAAAGAAGACCAACACACAACAAACAGACACAGCAAATGCAAACAGTGAGGGGATGGGGAGAAATAAAAAGTAAAATGAATCTTTAAAAAAAAAAAAATTTTATTCAGAAATGGGGGAGAAGAGCAGAGCTTGCTGAAAAATGGGAGAGAAGGGTGGAAATATGCACTGAGATTTGATGTGGACTCCTCTAGGCAGAGAGCAATTTGACATGTGTGGTTATCTTTATTAAGCTATTAATTGCTCCTCCCCTTGCTAATGCTAAGGGGAGGGGCCTGTATTGGTCAGCCAAAAGGGGTGCTAATGCGAAATACCAAAGATGGGTTGGTCTTTATAAAGGTTATTTATTTGGGGTAGAAGTCCACAGTTACCAGGCCATAAAGCACAAGTTTCTTCTCTCCAAAGTCCATTGCCACATGTTGGAGTAAGACAGCTGCTGACGTTTGCCAGGGTTCAGGCTTCTGGGGTTCCACTCTTCCCGGGGCTGCGTTTCTCTCCGGGCTCAGCTCCTCTGTTTCCTCCACAAGGTCAGCTGTAGACGATCAGGTGAACGGCTCGCTTCTCTTCTCCTGGGGCCTTCTCTCCAACATCAAAACTCCAACATCAAAACTGCTTCTCAAAAACTGCTCCCTCTGTCCTTTGCCTTGCCTTTTATATTTGATTCCCCCCCCCTCCAAGGGGTAGGGCTCAATGCCCTACTGACGTGGCCCAGTCAACACCCTAATCATAATCATGCCCAGATTAGCAGATCAGTTTACAAGCATGATCCAATTATATTTTTGGTATTCATAATTACATCAAACTGCCAAATGGCTACAGGGCCCCATCTGTTATTGGTTACCCCATCAATGGTGGGGGCCAATGGTGAGGTCTTTTGTGTGGGGTTATCTGGGACCAGTGGGGAAGCCTGTTTAGAATTTTCCAGGGCCTTCCCTTGGCCCCAGAGAGTCCCAGCTGGGGCCTCATGGTCAATGTCTTGGTGGGGTCTCGCGGCCCTGGTGTCTGTCAGTCATGTTGTAGTTCGTTTTCTCCTCCTTTCCCTGTACTAACCTGCCTCAGCTGGACATCAACAGAACCTGGGAGAGATGGGAGAAACCAGGAGATGCTGCCATGTGCCTTGTCATATGACAGAGGAGCCAAGGATCACCGGCAGCCAGTCCCAGAATGCTACAGTTTTGGGGGAGAAAGCATTGGCTTGATGATGCCTTTGATTTGGACTTTTTTTGCAGCCTCAAACTGTGAGTGCATAAACTCCCATTGTTGAGGCTAAACCATTTCATGGCATTTGTTTGAGCAGCCTAAGAAGCTAAAATAAATGACCACTCTCAAAGTTGTTCCCCAGCAATGTGAAATAGCTGATCAAAGGTAGAGATCTGGGATTAGGCCACACACGCCTGCAGTTTGGAGGACTAGGTCTTTGTGATCCAACCTGGCACCAGCAAGCTGCTCCAGAAGCTCAAGCTCCAGTTCCAGTCTCCACTACTGCCCGCTACAGGTTTTGGGGAAGGATAGCAATGGCAGAGAGAGTGAAACTCATCACTATCTATTACACTGTTTACCATCCTCTTCCTCCTGCTCCTCCCTGCATGCTTCATAGTGTTGCACTAGACTCCAAAGTTTCAAAATAGTTGATTTAGACAGTTTCTGCCAGTTCAATAGTTGTTTTGGTGGCAGGACTGATTCCTGGAGCTTCCTATTCTGTCATCTTCCTACCGCACTAGCCTGATTGTCACTGTGATGATATTTCCTAGATTTAAATCATTAGTATATTGATTGCATCTCTGGTTGATTATACCTACAAGCAAATTAAGGAGATTGCCTTCAACAATGAGAGAAGTTTCATCCAGTCAGTTCAAGGCCTTAGAGGGAAGGCTGATGATTTCAGCAATCAGAAGGAAGAATTTCCATCTCTAATTCAGCCAGTCAGTTTCTTCTGGGGAATTCCTCAGAACCCTTCATTGGCATTTCCAGATTGGGGTTTGCTCTACAGAATTTGGACTTACCCTTTCCCACAATTGCATGAGCCAATTCCTATATATATGTATATATGCCTCTTGTCAGTTCTATTTCCCTGGAGAACCCTAATTAATGCATATCCATTATAATTTAGTTGTCCACACCTTAAGTAAAAATAACCTCATCAAAAGATCTTGTAGGGAAGTAGATGTGGCTCAGGCAACTGGGCTCCCGCCTACCACTTGGGAGGTTGCTGGTTTGGATCCCGGTACCTCCTAAAGAAGACAACGAGCTGGCACAACAGGCAGGCGTGGCAAGTTGACACAACAAGAGACAAAGAAAGAAAAAACATAATTGGAGACACAACAAAAGCAGGGAGCAGAGGTTCCCAGTGCCTCCTAAAGAAGACAGTGAGTGGATGCAACAAGATGACCCAACAAGAGACGTGGGGAAGAAAAACTGAATGAGAGACACAACAAAGCAGGGAGCAGAGGTGGCTCAAGCGATTAGGCACCTCCCTACCACATCAGAGGTCCCGGGTTTGGCTCCTGGTGCCTCCTAAAGAAACAAGGAAGACAAAGAGACACAGCAGCAAGTGAAGAACAACAAGGGGATGGGAAGAAAGAAAGAAATAAAAACAAAATCTTAAAAAAAAAAAAGATCCTGTATACAATGGTTTTATTCCCACGGGAATCTATTAAGATCAAGAAAATGTTTTTCTGTGGTGTACAATTCAGTCCCCAACAGTTATTTCTTTATCCTTCTTTGATCAACTATCTACCACCTTTCCCTTTCAGTCTGATGAACTTCCTTTAGCATTGCTTGTAGGGAAGGTCTAGTGGTGATGAACTCCCCCAGATTTTGTTGCTCTGGGAATGTTTTAATATCACCAGGTATAAAATTCTTGCTTCACAGTTATTTTCTTTTTACACTTTAAATATTTTGTCACACTGTCTTCTTGCTTCCCTGGTTTCTGATGAGAAATTCTTTGTACATTGCTTTTCTCTTGCATCTTTCAGAATGTTCTCCTATTGCTCCTTGGCATTTGAGAGTTTGACTCCTCTATGTCATTTCGGTGTGATTCTCTTCAAGTTTATCCTGTTTGGGGTTCATTTGATTTCTTGAATGTACATATTCATATCTTTTGTTAAATTTGTTTTTTTTTAATATTCCTTCTACTCCTTTTCTCTTTCTTCTCCTCTGGGGTCTCCCATAATGCATATATTGGTACATTTGATGGTGTCCCACAGGTATCTTAGTCTCTTCACTTTTTTCCCATTATTTTCTCTTTCTGCTCCTCAGCCTGAATCATTTCAATTTTCTTGTCTTCAGGGTCACTGATTGTTTCTTTTGCTATCTCCAGTCTGCTGTTGGAAGCCTGTAGGGAATTTTTCATTGCAATTATTTTGGTCTTCAACTCCAGTATTTCTGTTTGGTTCATTTTTCACATTTCTCTTTGTTCACATTCTCATATTGTTTGTTCATAATTTTACTCACATTCTTTAGTTCTTTTTCCGTGTTTTTTTTTTTAACTCCTTGAGCATATTGAGGATCATTTTTTTTGTCCAATATGCCTGGAGCTATGTACCCCAGAGAAACATGTTCTTAAACTTAATCCATTCCCATGGGTTTGAACCCATTGTAAATAGTATCTTTTGATGAGGTTACTGCAGTTAAGGAGTGATCCAACTGATTTACAATGGGTCTTAATCTTCTTACTGAAGGCCTTATAGTGAAGGCCACAGAAAGAGAGAAAACTAAAGGGAGCAGCCAAGAAGCTGAAAGTCAGTGGACCTGGAAGAGAAAGGAGAAGCCAGGAGAGGCACCTATCTGAAAGAAAAGCCAAGGACTAAGGATCGCTAGCAGCCAGCCCAAGAATGTCAGTCTTTTGGACGGATGCATCGCCTTGATGATGCCTTGATTTTAGACTTTTCCTAGCCTTAAAATCGTGAGCCAATAAATTCCTGTTGCTTAAGCCAACTGTTTTAGTTTGCCAAAGGGCTGCCAATGCAAAGTTCCAGAAATCTGTTTTTTTTTTTTTTTTTCTTAAACAATTTATTGAAGTATATCATTCATACATGAGCATACATACACTGTAAGTGTTCAGTAAACATCGTGAACTTACAAAACAAACATGCATAATATCATACAGGACTCCCACACATCACCCCCCCACAAATACTTTGCGTTGTTGTGGAACATTTGTTAACAAATTAGGAAAGAGCATTGTCAAAGTATTACTACTAACTATAGTCCATATCTTATTCCCCTATATACTTTTTAAAGGATTTATTTATTTTTATCCATTTTTACCACCTCCCCCCCCCCCGTCTTTGCTGTTTTTGTGTCCATTCGCTGGGCAACTCTCTGTGTCTGTTTCCTGCCCTCTCTTCTCATTCTTCTCCTCCTGTCTTCACTGGGATTCGATCCTCGGAACCTCCAATGTGGGAGAGAGGTGTCGTACCGCCTGTGCCACCTTAGTCCCTGGTTTTTCGGCATGTCTCGTCTTGGTTCTCTCTTGTGTCACTCTTATTACATCATCCTCTGCCTTTGTGGCTCGCGGGGCCTGGCGGCACACCCGCATACGGGGCCTGGGGAGCTCACCCTCTCTTGGGGCCTGGGGGGCGCACCTGTGTGTAGGGTCTGGTGGCCCATGTGCCTTCTATATTTTTCTTTTTTTCTTTTTACCGGGAAGTCCCAGGGATCGAACCCAGGTCCCTCCATATGGGAGACGGACGCCCAACCATTTGAGCCACATCCGCTCCCCTGCTATATCTCTTAAGGTCGACCAAAGATCCCTAAAGTTACAATATTTTCCCATACAGGATGGACATATAATAAATTAGGCTTAGTTTTTCACCAGCATTCCAAAAACCAGACCTAGGGAGAAAAACTAGGTCTGGGGACACATGCATGGTTTCTAATATAGCGAATGTTTAGCCTACCCTGATTATCACAAAATCAGGACAGTGAGAATATTTTCATCTGTTGGTTTTTATAATGGGGGTTTATTTGGAGTAAAAGCTCATAGTTCTAGGCTGTGAAAAGTCCAAACTGAGGCACCATCAGAGATGCTTTCTCACCAAATCAGCTATTATTGATCCTGGCATGTTTCCATGTGGTGAGACAAGATAACCACCAATCATTGCTGAGGTTTCAGCCTTCCCCTCTGGGCTCACTGCCTCCTCTTGAGCTGCTCTGTGGGCCCAGCCTCCTAATGCTTAAGTGATCCTCTCTCACACGGCAGGATCAACATGGCAGCTTCCTTTTCCTGTGTCTGTCTGAATGTCTGGTTATTTCAGACCTAGCAAGGGGGTGGAGACAACCTGAGTTGAGTCTATGCCTCATTGGCATAGTCTAGTCGAAAGCCCTAAAGCAATCTCATTAAGTAAAATCAAAGGCCCCTTACTGAACTTAATGCAAAGGGCATCATACCTAGAGGAATAGATTATTTTACAAACATCTTTTTCTTTTTGGGATTCATAAAATAATCTCAAAGTGCCACACCAACCCATTGCATGGTATTTGCTTTAGCAACTAGGAAATGAAAACAATGTGCAAGGTCTCTTCTTAGTTGATGGTTTCTGGATTTTTTTCTTGTTCCATTGGATGAGCTATCATTTCAAGTTTCTCTGATTGTCTTATAATCTTTTGTTGCACAGTATATGTTTTAATAGTTTGATGTGTTAACACTGGGATTTAGTCTCTGAGCTGTCTGTCTGTATCAGAGAGTTTGTATCTAGTTACTGATATGACAGATATTTCCTTTAGTTGCAAGAGCTTACAAAAAACAAAACAAAAAAATCAATGCAAAAACCACCTTTTGCAGTCTTGAAAATTGGTTTTGTGTTGATTGGTGCTCTCCTTCAGAGTTTAGTCCTCCTCGCAAGAAGGTTAGTCCAAGGTGAAAGTATAGTATAGGGTCCTTTCTGTCTTTTCTGAGCCTCTATCTTATCTTGGGATTGTGCTGGCTCCTAGCCTTAGTATTTCCTGAACTGTTCACAAAATTTACAGGAATTTGAATGTCCCCTCTACAACCTATGAAACAGACTTTCTTCACCTCCTGGTTTCTTTATTGTATAACTTAAAGCAGGCCACTTTGACTTAACTGTTTCTTAAACACTTCTTTAGTCCTCAGCAAGCTATTTATGCCTGTAGGGCAAGTTGTTGGGAGGGTGATTCAGAGATGTTTCCTAGTTCACTCTTTCAGGCTGCCACCCCAAAGATTGACAAAGACATGCAGGGTGCTAGTAGGTGTGTAGGGGTTACCTTGTTCCCTGGAACAGGGCCAGAGACCTGGGAGTACAGGCTGGCTCTACACCATGCCAAAGGGGAGGGTCCAGCAAATATGCCACAAGCTTCTCTTACTGGCTTTAAAGCTGCATTTTCTTGATTCAGCACTTGCCCAGTTACTGCAACCCTTCACTGTTTTTCAGGAGTTTTGAGGAAGATGGCTTTGCCATTTTTGCTAGGTTTTCAAAGAGTCTGTGGCAAAACAGCACTCTCGAGCATTTTATGCTGTATTGTGGGCAACCTTTTTGATATTTGAAAATTTTCCCTATGTATTTATTACTTATTGAATTTAAAAATGAAAAGAAAGAAAAATAAAAGATTTTAAAGACTTTCTATTCTCTTTCACAGTGATCCTGAAAGAAGATGGGTAAGGGCTGCAAGGTTGTGGTTTGTGGATTGTTATCTGTGGGCAAAACTGCAATTTTGGAGCAGCTTCTTTATGGGAATCATATTATTGGTAAGACTGTTTTTCTCTAGCTTTTCTATTGCTTCTCTGAACTGCTTGGGATCTTTCTTTGGTCATGCTAAACCTAAAGGTGGGTGATAGTACACAAAAGTGAAGTGTAATCCAAACAGAATAAAACGGTCATATAAATTAACAGAGATTTGATAGGCAAAAAAAAAAAAAAAAAAATAGGGAAGGGGAAAAATGCAGTTATTGAAATTCAGGTAATTTATAGCAGGTAAGAAAAGAAATGGCTAACAATAATTATATATTCTTTTGCATATATGTAGTTTCCTGTGTATTTAAATAAGGAGTAGTTGTCTAGGAGTCATGGAATTACTGACTTTTACTTCAGAGTACACTGCATGACTTAATGTCCATTAAACTATGATTTAACAGTACTGCTATGTAGATAATAAAATGGAAGAAACAGCTGTTTGCTGCAGTATTACCCAATTTTGTGAATTGGATTATCTCATTCATTTATTTGATCATTGAGTCATATAATTATTATTATTTATATATATATATTTTTTTAACTTTATTTTGTACATTTAAAATAATTGAAAATATAAACAATTAAAAACTAAAAAGTAAACACAGATGAATAAATATATACATTTCTCAATTAAATGTAATGGATACATATAAAATTTTATTTTTGAATCAAACAATATATTACACAATATATTTGGTTCATAGTAACACATTCATACAGTATTTATCCTTTTGTGTCTGGCTTGCTTCACCCAACATAATGTCCTCCAGGTTCATCCATATTGCCATATGTTTTATGACTTCATTACTTCTTACAGCTGCATAATGCCATCGTGTGAATAGACCACAGTTTGTTTATCCATTCATCTGTCGGACACCTGGGTTGTTTCCAACTTTTGGCAATGGTGAATAATGTGGCTATGAACATCGATGTGCAGATGTCTGTTCGTGTCACTGCTCTCACTTCTTCTGGGTATATACCCAGTAGTGGTATTGCAGGGTCATGTGGCAAGTCTATATTCAACTTCTTCAGGAACTGCCAAACAGTCCTCCACAGTGGTTGTACCATCCTGCATTCCCACCAACAGTGAAGAAGTGTTCCT
>JAKSZT010054202.1:7772799-7864191 GCA_026826555.1 Tolypeutes matacus | reverse complement strand
AGACTGGTTGCAACATGCCCGGGGTAGGAGATCCTCTAAGTGCACCAGGAACTTCTTCAACGAGACCTGCCCAGCAAATACAGCCCTTCGGCTAACTGTCCCCTGCAGCCCTGAGGAAGCATAGCATCTTTAAGTCTCCTACACTGTTGCCCTTATCTGGGGCATGTTGGAACAATGGCTGGCCCTTAGAGCCAGGCTCCAAGCCATCTGAAGTCACTAATCACAAGCCATGATCAGCCATTGGCCATGCCCATTTCTGGTCTTAGGGCAGAGGATCTTTATGTCCCCTTCTGCCGACAGCGAGCTAGCCAAGGGCTGGACCCCACAGCTGCCTGCTGTGAGACTGGGAAATAGGTGCCAGTAACTCCTTCAGGGAGAGAGCAGTTTAATGGTCTTTACTGTAATTTACCAGTCTCTTCCTCCTGCTCTTCCGTGGATGGTGTACTGTGTACTGTTGGCCTCTAGAGCTTCAAAATTGTTGTTTTAGACAGTTCCTGACTGTTTAATAGTTCTTCTGGTGGAAGGACTGAATTTTAGAGCTTTATACTCCACCATCTTCCCATAACCCTCCTCTTGTTGATGGATTTAATCCTTCATCTTGCTCCTTTGCACAGGCCATTGTTTTGTGGTTTTTTGTTTTTTATGTTTTTTAATCTTTTGTTGTGCCCTGGACATTTTCATATTTTGACGTGCAATCTCTGGAACTTAGACATTGAAGCATTTGTTTCTTAAGGTTGTATCCAAGTAATGTTGTGTAAGATTCCCTTTACCCAAGTTGACAACAACAACAAAAAATCAAAGATCTTTCCTAGTCTTTGCAGATTGGTCTTTATTGAGTGCTTTCCTTCAGGGTTTGGCTATCCTAACAGTGAATTTAGATAATAGCTGTAGGGAAAACAAAGTTCTCTCCCTGGTGTTTTTTGAGCTTCCATTTCATCCTTGGTGTATTAGGGTTCTCTAGGGAAACAGAACTGACAGGAAATAGCTGCAAATATGCTAAGATTTTATAAAATTGTCTCATGTGCCTGTGAAGGTGCACAAGTCCAAGTTCCATAGGGCAGGTTGCAAGCAAGGAACTCCAGTGAAGGTCCTAGATGAATTCTCCAGGAGAAGCTGCCTGTCTGAAGTAGAGATTAAAATTCTCTCTTCTAACTACTGAAATAATCACTTTTCCTTATAAGGCCTTCAACTGATTAGATGTCTCTCATTGCTGAAGGCAATCTCCTCAGATGATTACATCTCCTGTAGATGGAATCAGCCATAGATGGAATCAGCTTATTAATGATTCACGTCTAATGCCCTGACAGTAACAATTAGGCTAGTGCTTGCTTGACCAAACAACTGGGTCACATTACTGGCCAGATTGACACATGAGCCTAACCATTGCATTTAGCATGCACCTGTGGCCCTAGAAATTCCCCAATTTACATTGACATGGGTATCTTCATTCTTGTTGGAAGCTATTTCCTCCTGTTTCTGGGTGCTACACTCTGTGTCCCACAGTGGGAATCCCTTTGCCCTAGGCAGCTGCAGTTTGACTCTTCTCCACGTGCAGGGCACATTCTGGGCTGGCGAGCCTGTGATGTGGATTCCGGTTCTGGTTCAGTCTGTAAGGGTGATGCCATAGAAATTGGCACAGACATACATGCATCCAGTATGTGCATGAAGGGCACGACATGCTTTTCCTGCTGTTTTTTTTTTTTTTTTTTCCCTTGTCATTTTGTTTTATTTTATTTATTTTTTAAAGAAGTTTTAGAATACATAAAAGTTACATAAAAAATATAGGGGATTCCCATATACCCCATCCCCTCCCCCCTCACATTTCTCCCTATTAACAACATCTTTCATTAGTGTGGTACAATTGATGAACACATATTGAAGCACTGCTACTAACCGTGGTCTATGGTTTACATTTTTTACCACACAATTTTGTAGGTTTTGATAAAATGTGTAATTGCTTGTATCTGTCATTGCAATGTCATGCAGAAAAATTCCAGTGTCCTGAATATGCCCCATGTTACACCTATTCTTTCCTCTCCCTCCCCTCAGAACTTCTGGTGACCACTGTCTTTATATCAGTGTTACAAGTTCTTCCATTACTAAAATGATAAGTCTCATTTGGTCCATAGCTGCATTTCCCCCCTATGTGTGTTCATTGCTCAATCTTGAGGATTTGGGGATGGTGATTTCTACTCTACTTCCGATTGAGAAGGGGCTTAGATCCCATGGGACAGATAGGTGGAACTGTCTCGCTGGCAGTTGTAGACACTCTCTGTTTTTTTGGCGTGGGTGTTGTCCATCAACACCCTTTTGTTAGTTGTCCTGGATGAGTCCGATGAACTGGAGAGTAGGTGTTGGCTGCAACTCTCCTGAGATTCAGGGCTCAACCAGTATATGAAGAGACTAAAAATTTAAGTCTCTGGGACATACATATAACGGGTATTGTGCTAAGTATAGGTTCAAATAAAAGGGGCAGAAGAACCATGTGTTTCCTGCTGCTTTTAAGTTGCCTTTTTCTTTTTTTTTTTTTTTAAGTAAAATTTTATTGAAGTATATTACTCATCCATGAACATACATAAACAGTAAGTGTATAATAAAAGTTGTGAACTTAATATACAAACATGCATATCATCATAACGGGCTCCCATACATCACTCCATAACTAACACTTTGCATTTTGTAAAACATTTGTTACAAACTGTGAAATAGCATTGTTAAAATATTGCTATTAACTATAGCCCACATCTTACTAAGTTGCCTTTTTCTTGATTTAGCAGTTGTCCAATCTTTGCAACCCTTTATTTTATAAAGGTTTGAGAAATATGGATCTGCCAGTTTTTGCTAAGTGTTTAAAGATTCTGTGGGGGAACAGAGTCCTGGAGAGCCTTTCACTCTGCCATCTTGGTTATAATAGTTACTATAAAAAAATATTTAATAGTAAATGTATTGCCAACATTACTACTTTTATTTCTAAACAAAAACTATTTTAAAAAATCACCTTGTTCATTTAATTTAATAACTATCTTTCATTTTAAAGAAGATAGTAAAATAGAAATGTTATTACTATATGTGGTAAATAGGAAACCTAGAAAGTCGACCTCTAAAGGTCAAGAAAGAGAGTAGAGTAATGATTGATAGTTATCCAAAAATAGTAATTTCTGTTTATTATTCCCAGGAATGGAAGATTGTGAAACAATGGAAGATGTGTATATGGCTTCAGTGGAAACGGATCGGGGCGTAAAGGAACAGTTACATCTTTATGACACCAGAGGCCTACAGGAGGGTGTGGAGCTGCCGAAGCATTATTTTTCATTTGCTGATGGGTTTGTTCTTGTGTACAGTGTGAATAACCTTGAATCCTTTCAAAGAGTGGAGCTTCTGAAGAAAGAAATAGATAAGTTCAAGGATAAAAAAGAGGTAAGCGGGTATGTTTAAAGTGTCGAATTATGATTTAAACTGTAGCATGGGCTTTGAGTAGTTTAAATATTTAAAAGCATTAAATTATTGTGTTTAAAATATCTGTGATCTTCTTGATTTTTTTTCTTAATCTGGGAAATATAGAACTGATTGTTCAATAAGGACTAGCATTTGACTTTTTCCCTTTTTTTTATTACCGTGTACAAGTTGGATTTTAATGATCCTGTATCTTGAGTTCATGTCATGTTGTTTGGGGTCATTGTTTCCTGAGGCTCTTTATTATCTTATTGGTTAAATAGGTTTCTTGTTTTCAGCTTTACAAAAAAAACCCAAGAAGTAATATTTGTTTTGTAACAACCATTTACCACTTCAAAATAAGATCTACACGCCTACCGTGGCCTCTAAAGTCCTATATGACCTGGCCCCTGCCGACACTTTTCACCTCATTTCTCTTCATTCTGCTCCTCTCTCACCCTGCTGACACTCATCTACTTCCTGTTGCTACAGCATGGTAGTGTTTTCTCCTGTTAGCGCTTTCGCAGTTGTCGGTTCCTCTGCCTGGAATGCTCTTGTCTTAGATCTTTCTCTAGACCAGGGGCTCTTAACAAGGGGTCCCTGAGCTTGAATTGAAATAAAAAAAAAAACATTCTTCTCGTGGGGACATATTGGTGTGGGTGTGATATATTTATTAAATAATACACAGTACAGTGTGTACTTAGTAAGGGGTCCATGGTTGTTACCTGACTGGCAGAGGGTTCCGTGGAACAAAAAAGGGTGGGAACCCCTGCCCTGGGCTTTCACATGGATGTCTCATCGTTTGGTAACCATATAATGTACTGGTTAAGAGCACTGGCTAGATGCTGTTAACCTAGACTTTTATATTTTATTTTTATATTCAACTTTTTATTTTGAGATAATAGCAGATTCAAATACAATTGAATTAAATAATATTGAGATTGAGTGCCAAGTTTTACCCATGGGTAATATCTTGCAAAACTCTAGTATATTATAACCAGGATGTTGACATTGATACATTCAAGATACGGACTATTTTAATCACCACAGAGATCCCTTTTATAGTCACATCCACTTCCCTCCTACTCCCATGCCCTCCTTAGCAATCCTGGTAAACCCCTCATCTCGTCTCCATTTCTTTAATTTTGTCACTACAACAACATTATATGAATGGAAACATACAGTAATGTAAGCTTTTGCGGTTGGCTTTTTTCACTCAGTGTAATTCTCTAGAGAGTTGTCCAAATTGTTGATTTTATCAATAATTCATTCCTTTTTATTGCTGAGTAGTATTTCATAGTATGAATGTATCACATTTTATTTAACCATTCACTTGTTTTTTTTTTTTTTAAAGATTTTATTTATTCATTTATCCCCCCCTTGCTGCTTGTGCTCGCTGGGTCAGCTAACCACGCCGTGCGGGCGGGCTTGCCTTCACCCATATGGTAAACGGGAGCCCTACTGACTGAGCCACAGCCGCTTCCCCCATTCACTTGTTGAAGGACATCTAGGTTGATATTTTGATTGGTTTCTTGAATACTTATATACTTTGTGAATATTCACAAAATTCAATCTTCAAAAGATACTAAAAAGGCAAATAATGAATATTGCCCTCCCACCTATCTACCTTTTTCCCCCACCTAACCAGGTAAACGCTGTTATTAATTTCCTGGTTATCTTTCCAGATTCTCCTTTCTGCCTCCTCCCCCTCCCCAAGAGAAAATCAACCCAAAAAACAGAAAAGTTCAAAGAATAGCTCAGCTAACTCTCATATACTTGATACTGAATCTTGGCTCTGGTTCTCAACGTTTCTACTTCAGTTTCTTTGTAAAATGGGAATAATAATAGTACATTCCTCACACACTTATTGTGGCATTCACTCAACACATACTTATTGAGTACCTACTATGTGCCAGGCATTATTCTAGATGCAGAGAACACAGTAGAGAACAAAACATTGTCCCTGTTCAGTAAGTTCAGCAAACAAATAAGTGTATACTGTGAAAAGTGATGTGATGTAGAAAAGCGTGTGGAGTGAAGGTACTGTTTTCAGTAAGTGATCTGGGGCTTCTCTGATGAGTTTTAGCAGAGATTTGAAGGAGGTAAGCGAGGGAGCCAAGCTGATAACTGGAGGAACAGTGCTCCAGGTGGAGGGAATAGCTAGGGCAAGGGTCTGAGGCAGGAGTTTGCTTGGAGTGTTCAAGAAACAGCAGTGAAGCCAGATGATGGGCTAGGAGGAGTGTGGTAGGAGATGAGGCCAACACTTTGGGTTTCAGTCTGAGATGGGAAGCCATTCGAGGGTTTTGAGCAATGGAATGACGTGATCTGCCTTAACTTGCATTTATTTATTTTCACGTGCACATGATTCAAAAATAAAAAAATATAAAGAGGACTATAGTGAAGTCTGGTTCCCTACCCCTACCCCACCCCAACCCCCAAAATCCTCAAATACCAGTTCCTCTATCTGAAGCATGCTTTTTTCATATTTTACCACTTTATTAGTTTGGGGGCATCCTTCCAAAATTTCTTTATATAAATACAAGTAAATTGGAATATGCATTTTTTCCTTATTATTCCCTATTTGTTAAACCACAGGTAGTATATTATCCTGCAGCTTGTATTTTTCATATAATATATCTAGGACTTCTTTTCATATTAGTACTTGGAGTCCCTTTTTTGTTTTTAACTGATGCACATACTCCATTGTGTGGCAAAAACCTATTTATTTAATCGGTCCTAAATTGATGGACGCTTAGGTTCCAGTCATTTTCTCTTATAAACAATACAACGAATATATATATATATATATATATATATGAGTTCATTCAGCTGGAATGCTGTTGCCCTGGGGCACTTGTAACAGAGTTGAGGAGAACCTGCAAAGGAGTCTGAGAATAGGCCAGTAGGGTGGGAGGAAAACTTGCCCAGAAGGCAAGTAGAGCCAGATAGGTAAAAAAAAAAACTGGGGGCTGGGAAGCAGATGTGGCTCAACCAGTTGGGTGCCTGCCTATTACATGGGAGGTCCCAGTTCAAGTCCCAGGGCCTCTTAAAAGACAATGAGCAGATGCCATCCCTGCCACAATGAGCAGATGCCACAAGCCAACAGGTGCCGCAGCCCACAGGGAGCAGATGTGGCTCAGGCCGTTGGGCACTCGCCTCTCATGTGGGAGGTCCTGGGTTCGGTTCCCAGTGCCTCCTGGAGAAGGCAAGCAAACAATGAGCAGACAGACAAGAGAAGCATCTGGAGGAGGGGGTGGGGATAAAGAAAAAAATTAAATAAATATTAAAAGAAACAACAACAAAACAAATCTGGGGGCTAAGAATTGGCCAGTATTAAGACCATTGTTAAGACCTTGCAGAGCTTTACAAGAAACGATATTAGCAAAATAGGAATGGAAGTCTAACTGGAGTGGCTGTTAAAGAGAGATTTGAACACAGCAAACAGCTCTTTGAAAGAGTTTTGCTATAAAGAGGAACAGAGAAACTGGAGTAGGAACTAGAAAAGGGTGCGGTGTAAAAAGAGTTTTTTTTTTTTTTTTTTTACCTGAGAGGTAACATTCTCTTTGTATACTAATGGAATGACTCAATAGAGAAGAGAAAATCAAAGATGTTGGAGAGAGGGCTTAATTGGTGAGTGACATTTTTGTCCAGGTAAGAGGATGGGTTCTAGAGCAGTACTCATGTGGGCACAGAAGATGGTGAGTTGTTGGATGTGATGGATGCATATGGAAATTCTCTTCTAATTGCTGTTTTCTTACTGAAAAGAAGTAAGATATGAAATGTTGCCTGGCTATAGAGTAAATGGAGGAGGTGTTAACGTATTTTTTCTAGATAACACTAGCCCACTTGGGTCAGCAGTTATGAATTGGGACCAGGTTGTTTCTCTGGCCATGTTCATGTAAGTGGTGTAGGCAGAGTAAGGTTAAGAGTTACATCTGGGGAAGCGGATGTGGCTCAAGCAAATGGGCTCCCGCCTACCATACAGGAGGGCCAGGGTTTGACACCCGGGGCCTCTTGGTGAAAAGCAAGCTGGCCTGTGTAGGAGTGCTGCCCTGCATGGAATGCTGGCTCGCGTGGAGAGCTGGCGCAGCAAGATGACGCAACAAAAAGAGACACGGAGTAGAGACAATAAGAGACGCAGCAGACCAGGGAGCTAAGGTGGCGCAAGAGATCGAGCGCCTCTCTCCCACTCTGGAAAGTCCCGGGATCGGTTCCTGGTGCTGCCTAAAGAGAAGACAAGCAGACACAGAAGAACACACAGCAAATGGACACAGAGAGCAGACAATGGGCTGGGGGATAAATCTTTTTTTTAAAAAAGTTAAATTTAGCTAGGGTAGGCGCTTTGCCAGGAGAGTAAGATAGGATAAAGGGGACAGGGAAGTGAATAAAAAGAATTTAAGCTGGGTGAGGAGAAACTGAAGACATGAGGGGGGTTGAGGGACAGCGATAAAGGTGGTAGAGTAGATGGATTGTGGGTCCCTGCTTAGAACTGTTGGAGCGGTGGGTGTGTGAGGAATGTAGGAGGTGGTGCTCGGTGGGAGACTGGGAATTGAGCTCGTGGTGGGGAGCAGTTATTGTAATGACAGTGGCTGAGGAATGATGGCTAAGACCATCAGAGAAGGCCAGAACTAGAACCCAGGTTATTGGAAGGGTCACGTGGCTTAGCGCAAGCAGCAGGCATTTGGGCATCAGTGTGAGAACGAGCGACCATGTGCCAGGTGTGTCATGGGCAGCAACAAGGTAGTGCAGACCAGTAACCAGAGGCTTCGGCAGGGTGTTGAGGGAAGGACACCCTACACCTCCTGCTTTCCAGCTCCAGTGGAAGCGGTAGCAGGGGGGCGGTGGGGAAAGGCTTGAAAAGACTGCAGGGCAAGCCAGGTTTCAGTGAGGCAGTAAGGTGAAGGGACCATTCAGAGCGGAGATTGGGGGCTTGTAGGAAGGGGATTGGCTGAGTTCTAGGGGATAGAGTGAAAGAGTTTATGCAGTTGGGTAGGAGAGATGGGGGCTTCATTTTAATACATGAAAATCTGGGTGATGAATAATGACAGGAAAGCTTAAAGGGTTAGCTCCTGCTGAAAGATGAAGTATGAGATTGCCAAGAGAAATGGCAAATGGCATGGCCTTCCCTGGAGCACAGGCTGTTCAATTTAAAGGCAGGCCCACAGCCATGGTTCAGAAGTCTCTAGTGGAATGCTCCTGAGGCGCCTTCTCTGACAGTTTTTGCTGCCCTTCTTCCATTGTCAAATCATCCTGCTTTATAGACTTCTGTACAGTCACTAACTGAGAATCTGGATATATCTCCTTTCCACCTCTCCAGGTTTTGACTGTTGTGGTTGCTGTATTCTAATCACCTCAAAAAATGCCTGCTGATAAAAAGCATTCCAGTTTAGATGGATGAATGACCTATATTTAGTATAAAATGCTCCAGTTGATTCATACATTTAACAAGTATTTGAGTGTTTACCTTACACCAGCCACTTTTTGAGAATTGGGAATAATGTGAAGAAAAGAGATGAAAACTCCTGCTATCATGGAGTAAGGCTGCAGAACTCTCACTGTAGAAAAGCCTTGCCAAGCCCCAGTTGTCTTATTTGGAAGTAGTGCATTGCCAATGTCTCAAACATCAGATGGAGCCATACTCAAATGTGGACAAATTTCAGTCACGTCATTATTTACGTAGTAGATATTAATTTCCAAAGCCTACCTTCCATTTATACCTGAGTTTACTTCACCTATTGTTAATTTAAAAAACAAACAAAAAAACCCACGACAGTTAGCAACCCATAAAGCATCTATGTTTTAACAAAAATGCCTTATAAGTGAGGTGCATAAACCTTATCATTTGGCTCACACCTCAGTCAGTTTTCATGAAGCAGTTTGTTAAATGGGATGTATTAGTACGACCTTTTTAATCACTTTTTTCTTTCAGGTAGCAATTGTTGTATTAGGAAACAAAATCGACCTTTCTGAGCAGAGACAAGTGGATGCTGAAGTGGCCCAGCAGTGGGCAAAAAGTGAGAAAGTGAGACTGTGGGAGGTGACTGTTACAGATCGGAAAACCCTGATTGAGCCATTCACCTTATTAGCCAGTAAACTTTCCCAGCCTCAGAGCAAATCGAGCTTTCCTTTGCCTGGGAGGAAAAACAAAGGGAACTCTAGCTCTGAGAACTAAAAATTAAGTAATTTCACAATTGCTCGTTGAATAGAAATGTCTGTGACCATGGAGTAAGATTCCTGTTTAAAAACAGGCCATTTCTCTCTATCTTTAGTCCTTAGGATAACCCCAAAGGAAATAATTTAAAGCACTTTAGGTTAAAACCAAAACTTGTGATTAAAATGGAAAAAATATGGGCTATCATCATTCTTGATATGAAATGAGATTCTCATTCCCATTGTGTGAAACCTGTCCCTTGTTGTTTATATTTATGTTGCACTTGTTAAAATACTAAATTAAAGTTTGAGTAGTATGCAAATGCACTTACTTGTAACTTTTTTTCCCTTAACCTGTTTTCAGAAGCTATTCTAATTCTGTGTAACTTTACTTCTTAGCGCAAACATAAGTTTTTAAAAATGTTTGTTAATCATCTATTGCTTAAGAGTTATAAAACTTGATATTTTCTGTGTGTCTATAATCCATCTACCACAGTAAACAATCTGGGTAATGAATATGCTAACCTTTCTCTTGTGGACATTTTGTTAAATAGAACAAAACCCATGATTTACCTTTGCTTAAATTGCTTGAGGTGGTAGGTGGTATAAGTAGAATCATCACTCAAGACCTTTTTTTTTTTTTCTTTAACTGGACCCCTGTGGATAGACCACATACTAGAGGGCAAAATTGATTCTTTCTTCTCTTGAAAATGGGTAAGAACTTAAGGACAGTAACGTTTCCATTTTCCAGAAGGAATACTGTCCTTTTTGGAATAGTTTTCTGGATACCTAGTCATTTGGAATAAAATGCATCATAAAAATATTGGCTTAATTGTAGTCTGAGTTTGTGCTATGGCTCTCTGAAGATTTTGGCAGAATTTGAGCAATAAGGCTTAATTGTGTTTAAAAAGTTGACAACATGATAACTAATTTAAAAAGTAGGAAGCAAGTTACTTAATGCTTTCAACCATGAAAGCAATTTATTAATTTAAATGTAAAATCTGAAATAAACTATTCTGCAAAGAACATGTTATAAAACATCTAGTAAATTGTAACATCTTAAATGGAGTACTTTTAAGCTCAGGTGGCTGAGTTCAGTGAGCTCATGCCAAGAACCATATAAAAGGTAAGATACAGATAATCACCTGTTGTTGCTACAGTAATTCTTTAAATATACAAAAAAATTTTTTTGGGTCAAAAAATTCATTCAGATATGATTATCACCCCTATTTTTACATTCATGGATTTTATGGATAGTTTTAAAATTTGGTTCTTAAAAAATGATATACCTTATCACCCTGCATTTTTTTTTTTTTTTTTTTTTTTTTACTGAATGCATCTTAGAACCGTTAGTTTCTCTGGGAGAGAGATACCGTATGTACACTTAAGTTCTGCCAAACTGCCCTCTAATCTCGCTATATGTAGTTTATGTACCCACCAGCTGTATGAGAGAACCCATTTCCCCATGTATTTGTCCCACATCAAGTTAGAAAAGATGATTTCTCCCCCCCCGGCCCAGGTTTATTTAAAATTTATTGTAATGGGGTTCATTCATGCAAAGGGAGGGAGGTGGGGTTTGGGGAACATGCAAGGGACACAAAGAATTAATTTTGGGGAGCTGATGTGGCTTAGTGGTTGAGCCTTGGCTTCCCACATACCCGTTTCAATCCCCGGGCCCTGTAGCTAAAAAAAAAAAAACAAAACAAAAAACACCCCCAAACTTTGAAAAGGTGATGGGTTAGGTTATTTAACCTTTTTAAAGACACTTCAAAATCTACTCTGTGGGCAGCAGATGTGGCTCAAGCAATTGAGCTCCCGCGTACATGGGAGATCCCGTGTTTGGTTCCCAGTGCCTGCTGGAGAAGACAAGCTGATGCTAACAAGGAGATACAAAGAGGGACACAACAAAGCAGGAAGCTGAGGTGGCTCAAATGATTGAGTGCCTCTCTCCCACGTGGGAGGTCCCAGGTTCAGTTCCTGGTGCCCCCTAAAGAGAAGACAAGCAGACACAGAGAGCACAGAGTGAATGGACACAGAGCAGACAGCAAACAACAGGGACGGGGGGGGGGTGTTAATAATAAATCTTGGAAAAAAACAAAAAAACAATCAAAAAACAACTATTCTGCAAGGCTGTTGTACAAATTAGAGTTTAGTCTGCATTACTTCTAGGTTATTTCATTAGTAGTAAACATCTATAAATTCTACAAACTGCAACTAAAAGGTAAAAAAGAAAGTATACAACCAGAAGCGTTGGTGGTTATTTTTAATATTGTTTATTAGCACAGTAACAAATGCAGACTTAAGTAGTCCACAACATATAACCAATCCACTGAGCAACTCCTATTCCACACCTTACAGTTACCAGCTTAAGGTATTTCACTACAGGTTTTCACAAGTCCTGATTCAAACCTTTAATCTTTTCACAATAAAGTAGATTGGCATATAAAATAAAATACACAACTACTCATTTCCTATATGGTTTTTTATAGCCACGTGTCCATTTTACATATATGAGATGACAGTCTCTAAAAACTCTGTATTGGGAAAACAAATTCCAATTAAAAAAAAAAAAAAAAAAAAAGTGTAGTCTTGGAAGGACTTTACATAAATGGCCATGGTGTGTAACCTGTACAAAATTAAGCTGTTTTAAATTTACATACTCTAAGGAACTGAACCCAAATGTACATTCTTTTCTGTACTACATTTCAGCTAATATTGCAGAACTAATGACAGTTTTAAAAGAGGCTATTACCAATTCTGTCTACTGTAGCAAGATACCTTAAGTTACAACAAAATCTTAGGAAATAAGACTGAATAATATCTGTTATAGAAATACCCTACTCTTTACCAACTCCCACCCTCCCCCACCCCTTCAAAATCATAAGCAGCTCTTTTCTGTGACAGACAAATAATGTGAATTGTGAAAACCAATTTATGTAGCGTATCTCTTGGTCCACTGTCTGGCCATTCTGTCATGTTCTGCTCTGTTGGTCATATACTGAGTGGCAATACTTCCCACCAAGGGATCGGCTGGAAGAAAAGAGTGTAGATTAATTATCTAGAAAGGAAAAGAACATCTTAAACTTTACCAAATAAGTTAGTGATAGCTTGAGTAGAAATGTCCAACAAAATATTTGTGCTCAAACCCATCTCTGAAATACCATCCACTCCACCATTATATGTATTTTTCCTTCTAGACTTTTAAAAACAGAGCACGGTTGTGGGGAGGGGGTGGGAATTGTTACCAAAGTAGAATGCTCAAGCTTCAGTACTGGTTTGGCTTCATCCCCTTAGTTCATTTCACTTCTCTCCCAATAAACACTACCCATTTGGAATTTCTTTGCTCTTCTAAATTAGGCTAAATTCAATAGAGCCTGGAATGTCCAAGGCTCCAGAGCTGTGTTCATATGACCTTTCACTCAGTGGCACCTGTTATGGTATCATGATAGTAACATGAAGTCCTCAGGGCTGTTGTAATGTAATACCTAAAACAGTTTACTTAGAAAGAACCAGGTCAAAACTGGGACCTCCAATTAAGTATAGTATTTCTCTAAAACTGAATAGAACCTTTAATAACTACATTTAGATTTGATTTTTCTAGAAAGCAATTTTTTAAATTAAAGGAAACAGAGTCCACAGTCCTAATTCAGTAATTGCTAAATATTTAGTAAAGAATGCCCTTTTCAAAATAACAAACCAGTTATGAGTCCAGCAGGCACAGGTGAGATCAGACAGATGACTCCACATCTATAAGTATGTGGTTTGGTTTTGTTGAGAGACAACTGTATAGGAATATTCAAAAGGGATTTAAAAAGGGATGGGGGAGCAGATGTGGCTCAAGCAGTTGAGCACCTGCTTCTTCCATGGAAGGTGCCTCTTAGGGACAAAAAAACCAACTCAGGGGAGCTGATGTGGCTCAGTGGTTAAGCACCGGCTTCCCATATATGAGGTCCTGGGTTCAGTCCTCGGCCTTGGTACTTCCAAAAAAAGGGGAGATGAGATGGGTGGGAGTGGGGAGAAATGACTGAAAATGTAAAAACCTAAGGCAAGCTTTCAGTTTGCAACACCTTGTTTCTAGAACATTTTAATTATGAAGTGGCTGCATTTTTCAGCTATAGGAGCTTGAACATCTCTTGATTACAGCTTTCTGAAAAACTTAATTAGTTCTTGTCCTTTGAAAGCTCTTAGAAACATAAAATCTGTACTTTATCTTTAGGAAATCTTAGTTTATCTGGAAGAACAAAACAAGAATTGTTAACCTTACCAGGATTACAGTCTGTAAGAAGTGAGCAGATAGAGAGGAGGACTTTAGAAATAGTTAGTGCTGGACTCCAATTATCTTTCAATATGTCCAAACAAATAACTCCTTGGCTGTTAATATTACAGTGATAGATTCTTGTCCGAAATGTAACCTGGGGGAAAAAAAAGGGGGGGGGTAGTGTTAACAAGCAAGAGACTAATAAATTTGAGATTACAAAGTATTCATTGACACATCTCAGAAATTTGTCACTTTTATTTAAAAAGTAATATCCATTGACCAAAAAGAAGTAACTGCTTAAATTCATCTTCAGCAGTTTTAACAGCTAATTGTTTGCTGACCTCTTGTGTTAGCTGGTAGTACTACACTGCCCCAAAGTAAACGAGAATCATAAATGCAAAGTGAAGTTCAACATAGTGGGTATTGTTGACAACAACGACCACAAACCCGAAAAGCTGTTGAAAGAAAAAAGCCGAAGGTGAGCGCTCTCTCTCTGACACATACCAGATCCTGCAGCCGTTCTATCTATCTAAATCCAAGAATTTGCTATAATGAAGTCTCCAGTAATGGGTAAGGACCACAGCAGCAGACAAATCAAAGACAAATAATGTGAGTTTGTGTTATTTGGTCTCCTAATTGTTTTTTGTGGAACACACTGAAACACAAAGTAAAAATTAACTATAACCCTAATTACTGATTTTTTTAAAAATTTTAAATAAGACTTTCAATTACTTCTTGCTGCTCCAATTGTACCTGTTCAATATATAATAGTCTACACATAACCAGAGAAGAGGCTTTCCTTCTGACAATGTGAATGAGAATCACAGATTGTTTGAGAGTTGCAATTTGGGCAATCTCTACCTATCCTAGATGAGAGAAACTGAGAGCTGGAAGTAAGGATTTGAAAAAGGAGGACAAGGGTAGAATCCAAGGCTTTTGGTAGAGGATTCTGGCTCTAATTGCTTTAATGCATGGGTATTTTGAGACTATTTTCAGCTGTCAGAAATATCTTTCCTGTAAGGTAAAAAGTAGGGGATTAATTCTGGGTTGCTGGCTGTTACACTGAATTAACACAATTTTAAGCACCATCAAAACAAAGCACTTACTCCCAGAAATTGTCTCTGCCAAATGAGGCAAAGTCATTCCAAAGAGGTGTTTTGTATATGTTCAAACGTAATCCAGGTTCATTTAGGCGTAACAGAAATCTGCTAGTATTTGTGATCAAAAACTCAATTTAAAAAAACCACAATAGGCTAACAGCACAATTATGAGTCTTCTCTAATGAACTACAGCAAACGAACAATACTAGTGTTCATAATAGGGGTGTATGGAAAAACATACCAAGTGTATGCTATGGACCAAGCTTGGTGGTAATGGTCTGACCATATTCTGTCGTAACTGTAACATGCTCCACAATGATGTACGGTGTTGGTGGAGGGTGATGTATGGGAATTCTACACATTATGCATGATTGTTTTGTACAGCTCACTTCTCTAATAAAAAATTAAAAACTCACAATAGCATCTCTTTCATGAGCATTAAAGTTTTGCATAAGTCAAGGGAAATCTCTTACCTTTGGAGGCTTGAAGGGATATTCTGGTGTAAAAGTGATATCAAGGAAGAAAACGCCACCCTCGTACACGGATCCTGGAGGCCCTAGAATGGTTGATCTCCATTCATAGATGTTATCGCCTTTAGGACCAGCACTGTGAAGTGACACATCAACAGACAGATGAGAAGATGGTCGCATCGCCCCAAATGTCATACTGTATCCAAAAGGGGAAAAAGAGCACCCCTCCTCGCCCTTTTTTGTTTAACATGTGGGATCTCGTCACAAAACACAGGTACGTCCGGACATTATCGGATGCAGAACCACTAGAAACCCCTCAGGCTCCAGGTCAAGTCCACTGGGTGACAAAAGAACATCAGCGCATTCAAAGCCTACTTAGCTATGAATAAGCAAGAGACTTCTTCAGCTTTCAAAGCTCCCCTTTAGACCTAACAAGAATAATGCAAACAATATTAAAAAAACAAACAAACAAACAAACAAAAAAACACCACTTCTTAGCACACGGAAGCTGTATTAGTGCCAATGAGAGCAGTTTCTGCCCATAGCTACATTTCTGGCAACCAATTCTAAGCACAAAAGTGTACCTAGTCCACTGCCGGGCTATTCCTTGTTCTTATACTTCCATAACTTTACCCTAAAAAGAACCCAGTGGGTTGATTAGAAACCAGGCTGAGTGAGAAGAGAACGACAAGTATCCAATTGAAACTCGGTAACCGGGGTGTCTAAATAATGCAATTGGGACGTTAATCCATCCCTTACCAGTGAAATCGCTGATTTACACTGAGTTCAACCATATTGGACCACAACGCCCCCCAAAGCACTTGCTCTACTAGTTGCGTGGGCCTCCGGAGTATCCTGTATTCAGATATGTTAATAAACAAGTTTTAAAATAATTTGCCCTCCCAACTCTGAAACTTACAAAGCGCTTATTACACCCACCCAAACTAATAAGTGTGGTACCTCTGGTATTGAAGAGAGCGAGAAAGACAGCCTGGGAAATGATCTTGGTTATTAATTTAAAAATACCTTCTCAAAGAATGATTGTAACAGGAGTAAAGGTGTAGAGTGGTTAACTTATTATGTTTTCATCCCTGATACTTCTCAAGCCTTAACTATTAATGGCTGCTTCAAGAACAATGATCTATGTCAGCCAAACAACAAAAAGGTCTTTACTTCGAATAATTTCTACAGAGCAGGCAAACACTGCTCTTTAAATAAATGTGTGGTGTGAACTGCATTCATTCATTCACTTACTGAATGACAGTGTTCTAGGTGGAGTGCAAAAATATCAGGGATATTGGAGGCGGATGTGGCTCAAATGGCTGGGCGTCCGTCTGCCATATGGAGGGACCTGGGTTCAATCCCCGGGACCTCCTGGTAAAATAAAAATATATATATGGAAGGCGCATGGGCTGCCAGGCTCTGTGGGCCGGTGAGCCGCCAGGCCCCGGGAGTCATGCAGCAAGATGATGACGTAACAGGAGAGAGACACAGGGGAGAGACAAGACGAGATGCTCCAAAAGCTCCAAAAACTAGGAACCGAGGTGGTGCAGGTGGCAGGACATCTCTCTCCTACATCGGAGGTCTCCAAGATTGAATCCTGGTGAAGACTGGAGGAGGAGGATGAGAAGAGATGGCAGGAAACAGACACCGAGAACTGCCCAGTGAATGGACACAAAACAGCAAAAGGGGAAGGGGGGGTTTAAAATGGATAAAGTAAATTTAAATAAACCTTTGGAAAAAAAAATCAGGGATATCAACACTAAACAAGACAGATCTGTCTTCAAGTTGCCCTCTCTAATTGTTAAATATAGGTTTAAGTCCTTCATTTAAGAGAGAGAAAGGGGGAAGGGGATGAAAGAAGGGGAAAACATCTTAGCTGTGGCCCTATACATTCCTTACAGACGTACAGGCTTTTCTTTCTTTCAGTCTGAAATTGTAGTATGAGGAGCAACAGAAATGAAGGGGTGGGGAATGAATTTAATGCCACAGGGAAACAAAAGTGGGGAGAAAACATGATGTGACTAAAAAATGGGGCGAGGTGGGGTGGGGCATGCATAAAAGAAGAGGGGCCAGTGGGAAAAGCATGGACCAAACTGGCCAAGAAAAGGCAGAAAGCTCAGGTTCGAGGTCACCAGCTATGTGACCCTGAACAAGATACTAAACCTAAACCCAAGTTCTTACCACCCACACCTCACAGAAATGTTTTGAGAATTGCAGTGAGAACCAAAAAAGAAAAGGGGGTGGGGGTTGAGAGAGAGCTTCTGTAGCACAACAGACTTACAGTACCATTTGTTAAATGCTGCTGTGATTACCATTATTCTTAATTATTCTCATTGGCTCAAAAATATGGTCCTTAACACTTGTTTAAGAAAACTTGTTTTAAACTGAATACATATATGGAGAGAGAGAGTTTAACAATGCCTACACTATCAAGTCATCCTTCACTGTCTTGCTTGTCTTCTTGGAGGCACTGGAATCCGAACCCAGGACCTTCCATGTGGTAGGTGGGAGCTCAATCGCTTGAGCCACATCCGCTTCCCAGAGGAATGATCTTTTTAAATATAATTCATGATATCAAAGACTTAAAGACAAAAGGCTATCATCTACTCAAAAACCTTCTTTTCATAAATGAGGAACCAAGACTACAAAGAGGAAGCCAGGCCCTCTCAAACCCAAGGTTTTGCTTTTGTTTTTCAGTATTTCAAGCTGCCTCCTCCTAGCAATCAATAGCCATACAGTTTTCTTCATGTTTAGATTGGTGATGCTAAGAAGATACTCCCCAGTCCCCAGAAAAAAAAGGGAAGGAAAAAAAAAAAAAGCAATTTAATCCTAGAGACAATAGACATTGGCATGGGCCCAATTCTGCTGGCCCCTTAGTATAGAGAAAAGAGAATGGAATTTTTAACAATATGCATCTACAAGTAGATTTTATATATTGTACAGAAATTGGTTCCCAAATCTCACTGTTCATCAAAACAATCTGGGGCTTTAAAAACAACAGCTTCCTGGGCCCTTCCACAGACCTCCTAAGTTTAGAACAGAGGCAGACCCAAGAATCTCTACATACAAGAAGCTCCCTTGGTAATTTTTAAGTTAGATGGTTTGTACTTGAGAACTGCTCAAAACAGGTTGATTTGGAAGTAGGACAATTGTCACCTGTCCTTTAGAAAAGTGCCACTTCTTTGTCATCTGCTTTCAGTTCAGGTGTAAACTTTTCTGAAAGTTCAGGAAAAAGTATGGGAGGAAAGGGTTTTAAGTAATCAAGTCAAGAACATAAACATAATTATGTAATAAAAACAAAGGATGTTTTACCCTTCTGTTAAGCTTCAAATATAGAGAATAAAGGTGGGTTATAAGAAAAATAATTAAATACTAAATGAAATAATACTAAATGTAGCTGAAACAATAAAATACACAACAGGAGCCCTGGAGAAGACTCAAAAGCAGGGATCTCTCAACCAGAGGACTTGGGAATTCCTGTGAAGGGTCTGAGAATCCCCTGGAAAGGTGAAGCATTGCTGCCTGAATAAAAAAACTTTAGGTATTCATTTAAAACTGCCAATGGATGAGCTCATAAAGCATTTTGTCATATGCATTTTCTTAACCAGAAAATCATAAAACTGAGAAATTATATTGGGGCCTGCTTTTTCTAAAGTTCTCACTGGAGGAGAAAGACCTCCTGGTCTGAGTGGGCAAGATGCACTGTCCTGGAGGACGCTGATGGCTCTCAGCAGGCCAGGGAAAGGCCTGCCCCCGCACTCCTCCACGTTTCTCCACGAGGCACTCCCAGGCTCACCCTCCGGTCAGCAGTGTCCTTTCCCGCAGCCTCTGCCACCGCCCTCAGCCCTTGTGGTTCCACAGTAAGGAACAACTTTACTTTCAAACTGGTTCAAGTCCCTTTGGAATGGCATGTACTGTAGTTAAATTATTAATCCAAATGATTAGAAAATATGGAAAGCCCTGAATTGGGGGGTGAAAGGTTGAAATTAAGGTGTTGAGGTGAGATGAGAACAAAAAAGACACACTGCACCACTGAGCATGATGTCTCCTGTGCTGTCGGGGCCTTATTTCACCAGGGTTTTCTGCACTGTCCCTGCAGTGTTGCCTGCGTTTTAAAAATAGCCAATGGGTTTCAAGTGTCACCGGGGTCCCAGAAGCCAGTACAAGCCCTGCCTGCCAGGCGCTCTCACAGAGGTCCAGGGCTAGGCTTCCTGGCAACAGGAACACTCTGCCGCCGCGTCCCTCCTCCCCCACCCCCAAAGGCCCCCTTCCATGAAAACAGACACCGCTGTAAAGAAACCGCTTAGAGAAAGACACAACAGCATCTTCTATAAGGCGTGAGGAGCAGAGTGGGTCAAGAGCTGCAGGCTCTTCTGGCTGAGCAGAAGGTCTGCTGGCTGAGTAAGCTCGGTGGCAAGGGCCCTCCCCTCTGCCAGCCTAGAGACCGGTCTTCTCCCCACCGCCCCCTCCCTCGGTGGCTCCAGGGCACACTCCCCATGCCCCAGTAACACTGCACTGATGATCATACAAAGCAGACAGCTATCAGCTGGTACTAGCTTTTGCTTAATGCACAGGGTTCAAAACCATGTGAGATATAATCAATACAAGTCATTCAGGGTACAGTCCTCAGACATTACTAATAAAACTAATTTTTAGGAACTACCATTTGAACAATCTTATTAGAACTTGATATACTAGAAATTTTAAATCAATCCAAGGAGTGTAACTCCAAATAGTAATGTTTAAACTTCATTTTGTTTTTTAAACAAATTAATTTTATTGGTACTTATTAATAAAGCATACAGTTCATCCAAAGTGTATAATCAATGGTATCTGGTATAATCACATACCTGTGCATTCATCACTTCAATCATTAGAGCAACTTCATTGTTCTAATAATAATAATAATAAACCAAAAAACCAACAAACAAGTAAACAAGAAAATTCTTCACCTTTCAATCTCTCTGTTTCCCCTGCTGTACATAACTGGCTGCTATTTCTGGCTATTCTTGTACAATTATTGATTTGTTTATTCAGCAGTTTTGAGATATATTCACATACCGTTCGATGTATCCAAAGACTCACAAAAGCATTATCCTCAGCATAAAATTATACTTTTGTCAGCCTTCCCCAGTTTTGATCCTGAATACTGACTTATTATTTCAGATGACTGTTCTTCTTTTTAAAAAAGCGGACATCAAACTTTCATTTCAATTTTTAAATGATATCACTGGTTTCTAACAAAGAACATCTTGGAAGCAAAGTAAAAATTATAATCAATTTTTTAAAAAAGCTACATTTCCCTTCTGATCAATTTTTAAAAATTTTATTAGGAGAGATGACCCTTGCATACAACCATGTAGAACCCTAATTCAAGTATTATTTTAGGCAAAATCATCATACCCCTAGAAAGCCTGGCTTTCTCTATAATAACTCTCTCTGCCAGATACAAGCGAGTGAAGCAAACAGGTGAATAAAGCCATCCTGAGGGAGCTGGGTCTTGATGCGGTGCCTCCCGGGCCCTGCGGACCACTTCTGGGTGGCACTGCTGGCACTGCTGGAGGTGGCAGGAAGGATGCCTGCCTTCTGACCTATTCGGGCAAGCAGCCGAGCCAAGGAGAAGCTGGATGATTACAGGAGACACAAGGGATTCTTGGCTAAACTTCATTTGGGAACCAAAAACCTTAACAAATAATCTCTTGGACACTGACCTACATACTTTCCCTTAAAAGTATGCATCTTTTCCAGCAAGATCTTGTTGGGCATTATGTTTTTGAGGAATGAATTTAGATGAATATGTGGAAATGCTATTTAATGACACACTGTCCTAGAAATCAGAAGCCCTGCAGCAGATTTAAAATTCCACCTCTTGTTACAACTTTTAAAAAGACTGTGAAATGATCAAAATGTACATGAATCAAGTTTTTTTTTTTTTTTTTAAAGATTTTATTTATTTATTCATTTATCCCCCCCTTGCTGCTTGTGCTTGCTGGGTCAGCTAACCACGCCGTGCGGGCGGGCTTACCTTCACCAGGAGGCCCCGGGAACCGAACCCGAGGCCTCCCATATGGTAAACGGGAGCCCCACTGATTGAGCCACAGCCGCTTCCCATGAATCAAGTTTTAATACACTGTATGATGGGTAGAAGAGGCTGTCCATTGTACCATTTCTTTCTTTGAATTCTCAGGCATGGTTTTGGCAGTGCAGGAACTCTGTAACGCTAATAAATTCAATAAAAAGTAAATAAATGGGGAGTGGATGTGGCTCAAGCAGTTGGCACCTGCTTCCCACATGTGAGTCTCAGGTTCGGTTCCCAGTGCCTGAAAGAAAGAAGGAAAGGGAAAGGGAAGGGAAGGGGAAGGGAAGGGGAAGGGAAGGGGAAGGGAAGGGGAAGGGAAGAAAGAAGAAAGAAAGAAAGAAGAAAAGAAAGAAAGAAAGAAAGAAAGAAAGAGAGAGAGAGAGAGAGAGAGAGAGAGAGAGAAAAAGAAAGGAAAGAAAGGAAAGAAAGGAAAGGAAAGGGAAAGGGAAAGGGAAAAGGAAAAGGAAAAGGAAAAGGAAAAGGAAAAGGAAAAGGAAAAGGAAAGGAAGAAAGAAAGAAAGAAAGAAAGAAAAAAGCAAACAATTAACTCAGGGAAGCCGATGTGGCTCAGTAGTTGAGCACCCGTTTCCTACATAAGAGGTCCCAGGTTGAATCCCCAGCCCCAGTACCTCAAAAGAAAAAAAAAAGGTAAATATATGGAAAAAAATGATCATACCCCTAGAAAATATGAGGGATGAGAGGTTGGTTAGATAGGAGTTTAAGAAACAGGCATAACACGTACTCTCCAGTTCTTCAGACTTGCCCAGGAAAACTAGCAAAAGGATGATGACGGATGCCGCCCATCCCCCCCAAAAAAACAGTGTGTCTACACCTACAAGCAAGACAGTTCCACCCACCTGCCCCATGGGATCTAAGCCCCCTCTCGATCGGAAGCAGGGTGGGCATCACCATCCCTAATCCTCAAGACTGAGCGATGAACACACATAAGGGGGGATGCAGCTATGGCCCAAAGGAGACTTATTATCACTCTAGTAATGGGAGAACTTGTAACTGATATAAAAGATAGTGGTCACCAGAGGTTCTGAGGGGAGGGAGAGGGAAGAATAGGGGTAACATGGGGCATTTTTGAGACATTGGAATCATCCTGCATGACATCGCAATGACAGATACAGGCCATTACACATTTTGTCAAAACCTATTAAATTGTGCGGTGCAAAGTGTAAACCATAATGTAAACTATAGACCATGGTTAGAAGCAATGCTTCAATATGTGTTCATCAATTGTCACAAAAGTACCACACTAATGAAAGATACTGTTAACGGGGGAAAGTATGAGAGGGAGAGGGGGTGGGGGATATTGAAATCCCCTAGATTTTTTTTTTAGATTTATTTAATTTTAATCCATTTTTAACCCCCCCACCCCCCGTTTCTGCTGTTTTTGTGTCCACTCTCTGTGTCTGTTTCCTGCCCTCTCTTCTCATCCTTCTCCTCCTGTCTTTCCCGGGATTCGGTCCTGGGAACCTCTGATGTGGGAGAGAGGCGCTTGCCACCTGCACCACCTTACTTCCTGGTTTTTCGGCGTGTCTCGTCTTGGCTCTCCCTTGTGTCCCTCTCCTGTTATGTCATCATCTTGCTGCGTGCAGCACGCCCATGCATGGGGGGCTGATGGCGCACCTGCGCACAGGGCCTGGCGGCCCGCATGCCTTCTCTATTTTTCTTTAAAGCCCGCGCACCTTCTCTATTTTTCTTTATTTTACCGGGAGGTCCCGGGGATCGAACCCAGGTCCCTCCATATGGGAGACGGATGCCCAACCATTGGAGCCACATCCGTCCCCCTCCCCTAGGTTTTTTATGTAACTTTTATGTAATCTAAAGCTTCTTTAAAAATAGAACAAAACAAAACAACCAGCATGCAAACAGCAGCAAGTGTGAGGGAACAAAGGGGCAGAATAGCCACTGTGGGCTTCAAACAAGTGCTCAGGATCAACTGAACTGGAAGCTCAGTTCTACCTACTTAAACATCCCAAGTAATCCGTAGTACTGTCCCACGGTACCACGACTAAGGTTTCATAAAAATAAAGAACTGCTCCAGAAAACTAGCTAGAGGACAGGCTGAAACAGCCCCGAAAAACATCTTCTAGGGTTTAGGACAGCAGGTGAAGGCTGCACACCACCCAGAGGAGAGAGGGACAGAAGAGGGAAATCGCAACAACAGAACCGTGAGTTGGAAGTAGCAGCTTCTGCTGCTGCCGGCACCCTCCCCCACACTCTTCAGAATTCTCAGGCCCCTGGGCCTGCGACCACAGACAAAGGGGGCTCCAGGGATCTGCCACTCCCGGAAAGGGGAGAGAGAGGGACACAGCCTTAGGCTGACTCAGGTTCTGACCTGAAATTTGGGCTGCGGAGCCCCACGGACCCTGCCACACAGCGGTTTGCCCTGGGAGCCTAGAAAGGACTGGAGAAATCCGACCCTCGAAACCTCCCTCTCTTCTAGCCTGGACTAATTGTTGAGAACACTACAGGAGAGGGGAGAGAGAGCCTGGGGCTGACCCTGCTTTTGACTCCCAGGTTTGGTTTGCCCTGTCCTGAGAGCCCTTCCAGGCCGGGTGGGGCTGCGCCATTGTTTGCCTTGGAGCCTGCAAGGGGCTAAAGATATACAAACCTCCCAATCTCCTCCTCTACTAACAGGGACTGATTGTTGAGGATTCAGAAGGGAGTGGATACTTCCTAGCTGGGAAAAGGGGGGCGCTACGAGAGAAGTCTGGAGAACTGTTTGAATCACAGGGCTCTTAGCCCCCAGACAAGAAGCTCTATCACATTGATCTGGTCTGTGTCACAACAAATATGCTCCGACCAGGCATTGAATTGAGAGCAGCCAACAAGCGCCATCTCCTGGCAGACCAAGGAAGTGCACATAAGAAAGTTAATAAGTAAGAGAGTCTTTTCCTGGCCTCTATAGCCTCCCTGCCCAAGGCCCTAGGAAACGACGCTACAACCAATTACTGTGTCCAGTGCCCAGTTTTGAGCAACCAGCAGAACAATCCTAACAATCAAGGTTGAGCCAAAATTCAAAGAGCTGTAGTAACTCACAGCCTCCTGCCACAAAAACCCCATAAAAGAGAAAGAGATAGAGCATCTAAGTAAAATACAACCTAACCAGATGCCTAAGCACCAGCAAAAAATTACGAACCATACCAAGAAAATAGAAGAAATGGCCTAAGAAAAGGAATACAGCAAAGTCCCAGAAGAGATGCAGAATTTGAGAGAACTAATCAGTGAGATGAGCACAAATTTCCAAAATCAAATTAATGAGATGAAAGAGAATATAGTTAAAGAGATAAATGACATCAAGAAGACATTGAGAAAACGCAAAGAAGAATTTGAAAAGTAACGGAGTTCATGGGAATGAAAGACACAATAGGTGAAATAAAAAATACATCTGAGGCATACAACAGCAGACTCGAAATGATAGAAGAATAAGTGATACCGAAGACAGAGCAGCTAAAATTGAAGAGAGAAAAGAACAGAGAGAAAAGAATGGAAAAAATTGAGCAGGGGCTCAGAGAGTTGAATGACAACACAAAACGCAACAAGATACATGTCATGGGAGTTCCAGAAGGGGAAGAGAAAGGAAAAGGGGCAGAGAGAGTATTTGAGGAAATAATAGCTGAAAATTTCCCAATTCTCACGAAAGAAATGAACTTACATGTCCAAGAAGCACACCGTACCCCAATGAGAATAAATCCAAACAGACCTACGCCAAGACACATACTATTCAGAATGTCAAATGTCAAAGGTAAAGAGAAAATTCTCAGAGCAGCAAGATAGAAGCAAACGATCACGTACAAAGGACGTCCAGTAAGACTTAGTGCAGATTTCTCTTCAGAAACCATGGAGGCGAGAAGACAGTGATATGATGCAATTAGGAAACTGAAAGAGAAAAACTGCCAGCCGAGAATTCTTTATCCAGCAAAACTGTCCTTCAAATATGAAGGTGAATATAAAGTATTCACAAACAAACAGAAACTAAGAGAGTTTGCAAAAAAGAATCCACCTTTGCAGGACATATTAAAGGAAGCCTTAGAACCTGAAAGAAAAAGACAGGAGAGAGAGGCTTGGAGGAGAGTATAGAAGAAAGAAAAGCAGAAAGGATAACCAAAAGAGTAAAAAGAGAGAAAAAAATAAGATGACATATGAAAACCAAAGAATACAATGGAGGAAATAGTGCATTTTCAGTAATATCATTGAATGTGAATGCATTAAATTCCCCAATCAAAAGATACAGGCTGACAGAATGGATAAAAAAACATGAGCCATCCATATGCTGCTTACAAGAAACTCACCTCAGACCCAGGGATACAAACCAGCTGAAAGTATAAGGTTGGAAAAAGATACTCCACACGAATAGTAAACAGAAAAAAGCAGGGGTAGCTATACTAATATCAGACAAAACAGACTTCAAATGCAAAAAAGTGATAAGAGATGCGGAAGGCCATTATATATATTAATAAAAGGGACGATCCTCCAGGAAGATATAACAGTCATAAATATCTACCCACCTAACCAGGGTGCCCCAAAATATATGAGACAAATTCTGGCAAAACTGAAGGGAGAAATAGACATTTTTACAATAATTGTTGGAGACTTCACCACCCCTCTCACATCATTAGACAGAATAACTAGAAAGAAGATCAACAAGGAAACAGAGAACTTGAACAATGTGATAAACAAGTTAGACCTAACAGACATATACAGAACACTGCATCCAAACTCAGCGGGTTATACATTCTTCTCAAGTGCCCATGGATCTTTCTCCAGGATAGACCACATGTTAGGTCACAATACAGCTCTCAATAAATATAAAAAGATTGAAATTACATAAAGCACCTTCTCAGATCATAATGGAATGAAACTAGAAATCAATAACAGACCGGAAAAAGTAAATTTGCAAACGTGTGGAGACTGAACAACACATTCCTAAATATTCGGTGGGTCAAAGAAGAAATCGCAAGTGAAATCAGTAAATATATTGAGACAAATGAAAATGAGAACACAACGTATCAAAACTTATGGGATAGAGCGAAGGCAGATTTGAGAGGGAAATTTATAGCCCTAAATGCCTACATTAAAAAACAAGAAAGAGCTAAACTCAAAGATTTAACTGAACAACTTGAGAAATTAGAAAGAGAACAGCAAACCAATCCCAAAGCAAAAAGAAGGAAAGAAATAAGAAAAATTAGAGCAGAAATAAATGAAAATGAGAACAGAAAAACAATAGAGAAAATCAACAAAACCAAAAGCTGGTTCTTTGAGCAGATCAATAAAATTGACAAACCCCTCGCTACACTAACAAAAAAAAAAAGGGAGAAGATGCAAATAAATACAATCAGAAATGAAAGGGGGGAAATTACAAATGACCTCACAGAAATAAAAAGAATCATAAGAGGATATTAAGAGAAACTATATGCCAACAAACTAGACAACTTGGATGAAATGGACAAATTTCTAGAAACTCATAACCAACCTACACTGACACAACAAGAAATACAAGAACTTAACAAACCAATCACAATTAAGGAGATTGAATCCGTCATCAAAAATCTCCCAGCAAAGAAAAGTCCAGGACCAGATGGCTTCACAGGTGAATTCTACCAAGCATTTCTAAAAGAATTAACACCAATCCTGTTTAAACTCTTCCAAAAAATTGAAGTGGACGGAAAATTACCCAACACATTTTATGAAACCAACATCACCCTAATACCAAAGCCAGATAAAGATTCCACAAGAAAAGAAAATTACAGACCAATCTCTCTCATGAACATAGATGCAAAAATTCTCAACAAAACACTTGCAAATCGAATCCAACAGCATATCAAAAGACTTGTACATCACAACCAAGTGGGATTTATTCCTGGAATGCAAGGCTGGTTCAACATAAGAAAATCAATCAATGTAATACACCACATTAACAAATTGAAGGAAAAAAACCACATGATCATCTCAATAGGTGCAGAAAAGGCATTCGACAAAATCCAACATCCTTTTTTGATAAAAAATACTTCAAAAGATAGGAATAAATAGGAAAATTCCTCAATATGATAAAAGGCATATATGAAAAATCCACAGCCAACATCATACTCAATGGTGAAAGGTTGAAAGCTTTCCCCCTAAGATCAGGAACAAGACAAGGATGCCCACTGTCACCATTTTTATTCAACATTGTACTAGAAGTTCTAGCTAGGGCAATTAGACAAGACAAAAAAATTAAAGGTGTCCAAATAGGAAAAGAGGAAGTAAAACTCTCACTGTTTGCGGATGACATGATCCTGTATTTAGAAAACCCTGAAATATCCACAACAAAGCTACTTGAACTAATAAATGAGTTCAGCAAAGTGGCAGGATACAAGATCAACATGCAAAAATCAGTAATGTTTTTGTACACTAGTACTGAACAATCTGAGGACGAAATCAGGAGGAAAATTCCATTTTCAATAGCAACAAAAAGACTCAAATACCTAGGAGTTAATTTAACCAAAGAAGTACAGGACCTATATGCAGAAAACTACAAAACAATGCTAAAAGAAATTAAAAAAGACCTAAACAAATGGAAAGACATTCCGTGTTCATGAATTGGAAGAATAAGTATCGTGAAGATGTCAATCTTACCCAACTGATTTATAGATTCAATGCAATACCAATCAAAACCCCAACAGCTTACTTTACAGAATTAGAGAAGGCAATTACCAAATTCATCTGGAAGGGTAAGTGCACCGAATAGCCAAAAGCATTGTAAAAAAGAAGAGCAATGTGGGAGGAATTTCACTGCCTGACCTTGAAACATATTACAAAGCTACAGTGGTCAAAACAGCATGGTACTGGCATAAAGATAGACACATCGATCAGTGGAATAGAATTGAGAATCCAGAAATAAACCCTCACCTATACAGTCAAGTGGCTTTTGACAAACCTACCAAGCCCACGCTGATGGGAAAAAACAGTCTCTTCAACAAAAGGTTTTGGGAGAACTGGATATCTATAACCAAAAGAATGAAAGAGGACCCCTATCTCACCCCCTATACAAGAATGAACTCAAAATGGATCAAAGATCTAAATATAAAAGCCAGGACCATAAAACTACTAGAAGAAAATGTAGGGAAATATCTTCAAGACCTTGTAGTAGGTGGTGGTTTCTTGGACCTTACACCCAAAGCATGTGCAACAACAAAAAAAAGTAGATAAATGGGACCTCCTCAAAATTAAGCACTTTTGCACCTCACAGGACTTGGTCAGAAGGGTGAAAAGGCAGCCAACTCAATGGGAAAAAATTTTTGAAATCACATATCAGATAAGGGTTTAATATCCAGAAATGTTACAACTCAACAATAAAACGACAAATGACCCAATTAAAAAATGGGCCAAAGACTTGAATAGACATTTCTCCGAAGAAGAAATACAAATGGTAAAAAAACACATGAAGAAATGCTCAACATCACTCATGATTAGGGAAATGCAAATCAAAACTACAATGAGATATCATTTCACACCTATCAGAATGGCCAATATTAAAAAGACAGAGAACTACAAGTGTTGGAGAGGATGTGGAGAGATAGGAACACTTCTTCACTGTTGGTGGGAATGCAGGATGGTACAGCCACTATGGAGGACTGTTTGGCAGTTCCTAAAGAAGTTGAATATAGACTTGCCACGTGACCCTGCAATACCACTACTGGGTATATACCCAGAAGAACTGAGAGCAGAGACACGAACAGACATCTGCACACCGGTGTTCATAGCCACATTATTCACGATTGCCAAAAGCTGGAAACAACCCAGGTGTCCATCAACAGATGAATGTATAAACAAACTGTGGTCTATTCACACGATGGAATATTATGCAGCTGTAAGAAGAAATGAAGTCATAAAGCATATGGCAACATGGACGAACCTGGAGGACATTATGTTGAGTGAAGCAAGCCAGACACAAAAGGACAAATACTGTATGAATGCGTTACTATGAACCAAATATATTGTGTAATATATTGTTTGATTAAAAAAAAAGTTTATATGTATCCATTACATTTAATTGAGAAATGTAAAAAAAAAGTAATTGTAAAAAGAAAAAAACAAAACAAACAAAAACTACTACTCCTTTGAGGAGTGGGTGTAACTCAGTGGTGTGAACACCTACTGCCCATGTGCGAGGACCTGGGTTCAATCCCCCGTACTTCCTAAAAATCAAATTACTGTGTTAAAACACTAAAGATAGTACTACTTTATAAAAATAAAAAAAATAAAATAAAGAACTGGCACTCGGGTAAGCTTTATCATCATCCTCAGGAAGCCAGATGTGGCAAAGACTGCTGATGAGCTATCCCATGTCTATTCTCCTCCTCTTCCTTCGCAGGAACTTCAGTCTTTGGCTGGAACATGACCACTGAGAATAAGGATTACATTTCTTAGCTTCCATTTCAGCTACACAAGTCTGAAGTTATGGGCAACTTAGGCATAAATTATATTACAGTTATGGGTAACTGTAATATAAATGAAGTATAATGCCCTTAGCTTAACTCTTCCTGGAACAAGAATATTGGACCATGAGGACAAGGGCCTAAGGATGGCAGAGTTGGGAGCCAGAGGGGGCCTTTATCTCTCATGACTATGAGGAACCCTGAACTGCTATCTCAGGACCTTTCTAGGTTCTCATTTATATAAGACAAAAATATATTATACTTAAAAGTTTGGTCTTATAAAAGTTTAAAGTAATTATTTTGGGCTTTCAGTCACATGCAGCTGACTTCAACCTTGTCGTGCTTAGTTCTCTAGAGCAGTTATTCTTGCTCTAAGAAAGAATCATAGGGAAGTGGATGTGGTTCAACCAGTTGGGTGCCTGCCTACCACGCGGGAGGCCCTGGATTCGGTTCCCCATGCCTCCTGAAAAAGAAGACAAGCACACAATGAATGGACGCAGAGAGCAGACAGCAAGCACAAAGAGGGGCAGAGGAGAAGTAGATAAAATAAATCCTTTAAAAAAAAAAAAAAAGAATTATACAGGAAAACAGTTGGCAGTTCCTCAGAGAGTTTAGAATTACCATATGATCTGGCAATTCCACTTCTAGGGACCCAGACAGCTGTCTGTACACCGAACTTCACAGCAGCATTAGTCACAACAGCCAAAAGGTGGAAGCAACCCCAGTCTCTCGATAGATGAAGGGCTGAACAAGATGTGGCATATACACACAGCAGAACGCTAGTCAGCTGAAGGAAGGAAGGAAGTTCTGACCCGTGCTTCAGCATGGACGAACCCTGCAGGCACCATGCCGAGTGGAATCAGACACAAAAGGGCAGAGAGTGAATGCTTTCACTTATGTGAAATAACTAGAATGCACAAATTCAGAGACAAATTAGACTCTAAGGTGCCAGGGGCGGGCGTGGGGGAGGCGGAGCTAATGCTTACAGGGTACAGAGTTTTGGTCGGGGGTGATGGAAATGTTTTGGTAAAGGATGGTGGTGATGGTAGTACAATAATGTAAATGTAATTTGCAGTATTTGAAATAGTTGAGAGGGGCTAAAATGGGATAATTTCTGCTGTATGTGTTACCATAATAAAATTACTTATACAAAGTCTTCCAAATGATGACAGGCAATTTTAGAAGTTCTTTGAAAATAAGACATGATAAAGCAAACTAGTTGTTTATGTAAAGTGCATCACTCCTATCACAAAACTCCACAAAATCCTAACCTCCCAATAGTAGCCTTAGAGCACTGGTTGTCAACAGGGGGTGGTACTGGGGACACCGGGGACACTGAGCAACGTCTGGAGAAGCTGTGGCTGTCCTAGCTGGAGAGACGGTGTGCTACTGCCACCCAGTGGGCAGAGGACAGACCCCACAGTAGAGCCGTATCTGTCCCAAAATGCGCTGAGGTTGAGAAACTCTGCCTTAAAGCAGCGAAATAATTCGCTCAAGGCTGATGTAGTAAAGAGGAGAGCTTCAGTTCAGATCCGTGTTGTCGGATGCAACGCCCATCCTCTTACCGTCGGTGTATAAAAGCCACTCAGCACACACGGCTACTGTTACCAGAAATTAGATTCCCGTACCCTGAAAGTCTTATCAACTCTGGCTACTCTATGGAGGGTGGGCCCTGGGAGCTGTGAGGAATGCAGGCTCTCCGACCCCATCCAGAGCTAGGCAACCATAACCCGCATTTCAACAAGATTCCCAAATGATTCCTAAACACATTCAAGTTTGAGAAAGCTGCTGTGCAGGACATTACGTGACACAACACCTACTCTACCTTCTGATCTTCGAGATTTAAATTACCATTTATATTACCTAGCTCTCTCCTCCACTGTCTGTGTCTTTGTAGTAAGAAACAAATTACCAACCCTAGGAACATTTGGCTCTGTTAAGACTGCAAAAAATCAATACCAAACACAGAATTTAGAAAATGCTTACAAGGAAGAAATCCACAATAGAATCTATATTCCCTATGATAAAATTCACACTACTCAAAATCTGTTCTTTAATGTATTCTTTTGGTAGACATTAACTGAGAATATATATATATATATAAAAGTATGAAAGAAGTAGTACTGCACCAGTGGAAATCCTCACATATTCTCTAAAGGTGAAGAGCCATCATCTCCATGAGATTTACTTGGCACACCCAGAGGAATTTTATTAAAAAACCAAAAATCAAAATCTTTCTACCCTCAGCATCTCTTCATCAACCAGTAGTCATTTGTATACTTGAAATGAGCAGCAGAAGGGACTTGAAAAATCAGAAAACCTCACTAAGATGACTTTAACAGGCAGGTGACCCAGCTTGGTGAGTACTTTTATTTTATTTTATTTTTTTAATTTATTTATTTTTTATTGTGGGTAAAAATCAAAATTTTCACAATACATACCAATATTTGTAAAATGATATATAAATATATATGCATATATGTGCATTTGCTTACAAAAATGTTATATATATATATATATTTTAACAGGTGCTTAGATTACCTAAAATATTACACGGAACCTACCGGGATTCCCATGTTGCCCACCTCCCACACCTCCCACCACATCCCACAAGTGTGGCCCACCACCCTCAATGGACTTACACATCCTGGGGCCTTGCCACCAATCATAGACCACAGTTGGTGAGTGCTTTTAAAAAGGGCAGGGGAGCTGACATAGCTCAAGTGGTTGAGCTCCTGCTTCCCACGTACGAGGTCCCAGGTTCAATCCTGGTACCTCCTAAAAACAAAACAAACAAATGAAAAAAAACCAACTCTCACTTGGGAGTGGATGTGGCTTGGTGGTTGAGCGCCTGCTTCCCATGTACAAGGTCCTGGGTTCAATCCCTGGTATCTCTGTTCTTATACAATGTGGGGAAAGAGGAAAGGAAAAAACTCTGGTACTGCTAGGGTGCACGACTGAGGTCAACCTCAAAGTGCCCCCAGAGGCTGGTGCCTGCACAAGATTTACATCTGGCACCCATATGTCTAGGCAGTCTTCCTGGAACAGAATGGGCTCAAACACGAGGTGAGGACTCTTTTTGACTCAGGGGAGTGGAATGACCCAGACACTTAAGCCACTAAACGGCCTTCCCACAAAGTCCTCACAAGTCCAGTTCTACCACCCTGGGGACAGGGTGCCTGCTGACTTCCTCCAGCAGAAAGGAGATGAACTTCAAGGAATTTTGGTTGTAGTTTTTCATGGAGCACAAGACCTATGGTAGGAGGGCAGGCTGTAGAGTTCATTTTTGAAACTTATTCCAAACTGGAAAGAGAAGAGGTTTCCATGTGGACATTCAGCACAGGCTGCTATAATCTGGGTGCACTCTCAGGTTCTAAGACTCTAGGCAGGAGTCATTTCCCACACTCATACCACAGGGCTTGGCAAAGTACTTACAGTATTTAGTTAGCTGGTAAAAATATGAACTCTGTTTAGGATTACATGGCAGCGTTCCCAATTAGGTGAAATAATTCAAACACCCCAACAGCTCAATCTCACCCAACTAGTTATTCACTTGTAGTTTTACTCCATGTGCCGCTGCTTTAGGAAAGAGCCCAATCCACTTCTGGAAATTTACATTCCAATACGGAAAAAAATTCTGATGTACATAGAATAAGGACATGCTTTTTAAAAGAAAACTCTTTCCAATATACTGCTGGAGTGAACACTTATGAGGCTGCAACAGGGACGGTGAAAGAACAGCCCTAAAGACTATGGACAGCTGGGGCGGGCTGAGTGGGGGTGAGGAAGCAGAGCTAAGAAAGCATGCTTTAACTTCCGGCCTGTCAGCACGGTGGTAGGAAGTAAGTAGGAAACTAACGAAAATCACAAAGTAGGTCCATGACAAGGGCCCGAAGAATGGGGGGAAAACAGAAAACGTAGGAAGCGTTTAGAATGAAAAGATCAGTGTGTCCCTTGTGTCTCAGCAGACATTTTCCTAAACGTATTCAGGATAAAGGCGGATCAGCCAACAGCTCCTCTGCAGGAACTACACAAACCTGATTCAGAATAATTCTGATTTGCTCTTTCCCCCAGAGAAGTTAGAAAAATAGGGTCAGAGCAGAGTCAGTTCCAGGGCGGGAGTGATCAGGCCTCTCCTCCCACCAAGTAACCCAGAGTGAGGCTATCTGCCTTAGAGCCAAGGGGCCGAGCCTGACATTTTAAATTGCAAGCTCACATTAGCATGGAGAAAAGCGCTATCCGAGTGAGTAAACAGAAAGAGTCTATGTTTCTGACGGTGCCCAGTTCATGGTAAGCACAGCCAGCTCTTCTACAGGATGGCAATGACACCAAATTCTCAAAGAGGACCTTGCCATGTTTCAGTCAACTCTAAGAGGAGATTCTGGAACACACCTTTGATTATGAAACTGACTGTAACTCAAGGGTTCCCGTTTGCTCACACTCATCTTTTTTTTTTTTTTCACGTTAAAGATTTTTTTTTATTTATTTATTCATCTATCCCCCCCTTGCTGCCCGCGCTCGCCGGTTCAGCCAACCACGCCGAGCAGGCAGGCCCGCCCTCACCAGGAGGCCCCGGGAACCGAACCCGGGGCCTCCCATATGGTAAACGGGAGCCCTACTGATTGAGCCACAGCCGCCTCCCCTGCTCACACTCATCTACGCTGCCACTGCTGCCCCTCAGACTGGGGCGGGGGCAAGCAGGGTATGGGGGAAACTGGGGAGGTGAGACAGGTGTAGAGAGTAAACAGAGCTTCAACATCTTGTGATGAAGTGCAGCCTGTCTCAACAGTTTGGCCAGAGTGATTTTTTTGGTCACTTACGGTAATCTATAATTATTTTATGGTTTGGTAATTTACTTTGTAATAATAATTTTAAAGTTTCTATCATGCCCTTTCACTCTCAAGTGTTCTGACTGGGGGGTGGGGGGGGAGTTAAGGCACCTGCCCTGCGAGGCTGCCCTCCTCTGCACCTCTGCACCTCTGGGCCTGAAAGCTGCGCTGCCCCTGGCAACAGGCGGGAAGCGCAGGGCGAGTTCTCCCGGCGGTGCTTTCTCGACACTCTCCCTAACTCCTCGCCCTGAGATTCTGGGCAGCTGCAATAACCTAGGGATGCGGGTCCTCTGTAAGTGCAAGCTGTTCTGCCCTGGCTGCTGTGTGCCTCTCCCTCTCCCCAAGCTCCCGGGAACTCCTTCAAGGCCCCCGTAAGGAGTCTTGCTTTCCTGACGCATACATGCTGGGGACGCCACGTGGGGAGGCCATGGCGGGAGAAAGCGTGCGGCGGCCCTGGGGCGGAGCGCAGCCTTCTGAGCAGCTGCCGACGGGGCCCGAGAGCCCGAGAGCCGCCCCCAGAGCCGCCCCCGAGCCCCAGAGCCCCAGCGTCCAGCCCAGGCCCAGAGGTTCTCCTAAGGAAAAGGGCCGCACTTAGTCTGGGGTGTCTTGTTATGCAGCAGCAGCATTACATAACAGAAACACTCCCCAAGAGCAGCCCTCAACCAACAGCTCATCCCTGGGTGGGACAAGGCTGGGGCAACTGCTTTACTCAGTGTCCCGTTTCTCTCAGGCAGCACCGCCTGGAGGGGCTTCTTACCCAGGCACCCAGGCACCCAGGCCCCTGCACGGCCTGGCTTGTCTTCCTCAGCTCCCTGCCCCCACTATGTGCTGTTCCCTGCCCCTCTAAACAATCTACTCGTATGTGAATCCCCATCTCTGTTTCTGGGGGAACCAAACTGAGACACCCCTGAAGTCTAAAAACAAAAACAAAAAAACAAGCCCACAAAGGAAAAGATGCAAAGTTTATAAAAGGATGGGGAAAGATATTTGTGGTGCCTGATTAAGGGTAACTTCTTGACAGTAAAAAACTTTAAGCATACTACTAACCGTGGTAAGGTACACAGGCACTTGCCAATCAGCAAATTCTCAATCTTACTTATACTCCAAGAAATGCAAATTACACATTGAAGCACCTTTTACCTATTAGACTGGGAAAATGTGAAAGAGTGAGTAATCCTCGGTGCTACTTGTCTGAGGAACCAAGCACTCTTTTTCATTGCTGGTGGGAGAGTAAATCAGGAGACTTTCTAGATTGCAATGAGGTGATACATACCCCAAAGTAAATCAGAAAGACTCAGAAATTCTGCTTCTCAGAACTTACCCTTTGGAAATAAATGGACATGTGCACATGGCTGTAGTAGAAGGGTATTTGTAAGGACCTTATGGATGAGGAAAAACTTTTGGAATGAGCTCAACTATCAACAGGAGAAAGGTTAAACAAATTGTATAGTACACAGCTCTTAAATGAGTATGTATACTGAACACAGAAGAAATCCATAATGTACTATTAACTGAAAAGTGCAGGTGATATAACCAGCATGCAAAACCGTTCCATTTTAAAAGGCATATAATATAAACAAACTGGTTATATCTCCATGATGAGATGCAGGGGGCTCATTTTCTCCTTTAAATTGACCTGGATTATTGGGATGTAAAAAAAAAAAAGATCCTCTATTACTTATAATAATAATGAATTTAGATTTTGAAGAACAAAACAAAGAGTAGTAACAGAGAAAATGAAGGAGCGAGAAAGCCCATTAATGGTTGCTTACCCCGGGGCCAGCAGGGCTGGCACTGGAAAGCCCGAGCTTTAGGGTACTTGAGGGCCCTGGAGGGGGCCGAGGGGGCTGGAGGGGGCCGGAGGGGGCCGGAGGGGGCCGAGGGGGCCGGAGGGGGCCGGAGGGGGCCGGAGGGGGCCGAAGGGGGCCGAGGGGGCCGAGGGCGTACCTGCTCTGGGCTATCAGTCTTCCTTCGGCCACAGCTTGGTTCACTCAAGCCCAGTTTTTACTGTTGTTTAGAACAGAGCTGCTGGGGATCTCAGGGGACCTTTCGACACATCATTCCTGCACATTTTAGTGCCCAAACACTTAGCGAACGGTGCCCGCTGATTCACTGCGTCTTTGGAGAAGCGTCGAGAGCAGTCCTTCCTAGGAACTGCCTACGACTGCTCCTATTCCCAGGCACACCCCGTGAACGCCGTCAGTGACTACAAAGGGCTGGTCTCCTGGGGCTCTGGGGTGACATTAAAGGACAGATTCTGGACCGTGACGAAAGCCCCCCCAGACATTTAATTGGAAAACTTCGAAACTATTACACTACACGGATACTATCTCGCTGTCCTGCCTTCCCCCTCCAATTCAGGGGCTCTTTTCCTTTTTCCTCTTTCTTTCTTTGTTTTCTTCATTAGAGAAGTTGTGGGCTTACAGAACCATCATACGTGAAACGCAGGATTTCCGTGCACCACCTCATCACCAACACCTTGCACTGGTGTGGAGCATTTATTACAAGTGACGACAGCACATTTCTATAATTGTACTAATAACTGAAGTCCACGATTTCACTTTCAGGTGCTCTTTTCTAGTCTCTTCCTTTTCCCATGTTCTGAGACATGAACCTGAGAGAGAGACTGACGTCAGAGAAAGGCTGCAAACTCTTTAACAGGGCAAATCTAATGTTCTCCAACAGCAGGCTGCAACCCAGCTTTCAAACAAGGATGGGGAGACTGGACAGCCCTGCCCACCCAGGACATACTTCCACAGAAAGAGGGCGTTTGTCCCGTCTGTAATGCAGAAATGCCAACTGCTGAGATGAATCTCTTCAATTTATCTGAACAGTCAAGATTCAGAGAACACTTGAAATGGGTGAATTTAATTGCATTTAAATTATACCTCGGGGAGCAGGTGGTGCTCAGTGGTTGAGCACCTGCTTCCTATATTCAAGGTCCCAGGTTCAATTCCTAGTACCTCAAAAACCAAACAGAAAATCTCAATAAAATAAAAAATTTGTCCAAATACAAGCAAAAGTCTAAATTCAATTTATTAGATGACAGTTTCTTCTGATCTAAAATATGTACATTTAAAATTATCCAAGAACCAAGATATATCAAAAGCAGAAAAATACCCTACATTTGAAGAGAAATATAAAATTTTCAAAGTTCTTTCATAAACTTTTGACTTTTTGATCTTTACCCAAACCCTTTGTATCAGGAAAGGTAACATTCTACCCATTTTAAAGATGGACAAATAGATTCAGGAGAAGTTAAATGATGTGTGTGCACAAGTCCTAAAGCTGTGAAGCCACAGTGCTGGCAAATGCAATCCAGGTTGTCCTCCTACATCCATGGAGCTTAGAATAAAGTTATCTGCCCTTGGACTCACTACAAAAGTTGTTTTATCATTTATGGCTCTGCCTTTCCTATCTTATGTCATTTCTCTTTCACATTTGGATGGAAGCTTGGATTAAACAGGAACAAAAAAATTTTGTGATCTGATAAGGTGATAAATGTGTTATTAAAATTATTAAAACAAAACCGAATTCCATTTGTAGAAATGCGTTAACTGAAAATAATCACATACTACACAAAGTACTTAGTGAGGAGGAGAGGGCATTTCAGTAGCACTGTGACAACTCCAACTGCGCAGAATCCCCAGCTTAATGAAAACCCAAGATGCTTTTGGGAAACAAGCATCAGTTCAACGGAGTAGCAGACCAAATGTTATGCCTCTAATTGGCAAAGAGAGTAAAAGAAGCACATTTTTTTTTTCAAAGCAAAAAAGCAGGTATAGAACAAGACACCTACTTTTATCAGCTCAGAAGCTAGGCTGGTCCCAGACATTGTCCAGGAATTCAGACCCACTCCATTCCATTCTCGTTCCCAGTGGCCCTGGGGAGGTGCAGCAGTCACTGGAATGACCTGCACTGAAATGAGAGGTCAAGCCCTGCCTGAGGATACAATCTCACCCACTGCTCAGTGCTCTGTGAACCTTAGGCCTCTGCAACCTCCTTGTCCCCTCCCTCTCCACTGCAGGATCTACCGCTCAGAACCAGGGCAAAGAGCAGGTCAGGAGGTGAGGAGCGCTAGTTACTGCACGTGGGGAGTCAGTGGCTTCTTCTTGGCCCCCGCGGGCCTGGAGACAAAAAGGGGAAGGCTGTTTATATTTGCAAAGGGCTGAGAACTGGACCGAGTGAGGCTGTGTCTTTATGTCAGATCCAGGGCTGGCCTGGGGGCTTGACTCTTCAGCTCCGACTCCCACCTAGTGTGTCTCAGGACTGCTGTCTACATACACCCTTGCAAGCTGCGCTGTGGACACGAGAGCTTGAACACAGCTAGGTGCTGCAGCAGCGGCCAAAGAGGCCAAGGACGAGCATTCCCATGTGAAACTTCACAGCTGCACAAGTCGAACAAGTGCTGGCACAGGGAGCAGACACACGGCGCTTTCTCGGTGGCCACTGGTCAGCTACCGCCCTGGCTGATAAACTAACACACGGCAGTGCATGTGGCACCTCAGGCTGGTAGCAGCTGCTTCCTGCAATGACTCTTCTCGCCATTTAATATTTAATGTCAAGGGAGTGCAAAGCATTATTCCCAAAGAGAGAAGGGTCGTGACTAACAAAAATGTCATGTAGTAATTTCTAATGTCAAAGGTATGCAGTTATATCCCTATTCAGGACAAGTTTTATGGGAAAGGCCAAAAGGTTAAGAAAGGTTCTGGTTAAGAAGGAAAGAGACAGCTACTGTAAGCCCAAGGTGAGGAGTTTGCCTTCCAGTACGGTATGGGGCTAAAAGCCCATACGCAAGGCTGGAAAATAAGAAGGCTAGAGAACGGAAGAATATGAAAAATGAAAGAAGTGGGAACTTTAATCTCTTTTTTTTCCCCTTCTTTAGAGGAAAAGATAACCCCAACTTAAATACTGGACTAGAGGGAAAAAGAAAGGTGTCTGAGAACACGTGCCTAAAGATGGGTGGACTGAATACATGCATCCAAACTCCACCAAAATAAGAGGAAAGGTTTTGTTTGTCTAAAGCATAGCCCTACAAGGAAGGAGGAAGCGCGGGAGAAGAGCCAACAGCAACCACGGAGTGGGGGGACTGCATGCTCCCCCCTGGGGCACGCGCTGTATGAGCGCCTCTGTGGGAGTCCAGTCGGAGCTGGCCTCGCTTCTAGCCAGCAGAAAGTGGCAGAGATGACGGGCTGTCCCTCTCTGGACCGGGCTATGTTTCTATCTAAGCCTATGCTGGAGAAGACCGGTCTCCAGCTGGCTGGAGAAAGAGACCCCTGTGCTGGCCTTGGAGCAGCGAGCCAGAGAACTGGGGTGCCTCGGGAGCGTGCGTCCCGCTGCTCCCACAGCCTTAAGGAGCCGAATTCTGCCAACAGCTGCGCGAGCTTGGAAGAGGCCCCCCAGCTCCAAATGCGAACACAGGCGAGCTGACACCTTGCCTGAAGCCTTGTGAGACCCGGAGCAGAGGGCCCAGGGTCCTGATTCCATGTTAACCATGAAGTACTACATCTGTGCACTCTTTTGAGCTGTTAAGTGTGTGGTAATTTGTTACACTGCAGTAGAAACCCCAAGACCGAAGGTTTACTTTCTGGACAAGTCGTAAGAGAGGGTGTTTCTGCACCAGGGACATTAACACGAATGAGGGCAGAGGCACAGGACTGGAAATGGGGTGTTAAATGAGCTCATGCCAGCCGGGCAGTAGGACTCCCTGTTTTCTCTCCCTGCTCGGCTCCCACAACACAGCCTGGCCTCAGCCTCCAGGCAGCCTCCTGTGGGAATACGGCAGCCCAGAGGAAAGACCTCAGCACACCAACACCTAGGCTCCCTAACTAGCAGATAACCGAGGAACATCTCTAACATGGGACACAAGAGCCAAGACAAACTGGAAGCTGGCAAACGAAAGATCACAGAAATTACACAGAAAGAAGAAAATTTCACATTAAACTTGCTCATATCCAGAGAGCTGTTAGATACTGATGAAGCAAGAATAAGATTATAATAAAATAACATCCAGAGAAAAAAAGGAGCTTTTGGAAATTAAAAATGAAAGCAATAAAAAAAACTTCAAAAGTTCAGTAAAGGAGAAAGTTGAGGAAATTTCCCAAGAAAGTAGAACAAAGAGAGGTACAAAATAGGAAAGAAAAAAAATGTATGAAAATAAAAAAACTGTAAGAAAGTCCATGATTTAAATAATAAGGGTGGGTCACAGTCAAAAGGAGATGAAAAATAATTTAAATGCAAATATTCTTGCTGTCCTGATTTCCTGATAATCAGGGTAGCCTAAACATTTGCTATACTAGAAACCATGCATGTGTCCCCAGACCTAGTTTTTCTCCCTAGGTCTGGTTTTTAGAATGCTGGTGATAAACTAAGCCTGATTTATTATATGACCATCCTGTATGGGAAAAGACTGTAACTCTAGGTATCTTTGGTCAACCCTAAGAGATATAGCAGGGGGACGGATGTGGCTCAAATGGTTGGGTGTCAGTTTCCCATATGGGGAGACCTGGGTTTGATCCCCGGGACCTCCTGGTAAAAATTAAAAAAAGAAAAATATAGAAGGCTCGTGAGCCACCAGGCCACACGAGTGGGGGAAGTGCCATCAGGCCTCTTGCGCAGGTGCACCACCAGGCCCTGTGCATGGGCGAGCCCCTCAGGCCCTGAGAGCGGGTGAGCCGCCAGGCCCCGCGAGCCACACAGCAAGACGATTACGTAACAGGAGAGTGACACAAGGGAGAGCCAAGACGAGACGCGACAGAAAAACCAGGAACTACGGTGGCGCAGGCGGTAGGCTGCCTCTCTCCTACATCAGAGGTTCCAAGGATCAAATATCGGTGAAGACAGGAGAAGGATGAGAAGAGAGGGCAGAAAACAGACACAGAGAGTTGCCCAGTGAATGGACACAAAACAGCAAAAACAGGGGGGTGGTGGGGTGTAAAAATGGATAAAAGTAAATAAATAAATAAATCCTTTAAAAAATGTATAAGGGAGTAAGATACGGACTATAGTTAGTAGTAATACTTTGATGATGCTCTTTCATAATTTGTTAACAAATATTTCACAACAATGCAAAGTATTTGTAGTAGGGTGATGTGTGGGAGCCCTGTAGGATGTTATACATGTTTGTTTTGTAAGTTCACAATGTTCACTGAACACTTATTGTTTATTTATGTTCATGCATGAATGATATACCTCAATAAATTGTTTTTAAAAAAAGAATTATGTAAAAAAATAATAATAATCATTTAAGAGGGAGCAGATGTGGCTAAAGCAGTTGAGCATCTGCTTCCCACATGGGAGGTCCCAGATTTGGTTCCCAGTGCCTCCTTAAAACAAAAAAACAAACAACAAGGAAACAAATGAAAAAACCAACTCAGGGGAGCCGATGTAGCTCAGGGGTTGAGCGCCGGCTTCCTGAGTCCAATCCCCGGCCCTGGGAGATTTAAAAAAAAAAAAAATTTAAGAAAACTTGCCAGGACATGAGTTTCCAGATTACAGTGGCACAGAACAATGGAGAAATAAAGATCCACACAAGGCACATCAAGTTTCAAGGTGGGAAAAAAAGAGATAACGTACAAAGAATCAGAATCAGCTTGGCTTTGGATTTCAGCAACAATACTGGGAGTGAGCTGGCACTACAGTAATGTCTTCAAAATGATTTTCAACACCAATTTCATACACCCAGCCAAACCATCAAGTGTTAGGGGAGAAAAGAGATCTTTTCAGACATGTGAGGTCTCTAAAAATTTCTCTCTCAAGAAATCCTGTTTCAGGAAGTTTCTGGGGGGTCTACTCTACAAAATAAAGGAATAAACAAAGAAAAAGAAAGATAAAGGATGCAATATTCAATGGAGAGTGGTAAAGGGAATTCTCAAAAAGAGAGTAAAAAGAAGGCCTGATACCGGTGTACCAGGCTTAGCAGGTAGCTTGTCCAGACTAGAGCAGATCAGAAGACTCCAAAAGAGACTTTTTCAAAAAAATGAAATTAATATAATGCCGAATGCATCTGAATGTCTTTGAGAGTTTAGACAATTCTGAAAGCATTTTGGGTTGAATTGAGAACTATGTGGTAGGGAGGAAGGCAGGAAGGAGAGTGGGGAAGAAAAAGAAAGGGAGAGAGAATAAATCTAAAGAAAAAGTTATGCAGGAAACAAAAAATAAGCATAACTTATTACACAGTATAGCTGTAAATTATGTTCACATAACATAAACAGTGAATACTGATCTAAACAAAATAGGATGGGGGATACATGGGGAGGAAATAAAATAAATTTTCACCACCCATTGTTGTGAATCAAGAACTACTGCCAAAGGGAAGCAGATGTGGCTCAAGCAATTGAACTCCACAGCCTACCACACGGGAGGTCCTGGGTTCAGTTTCTGATACTGCCTAAACAAGACAAGCAAGACAGCAAGCTGACGTGACAGGCTGGCATGGCAAGCTGACGCAATAAGATGATACAAGAGACACAAGGAGGAAAACATAATGAGAGACACAAGGAGGAAAGCATAACAAGAGACACAACAAAGCAGGGAGTAGAGGTGGCTCAAGCAACTAGACGCCTCCCTCCCACATGGGAGGTCCTGGGTTCAGTTCTTGGTGCCTCTTAAAGAGGAAGATGAGCACACAATGAACAGACACAGCAAATGCAAATAATGAGGGGGTGGGAAGAAATAAATAAAATAGATCATAAAAAAAAAAACTACTGCCCAAAATTGAAATATCAAGTAATATAGGCATGCTACATAAAAACAGGGATGTAAATAGGAAAATAATCAGCTCAAAGAGGTTCAAGTAGTTGCCACAGAGAACAAACTGTGGGGAAGGCTGTTGGAAACAGTTGCTTTTTTGTAACAAACTTTGTAGAACAATACTAGACTCTTTAAACTATGTATGTAAATATTTTTAATAAATATTAAAACTTTGAAAAAGATGGGAAGGAAAAACAAGGATAATATCTTACAATCGTGTAACACAGTTTTTTTTTTTAACACCTCAAGTTCTTCTACCATGTATAGTGGTGGTATGTGTTTTAGTTATTTTTCCAAATGATCCATCTTCTTGGTTCCCAGAAATCAAGCATAAAAAATTAAAGTATTATGGACTTACTAATTCACACTGTACTATACCCAGCATAAGCAAGCGAAGTGATGATAAAAAATAAGGCATAGAAATATAAGAACTGGGAAGGTTTCATAGTGTAATGGTATCTAAAGTCGTACTTAGAAAGAGGAATAGGTTTTTTGGGGGGAGAGTAAGGGTGGGGCAGAGTGGGTATAACCAAAATGGAGAAGAATTTTAGCACAGGGACGTGTGTCCCCTGCAGGAATGGAGCTGCAGCTGGAGCTGGAGCTGGAGAGAATGTATGAGAAGAGACCACAGAGGAACTTAAATGCCTATTAAGGAACTTAGATTCTAATACCCGTGCATTGCTTACAGGAGTGAAGCATCAAGAAATGGTCACTGTTTTAAGAAATGGAAAACCCAAACCACTTCTGAAAACTCCCACCTATTAAAAAATAACACACTACATTCAAGCTTCAGTGCGCTCTTCTGAAATTCATATATATCGTATAGTCTTCTAACTTCTGCACTCGCTCTCCAGTAGCAGGTTCATTTCCACAGACAGCTAGGTGATCCTTTAAAACTTTTCAGGTCACTTCTCGAACTCTTCAATGGCTTTCCATCTCACTCACAAGTCAAATACAGAGTCTGTATGTCACAACACCAGGTGCCGTGGCCCAGCTGCGCCGCTGCTCTCACCCAGGCCCCTGCCCAGGCTCTGCTTGGGCCACGCTGGCTCCTGGGCGGGGTCTCCAGCACACCTAGGGAACTCCTGTCCAAAGGCCTTCCTCTTCCCCCAGATACCCATATACTCTCCAACAATCTCTGTTCAAAAGCATCATTCCAGAGAGACTTTTCCTGACCGCTCTCTATGAAGTGACATCCTCTCCTCCCTCACGAACCCTCACCCTGCTTTACCTCCACAGCACTTAGTGCCACCATTAAGCATCTGTGTTTCTTTTCTGTCTCTCCCAGCAATTAGAATGGGTTCAGGGATTACAGAAAACAAAATTATCAGTATACTGGAAGGAAACACACTTAGGCAAAGTGAAGGACCAAAAATACATTTAATCAGTTCATCTTGGAGCTTGGTTCCATTGTGCTTCTTAAGAACTGAGGCTCGTGAGTTTAAAAACTCACCAAGGGGCCCATTAAACAACCCGATAAATACCGCCAAACTCATGAAGAGCACTAAAATGCACAGCATTTCTGCCCTCTACCAGAATTCTGTTAACCAAAGGCACAGTCACCATCTGTCTTGTTAACGTGCACTTACGTCAACAATAAGCAGCACACAAAGCCAAGAGGATGCGTACCAGCTACGACTTTACTAAAAAGATAAAATAACATCAGAGCGCTCACGATCTGTTTAGCAGAACAGCTAAGTTAGGGAGGAGCAGCCCCAGCCCCAGCCCCAGCCCCAGCGGCACTCATCTTCCCTCACTGAGCCAAGGTGAAAGTGCCCCGAAGCTGCAGGGCAGACAGTGGGAGAGCAGGCTGGCTGGCGGCGGGCAAAATGGCTTTACCCTTCAGCAGTAGTAAGGGCAGCAAGAGACCCTTACCTATCTGCTCTGTGGGAAAACCTAAATACAGACATGGTTCTGCAGAACCTGCCTCCTCAAAAAGAAGTAAAAGTAAAATTTCAGTGGCTCTGGCAGTTGGGGGTGCTGGGAATGGAACAGTGAGAGTATAAAATAAAATAAACCCTAATGTATTTTATAATAGTATAATAAACCAATAAAAATTTAGACCTTATTATTTGCTCGATATTGTGCTAGGCACAAAAGAAGTTTCCCTGCCGGATAAGTAAACTGAGGCCAAGTCATCAAGGGCCTTTAACCCAGGGAGAAAAGCTTGCATCCAAGGCATGGAGTAAAGAACAGCCATAGCGAGTTCTTTAAAACAGCATTTCAGAGAGAATAACTACGCCTATTTTGCATTAGAGGAAACAGGCTCAAGAAACATTCTGTGATGAAGCCTCACCTAAGGTCACTCAGCTACCAAGGGCCAGGTGTCGGGCTCGAACAGAAGGCCTAAGTGCCTCCCTGGGCTCAGGGATCTGGGACGTGGCGAGCACAGACAGACGAGAGCTGTCAGGATGGTTACTGAAGGCACGAGGATGAGGGCAGGTAAAACGGAGAGACGTGTGGCCAGTGCTCAAGTGAAGAGAGAAGAGTGGGAAGAGAGGAAAGTTTCCACGCCTTATTCTTCCCTAAAGGAATGAAAGAAAGCAAGACTTTACAAGAGCGTCAAAGGGAAGAGCCAGCCAGAAGCTGCAAGGGAGGCAAGGATTAAACCTCGTTTCCCACCACCCACCCAGGCCTGCACAGGTCCAGCGAGACGCCTGAGCTGCAGGGGCCCGGGGTGCTGCAGTGAGGTGACCATGGTAGCAGGTTTCAGGGCTTCCATTCAACTGCTACTGCAAAATTCTTAAAAGAAACACAAAGACATTAAAGGTTAGCGCCTCTTTTCATAGAAGTCCCAGCTTGGGGGGGTAGTAATGTCAAATGATTAAAACAGAGAAAATGCTAGGATGGGTGAAAGGAAAGCGGAGTGGAAAGGAGCTCAAGGGCGAAAACGTCACGGCCCCCGCCCCGCTCTGGTGCACCCAGAGCAGCTTGCAGGCACAAGCAGACGTCCCCTTCCTTCCTTGTGAGAAGTGGGGTGGCCAAGCCAAGAGAAGCTCCTGTCGCAGTGCAGGGGCAGGAGGACAAGCAGTTAGGAGCAAGCTTCCTCACAGAGCAGCCCTGGGGCTGGACAGGCCCAGCCTGCACGCTTCCCCGTTCCCTCCAGAAGCACAGGTCCTTCTTTCCAAGACAAACGAAAGTGTGGGCTTCATCAGATTCCTTTCACTTACTTTACATCAGTGACTCTAACACTTGTTTACAAAGAGTTCAAACTTCCTCACGCTGAAAGAAAAAGACAACAATGACGGCCTAAGAGGTTCTCCTCAACACCCTTCAAGCTATTTACAGCTTTCTCCTGCTCTCTGGTGTCAACTTTCTGCTGGTTCTACACACACACACACACACACACACACACACACACACACACACCCTCCACCTGCAATTCAATCCTGCTTTACCTCAACATTCTACAGGAAACCACTCTTCTAAAGGTCACCAAAAACCTTCCAGTCTCAAAACGAAATGGCATTTTCTTCAGCTTTCTGTCAAGGACGGAAAGTGCCTCCTTCCACTACACGACTCCTCCGCCTCGGGCCCCCACCCCTCTAAAGCCCTGTCCTTGCCAATCCGTAAGGGCGCTGGGACCAACCTGCCAGAAGAGAAAGAGGCACCGCAGGGAAAGGACTGGCATAAACACGAGGGCCAGAGCCGCTTTCCTGGTCAGGAAAGGGAGCAGAAAAGAGAGGCCGAGGCAGAGGCGGGTACAAATTTACAAGAAAGCTCAGCTGGCTGCCTTAACACTTGAATCTTGGCAGCACACTAGGAAAACGAAGCCTAACTACAGAGCAATGATTGCCAAACCACACTTCAGGTGGGGAGAAAAGGCTTTAATGTTTTAAATGTCTGGTTTCCTGGAAATCTGTTTAAGGTCAGTTTCCGCTGCTTTCAAACTCTTTAAAAGTGCACTTAACAGTATGATATAACAAGGGCACAGGGAATGTGACATCAGAAGGGCATGCAAATTCCAGTTCAGCCCTCGTTTTTCTCACCTGGAGAATGTGGCTAATGATACTCTAACATACACTCTAACATACCACCACGCTGAACTGCTGAGGGAACGGGAGGAAACACTACATAAAGTGCTTCTGAACCCTATAGCACTATTTAAATGCACAGACTCATTTTGAAAGCAACAAAGGCTAATACTTTCTTTCCAGAAATAACGATTGCCTAATTGAGTATTGATAACCACAGTCACAAAAATCTAAAGCTACATTTTGGCTTTCCAATAATCAAGTTAATCTTTTCACTTTAAATGTAAAAATTAACACAGTAAAATTCCATGTAACTAATGAAGGCATAATACTGAAATCAAATAATAGAAAAATTAACTTGCACCACATCAATTATAAAGATGTACACATTTAACGAAATTTAAAATAGGGGAGCGGATGTGGCTCACGTGGTTGAGTGCCTGCTTCCCACATGGGAGGGTCCCAGGTTCGGTCCCCGGTGCCTCCTAAAAACAAACAACAAGCAAACAAAAAAAACCCAACTCGGGAGCCAATGGGGCTCAGTGGTTGAGCGCTGGCTTCCCACATATGAGGTCCTCGGTTCCTGGCCCCAAAAGAAAGCAAAATATATATGTATCATACACACACACACACACACACACACACACACGAAGAATAATGGAAATGTGTCTTGTAGATGATTGCATATTGGCAATTAGTTAACAAGATAAAAAGGAAAAAGACATTTTAGAATTCTACCTATTTAAGCCCCCAAATTGCTTTAAACATAATCTTAATTTCATCACTATAGAATGAACTTTTATTAGATACACACCAAAAGCAAAAACAAAAAAACAAAAAAACTTTGTTCTGTGAATCTGTAAGTTAAAAAATATTTTCATTTTAATTTTAAAGATAGTCTCACAAAATAATTACAACTCTAAAGTAATAAAAATCATATTGGTAGTAAAAACAAACAAACAAACAAACAAATAAGTACATAAAAGTTCTGAATATCAAAATAAAATAAATTTTTATTGGGGGAAAAAAAAAACACTATACTAGGATAATCCTGTCAGGATTAATCTGATAATGTGCCATCATAAATTTGACACCTCTATAATTTCCCATAAAATACCATCAAGAAATTTGTCAAATTAATACTTTTTCCCATATGTTAATTAAAAGCAGACATTTACAGATATACCTCTAAGTTAATTCTCATTTAACCTTAGGACAAATTCAGTCTTTCACAAAAGAAGTAGCACTATTTTAAGTATATAACAGACTTTCCTAGCTTTGTAAAAGCCACAAGGACCTGCTTCTTCCCCCAGGATACACAAGTTACTGTTCCTCTGCTGTCTACTAATAACACAGATCCTAACGTATCTACAACTACGACAAATTAAGACCCTTATTTGAAAAGATTAATAGCTTAACAGCTGGGACCTTCTTCAGTTACAAGTGTCATATACCTAATTCAAAGGAGCTCAAGCCGGAAGAGGAATTTGATGGCCCACAAACTGAAAAAGGCAAGAGGTTTCAGCGAGGCTCACGCCAACAGGATAGAACAGTGTCGTTAACTTCCTCACTATCTTTCAAGTGTGGGTAGACTTCATTTTGAGACAGGCTCTTCACATACGATGGCTTGGGAAAAATGGGTATCAGGGCTTACAAAAAACTTTAACGACCTCAGGAAAGGGGACAACTTCTGTCATGGCTCTGACTGGTTCCAAATAGGCCACGACCCCCTGCTCGGAACCACCCCCTGTGGCTGGGAGGACGACGAGCTCTGACAGGCTCGTCTGGGCTATGTCCCACGCGAAGCACATGGAAAGGAAAGCCGCATTACATTAGTATCAGGAGTGCTGAAATGCCGAGGTCTGTTAGGTGGACAGACGGCACATGATCCTAGTGCATGCTGCTCACTGACGCACCCAGGGATTTTTGAGGAGCACTGTCAGACTTTATCAAATGTCTTAATTGTACAAAGCAAATGCAAGGGTTCTAAGTCTCACCAATTTACTCTTACTCAGAAACAATCATTAAGAGACAAGGACTCCTCCCCTCTGCCAACTCTCCTATATTCATTTAATCGTAAAAAAGTGAATAATGGACAGAAATTAATAGATCTAAATGTAAGGGCCAGAACTGAAAAGCATCTAGAAAAAAACCAAGAAAATCTTTATGCTCTTGGGGCAGGCAAAGATTTCTTAAGACAGCATGTAAGAAAAAAAAATTGATAAACTGGGCTTCAATAAAATTAAAAGGCATGGTTTTTAAAAGACACTATTGAAAAACCTATGCTAAATCATACTCAATGGTGAAAGACTGAATGTTTTTCCCCTAAGATCAGGGATAAGACAAACATTCCTGCTCTCGTGAGGTTTATTCAATATTGTACTATAAGTTCCAGCCAGAATAATTAAGCAAGGGGAAAAAAAATGTGGAAAAGAAGCAGTAAAACTATATTTGCAGATGACACTATCTTGAATAGAGAAAATCCTAAGGAAGTCATTAAAAAACTATCAGAATTAATAAATGAGTCCAGCAAGGCTGCAGGATACAATATCAATTGTATTTTTATACTCCATCAATGAAAAATCTCCACATGAAATTTGCCATTTGTTTTTACATTTTATTCTTTATTTATTAGAGAAGTTGTGGGCTTACAGAACAATCATGCATAAAATACAGGATTCCTATACACCACCCCACCACCACCATGTTGCATTGGTGTGGAACATTTGTTACAACTGATGAAAGCACATTTTTATAATTGCCGTATTAACTATAGTCCATGGTTTGACTTACGGTTCACTGTTTGTGTACTGTAGTTCCATGGGTTTTTTATTTTATTTTATTGCTACCATACATACGATCTAACATTTCCCCGTTTAATCACTTTCAGATATGCTTCTTATATATATATATATACTTATTATATATACTTCTTAGTATATACAGATATACTGAGTGCACTCACAATGTTGTGCTACCATCACCATCCATTACCAAAACATTTCCACTGTTCCAAAGAGGAACCCTGTACATTTTAAGCCTTAACTTCCCATTCCCTATTCCCACCCTGTCCCCTGGTAACCTATATTCTAAATTCAGACTCTATGAGTTTGCTTATTCTAACTGATTCCAATTAGTGAGCTCGTACAGTATTTGTCCCTTTGTGTCTGGCTTAATTCACTCAAAATGTCTTCAAGATTCTTCCATGTTACCGCACGTATCAGGACCTCATTCCCTTTTTATGGCTGAATAACATTCCATGGTGTGTATACACCATGCAGGATACACTTGGGTTGCTTCCATCTTTTGGCAATTGTGAATAATGCCGCTACGAACATTAGTGTGCAAATATCTCTTCGGGTCCCTGCTTTCAATTCTTTTGGGTATATACCAAGAGTAGGATTGCCGGGTCATATGGCAGTTCTATCCTTAGCTTTCTGAGGAACCATCAAACACAGCTGCTGCACCATTTTACATTGCCACCAGCAATGAATAAGTGTTCCTATCCCTCCTCGTCCTCTCTAACACTGGTTGTTTTCCATGTTTTTAATAGCAGCCATACTAATGGGTGTGAAATGATATCTCACTGTGGCTTTGATTTGCATTTCCTTGATGACTAAAGATGTTGAGCATCTTTTCATGTGCTTTTTGGCCATTTGCATATCTTCTTCAGAGAAATGTCTACTTAAGTCTTTTGCCCATTTTTTAATGGGTTCTCTTTTTATTAAGTTGAAGGATTTCTTTATATATTCTAGATAGTAAACCTTTATTGGATATGAGGTTTGCAAATATTTCCTCCCATTCTTTAGGTTGTCATTTTACTTTCAGATAAAGTTGAGGAACAAAAGTTTTACACTTTGATGAGGTCTCATTTATCTATTTTTCCTTTTATTGCTCTTTGTTGGTATTTTCTGGATTATCTTCTTCCTTTGGATGGGCCACCATTTCTTGTTTGTCTTGAACTCTTGCTGCACACTGTACATTTTAATATTTTAAAATGTTAACTCTGGGGTTTATTCCCTGAGATGTCTGTTTCTTGATTTTGTAACCAGCTGGTGATAAGACGGATTTTTCTGGAGCTTCAGCCCTCCTATCAGGAAGGTCTGTCCAAGGCAAATGCAGTGTGAAGGGGTTTCCATCCTTACTGGCCTCTGTTTGTCATGGTCATTTGCTTGTTACTTGTTTTGGAGTTCCCGTTTACAGTCTGTCCCCCATTTCCCAGGAGACAGAACACCCTCTCCCCAGGGGTTTGAAAGCCTGCAGGCCTTTGCCCCCTCTGCCTGCCTCCATAAGTGCCTACACTTCTTTCCTTGTCTCAAGCTGCTTTTGCCTGGAGGGCAAATTCTGGGAGAAGGGCCACGGGGGAGAAGAGTTTCCATCAGTCTTTTCCAGCCAAAACAGGGCCAGGGAACGACAAAGGGGGCACTGACCAATTCCAAAGTGTCCTGGAGAGGGCATCAGGAAGGGCACCAAGCTTCAACGAGCTCCCCAAAGCTGAGCTTGCCTGTCCTGCCCAGCAAATGCAGCCCTTTAGCCAACTGTCCCCACAGCCCTGAGGAAGCGCAGCATAGTCAAGTCTTCACGGCCCACCCCTGTCGCTGAAACAGTGGCTGCCCTCAGAAGTGGGCCTGCAGCTACCTGAATTTGTTAAAAGCCACAATCAGTGATCAGCCATGCCCACTCGTTCTTGGGGAAGAGGATTTTTATGTTCCCTTCTGTGTCCAGCGAGCTGGCCAGGGGCTGGACCCCATGGTGGTCTGCCGTGAGAGTGGTGGGTGGGTGCTGGGAGCTGCACACGGAAAGCCCACTATGCTGCTCTTGACCGTGATTTCTCAGCCTGTCCCTCCGGCTCTTCCCTGGATTGCTGTACAGTGTTCTTCTGGCCTCCAGAGCTTCAAATCAGTTGTTTCAGACAGTTCCTCCCTGGTTAATAGTTGCTTTGGTGGAAGGACTGAGTCCTGGACATAGATAGCAGTATTATTATGACGATGTTCTTTCACCAATTTTAAGTAATGTGTCACAACAATGTAAGGTGTTGGTGTTGGGGCAATGTGTGGGGATCCTGCACGGTATGCATGATTGTTTTGTAAACTTACAACTTCTCAAATAATTACCAAAAAAAAAAAAAAAGAAGAAGAAAGAAACAAAGAAAAAAAGGTGGAAGAAAGATACGAAATGGGAAAAATATTAACTTTGTAAAAACAGGAAAAAATCTTTTTAAAGCAAAGTATTTTTGCCAAAAAAAAAAGACACCTTGAGTCAGTACATCTGTAATGATGAGTAAACATAGCTATATCTGTAACTAGGGTAAGCAGAAAAAACTACCATTAAAGAGATAAGGAAACACAAGAAAAGCATTTGAAATAATTTCATTAAAGAGATAAACAAGAAAAGCAATTGAATGAAAGAATTAAGATTTAGACATACTGAGTTTAAGCTCCAGTGTCTGGTTGAAACTACTGACTCCGGAGGGCAGTCAAGGATGGATGGAGATAAATCTGAGTCATGTGGATTGTCAACAGTCCTAACTGCCACGGGGTTATTAAAAATGACCAGGGTGTAGAAGATACTCAAGGTGCTAATGATACAAAGGCCCTGGGGGAGGGGGAAGGGTGCTGGTTTAAAGCAAAAGAAACCAAAAGGAAAAGCAGGGGGAAATGACTGGAAGGTGGGAGTGTAGAAGGAAGGGAACCAATTATTATGGCTCTCATTTACTGAGAGTTGATGATGTGTTAAAAAAAAACTAAATACGACTTTTCTGTTCAAATGCCATTATATTCCACTCTAATAACAGCAGGCACCAAAGATTTAAGTCAACGTTATGTAAGCAAACTTAAAACTCAAAATGTCAACGCTGTCAATTAAGTCAACACTGCTCCACAGTCATGCAACACTGTGGTCCCAATTCATTTTTATTTATAACAAAATACCCAGCACAGTTCAGAATGTCAATCCATTATTTAATACCTGTTGTATACTAGGAACTATGCTATGAATTGCATAGCATATGGTAAAAAACAACAACAACAACTGGCATTAACCTCATAAATAACAGAGACTAAGTTAAGGTATCACGGGAACCTAACAGCCTCCCTTTCCTCCCCACAACAAAAACTAGGCTGTGGTCACAGACGATTTCCCAGAGAAAGTCAATTTTAATCTGGGAAATCTGAAGAGAGCTGTCTTCAAACTACACTCCTGCCAGAATAACAGCTTTATACTGAATCAACATACTATATACTACTATAATATATATCGCACGTATTCTAGAATACATAGTAGTATACAGTACAGGTCATGGTATAGAGTTACACAGTAACTACCATAGTCATACTACTAAAGGGTTCTTTACTCAAATAAATCAAGCCATGACTCTCCTAGAGGTCATGTGACTTGGGCATATCTCACAGTATGAAAGAGGGACTGCCACAGACTTGGTGTCTAGCAGCCCTCAGTTACCAGGCAAGGCAATAGTTGAGCTTTTGAGCATTTATTCCGGAAGAGTCCAGCTAGGTTCTAATTTTCTGTCTATTCCAATTAGTGCTCTACAATGAGGAATCTTCATTCCCTCAAAGAATATAAAATCTTATGTATGATTTCAAGGATTAAAACTTGAAAAAAATCTGAAAATATATTTGTAACTTGTAATGAACTTTCACGACACCAAAAATGCTGTTAAGTTTTGACGCAAAATTTATATAAGAGACTAAAGACTTATTTTCTCAAACACTGAATTCAGTTTACATTATAAGAGAGGCCTTAAAACATCTTTTGCCTCAATATCTTGCTTAGGACGAAATAGTGACATTTAAAGTAAATATAAGAAAATTGAAATTAAGAGGCATATTCTAAAGATAAAAATAAAAACCAAAAAACTCAACAGATCATGAAATACTTCAAATCTATTTTCTTACCTTATCTCATTATAAAGTCTGTTAAATCTGAGATTCACCATCCATTCTGTCAAATTAAAAGCTATACCATAATACTCTTATCTAGTTATAGTACATGTTTTAAGGTAAATACATTTTCTGCATATTACATTTCCAGTGTAACAGTTCATACTTTATATTTCCGGTGTAATAATTACTGGGATAATCTAAGCTGCCTAAAGGTTTTAAAACAAAACTCTTGCCAACTTCTATTTTGTTCTCCAACAGCAGTGACCCTGTCACCTCCCACCAAGAGCACCTTAGTTACCCTCCTACTGAAACTCCAAACCACCTACCACCCAAACACTCTTCCACAAAGCAAAAAGATCTAGGACAATGATATGATAACTGGGACTCTCAGCTGCATGTGGCTCTTTGCCTCACCAACCCATAGGATTTCACATTTCTGCATCAGAATACACACTCAAAGGAAGTAGTCATGGGTTTTTGTTTTGCTGGAATTTGTTGTTGTTGTTGTTAATGTTGACTATAAATGTGGCTCTAGAACCCCAGAACTGTTGAATGGCATTGATATAGAAAAGGCAATTTTTAAAAATGAAAAGGTGTGAGGGATGAATGAATGTATGCCATCTACATTTTCTCCCTATTACACTAAGAACATTTTTCATTTGCAAGTCCAACACAATTTGCAGAAATTAGAAATGTAATCTCTAACAATGTGGCCATTATAAATCCTACTATAACCAACACATATAATGTAAATATTCTTCATGTGCCTAACCTGTAATTAGAATTAATATGTACTCAAAGCACACCTAAATCCTGAGTCAATGAGAGAGAGAAAAAAATCAAGTCTGTTCTAAAGAAATAGCCTAAAATAATTAACATTCTAATTGCGAAGTGCAGAAATAGTAGCAGTCTCCAAATGTCAAGATGAATTTTCAATAAAATCTAACTCTTACTCATTTAAAGCAGATAAAATTTGAAACATAAGCCATTTAGGATGAGCTTAATTTCATTTCCTCGCTCATTATGGAAAGAATCCAATAATCCCTTATATCTTTTCTATCTTCACCCACATTTCTAAAAGTAAATGTTATCATTATAAATGTATAAGAGCTGGAATAACATGAAAGTGCTGTTTTCTAATGACTAATCTATTTACAAAAAAAAAAAAAAAAAAAAAGTCATGAGCCCTTTAAGTCACTTCTGCTCTGTCCAAGATGGAGTAAAAAAGACCAAACTTACCCTACAAACTTAAGCTACTTTAAAAAAAAGAAAAATGACAAAATAGATGAAAAAAAATTTCCAGACACTGGACATCAGGCAGTGCAGGGCAGTGATCCCTGAGACGGGAAAAACAAACCCACTGAGACCTACAATTGCCCCTGCGGTGCAGGCAGGGAGACCCATGTGGTTAAAGTTTGCAGGTACCAAAAGTGAGCTACAGGGGGTATAAGTACTGACCAGCACATGCATGAGAGAATACTACCAGGCACAGGGAAAAGAAGCATCCAAAAGGAACAGAGAGAATAATCCCTACCAGTCATAGAGGAAAACCTTGCAATTTATGGGGCATCGTGTACCATACTCAGAAGGGTATTACCTCAGCAGTGGGGAACAATTAGCCTAAATGACTGCTCTGGTCACTCTTAAAGCTTAAAACCAGTCCTCAAAAGGAGCAAACTATTTCCACAAAAATAACTGCATTCCAGAACAAAGTCCAAAAATATTTTTAGGAATTCAAAAATACCTACCACTCAAAAAGGTAACATTCATAATGTCTGATAGCCAATAAAAAAAAAATGATCAGACATGGAAAGGAGATTGAAAATATAGGAAACTGAAAATCTGAGGAGAAACACCAATCAACAGAAAACAGATGCAGATAGGACACCTAACATTAGCGGACAAAAACAGTAGAGTTGTTATAACTATACTCCAGAAGTTCAACAAGACATAATACCTGAGCATGTTAAGTACTATCATAGAAATTATAAAAAGACCCAAATTAAACTTTTAGGTATGAAAAATACACCTGTGATTTTTAAAAAATTACAGTGGATGGGATTAACATCACACTGTAGATGCTACAGAAGAAAAGGTTAATAAATCTGAAAACTCAGCAACAAACTGCAAAATGAAACAGAAAAGAGACTTAAAAAGTCAATAGATTGCACAACTTAAAAATGGTTAAGATGACAAATTCAATGTTACGTATGTTACAATAAAATTTTTGAAAAAAGTTCAAGAGCATTATCAATAATTTAGTGGAATGTTAGCTTTTGCATTACCGAAAATTAATATTATCAACTTAACACGACTTAAGTCCTATATACCTAGGGGTGGGGAGATGCAAACAGCATCAGTGCGCTGCAGGAGAACTTCAAACAACCTCAGTTACAAAAGGAGAGGAGTCAGAAAAAACAGGTGACGAAATTAATGGCCCCCCAAATTTCCAAATCTGATGAAAACTATAAATCCACAGATCCCAGAAGTTGAACCCCCAAGCACAGGGGATGTGAAGAAAATAATATGCCAAGGCACATCATAATCCAACTGCTTTAAACCAGCGAGAAAGAGGAAATCTTAAGAGCTGCTGGCAGGGGATGGGGGAGAGGAAGACATTATACAGAGGAACAAAGACAAAGATGATGGCAGACTTCTTTCTGGAAACAGTGCAAGCCAGAGGACAGCTGAGTGACATCTCTAAGTCCTGGGGGCGAAAACCAAACTGTCAACTAAGCATTCTATACCCAGCAAAAATGTTTCAAAAACAATGGCAAGATAAAGACATAGTACCAGCAAACCCGAAGGCAAGAAATGTTAAAGGAAGTCCCTCAGGCAATAGAAAATGATAAATAGGTGGAGATCTGGATCCCTATACACAAGGAATAAACAACACCAGAATGGTAATGAATTTATGGGAAATATAACATTTTTTTTCCTATTTCTTAATAAAGCTTTTAAAAAATAATATAATTGTTTAAAACAAAGAATAATCACAGTGTAATGTAGGGTTTATAGCACATGTAGAAATAAAATGACAACGAGCACAAAGGCAGGGAGGGGAGGGAGGAATGGAAGGCAAATTCTGAAGGAGGGAACGTTGAAGGGTCTTATGCCATAGGTGCAGGGATATAATATCATCTGAAGGTAGACTGCGCTAAGTTAAAGGTGTATTCTATAAACTCCAAAGCAGTTTCACAACAAAGCAAGGGATGTAGGTAGGGGACCCCTGCATGATGGTATGCATGTTTGCTTTGTTAGTTCACAACTTTTACTATACACCTATTGTTTACGTATGTTCATGAAAGAGTGAAATACTTTTATATATATATATACACATATATTTTTTATTTTATTTATTTTTTTTGAGGTGCCGGGGCCAGGGATTAAACCTCAGACTGCTCCCGTTCAACCACTTGGGCTACATCCACTCCCTAAATTGTTTTTAAAATGGAGGAAAAAAAAAAACAATCTCTAAAACAATCACTAAAAAATCAAAACAAATGTTATAGCTAGTAATCCAAAGTATATGATATAGGGTCATTAAAAAACAAAACACCTCAATTCAAAAGAAGACTTGAAAAAAGGAAGGAGAATTAAAGAACAGATGGGATAAAGGAAAACAAATAGTAAGACAGGAGATTGAAACCCAACCATATCAACAATAACATTAAATGTAAGTGCTGCAAGCAGTTCAATGTAAAGAGAGAGACTGTCAAATTGGAAAAAAAGGAAGTCCCAACTATATGCTGCCTAAAAATAAACCCATATTAAGTATAAAAGATGTCATATATTAGCTATCACTTACTACTTTTCTCCTGCAGGGACTTAACAGTATCAACTTAAACAAATAAGCCACATTAATTAGTGGACAGGTGGAAAGAAAGGGAAATTTTCAAGAGCACAAGGATTTATAATTCTCTAGCCTCTATATTATCAGGGTCTATATTATAGTTTAAGTATATACTATATGCTATTTCATGTCAAAACTATCTCAAAAGATTGAGGTTGGTAAAAATGCTGCTTATCAAACAAGCCGTTCTCACACATGTACACTCCACTAATTAAAAACAAGACAAAGGGGAGCAGGTGAAGCTCAGTGGCTGAGTACCTGCTTCCCATGTACAAGGTCCCAGGTTCAAAATCCCTGGTACCTCCTAAAAACATAAAAATAAAAATGTTCTTTCACATTAAAGAAAAAAAAAAAATTAAACTAAACTAACAACAAGACAAAAACAAAAATCAAAACAAAACAAAATTACTACGATGTCCAGTGCTTTGTGTAAAATGCAGTAAGGAATTTGTAATTTTAGCATCTCACAAATCCTTTGAATTTCAGGTTGGGATCAGCCAAGGGCTGATGAAGCAGGTAACATTCCCCAAATTCTGTCCATTTTCTCTTCAGGAGAAAGCAAATGTACTGCCAACTATTTCAGTTAACATATTACTGCCTTTCTGAGACATCAATACTGTGGGATGCTTATGAATTTGAGAGATTTTCTGGCACTGGTGGCAGGTTTGGAAGACACTCTCCAGCTCAGAGCCTAAATCTGATCAGAGCACTCAGGCAGACACCTGGCCAAAGTGGGACCAGAGGCTCCACAGCCAGACACCCTGGGTTTAAATCCTGGCTCCAAAACTTCTGGTGTTGGCAAATTACGTAACCTCTTTATTCTTCAGTTTCCTCATGTTCAGAACCGGGGTTCACAGAAGACGGTAACTTTTTAAAAGTAATATATATTTACAGTCATAATATCTACTACGTATTGACTGCTTACTGCCTGCCAGGCACTATTCCAAGTGCTTTACATACTATATATATATATATACACACTATATAAAGTACATATATATATATATGTTTTTTTTTTTTAAGTATTTATTTGTTTACTTTTATCCATTTTTACACACACACCCATTTTTGCTGTTTTTGTGTCCATTTGCTGGGCAACTCTGTGTCTGTTTCCTCCCCTCTCTTCTCATCCTTCTCCTCCTATCTTCACTGGGATTTGATCCTGGGAACCTCCGATGTGGAGAGAGGTGTCCTACCGCCTTGTGCCACCTTAGTTCCTGGTTTTTCGGTGCGTCTCATCATCTTGGCTCTCCCTAGTGTCTCTCTCCTGTTAGGTCATCATATTGCTGCGTGGCTCGTGGGGCCTGGCAGCCCACTCGTGTACGGGGCCTGGAGGCGAATCTGCTCGCAGGGCCTGGTGGCGTACCCATGCACAGGGCCTGACGGCGCTCGTGCTCGCGGGGCCTGGCAGCACACCCGTGCACAGGACCTGAGGGGCTCACCTGGTCGCGGGGCCTGGAAGCACACCCACGCATGGGGCCTGGTGGCCCACGTACCTTCTATATTTTTCTTTTTTTAATTTTTACCGGGAGGTCCCGGGGATCGAACCCAGGTCCCTCCATATGGGAAACTGACACCCAACCATTTGAGCCACATCCGCCCCCTGCTATATGTCTTAAGGTTAACCAAAGATACCTAGAGTTACAGTCTTCTCCCATACAGGATGGTCATATGATAAATCAGGCTTAGTTTATCACCAGCATTCTAAAAACCAGACCTAGGGAGAAAAACTAGGTCTGGGGACACATGCATAGTTTCTAATATAGTGAATGTTTAGCCTACCCTGATCATCACAAAATCAGGACAGCGAGAATATTCACACAACATACAATGTATTCTCAAATCCTAAAAACCCTATGAGGGGGAGTGGATGTAGCTCAATGGCTGAGCGCCTGCTTCCCAGGTACAAGGTCCTGGTTCAATCTCCTGTGCTGCCTAAACAAACAAACAAACAAAGAACAACAAAAAAACCCTATGAGGGAGGTATCAGCCCCATTTTACAGATGAGGACACTGGGGTACAGAGACTTAGCTATTTCCTGGGGAACTAGGATTTTACTCAGGCTGGTTGCAGAACCTGTCACCTTTATTGATATGATAAACAAGCAACTCATTTCTAGTTGCTTCCCCCTCAAACTGCCTGTCATTTCTCACTGGACTGTGAACTACTTAACGATATGGGTTTTATCCTTTTCATTTTGAGTTATGCCAGCATCTAGCACAAAAAGAGCATAAAGCCGGAGATCAGTGAAGATCTGCTGGATGAACAGATTCTTGTCCCGTTTGCCACAGGGCAGGGCAGGGTAGAGAGTATAACTGGTTAGGAACCCAAAGACCCCAAGCACACCAGTCTTCAGCTGTGCCATTTAGGAAAGTCACATCACTTCCCTGGATGGGAATGTTCTCCTTGGTAAAACGAGGAATTGAACCAGATCAAGTTCCCTTTCAGCTCTACACTTTCCAAGAAAAGCCAGTACCATTTCTTTTGGAGAAAGAACAAAAGAGCTGCCTCACTGATCACTAGAACAGAAGCACCTTGCAGCTTTTCACAGAACATTTAGAGCCCTTTCACTTCCCGCTTACCAGCCCCTCCTCCCTGGGCTCCCTGAGAGCCTGGACCTTGTCTGTCTATTCACCTGCCTGCCCAGCAGAGTGCCCGGCTTGCGGGAGAGACACCTGATGTTTAATGGGTGACTGCATTCCAGGTGAAAACGTGTGAGCCATAAGTCAAATGAGAAAATCTTAAGTAACACTAGGTCGGTTATTTCTTTAATTCCATCAATGGATGGCTAATTTTATTAGCTGGACATTCATTGTAGATATTTTTCTTTTAGTCATAAAAACTGTTTTAAAGATTTCTTCACAAGACTTTGAAATGCTTTAACTTCTTGCTGTTTCAATGTGTTTCATTTATATCTTAAACAGCTCTTGTCCCAAAAGGCCCATTTAACATAAACCTTTTCTGAAGCATGTATCTTTATGTGCTGTAATGCAATCATAAATGCAACTGAAAACAGGTTATTAGACACTCAAAGGAAAGAGCTGCTGACCCCCACGTCACCTTTTTTCCTAACGCCTTTAAGTATAAAGCTACTATGTGTTGAAATTTCAAGGATTATTTCTATATATTATCCACAGACAAACACATTAAACTTTAATACAGTCTCAATTCACCAGGGTTCTTCAAACAATAATCTATAAATTGATACAGCCACACTCATCTTTACCCTGAGGTTTTATTCACAAAGTCTGAAAAAGGAAAAGAATTGAATGGCTTTTTACTTTTTAAGGAATTTATGATTATATATCATAAAAGCACAAAAAACAGGGCCAGACATATACCATACGCAAAACACGCGTCCATTCCCTGGTTCCCGCCCCGGCTTCTGAGCGCTGTTTTAATGCAGACGCCTGGACTCCCCTGCAGAGGGCTTCAGCGGGGTGGAAGTGTCTGCATTCGGTAGGAGGCAGCAGCCAGGGCCCAGAAGCACTGGTACTGAACACCTAAGGCTAGGCTGGCTAAAGGATTACTGCAAGGAACTGGACAGGTTAGCTAACATGCAAAACCTGAAAGTGTTAAGACATTATAAACACTTATTTGGCCCAGTACTTATTTTCTATATGCTTTTTCTAAATTTTAAACATTTTCCATTGGAACAGTGATTTCTCACACTAATTTTTATGCATACCAGAGGATACCACAAATCTCAAAATAAAATTCAATATAAACTCAATTTTAAAAATACATTCCATAACTTAGGGGAAAGTGGAAGGGGACTGTGCACCCCCTTTTAAAAGTTTTAAGAGATTGAACCCAAGTTAAAGGCTTTAGAGAACCCAAAGCCAACTACACCTGCCCATAGTCACTCCCCAAAACTGAGTTTCTGAAATATGTCCACCTCATATAATACAAAGTTACAAGGTTTAAAAAGAAATAGTTACAGTCCCTGTCCTGTTTTTCTGCTTACATATTAGGCAAAGAACTGACTGGCACTTAAAAAGTTATGAGAGGAGAGGGTATAGCTCAGTGGTTGAGCATCTGCTTCACACGGACGAGGTCCCGAGTTCAATCCCGGTACCTCCTGGGAAAAAAAAAAAAAGTTATGACAAATGCAATAATGCTAATTATTAAAAAAAGAGTTATGGGCATTCTACTGACGGGGCTCACCCTGACCTATGGTCATGGAAATAAGGCAGAGAGGTTAAGGGACGCTCACGATGACAGGGCTAGTAAGAGAGGCTCTGATGACAGCAAGGACAGCCCTACGACTGTGTAATGATGATGCTATGAGGGGCTCATAAAGGAGCATCAGAGCTTACCAAAAGGCATTCCAAAAAACATCCGGAATAACGGACCAAGAGTTAACTTAAGTGATCTACCAAAAGCGGAAACTTTCTCATATAAAACTTTGGCATCTTGGGAGGCGACTGTGGCTCAATCAGTGGGGCTCCCGTTTGCCATATGGGAGGCCCCGGGTTCGGTTCCCGGGGCCTCCTGGTGAAGGCAGGCCCGCCCGCACGGCGTGGTTAGCTGACCCAGCGAGCACAGGCAGCAAGGGGGGGATAAATAAATAAATAAATTAAAAAAAAAAAAAAAAAAACAACTTTGGCATCTGATATCAAAATCATTTCTTCATAGTCATGTTGAAATTCCTCACACAGACAAATTTTGCTGTAAAATACAAGGAATTATCCTCCCTCTAGCTTTGTTAATGTTGTCACTGCTTTCCAACATCCTTCTCATCTGCATTAAATTTAATACTTTATTTACTGCTTCAGGATGGCTTTCAGACTTCATGTGTTTTTTATCACTGCTTGTTTGTATCATCCAACCTAACTGCATTAATATTCTAAAAATAAAGGAAAACAATTTATTATCTAAAATAATAAACTAAATTAAGTTCATTAATAAAGCTGCTTCCAAAGGTGCCTGGGAAACAAGTGCTTCCCCAGTGGGAGAGTCTATTAATTTTTTTTTTTTTTGAGGAACCGGGGCCAGGGATTAAACCCAGGACCTTATATGTGGGAAGCCGGCGCTCAACCACTGAGCCACATCGGCTCCCCTGAGTTGTTTTTTTTCGTTTGCTTGTTGTTTCTTTTTGTTTTTAGGAGGCACCAGAAACTGAACCCAGGACCTCTCATGTGGGAGGGAGGCACCCAATTGCTTGAGCCACCTCCGCTCCCTCCCCTAAATTCTTACTTTTTTTTTTAAAAGATTTTATTTATTTATTCATTCATCCCCCCCCCCCGCTGCCTGTGCTCGCTGGGTCAGCCAACCACGCCGCGCGGGCGGGCCTGCCCTCACCAGGAGGCCCCGGGAACCGAACCCCGGTCCTCCCATATGGTAAACGGGAGCCCCACTGATTGAGCCACAGCCGCTTCCCTAAATTCTTACTTTTTTATTGTAACTCTTAGATGGTTCAATTTCAGGGAGGCACATGCCATTCAAGACTCATTTTTTCGATTAGGAACAGGCAATACAAAACTTGCATTTTAAAAAACATAAACAAGAAAGTAAATACCTCTATTTTATACTTTGCTAAGAGAGATAAATAAGTTAAGGAGAATAAAAGGAAGTACTGATAAACACATGGAAACTGAGGAAAAAGGGAAGAAACAGTAAAAGGAGACAAAAGGAGATGCAGTTAAACTTGAATTTTTTTTTCTTACAGGTCTCTGGCACTCAGGAAAATACAGTCCCTTCTCCTTGGCTTAACCAGTCTATTCCAACTCTCCACTATTATCTGTATGTAAGCCACTCCCTGGAAAACAATCAGAAAGCTGAATTCCTAAGTTTTCCCTTTTCAGGAAAATTTTTCATTCATTCCCCCCTTCCTTCGGTAAACATGTGAGCGTCTTCTCTCTGCCAAGCATGGTGCTAGGTGGCTGGCAGGGCCCCTGTTCTCACAGAGCTTAGAGCACTGAAGAGACTCGCTGGGGGTGGAACGGGAGCTGGTCTGTCTGGGGTGGAGGGAAAGGTTTGGTCATGGGTGGCGGTGGCGGCAGCACATCGTGAACGTCTTTAGCACCACTGAACTCTATACAGAAAGTGGTTAAAAGGGAAATGTCATACTGTGTATGTTACCACAATAAAACTTTTTTGAAAAGCTGAATGAATCAGCTTCCTTTAGAAACCAGCTCCCAATATGTTAAATTATCTACCAATATCAGTGTCATCTGGACCCCTTCACACGTTCACTACCAGAACAGCTCACTGGTCCAAACGCCAGCCACGCTGGCCACCCGGCCCTTCAGTGCCCCGTTCCAGAACTGGCAAAGGAAACAGAATCGGTTCTCTGGCGCCTGCGGTCACATTCCTCTAAGGCAGACTGGGGGCAGCCAGCGGCAGTCTACAACGCAAGACAAAAATAAAGCACACTGCAGGGGGAAGCAAAGAATCCCTGGCTTCTCTTGTTCCTGTGGCCCAGAAAATTTCAGCACTTGGGTTTATCAGACACATACTCTCACATCCTTTTTTTTTTTTTTCCCCAAACTTATTCTGCACCCCCCACCCCCACTCCGCACACACGGTCTGCTCTTTGTGTCCATTTGTTGTGCGTTCTTCTGTGTCTTGTCTTCTCTTTAGGAAGCACCCGGAACCGATCCCGGGACCTTCCGATGTGGGAGAGAGGCACTCAATCGCTTGCGCCACCTCAGCTCCCTGGTTTGCCGTGTCTCTCACGTCTCTCCTCTGTGTCTCTTTTTTGTTGCATCATCTTGCTGCACCAGCTCTCCACGCAGGCCAGCCTGCTTTCACCAGGAGGCCCCAGGAACCGAACCCGGGACCCTCCATATGGTAGACGGGAGCCCAGTCGCTGGAGCCACAGCCGCTTCCCTCTCACATCCTTTTAATAATCTCACCTTTGTATTTAAACGCATTAGAATTAGACTTCTGGCACCTGCGAGGGAGAGTCTTAATAATAAAAGCAGCACCAGGCTGAACTTCTCTTCTCTGCAAAGTGGAGTGGTTCAGATCAGAGGCCCAGGACTTGGACTGCCCGGGTTCCTCTCCCAGCTGCTCCGTTTCATAGTTATTTAACTCGATGCCCTCACTCCACCTGCTGTAAAGTGGGGATAACAGTACACGCTAACAGGGATGGTTTAAAGTTTACACGAGTTTCTACACTGAAAGTCCCTGGAACGGAGTTTGACCCAAAGTAACTGCCAGCAAGAACCAGTCATTCCTCTTTCTGTTGTTCTGCCCCCGCCCATCCCCACGGGGGCTCTAAGGTGGACTACTGCTGATGCTCCAACGGTGACCACTAACCCGGCGCGGGGCACTGCCTGCTGCACGACCACGAGCACAGAGCCTCCGCAGGGCCACTCTCCAGGCAGGGACAGGTCCCACATCCAGGTGAATGGAGAGCAGGCGCTCCAAGCACCACAGTGTTCTCTCATAAAGAGCTTCCAAACAACCAAAACCTCAAGCCTGCCCCCACCCCAGTATCTACCTACACTGCTCTCCCTTTCTGAGATGCTGTTTTCCTAAAACTAAGGACTTCTTTTTCAAATAAATCAATTTTATTGGTGCATATTAATAAAGCATAAATCTATCCAAAGTATACAATCAATGGTATTTAGTATAATCATATAGTTGTGATTCAATCATTATTAGAGCATTTTCATTATTCCAGTAATAATAATACAAAACAAAAACTAAACAGCCTAACAGAACACATACCTCTCAATCTCTATGTCCCTTGCTGTACATAGCTGCTATTGTTTCCTTCTCTCTAGTTTATTTGCTGTTTCTATTTTCTAAAAACACTCTTATATATGCAGTATCACCCATATTTGTATTTTACATGAGGTTTCACTGTTATACAGTCCCATGTTACATTTTTTTAGCTCTCCTAGTAATAAACAAATTCTTAGACTTTCCCTTTCAACCACTGTCATACCCATATAATAGCTCTGCTAGTCACAAACACCATGGTGTGCTCTCACTGTTTCCATTCATTTCCACAGGTTTACAAACAACCTTTTAACTAATTCTGCACAGATTAACCCTCAGCTTTCCATTCTCTACCTTCATTCTATTTTCTGGTGACCTATATTCTAATTATTAATCCCATAAGTTTACATAATATATTTAGTTCATAACAGCGCAATCATACAGTATTTGTCCTTTTGTGTCTGGCTTGCTTCAATCAACATAATGTCCTCCAGATTCATCCATGTTGTCAGATGCTTCACAAATGCATTTCTTCTCACAGCTGCATAATATTCCATCGTGTGTATACACCACAGTTTATCTATTCATCAGCTGACAGGCACCTGGACTGTTTCCAGCTTTTGGCAGTCGTGAATAACGCTGCTATGAACATCAGTGTGCAGATGTCTGTCCATGTCCCTGCTCTCAGTTCTTCTGGGTATATACCTAGTAATGCTATTGCTAGGCCACAAGCCAAGTCTATATTCAACTTCCTTAGGAACTGCCAAACAGTCTTCCACAGTGGCTGTACCATTCTGCATTCCCACCAGCAGTGAATAAGCGTTCCTATCTCTTCATATCCTCTCCAACATTTACAGTTTTCCAACTTTTTAATAGCGGCCAGACTAATAAGTGTGAAATGATATCTTGTTGTAGTTTCGATTTGCATTTCCCTAATCGCTAGTGGTTGAACAGTTTTTCATGTATTTCTTTGCCATCTGTATTTCTTCTTTGGACAACTGTCTTTTCAAGTCTTTTGCCCATCTTTTAATCAGGTAGTTTGCCTCTTCATTGTTGAGTTGTGTGATCTCTTTATATATTATGGATATTAAACCCTTATCAGATATGTGATTACCAAATATTTTCTCTAAACCTAAGGACTCTGACATGCTTTTAGGTTCAAACAGGTGACTTAAGCTTGTCAAAAACCACTCTAGAACCTGACTGCTAACAACTTTGTAATTCTTCATATTTGTGATTTTTATTTTTGTGAGTGGTAGAAGGAGGGCAAAAGATGGAGGCTACTGGCATTTGTGAAACCTAAATCTAATAAACAACAACTGAGACTCTCTACCTACCTTATAGTCTTGTCGTAGGGATATAAGAAACCTTCATGTAAAGGGCTTAGCTAAATTTGAACACTATCTTTTTTTTTTGGCGGTACCTGGGATTGAACCCAGGACCTTGTACATGGGAAGCAGGCGCTCAACCACTGAGCTACATCCACTCCCCAAAGTTGAACTGCACATACTCAACACCATCTTCAAAGATTCACTGAGCCAGGAGTAAGCCTGTCCCAGAGATCAAGGACCTGACTTTAAGAAATGAAGGATTCTAAAGGGCCAGAAAGTAGTAAAAAAAATAAAAACAAAAATCAAACAAACAAACAAAAAAAACCCAACCACATATACATATTTTTTTCCAAAGATATTTTCTCATCAAAAATACTTTTTAAATTATTCCAAAGCCAAAATACTATGTGTCTAGTTCCCTAGGATATAAAAAGGAGTGGGGGTGAGAGGGGAGAGGAAGGCAAACATGTAGAATGTCCACGTTCTGACAGTGCCATGGCTCCTCGACAGAAATTCTGAAATAATGCAAACAGAAGGGATCTTCTTCCCAGGAACCTGGCAGCACCCAAAAAACCAACCCATCCATGTTAATGGTCACAAACTCAAGGTTCCAGGGGCTTTCCCCTTTTCCTTTCTCTTTCAGGTGTTTCTTATTTATACAAAGGAGGAAACCAAGCCTGTGGGGAAAAACCAAGTAAGACCCTATTTCTAACCTCAAGAAACATGTCACCGTTCTTCTAGACCCCTTTCCTTCCTCAGTTCCTTTTCCCCTTCGCTTCTTCCTCCCACTCCCAGAATCTGTCAACCTTCCCACCTGAGCAGGAAGAAATGAGGGACGGCCGTGAGGCTTGTCAGAATCACCACTGGCCTCCTATGTCCCCTCAACCTCTCCCTCTCCCCCTCATCAAGGTAAAGTAAGATCCTGTTCTCCATGGGTGGATTCCTCCTACTCCTCAGGTGGGCCAGGACAGGGAAAGACTGGAAATATTAGACATATCTAAGGAAACCACTGCACTCACATGACAAAGTTTAGATGGAAGGGAATTATGTTAAGAATTATAAACAAGTTTATATTTTAGGTTGCTAAAGAACCTTAATATATAGTGTTTTCTTCACTGGCTGTTTTATTTTCATTTTATGTTAAAGGCATCACACTTTTATATCTCCACATGATCTAGTTCAGTGCAATGCACACAACACACACACACACACACACACACTTATTGCTCAGCCTGAAATTTTAGTCAGAGACTTATATGGTGATTTCATCACTTCAACCTGACCATATTTCCCAGTGATTCACGTTAACATCCAAAGAAACAAGCTTGTAACATTTACACAACTACTACTAATCAAATACTGTACTTTAACTTTTTCAGTAACTTATTCAAACTTTTTAGGCATATAAAAATAAGGATAGAAGGTGGGAGACGGAACAATTTAGGGTATAAAGTGAATACAGTAAGTAACAGCAGGGAGGAATACCCAGATGAGGACAGAGTAGATTGGGATCAGGTTATAAAGGGATTTGTATAGCATATAAAGAATTTTGCATATTTAATTCTAGGAGCCTCTAGGAGGCTGAGATTTTTAAACAGAGGAATGCCATGAACACGGATGGAATGATGGACAGCAATATCAGTGGCTAAGTTGTGGAATAAGCCTGTCTTAAATTCAGTTTTGAGATGAATAAAATTTAACTGCCAACATCTCAACGTGAAGCCTACAATTCACAGAGCTACTACAAGAAGCAGGAGAGCACAGTGGTTAGGCACGGACTCTGAAGGCCAGGGCTATGGAAACACTAACTTCACCACTTAAGTGTTGAGTGACCTGGGCAAGGAACTTAACCACTTCACTTTCCTCATCTGTAAAATGAGAACAACAAACATACTGACATAATGCATAAGATTAACTATCATTACTATTTATTAAGTTGCATTCTAATTTTTGAATTCCCATAGCACAGAAAATAAAGCAAAAAGAAGCTAAGATATGTATGGTAAGTCTGAAGAGCTGCCCAAGAATATTATAAATCAAGCTTTCTACTGTTCCTTCATTATTCTGTATAAAGTAAATATCCAGAACACTGAACACACTCATTCATATTATTTTAAAATATAACTACCAAAATTTACTTCAAAGTCAAATATAAATTATTTGCATTTTTCTGCATTTTACTTATTTTATATTATTGGAGTTGTTTCCTCTTGAGCAATCTTTGCGTTGAAATTCTGCCCCCTTAAGAATTTTGAACGACATGTAAACTTTCTATAATGGATAAGCGAAAAAAATTTTTTGTAGCTGTTTATTAGCTCATGGGAAAAAATCCTGAGAAATCGGTCCTTCTGTAAGAAAAATGACCCTTCTATAAGAAATGATGTAACTTCTTATCAATGTAACCCCAAAACCTCCTGCAACAGTTTATTAAGAGATGCTGGAATTATACTTCATTTTATAAGTCCATTCAATAGAATATAAACCTAAGAGCTTTAGTAAGTGAAGTTTCAAATACACAGCCATGCCTATCTGTTTATTAGCCATAGCACCTGTGTCTGGCCTAAGAGTCCCCTTTAGACCAAATATTTAAACTCTCATTTCATAGAGTTTTTACTCTACTGAAGCATCTACCAAATTAAGGAAACTAGAAATGCATTCTCTATAGTCATACCACACATTTGAGGCTTCACATTGTATAGATAAATCTTTTTTTCTTTTTCTTTCTTTTTTTTTTTCCAGGAGGTACCAGAAATTTTGAACCCGGGACCTTGTATATGTGAAGCAGGCACTCAACCTCTGAGCTACACTCACTCCCCTTTTATACCGCAGCCAACCAAGGGGGGACTGGTGGGAGATCTAGCGAATGCCTCCCAGACCACAGGTTCCCTGCTTGCTTCCAAGCTGCCGGACTCTCCTACTTCTCCCCACCCCCATCCCATTTGCTGTTCTTGCCCTGAAAAGGTAGATGGACGAACTCTTGATACTTCATTATTGCCAGATTTCATCAGCATCTTTCACTTCAGAAGGACAGCTAGGAACATAGGCAAGCTAAGGAGCTGTCTTTATGAATGCTACATCTGCTTACAAAACATTCACCCTTCAGACCAACCAGGGTGCCAAGACATGCTGAGTACCACTGCACCTACACTCACAGGGTGAGGCACCCATTTTGGGCAGCATGTCTTTAATTTTTGTACAACTTTATTTGTAGATGAACTAGAATTAGCTATATAAAGAAACACCAGTGAATCCACTCATAATGCAAACAGTAATAAAATTTGCAATGCATATCTCCATAATCTCTATTTTTATTGAAAATTTTATGTGAGGTATTTTTCAAGTATAGGCCAACTCCAGTGGTATATCACACCTCTACTTAAAACTCTCCCAATATTTGGAAGTCACATATCCGTTAAGGGTTTAATATCCATGATATATGAAGAAGTCATACAACTCAACAAAAAGACAAACGACCTGATTAAAAAATAGGCAAAAGACTTGAATAGACAACTGTCCAAAGAAGAAATACAAATGGCAAAAAAACACATGAAAAAAATGTTCAGTTATCACTAGGGAATAAGGAAATGCAAATTAAAACTACAATGAGATATCATTTCATACCTACTAGAATGGACACTATAAGAAAGTCGGAAAACTACAAGTGTTGGAGAGGATGTGGAGAGACAGGAATGCTTATTCACCTTTAGTGGGAGTGCAGAATGGTACAGCCACTGTGGAGGACTGTTTGGCAGTTCCTAAGGAAGCTGAACATAGACTTGCCACGTGACCCTGCAATACCACTATTAGGCATATATCCAGAAGAGCTGAGAGCAGTGACACGAACAGACGTCTGCACACCGATGTTCATAGCGGCGTTATTCACCATTGCCAAAGGATGAAACAAATGTGTCCATCAAGTTATGAATGGATAAACAAATCATAGTGTATATACACGATTGAATATTATGTGGCTCTAAGAAGAAATGAAGTCGTGGATCATATGACAACATGGTTGAACCTGGAAGATACTTTGTTGGGTGAAGCAAGCCAGACACAAAAGGACAAATACTGTATGAGTGCGCTATTATGAACTATATTGTGTAAACTTGTGGAGTTAATAATTGGAATATAGGTCACCAGAAAATAGAATGAGGGTAGAGAATAGAAAGCTGATAGTTAATCTGTGCAGAACTGGTTAAAAGGTATTATTATTGGAATAATGAAAATGCTCTAATAATGACTGAAGTGATGAATGCACAACTATGTGATTATACTAAATACCACTGATTGCACACTTTGGATAGATTTATGCTTTATTAATACGTATCACAATAAAATTGACTTGTTAAAAAAAGGTTATAGTGTATAATTCTATTTACATAACACTTTTGAAATAGCAAAACTATAGAGAACGGATTAGTGGTTTCCAAGGCTTAGGGGTGGGGATAAGAGTGGGTGTGGCTGTAAAGGAGTAGCAGGAGGGAGCCTGGTGGGGATGGAACTGTTCTAGATCTTGGTGGTGGTGGTTACACAAATCTACACATGTAATAAAATGCAGGGAGCTACACACACGCGTGCACACGCACACACGGGTACACGTAAACCTGAGGAAACCTGAATAAGCTCTGAGGACTGGACCAACACTAATGTCTTGGTATTAATATTGGACTGTTGTTATGCAACATGTTACGACTGGTAGTATGTGGGTAGAGTATAGACACAACCTCCCCATGCATTTTTGCAACATCCTGTGAATCTATAATTATTTCAAAATAAAACATTTTTTAAAATGTTGGGGGAAAAAAAAACAACTCTCCCAAGACTTTCCATTGCAATTTAAGAATAAAATCTGATCCCTGCCTACCTTATCTCCTACCACTCTCACCCTCAACTCACTATGTCCAGCCTCACTGGCCCTTCCCCACTCAGCGCCTTTCTATTTGCTGCCCTTCAGCCTAAAATAAAATGCCCTTGCTGTGGCGTGTCCTTGTCATCATTCAGAGGCATCTCCCCCCAAAGCGGCACGACCAACGCCCCAACCTTCCCGTCGCTGTGTCTGCTTTTGCTCCATCTTGTTTTCTTGGTACTTTTAATCTGCAATTACTCCTCCCATAGGAATGTAAGCCCCGTAAGAGCAGGGATGCTGGCTTTCTCACTGCTGTATTTTCAGCACCAGCCATAACAGCAATGCCCAAGTAAACACTAGAATAAGTGACTGAATATGGTGAGGAGAAGCAGGTGACACGTCTTCAAAGGCCACGGGACCAGAACGTGCAAGAACAGGACAGACCAATGCCCTGGCAGTGCCGTCAATGGTGTGCACTGCTCAGCATGGGTCACCGCGGCTGGAAAGCACAGGTGGGACAGGTAGGAGACTGCCCTACCCACTTTAGCTGAGTCACCGATAACTCAGCAAAGGTTGCAAAATTAGTAATAAAATTTAACTGGAACAAGCAAAAATCTATTATTAGTACAGATGATTCTCATGATGCAAATGAGGTGTGTTCAGCGTAATATATATTTTAAAAAGTCATTCAAGGACCATAATTACTAATCCTACTGGACTTGGTAAATACCTTTTGGAAATGAATCATAACTTCAAAGTTTCGGCCCATAACAATTCATATATATAGTCTGGGGTCACACAGTCATGCCTCCTCTTTGAAAGGTCAAGTGTCACAGACTATCCATTTTCTGTTTCAAGTGAGTATGGCCAGAAGAAATTTCTGAGAGAACTTCACTCACCCAAGTGGCTATCCCTTTCTATTCCTGAGGGGCTATAAAGAGGCACGAGCACACCAGCACAGAAGAAAGCCAGAAAAGCAAGGGTGAACTGACAAAGATTTCAACCAGGAAAGAAAATGCAAATTAAACCTGCAATAATGTCATTAGGTGTCCTGAGATTTGATCTGACCCATTAAACAGGATAGCGTGTCTTTTTATGCACCTTCAGGTGAAATAACACTTAGTAAATGTTATCCTCTAGCCTGGCACATACTAGTGGCTTGCAGTGTATCAGAGACGCCTGAGAACTGGGAGATGGCTGCTCCGGAGGGGCTTACTATCAGGCTCGGAAGTTCGAATCTTTGGGAAACAACGGTAACCACTAACTGTACAGAGGGCTCAAGAGCAGCTCTGCCATCCCAGAATCCTCAGGACTGGGGAATGAACTGTGGACTAGAGTGGACTTACTGGTATTCTACTGGGGACACACTGTGATTCTACCAATGGAGAAAATTACAACATTGATGTGGAGCCAGTGGCCACTGGAGGCTCTGGAAGGCAGAGAGAGGGAAAAGCAGTAGCGATACAGGGGCTTTCTCGGGACTTGGGAGTCATCCTGAACGACACTGTAGTGACAGATATAGGCCATTTTATATCATCACATAACATGCAGAACTGTGTGGGAGAGTGGGGACTACAGGGTGAACTGTGGTCCACGCTCAGGGGCAGAGCCCCGGGATGTGTTTATCAATTGCAATGAATGTGCCACACTAATGAAGGATGTTTATGTGGGAGGTGTGGGGAGCAGGGCATATGGGAATCCCTATATTTTTTGTGTAACATTTATGTAATCTAGGTATCTTAAAAAAAAGGGGTGGCTCTGGAAAAATAAAAAGAGAAAAGGAAACACAGTCAGAACCAGACACTAGGTGAGAGAAAGGAAAGAATGGATAAAATGACTGTTACTTTTCTCTCTGCTTAGTCATGGCTTTGAAGGATGCTTTTCTTCACAAATTCACTATCAATATACACCTCACAATAAATGGGACATAGAAAAAGAGAAGGGAGCATCCAGTCCTTCCTAGCCACAAAATGTCCATAATAGAAATAAATTTTGGCTTCCACATGTTAGTAGATTTTTAAATTTTTCCACAATCATGTATTTTATCTTGCAAGTACTGCAACATACAATTTCCCCCCAATATGTATAAAGGTAAATCGTCACAGTAAAATGTAGCAGTAGAAATTCTAGAAGCTGCATAGAGACCAACAGAGGAAACCAACTTCAAATTTCAGTTCCAACAAGAACTGCATCCTAGACATGTGCTTTATTTTAGGACTGGTACGGATCCCTTGACAAGGCTAACTATGCAATACACACACCTTGAATATGAAAATATCTGAGGATACTAAGCTCCAAAGAAAAGTTTTGTTGGAGGGGGCAGCGGATGACTACAAGTCTCACTGAAGCACAAAGCTATGCTGCAATCTGAGGACTCTCACAGAGAAGGTTACTCAGAAAAAGGAGCAAGGCCAAAACATCAGCATTACTAGGAAGGAGTGTATGATATTGCATGCTTTACTGCCAGTCTCTGCACACACATTATTACAGTCATTTAACTTAACATATATTCTTCTTGAAATATTTACTTAGGTTAGAAGGAAAATTATCTTTCATGTTTACAAAAAAAAGTCCTCCTGAATGCTTGTAATAAAACAAATGTTTCCTTTTGGGGTCTGTTGCAGTTGGGCAGTTTGATGTAATTATGAATTCCAAAAATATAATTGGATTATGCTTGTAAACTGATCTGATAATCTGGGCATGATTAAGTTATGATTAGGGCATTGAGCCCCACCCCTTGGTGGGTGGGGAATCGAATATAAAAGGCAAGGCAAAGGACAGAGTTGAAGCAGTTTTTGAGAAGCAGTTTTGATTTTGGAGTTCTGATGTTGGAGAAAAGGCCCCAGGAGAAGAGAAGTGAGCCATTCACCTGATAGTCTACAGCTGACCTTGTGGAGGAACCAGGAGCTAAGCCTGGAGAGAAATGCAGCCCCGGGAAGAGAGGAACCCAAGAAGCCTGAACCCTGGCAAACGCCGGCAGCTGTCTTGCTCCAACACGTGGCAATGGACCGTGGTGAGAGAAGAAACTTAACAACACTTTCTGGCCTGGTAACTGTGGACTTCTACCCCAAATAAATACCCTTTATAAAGACCAACCCGTTTTTGGTATTTCACATTAGCACTCCTTTGGCTGACTAATACAGGGTCTTTTAGGTATACCAATCCAATTATCTCTTTTCCTTTAGGATAAATGTGTTCTAACAAAGTCTGCTGAACTTTGAAATATTTATAAAGCCAATTCATATAAATTATCTTTAAAAACTAAGATGTACTCCCATTGAGGAAGGGTTGTGAGCAGTGGTAGGAGAAATTTAAATTATTTGGGGAGCAAAGATTTTTTCCTATGTTGCCAAAAAACTTTGGTTTCCTGTGTCAACATTCACTTTCCTCTGGCAGTACCTAACACTTGTGATTCCAACCAATATTCTGAACTCGAAAAATGTCTCCCAATTCTGAAACTTCCTTAATTCTACCCTCAGTGCTCCCAGAACCCTGCTACCCGACACTGACAGCTCTGTGTCGCTGACGTGGCCAAGCATATGATCCACCGGCTGCCTCCATCTCACACAGTGGCCTCCAGCATCAGAATTCTAAGGCTAAAGCTTCATGTTATACAAATAAAAATGACTTCTCCTCATTAATCAGTTTTAATTTAGACATTATGTGAAAGCTGTTTATAAAAATAAAAAATAAAAAGATAAAACACACACAAATGAATAATAAACGTTATTTAGAATGAGATAGCATAAATAATTTCTCTTCCAATTATTTACTGTAAATATATATTGGACTATAAAATCTAACTGTTTGAAAGTGTGAACAATATGAAGTATAATCCAAAAATAAACTCACTTCTAAACAAAGTTAATTTCAATAAAATAATCCCCCCCCCCTTTTAAGGCAGTACCAGGGATTGAACCCAGGACCTCGTACATGCAAAGGAGGCACCAACCACTACACCTGCTCCTAATATACCATATTGTTGAGACTATTAAAAATGTCATACCTCGATGGAGAACTTTTGTGATATGAATAGCATGTTTGTGCAACAGTTCCTCCCAAGCCCCCTCCCAACCCCAGATTCGAATGGGAATCCAGGATCTGGATTTTTATGCACAAGCTACTATGGATATGCTGCTTTGATGGGAGGTACTAGAAAAACATTTGTACCGTGGGACATTTTCTTAGATGAAATTGTGAACTGTATTCAACAATGACTCTAAGTATCTTACTGGCCCCTAGCTTAATGTATGTAAGTTACAAGCCTGCATTTTGATAAGAAAACCAATCTTAGCAAACGGGACAACTTAAATTACTCAAGTTAAGTAGGAACAAGAGTACCTAGGATAATCTGAAGCAAATTAATAAGCAGTGACTGGAGGAGCAGATGTAGTTAAAGCAGTCGAGTGCCTGCTTCCCACATGAGGTCCCAGGTTCGATCTCCTGTACCTCCTAAAAACAACAAAACAAACAACAAAACAAACAAACAAAAAACCAACTTGGGGGAGCCAAGCTTCCCACATTAAGAGGTCTCAGGTTCAATCCCCGGCCCTGGTACCTCAAAAAAAAAAAAAAAAAAAAGTGATTGGTAAATGACTAGAAAGATGATGCTTATCTGAGGCTTTAAGAGTTGCAGGAATAGTCAATGTCAAGTATTAACAAAAAGCTTACCTTAAAAGGATGAAAAATATTTCATATGATGAATAACTTACGCTATGTTAAAAGTAAACATATGGACCCATTCATTCTAATGCATTCATGAGTTTGAATAGGGTGCAAAACGTGGATGCAAATCAAAGCATGTAAAAATGTTTTAAGGATGGCAACAATTTATTGATTTTTCCAGTTTGCACACTGCCCAATATTTCAAATTAAACCCTGTAAAAGGGATTCACCAACATGTCATATATAAGCCCACACTATTTCCTTATGATATTCACAATACAATATTAGCCACAAAGATCACAAAGGACTTGAAACAAATAAAGCAGAGACCCCAACTTTTTTTTTTTTTTTTACCGGGAGGTACCGGGGGATCGAACCCGGGTCTCTCCATATGGTAGACGGACGCCGAACCTTTTGAGCCACATCCGTTTCCCCCCAACTTTTTTGGGGGGGTGGGGGAGGCATAAAAAAATCCTGAGACCCCATTACAAATGGCAGGCCTTCTCCCCAGAAAAATAGTACACACAATGCAAAGAAATTATGCCCTAAAAATGCAATAACGAGATAATACCAAATCATTTCTCAGGATAAATACAATGCAATCTTCTAACAAGGAAGAGTAACACAAATAAACATCTATTCCTTCTTGAAAATCATCCCCTCTTGCCTCATCCCTTTTATACTGAACCTGCCCTTGTGAAGGCCATGAACAAAGTTCAAACTGTAAAATCCAATGGCTACTTGCTGGTCCTCGTCTTTTTCCACCTCACAGAATCATTTCAGGATTGATGATCGCTCTTACCTCAAAATGTTTTCTGCTCCCTGCTTTGACACTACACTGTTGATTTCCCCCTCCCATATCTCCGTCTCCTTTGCAAGCTTCCCCTGGTCTACGGACTCTCTCAACGCCCAGGTCCTTTCGGGTCCTCCTCTCTCTTAACATCTTTCCTCTTTAGATGAGCCAGAGGCAGTCCCAAGACATTCAAGAGCCTCTATATGCTGACGACTCCCAAAACATACGTGTATCCTGAGCTCAAAATATTCCTGAACTCCAACTACCTCTACCTAACTTGCATCTGACTCCATCATTTGCGTGCCTCAGGGTCATCTATCGCAAACCTAACTATCTAAAAAGAGCTTGTTTTCCACCCTGCCAGCCCCCCAACACACACACACACACACACACACACACACACCCCTAATCCCATTCCAGTCTTTGTCCTATCAGTAAACTGACACCATCATTTTACAGAAACTTGGAAGCATTCTTGTTCCTTTTCCTCTCTCTCAAATGCAATCTACCAACAGGTCCAGGTGTTCTAACCCTATCTCCATGGCTACCACCTTAATCCCAGTTACCTGGAAGAGGGCGATACCCTCCTTTCTAGTCTCCCTTCTTCCGCTCTGCCTTCCTCCCAGCTACTTCCCATGCAGTCGGGAGGGAGGAAAAAGCCTTTTAAATCCTTACTGAGATAGTGTCACTTCCATGCTTCAAAACCTTGATGCAGTTCCCTGGCCCCGCCCACCTGGGGGGAGGGTGGATTCCGTGGTTGTGCTTCCCTCTGGGATGTTCTCCCTGTACTCTGCACAAGGCTAATTCTAAATGTCTTCTTAGGGAGGCTGTCTCTCTAAGTAACACCCCCAGTCATTCCCCATCCCTGAACCCTGTTAACTTCCTTCCCAAGCTAACACAACTTGTAGTTACTAACCCTCTTTACGTGGTTGCTGGGTTTATTAACTACTCAAATTCAAGTTCTACAGGTCGGAGGCCAGGTCCATTTTTTTTGTCACCCATACAGCAATGCCTGGCAGAGCAGAGGACAGCATTTCCAATGGATCCTGTGGTCTGGTTCACTGGGGCTGCTGTCACTCCTGGAGAGCACTGCTTCCTGAGCACAGGCCTGGCTTTTTGAGCTGCGGAGCTACAACTGTTCCTCAGGTAAGATCACGCCAAGCTGCTCCTAGATCTACTGCTGTTTGAAAATGTGCTTCGTTGTCTTTTTCTGTGAAGCTTACTCGTGTTCATCCGACATCAACAGTCTTATCAGTTGAAGGTGACAGAAATGCCCAAGGTCCAGGTATTACACATAGTGATCATTTCAATGCTGACAGACCCTACTGGGATCTCTCTGCTAATTATTACTATTTAAAAGTTACTTCTGATACAGGTCACTGCAGACAAGCCAGCGGGGACGCATGTGGCACATTATCTTTTGAATGTGCTGTGAGGAGCTGGGTAACGCCAGTCCCTTTTCTTTGGCCTGGCATTTCACTTTATTCTGTCACACTCAGGTCTGCACCCTCTTTAGGAAACAGAATTCAGTTTTTGACCACTTTGTTAAAATATTAGTGGACAGTATGCTGCCCCCAATAGTAACACCCAGTGACAGCTTTCAATTACATTGTTCTTATGAAAATCTTTGGCTTTGTGGAGGACTTTCCCTACCGGGCTGGGACAGCACCTGGCCTTCTACAAGTTTATCATCTCTGTAGTGTATCATGGCCTCGACAAGGCAATACAGAATCCCTTGTATATACGTTCCAAGAGAAGAGCCATAAACATACAGCAGTCCCTGCATTATGGCTCTCAAGCAAAGAGCTTTGATGAGCTTCTTAGCGGACTGAGTAGGAAGTTTCCCAGAGGATTAGAGGCGTATTCTGACAGCAGTCACTAGGTCGTCTGTTTCTCTTTAGAGCACAGCCAGCATAAGAGAGGCTGAGTAAGAATGGGCTCATTATGAAACGCTGTTTCACCCCACTGGGGAATGGGTCAGATGTCTCCGACGGGTGCCGGCGTCACTAACATAACCAACTATCTGGGAGAGCTTTAGGACTTCAGGGAACTTCTCCAGAAAGCCAAATTTAACTCCCTAGCTAGACCCATGTCACTTGTTGGGAGTGATCTTATAAAACCAAATATGCAAATGAGAGATAGAGAGGTATTCATATTTTCTTTACAAATCTTCTCAATTCAGCCTGCAGAATAGTTTTCGATACACACCGAAATCCTTCCGGGAAAGTGAAAATTTGCCCAAACTAGCACCAACAGAGAAAGACTGCCAGCAATGGACAGCTGTAAAATGCTACAATTTCTCCACTCTTTCCTTTATTTTCTGGGGAGGGTAATGAAACCATACACCCAAGTTAGGTTTTTTTGTTTGTGCTTTAATTAATCCAATACATATTGTGTATCTACCCATTCTTGGACACTACGGGTATGTAAACACATAATCCCTGCTCTCAAAGCATTTAAAGTCTGTGGGAAGAAAAGAAAGGAAAAACTCGGGGCAGATGCTACTCCTTTCTAGCTCTATACAAGCAGCTGGAGTGCTGCTACTCAAGCACCAGAATGCTCTCGGAAACTGTCACTGTCAAAGCTCCAGGTTACCAACCTTTCCAAGCATATACTCTGCACTTATTACCTCAATTCCACAGTCTACCTCCTTCTCTAAGAGCGCATTTAAAAACATTACATCTCCCCCTCTTGCATTTTTGTTCTCTTCCTCTCTACTTGCTTCTCTCAGCCCGCAGAACAAACTCATAATTTCTTTCACTTTAAAGCCCAAAGAGAACATTCCCTTGGCCTGCCTCCCTTAGGGCTTTTGGGACCTTGTGGCTCTCCTCCTACTTCTCTGCTGCTTCTTCTACAGGTCCTCTTTATTTCTCCATGCTTCATATGTGGGCACCCCTCAGAGCACGATTCCCAATCTTCCTCTTCGCCTTGGCAATCTCATGCACTTTACTTATCACCCAAACTTTCAAATCCAGTGTGGGCTCCCAAAGTATCTGGATCTCCCACCAGCCCACCTCAAAGTCAACATGTTTAAACCTAAAAACACTGAAATGTCATGATGCCTGTGGTTTACATTCAAGTAATTCAGCAAAATAAATACCTACGGTAAGATATATACATTTTAACAAAAGGTCAATCTACGTGAAGGGAGGGTGTTTACTGTACTATTCTTTCAACTCTCCCGTATCTTTGGAATTGTTCGAAGAAGTTATATAGGGTCAGGATCAAAGACAGAAGTCACGGTCCTTGCCTTTTAGGGAGTTTATATTGTACTTAACTTCTCTAACCTAATCTAAACTAGGCCAGGTGGTTCTGAAGGCTCAATGATTAATAAACAACCCAAATATATACTCAAACTGCAAATATTTACAGAGGGCCTACTAAGCGGCAGCAGTATGCTAAGCATTGTATATGATCAACAAAGCAAAATAACTGCTCCGCTTTTAATTTAGAAGGCTCCAAACCAGGGGTTCTTAACCTTTTATGCTCCACAGACCCCTCTGCCTGTCAGATAAAAACCACGGTCCCCTTCCTAAGCCCACACTATCCTGTGTATTATTTAATAAATACATCACACCTGCACCAACACGTCCCCACAAGAAGACGGTTTTTCTGGATTTCAGTTCAAGCTCACGGACCCCTCATTAGAAGCCCTGCCTCCCTCAAGCCAGCTCACCTTCCGCCTTATCTGCTCGTTAAAGGCACAGCCATTCTACCCAACACCTGAAAGAGCTTTTGAGTCCTTTTTAAGTCCTCCAAATCGCAGTCATCAGCCAAGTTCTCTGGATTCTGCTGCGTTCCACCTCTCTCACCGCTCCTCGCTGACGGCCACCTCCTCTGCCCAAGACCCTTGAGGCCTCCCAGCTGGGCCTCTGCAGCATTCTCAGAGTGCCCTGGTTCCCACAGGATAGAGCCCCTGGATTTGCTCTATGCAGAAGCTCAGCTCTAAGTGGATGACAACTGCTCAAAAGGTTTCAATGATTCTCTAGCACCTATAAAACAAAAGTCAAAGTCCTAGCCTGACACTGAGGACCACCACAAGCTTTATTTCCTATTTATTCTCCCACTACTTTCTCACCCTTCAGCCAAAGGTTTATTCACTGGTGCTGATAGTGTCATGTGCCTTCCCTCTGCTATGTGTTTGCTCACAGAGTCCTCCACGAGGATGTCCCCTTACTCTTCCCCACTCCACTTCCTCACCTCCTGCATGAAGCCTTCCAGATCACTAAGTGGTTCCAGCTATGACCCTTCACACCCAGATGAACCTTTATAACATATTGCTTGTATTTATTACTTTCCAAATAATACTTACATTTCCAAGTAGCATTCAAGTTCTTTGTCTGTTTCTCACTGCCTTTACTAGATTATGTACTCCTCTGGGCAGTGCCTTTTTACGCCTAAAGGTATGTGATGGGAATTAACACCAGCATCCTTTACAAGCTTCATTAAAGTGTAGCGTAAGCCATAGGCATTATTCTCAAAGTACTGATAACAATATTTTAATAGTGGTATCATTTTACAACCCAGGGCACACAGTCTTTTGGTAAACACAACAGCCATGAGAGTTCCTCCTGGTGATAACGGATTCACTTCTGGATAGGTTTCCTTCCTCCTCACCCAGTCAGCCACCAGGTCATGTTCTAATATCCAAGAGCTTGACCCGGGGCCGTTTAGATGGACTGGGTGCTGTTTTGATGGTGGTGTCACTACAGTCCCCTGATGCTCACTATGCCTTCACACACACTGCACTGATAACACCCCAGATGAAAAAGCATAACAAACTATCATCCAGATGTGTAAGTCATATTTATATCCTTAGTGCATTTAATAACCTAAGATGAATAAAAGATCTAAAGGGTTGTTAACTCACAACTTCTCAAATAAAAAAAAAGTGACAATGAAAAAAAGATTTAAAAGCAGAACATTTTCCAGCATATAAGACAATACAGGATTTTGGAAAGGATGACTTCTATTTAACCCATTTCTTTTACCCAAACAAACACTTATAACACGCTGAACCTCATGCTTGCATGGAAAGGCTCTCTTTTCATTCTAAACCAAACTTAACAGTCTGGGACTTCTAAATTGACATCTCATTACTATTACCAACAATTCCAAGAGGTTTTATAAAGCCAGAAAAACACAACAGCGTAAACACACAGAAATTACCTAGAAGGATACACACAAAGTGCTAACTTGGAGCATTTCTATGCAGGGAGCAGGATCAGAAGAGGCCGTGAGGGGTAAACTTCTGCATTTGAATTTTTCAAAAACATGCATTCCTGTATTATTGTTAATGGCTTAAAACTACATTTAAAATGAAAGCAACAAAAGACAATGAGACTAAGATGAGCTTTTAGGAGGAGGCTAAATGGGCAATATAAGTCTAATAATAACACCATCTAACTCAAACAGAAAATAATCGCACTTGAACTTCACAACACTGAGGAAGACAGGTCAGGTAGAGGCCCTTTTGATAACTAAGGAAAAGAAGGCCAAGAACGTTAACTTTCCAGAAAACTGCATTAAGTTTTTTAAAAAATGTTCCTTACTTTTGCCTTTAAATCAACATCAAAAAGTGCAACTTTGCTGTAAAACTCTGAAAGAACTAGGGCTGATTACATTATATGGTTCTCCCAGAAAAATAAAAAGCTAAAAATAACCTTTAATCCTAAGCATTTACTTAGATAGTTTTCATATTCAAGAAACAGAAAAGATGGTCAAAATGCAATAAAGTTAAATAAAAGGAAAATGTATATTTTATTATTATTCTCCCTCATGCTTGATTTCTCAGAGGCATTTTATCCTAAATTAGCAATATAAAACAAACAAATAAACGAAACACATTTTTCCCCTTAGGTTTCAGGTTTCAAGTCCCTATATAAGTAGTCTACTCATAATACAAATGTATCCATTATGCAAAAGCTGAAGCTTCAAGGACTTGGGCAAAATGTCATTTATTATGTACAGACATACTGTCTACAGACAGTTATGTCTACAGGCTAGTTATATAGCTATAACTAGTTGATTTAGCAAGCTTGAACCCTGGGCTATAAATAACAGCTGAAAAACTGACTCTCCTGGCCCAGAGTTCATCAGCTACCTAAAAGCCATAATTTTACAATCCAAGATAGGGCATGCTTTAGGAAATCATTACATTAGTTAATATAACTCTTCTTTTTCCTAAAAGAATAGGGCCAAAATAGCAGGGGTAAAAAAATCTAACCACAGGCACAATGAATCAGGAGACTATTTTCTTTTAATTTATCCATCCCCCTAAATAATCTGGATACCAAGGATAAGAATTTAATTTATATGGTAATATAAATTTTAAGATACTCAAAATACTTTTGACTTGATCATTGAATATAAGCTACATTTTGTTCTAAAAATTCTACTCAACACAATATACAACATTAAGAGTTTAACTTTATAGCTATGTTTTCAAACAGTATAACATATCTAGCGATTCCATCTCCCAGTTTTGTTCAGCAATTTCAAATCTAAATGTTTTCTCTAAGAGCTAAAATTAATGAACACAAATAAGTACATTTTCAAATGAAGCAACCCCCCAATTTATTTGCAATAATCAACCATTTACTGAGAGGTTACTATTTGCCAGGTGCTATATTTTAATAAAGTAATGTGCTTAAATTTTAAAAACACACATTGAATACTGACTGAAGAAAGGAAGTCCTAACAAAGGGTTAAAAGATAAGACACATTAACTGAAAACTAACTCATTCAAAATATAATTTATAATTGATAAATTACAATTCCAAAAAGAACCAAGCTATGAAGCTGTTGAGGGTAACACAGAAAAATGTCAATTCATACATTTTAGTCAGCAGCTAACTTCAAAAAGTATCCCTAAACTAAATGATCGATTCTCATCTCTGGCAATAAAGTTCATAAAAATAGTGAATAACTCATTCCCATAAGATACCAACCCAAAATGTAGAACCAAACTTATTTAAGTAAGCTGAATATTGGGGGCTACTGTATAACACTAATAAGCCAACGAAAAATAGAAATTGTAATCCGTATTACATAAATGGTCCCACCGGAAAATGTCTTCAGAAAATAAAGCAGTCTTTATTTTTCAAAGACAACATAATATACATTCTCCTGCAAAATACAGATGCCTGGGATTTTGTTTAAATCAAGAGATTTTTCTCAAAATGTTTCCGTATATTGAGGTTTCTTCACCTCCTTCTCCCCTCAACAGCCACCAAGTTTGGTACTTCCCTGACCACAGGTCATGGTCAAGGGTTTCACCTTGAAAGGGTAACTAAGGAGGGTTTTCCAAAGATGAAAAGTTCTACACGGCCTCAGCAACACAAATCTCTAACACGTGAACAATGCTATAATGGTGTGAAACTGAAGTAGTGAACTTTTTAAAAAATTTTTCCCTTTTTTTTTTCCTTAGAGAAGTTGTGGGTTTACTGATAAATCATGCATAAAATAGAGTTCCCACCACCTCTTTTTAAAGTGATTAATCCCATGAATATTTTCAAAATTGTTTACAATTTTAAAGTTGATCGCACTCATTCGCAAACAAGCCATTAAACATTTTAATAAATGTTATTAGTTTTGAAACTGTGCTTTTAAAAACTTTATAATTTGATCAGACAAAGCTGTCTGAACTCACAAGAGACCCACAGAGACGACATACCCAACAGGAGCAGTAACTACTACACAGCGCAAATCTACCATGGGGAATGTTCATGGATTCAGTACGAACAACCAAGGGAATCTGTAAGTTATCAGGCTTCCATTAAAATAAAAAAGGAAAATATCACAGCCCTAAGCCTAATCTATCTGAATCCACGTTCTCAACAGTCTGAAAGGATTCTTCTTAGCCATGATTAAGACAAATGATTTAAGAATAATCAATCCTCCAGAATGATTAAGTGGTTCAGTTACAAACTGTAGTTCAAGAGCACATCAAACTCAAAATGACTTTTCTTACAAGACAGGACAAATTTCAACAAAAAGCATCCCACATCTGATCAACAACTTTAAAAACTTCTGTAACTAAAATGATAACTGTAAAGTCTGCATTTTATCTATGAATCATAGTTTGGAAAGTTCAACATTAATAAGCAAAATATTTAATTTCGTTTTTCAACTATTTCCATACATACGCTCATCTTAAATTTTGCGTACGGCCACTGAATATTTTCTTGCCCATAACTTATTCTACTCCTACCTACCTGTAAGTTTTAAAAACCTTTCTGAAGTCTCACAAAGCATTCCAATGCCAATTGTTTCAAAGAACTAAGTTTGCTAAAGGGTGTAGCTCAGTAGTTGAGTGCCTGCTTTGCATGCAAGAGGTCCCGGGTTCAATCCCCAGTACCTCCAAACAACAACAAACCAGGTTAAACGTTATACTTACTTATTAAACTATGGGAGTTACAGAACCAAATAATTAATCTCCCTTAAATAAATGGCTCCTTCCTCACTTCATTATTGATTTAGTAAAGTCATCAAAAGTCTCCCGCCTTGGCTCAGCAATAGGAAACTGGCTATTCAAAGTAAAATTAAGTGATCAACAAACCTTTTAAAAGCTAGCTTCAAATTGCTTTGAAACTGAAACACACATGCATACAGTCTGGGTACAGCAATTTGGAGGAAAGACACCCCGGTGAAAGAGTTTAAATCTATAAAATGACGTACAACAGATCTTCTTATCAAAGCCATAAATTATTTCCTGAATTGGTTTGCCAAAAATTTGTGTTGACAAAAAATTTATTCACATTGGAATAAGCTTAAGGACCCAGTGTTTGATTTAACTCTATGCTCTATTAGCTTAGTAGAGCTCGTAGCAGAGTAAGGGATGAACATAGCAAAGCAGTTTTCTAAACCGAAATGTTCCTGAACATCTAAAAGGGTTTCCATCATCCTCAATGACATGTCAAAGACCCACGACTAGGCATGGGTGCACCTTTAAATTTATTTACAATTTTGTTTTGTATGTAAGTGTCCACACACGTAAACCCATTGCATCTTTCATTTCAACAAAGTACCGAGCTTGTCAGAGATCGTCAAAACCGTATACTTGGGGTAAAAAATTTCAGCACCAACACAAGCATTAACCAAAAGGGTAAAAGCAAAACTTTTCAAAATGAATAGAAAAAGCCCATGAAATAGAGGTTCGACCGATCTTTGAAAAAGAAATTAAAATTAAAAGAAAGCTCACCTGCAGTTAGGTGGAGGGTCTAAAGTGATGTCGGCCAGTTCCTTCTGAATCCTGGAGCCAGAGAAGGGAGAGAGACAAACAGAAGAGGCATTAAGGCTCCAGCAGCCTCCCCCAAACCCAGCCGCCTGCCACAACAGCTGGATTCCAGCGAGGGATGGGGCAGCCACACAGCAGGAGCTCCAGCTCAGCAGAGCAGAACCTTTCCACCGGGCGGCGAGTCTCTTCTCCTTGACAACGTCTAGGGTTCGAATCCTGCCTCCCACACCAAGGCAGGTCCCTTCCCCGCTGTCTTCCATCTAGGGGATCATTTGGAAGTTTCTCACTTGCAGACTGGTTTCTCCCCACCCCCCGCACCTCCTCTGCCATCGGGCCAGGTCCGCCCCCGGGTGACCCCACGGCCGCCCCGGGCCGGGCGCCCCCCAGCCCTGGGCCCCAGGGCGCCGTCCCCGGCCCCCCGCGGCCGCCCCCGGCCTCGGCGACGAAGCCAACATGGCCGCTCCCCGCGCGGCCCCTCGGGCCCTAACTGACCCGCGCGCCGGGGCCGGGGCCCGGCAGCCCAGGCCGCAGGGCGAGTCCCCTCAGGCGGCGCCCGTCGCCGCGGCCGCCCGGGTGAGGCTGCGGGCCAGGGGCGGGTGCCCGCGCGGGTGGGCGCCCCGCGGTCTCCCAGCTCGCCCCCGACGCCCCGGGACCCCCAACCCCGACGCCGGGCGCGACGCTCGGCCGCTAGCTACCCCCGGCCGCCCCGGCCCCAGCACCCACCCCCCAGCACCCGGCCCGGGGCCGCACAGGTGCACCCGGCCTCCGCCCCGCACTGCGCGCTCGGACTCGCCCACCTCTCCGGACCTGCTCGGCCCCGGCGTCCTCTAACTTCCCCTTGGGTCTCCCCGCTTCGTTCTCCACGGCGCCCCCTCCATCCCACTCGGGACCCGGAGCCAGGAAGCCCAGGGTCCCCCTCGGCACCAGCCCTCGACTTCACAAAGGGCGCCCTCCCCCACCCGTAGGCCGCAGCCACCAGGCAGCTCACACCAAGCCCTCGCCTTTGTCTCGGGCTCACCTAGGCGCTTAGGGCATCAATTAATAGCACCAAGTTTGGGGCCTGTCAGCGGCTTCCACCTTCTAAAGAGTGCCGGCTATTTTTCAGCCTTCCCTCCTCCTAACATACAAACCCCTACGAGGCTGTATGTCACAACTTAAAATCTCGCAGAGGCAGCACTATAGTAAATAAAAAAAAACTAAACACACACACACACACACACACACACACACACGAGACAATCTGAATCTCAATGGAAGCTTTTCTCTTCCCAAAGGTTTTCTGAGGGTAGAGAGACTGGCTCTGGGGATAGAGGTTTTAAAGGCATTGGTTTTTTCCCACGTATAAGTACAGAGAAACTAAGGGTGGAGATCAGGCAAGTTCCTATTTGAGGTCATTTTCTGTCCCCTACAAATCTGGTCAACTTAAGAGACGTGTTTGTTCACCATCTCTGGTGACATCTATTTATGTGTCCTTCTGCTAATCTACTGTAGCCAATAAGCATTTCAGTTCAGGCATTCTCAACCCTGCTGCTGTTTGACTTATTATTACATGTCACACTGAAAGTTTGGAAACGGCTTCCTGATTCTCTTACCTGCATCATAATTGTATGATAAGACCTGTGCACACAGGCAAAAAATTTCTTCTGATTACAACACACATAAAAGTGCATACTGACTTCACTTCTTGCCAACCCAACTTCTATTATAAAATATTCACCAAGAAGGTAGTTTCTTCTTTAATGCCTAAAAAGTGTAATACCAGACAGCTTTATCCACTTCATCTCTAAAAAGAGCATTTGCATAATTTCCAGAATATTGGCAAAAGATTTGCAAGAGTAATTCATTAGTTTGCTTCACAAAGTACTTCTCATCCAGACCACTCTCAATGGGAACTTTCCTCTACCCAAGAACTAGGAATCACTTTCCAATGTGCCGTTAATAACCCCCTGTCTGCCAATTCAGTTTTCTTTTTCACTCTATCTCCTGGCATACTCCATGCCCCTTCCAAGTCTCTGGGCAACACCTACCTTCCAAACCAATATATTCACAGCACAGTCTCTACAGGGTCCCACTAACATCAATTTTCCCCTTAGTCTTTTCTGGATACACTGTCCCTCTCTCTTTTTTTTTTTTTTCCCTTTCACCTTTACTACTAACCCTAGTTCTGTTTTAACACTAATAGCCACTCTTTCAACAAGATGTTCAGCAAGCTAAATTCAATGAAAGAAAAACAAAACACTGATGCTAACTTTATGGGTAAAATTACTATTTGTAGCTTCCCTCCTTTCATTTTCTACACCTACCATCTCTTTCCGAGCCATTTCCACATAAGTTTTTAACTTCTTTAGTATAAATGGACAAATTGTGCCTAGTGAAAAAACCCCCTCCTCTCTAATTCACTGACACAAAGAAGGCTAGTTTACATTTGGTTCCTATGCCTCTATCCTCAATATATTCATGGACACAGAGATATCCAGCAAAATATAAAAACAGTGAGTGACCCAAAGCCAATACCTTGCCTCAGGCAGGTGAGGCCACAGACTGAGGGAGGATCAGGGAGCCCTGAGGCTGTCCAGGGTTAAAGAAGGCCCCGTCCAAAGTGGGCACAGGAGATGCTGGAGTTCTGGGAGAACCTGCACAGGGCCAATCAGTAAAGGCCCGTGAAGACTCCTGGGAGGCTGAGATGCACTCAAACCCATGCTCTGAAAGTGGGAACAATCCTGCAAGGCATCTTACCACTTAACTCAAGACTTCCACACTATTTAAAACAAGCTAGTCATTCCTTCCTCAGCCCGTCATCTCTTACCAACTTTTCAAATTTCAAGTCAGGCAGAATGACAGAACAAACTCTCAAACTCCCAAGTTCTGGGCAGACTACTCAGTGGAGAGCTCTAAAGCCTCATGTTCTATTTTATTTTCAATACCTTTAAGAAAGGTTTCCCTATCTAACCCTCCACTGGACTCCTTACAACCTTCTGAGTTTACCACTTTATATTTTAATAACTCTCTACCTGAGAACAGAAGAACTTTAGCAAAGGGTATCTGGGAACAGGCAGATTATTTTAAGGGTCATGGGGATCAGAAAACATTACTGAGGGATGACAGAGGTAAAAAGTGTTCCAGAGACATAGAGGAAAAGAAAAAGGAGAATCACTGCTTGAATTCAACTTCGGGAAAAAAAAAAAGTGACATTTTACAGCATAAGAGAAGAGCAAACAGCATGAAAAAAATTTGAGTCTCCCTGAAATTTGGTTAGTTTATGTTTTTAAAGAGAACAAAAGAGAATGGCAAAAAATAACCTAGAATAACCATCTAACAATCCTGTATTCATTCATTTGCCTCAGCTCTCCAAATCAGAAGTCTATTTAAATTCCAGCGAAAAACGTCTCTCTCCATCTCCTAAATTTCCTGCCCAAATGATACGAGTGATTTATTCCTTATGCAATTTGTGGAGAAAACTCTATTCAAAGAAAGGCTCATACATGCAACAGGTGAGTAGGAAGTAAGAGGGTAATAGAATTCACTGTGAGAGCTTTGTCTGAGCAGGTATTAGTAATTCAGAGGAATGACAGCCGTGGGGAGGGTCATAGATTAGTGATTAATAGGACAAGTAATCAGAAATCAGATTTGGGGGCCATTATTAAAAGTAATGAGGATTCCTACAAACTCCAGTAAGGAATGGAAGAGGCGAGCCACAGCAGCTGCAGACGGACGATTAAAAGAAAAACAGAAGCCATCGAGAAAACAACTAGGGTTCCAAGGCCCTTTTCCCAGTCTTCAGGACACACGGACAACCGGGAGAGGCCACTGGAGCTGCCTTCACTGGGAGGCAGACCCAGGGCGGCCTGCGGGGGGGAAGGAGCACGGTACCTCTTGGCGCTGGTGGAGAGGAGCTTGGAGTTTTTGCTCATGCTGACTTTACTCTCCTTCTTCTTGGGGGTGTTTGCTTCCTTCTCGGCTTGCTGGTTAGAGGACGAAGATGAGGAGGAGCTGGTGCTGGCCCTCGAATCGTCATCCGACATAGCGAACCCCCCACCCCACCCCGTAAGCAGCCCCTACAGCGGGGGGGAAACAAAACAGAAGCACACGGTGCAGCGAGGTAAATGAAGGCGCTCGGGCGCTGTCAGCAGAGCGCGTTCCGAGGGGCGCCCCCGCCGCCCCCCACTCGCTTTTCAAAGTCTCCAGGCCCACCGAGGCTTCGGCGATCCGCACGCAGCCGGTTTGTTTATTTCTCGGCGCGAGCGGGGGGCGCGGTGGGAAAAGGAGCTGCTGGGGAGCCAGCAGCCCCTCCCTCGTCCCCCGGGGCTCCCCTCGGGGCAGGCAGGGGCGAGGCCGCGGAGCCGCGGGGGGGCGTCTCGGCGGGGCCAGGAGCGGAGGTCGCGGGGGCCGGCCGGCCTCGGGACTCTCCCGGGCCGCTTCCCGGGGGTCGCGGGGCTCCGGGGGCCCTGGCGAGTCGCTGGGGCCGGGAGCGGAGTTTGGCGAGGTCGGGTGGAGAGGAGGGGCGGGGAGGGGTAAGAGAGGAAGCCGAAACGGGGGGCCGGAGGCGGGGAGCGGGTGCCCGGGTGGGGGAAGGGAGAGGCCGCCGGGGGCAGGGGCGCCGAGGCCCGAGCCCCCC
>JAKSZT010054202.1:7736396-7772399 GCA_026826555.1 Tolypeutes matacus | reverse complement strand
GGGGGGCGGCGGGCGGCGGGGGGATCCCCGTACCTCTCTTTGTGTCTGGCTCGTCCGTGCCGCCGCGGCGGCTGCTGCTGCGGCTGCGGCTGGGCCTGGCCACTCGTGTCTCTCTCGCTGGGAGAGAAGCGGAAGTGCAGCAACAGCAACTATTAAACAGGCAATGGCTTCCCCCAGCCGCACACGCTCGCACACTCCTCCTCCTCCTCGCCCTCCCCCTCCCCCGGCGGCCCGGTCCCACCCACCCGCCTCCCCTCCCCCCGCACACCTCGGGGGGGGCGCGAGCCCCTGCCCGCCGCCGCCCGCACCCCAGTCCCGCCGCGGCGCCGCCTCGGGCCACCTGGGGATGGGGCGAAGGCTGGGAATCGTCTCTCAAGTGCTTTGGGGCACTGGATCTTGGGCGCGAGAGGGGAAGCCGGGGTGGGGGGGGCGCCGGGAGCGACTGGCGCTGAAGGCGATAGGGGGGCACTAGAGAGGAAGTTTTTTTCCCCAGTGAGGGCTCTGGCAGATGGGTGAAGAAGATGGTGATCTGGTGGCAGGGACTTTGGACTAGAGAATGCCGCGGGGCTCCTCCTAAAAAGTCATCAGCTCCAGGGGGAGAAAAAGAAATCCCAGAAACAGGGCTTTTCCCAGGGGCTGCCACTAGCGCTCCGGCGATTAACCTGCCAGAAGCGGAGAGGTCAGTTCAGGCACGCCCCTGAGGAGATCCCACCCTGGGAGTTTTCTGCTCAGGGCGGGAGGAACGTGATATTTAAAAATGTAGATTCTGCCAGGTTTTTGTTTTTGTTTTTGTTTTTGTTTTTGTTTTTGTTTTTGTTTTGGTAGAAAGTGATGTGGTTTTTAAAAAGCAATACAAAGGATTTCATGGCAGGTAAAACCAAAGTGTCACAGTGTCTGCAAATGTGAGAAATCATTGGGAGTAAGCCACGTATTTAGACCGGATTTAGAATTTTCGGTGTCAGCTTCCATTAGATCCAATTTTTGGAAATTGGATTGGAAGTTCTGGGGACCCCTGTACCTTCTTCAGCTACAATTTAAATGCTGTTCAAATCATAACGATATCATTAGAATAACCACTCAGTAATTTTTCTGAATTGGCCCTTAATTTGCATTTTACTGACATTGATTTTTAAATTTTAAGCTATCAAATTACTATTTGGTATCTCACATATTTGTCATTTCAGTTGAAGGGTACTGAAGAGGATGTTTTCCATCCAAATAACAACAGTGCCATGCCACGTCTTGTACATTAACCGGGCAGCCCAGTCACATTTCCAAGGGCCACTCATTCAAATTGCCATCATTTTCCATGGCAACAGTGGCTGCAGTCCCCACGGGACACCAAAACAAGAGGTAAAGCCCGTGGCATACCCAGGAACCAGGAAAACACGCTCTCTCACCATGTCCCAACTAACTTACCTCTTCTCGCCTTCCACTTGAAACTCCAACTTTTATCAAGACTCATAAAGCAATAGTACGGGCTTCTTGCTCAATCCTTACCAGGAAACCTGTGTCTACCAGGAATTGTCATAGAATACAGGAGTCCAGAAACTGGAAGAGAGCTTGTAGGTCATTTCAGCCTTCCACCTCCAGAAAGAGTTATCCCTTAACTACCCAACTGCTCGTACTAGATTTGGAGAAGATCTCCAGGGACGGCCTTTCTCAGAATTTGGTTTCAGGAGTGCTGGTAGAGCAAATAACAGTAATGACATTCCTGCTGCGTGACATTTGAAAACAAACAATAAAATCTCCTTGAAAGCAAGTTGTATACTTTTTGTATTTCTAATGAAAACGATATACTCCAAGAGAAAGCAATCAACAGAGATGAAATAAACTCAGTTTGGATGAGGAAAATAGTATCAACACATTTTCTAAAATATAGGTTCACTCTTATGAAAAGTTGGATGTCTGATATTTAAAAATACACGTCTATACTATGATTCCCACCCGTGGGGGGAAAAAAAATCATATGTATGATAAAGACCAAAGCTGGTAGAGATCACAGGAAAATTAAGTTTGAGTTGCTGAAGTGACCCAGATAGTGGGTAGATTTTATTTTTCTTTCGAATAAACTGTATACTTGGATCTAACCATAAAATAAAATAAACCAAACATGGTATTTTGTGTTTCATGTTGACACCTGGGTTGGGCTGGTCCCTGGGGAAATAAAACATGTCATCTTAAAGGCTCCTCCTAAATGAGGAAGTGTTCTCTCCACCGTGTGTCTCAAAGGATACCAGCACACTCTTGTGTACTGTTACCTCTTATCTCTAATACACACTAACCTGGTTAGTGCTTTACGGTTTGGGAATGACCTACTGAGAGGGAATTAAAAAAAACTCAAAATGTTTAGAAAAGAACCCACTGCTCTCAAAAATCTAATCTTTAGGTCAGATTATTTTAATCTGCTGTTGTCTCAGTCAGAAAAAAGAATTCATTTGCAACCCTCCAGTTCTTCTACTTATTAACTATAAGGCCTGATGAGCTGAACCGACTTCCCTGAACCTCAGTTTCTTCCTCTATGAAGGGCAAGAACAACGGCACTGTACTGCTTAACAGAACTGTTGAAAGGATCAAATGTTTCTCCTTGATGGTGGTTTACTAATGGTTATACAAAGCAAATTATTAATACTTCCACTGGTCCTACTTCTCAGGAATATTCTTAGGACTCGGGGGTCTTTATGACTTAGAGTAAATGACTAATATTTAAGAAACCCTCCTAGGAGAAAGATAGAGTCAAGAAATCCTAGGATTTTATTACCAAAAGGGGCCTCTGCTGATCACAGATGATTTTTGTCAGTCATGGCAAGATTGGGGGATTGGGGAAAGACTCAATTACATCGGAGAAAAATATTTTAAATAGAAAAGAACTCTAATAATAATTTCAAGAATATATTAATGATCAAGATATCCTGGGGAAAGGGGAATGATGGAGGCAAGCTAAGAGAATTACTGAATTTATAATACCTACTTGAAGCTTCCTGCGCCCCATCTTTAGAATAATCCTCATTATTTATTTATTTTACATCTATGGGTATATTTTGAATATGCAATACATTTTTGTGCTGTATTATACAAAAAAAAAATACCAAAGATATGCAACGAAAATATCCCTCTGACCTTTCCCCCGTCCCCCTCAATTCCCCTCTGCAGAAAGCAGTTTTCTGTGTATACTTCCAAAGAAGTCTATGCACGTGCAATCAAATGCATGCACATACACTGGGTGCTTTGATAGGAATGCTTCATTTACACTGAAAACATGCATCCCAACACCGATGCTCAAGTGGTGCAGCCCGCTAATGTCCCATGGGCTTTGAGAAAGTGGTCTCCAGTTTTTACTAGGACCTGTTCTGGTTCTCAGAATGACCCAGCTCTCCTCTTCAGGTCATCTTTGGAGTATCACGTACTTTTAAGTAGAAGCACTTGAAGATTAAGGTGCTTACAGACCTAAGCTGATCCTAAGGAGGGGAAATGCTAAGAATTTCCACTTTGGGAGGAAATGGCTACAGTTGATTCAAAAGAAAGAGACCCAATATAACTTTTGTTGTTGTTGTTTTGTTGTTTTTCATTTTTATTATAACGTAAATACAACAGTTCCCATTTTAATCACTGTCAAGTGTACAGTTAAGTGGTGATAAGACATTCACAATGTTATGTTGCCATCACCATCATTCATTGCCAAAACTTCTCCATCACCCCAAACAGAAACTCTATACCCATTCAGCATTTATTTTCCATTCCCCACGCCTGGCCCCACCCCTGGTACCCTGTAGGTTACTTTCTGTCTATCAATCTGCGTATTCTAGCTATTTTCTATAAGTGAGGTCAAGGCTTATCTCACTGAGCGTGACGCCTTCAACGTCCAATCTCACTTTTGAACGCTCCTATTTTTTGGCCTCTTGCTTATACTCTGCTTCAGTATTTCATAAAGGCAACCATTCTTTTTGGCCAGTTTAACTTCCAAAGATTGTCAAGCAAATGAACATTTGTCAATATGTTGTTGTTTTTGTATTTAACCTACCTTATGGCTGGGTGGAAAGAATTTCCTTTTCCTGTCCAAAAAAAAAAAAAAAAAAAAAATCTTGTGTTTGGAATTAAAACAGAATTTCTATGACACCTATCTGAAAAGATGGACTCACTGCAGATTTCAGTCCACTTGTTTCATTTTATAATATTCCTTTGCCTGGAAAATCCATTCCTCATACAGAAAGATAAGGAAGGTCTGGAGAAAAGCGTCAATTCCCTGAGGCCTAATGAGATCTGGGGCTTTTATCTTTGATTTGGGTCATTTTTCCATGGGGTTTTTTAAAAAACAAACAAACGCTGATCTCTTTGAAGGATCCTCAGTACTGTTAGATTTTACTGGTCCTGAATGTTGCTTTCACAGGAAGCTAGGACAGAGCTAAATTATTTTTTCCTGCCACATGGAGGCATTGAACAACCATGTGATTTTCAAAATTTACCAAGACATGATAAAAGTCAAATGCTTTTCCAGGCAAGGGCAAAAAGAGTTTTTGATGTCCACAAACGGATAGTGGTTAGTATGAAAGCATTATTCTCCATTTATAATTCAGCATTTAACTAACCTTCAACCTTCTATATCCATTGCTAACATAAAGCTAGACTGTATTGGAATATATTGGGTTGTGGTTTGAGCAGTTTGTTTTATTAGGCGCTGAAACCTTCTTCAGTTTTCTGAAATTTTGAGGAATGAAATATTTGGGGAAAAAATTACTTTTATTCCATGCTCTTGTCTATTGTGAAACATTTTTTCCATCAACGCTCCCCACAATTCCGTGATGTAGCAAATCTATAGTCAGAGATCCAATTTTGAATGTCTGAAATTAGTTCCTATCCCCCAAAATTTACCTTAATAAATGCAAACTCCAAAAACAACCAAAAGCAAAGATACAGATCTTGTCTTGCTAATCATATGTGATGATTTCTGTCTTTGCAGCAAACAATACCCATGCCTGAACCTCAAATCAATTAGTCAACAAATATTTATTAATTGCCCTGTGTGTACTTAGCACAGTGCTGGGTGATGTGGCAGATACAAAGACGTCTAAGAGGTCCTTTCTAGCCTCCACCGAGGGAAAAAGAACTATAACTGAGCCTGGAAGGACACACAGAACTTGAGTGGATGGAAAGGCATCCCTGGGTATTGAAATGACATTTAAAAAGACATGAGGAGGGAAATGGATGTGGCTCAAGCCACTGGGCTCCTGTATACTGAAGGTCCAGGGTTTGATTCCCGGGGCCTCCTGGTGAAAGACAAGCTGGCCTGCGTGGAGAGCTGGTGCAGCAAGATGATGCAACAAAAAGAGACACAGAGGAGAGACAATAAGAGACGCAGCAGACCAGGGAGAGATTGAGCACCTCTCTCCCACTCCCGAAGGTCCCAGGATCCGTTCCTGGCGCTGCCTAAAGAAAAGACAAGCAGACACAGAAGAACACACAGAGAGGAGACAGCAAGCGCCAAACAGCAGGGGGGGAGGAGGGGAGAAATGAATAAATAAAATACATCTTGAAAAAAATAAATCTTTAAAAAAAGTTAAATGAAGAATAAACTAAAAAAAAAAAAAAGATATGGGGAAATCTGCAACCTATTCTCAAATAGTTCAGAAAAATAAGTAACTGTGTGTATGGGGAGAGAGAATGATAAAACAAATGTAGCAGAATGTTTAAAAATTGGTGAATCTGGGTAAAGGGTTTCTCTGTGTTATTCTTGCAACTTTCCTGAAAGTTTGAACTACAGAAAAAAAATTACTTTCCTCAGAGGGAATGAAATAGTGGTGGTGGGGGGGGGGAGATGGGGGGGGATACTGCTAATTTATTAAATATTTCTGTATTGTTTCACTTCCTAATTTACTTTAGTAAATTTAAAAAATGCAACCATTAAATCTTTAAAGAGCAAATATATATACATATATATATGCAGAAAAACTTGGAAAGGGTCTGAGGAGACCACGAGTAGACTCCTTTGGTTGACGGACTCAGAGAAGTAAGTGGTTGGGTAGAAGGACAGAATGTAGGTAGCAGGAGCTTATGGAGGGGCTCAATGGTGAGTTAAGTAGCCTGGATTTCATTACAGGATAAAAGGTACACGGGAAAGATATTAGAGGCATTTTAGCCTAAGGGGCATTTTGAGAAGATTAGTTTGATAGGGCTGATTGAAAAGTCAGAAAGGAGAGAACGGAATCACTGAAAACAGGGAGGGCGCTACGGTAGGAGTCTAGGATTAGGGCAGCAGCTCTTAATTCCTAACTGTCCATGCCTATTTTAATTAGTCACTATTTAATGCTGAAGGTCTGGGACTTTAGCAGTAGCGTTTTCCCTCTCCTCATCTCCATCTTTCACACATGCATGCTTTAACTGTCAAGCGGTGGACAAGGCGCATCTGGAACAGGTGGCTTCCCTGAAGGAGCTTGGGTGACCCCAGGCTGAGGCCTGAAGTGACCCCCAACCCCCCACCACAGAAAGGAATCCCAGCCTTGACATCAGAATTACAGAATTCCAAATTGGAAGAGTTCTGGAGGTCATCAAATGCGCCCCGTTTTCTATTGACCGATAAGGAAGCTGAGGCCCAGTGGCTGAAGATAACTTTTCTGAGGCCAGGCAACTAACTAGGTAGCAGCATAACCAAGACCTTCTCCGTGGAAGATTACAGTTGATTATGGGGTCTTGTGGAATCCATATCTCTACACTTCAAAACACAGAGTGGTGACCAGGGACCACCTCCACAGCGCCAAGCACGCTCACTTCTACCCAGCCCTGCTTTCCGTGAAGCTGGACTTCGTCGCAGACTTTGAGAGCCCCTCGGCGGCGGGCATTGAGCTGGGCACAGATTCCCTACTCAAACACACACACACCCCTTACTCCCTGAATTACAGTCACAGAATTGAAAGAAATCCTAAATCTCACAGTAAGGCAGGGACAGATATTTTCCCAAAGACACTGGAGGGTAGAAGTGGAGATTCCCAGGTGCCCTTCTTTTCATTCTTGACTGAAGCCACCTTCACAAGTCTTTCAGATGTTGGTAAAGTAGAGAGCAAGAAAATGGCGACTGAGGCGTCCCTACAGGTTGTAAAGGGCAGAGGGTAGGAAAGTGTCCTTGCTCCCTTTTCCCAAGATGTCACTCTTCCCATTCCCCCATCATGGGAAGGAGTATAACTTAGAGAGGTGAAGACCATGAATAGACCTGAGTTTCCATCCTCACACTGCATGACCTCAGGAAAGTTCCTTTATTTATTTATTATTTTTAGGTGGTACCAGGGATTGAATCCAGAACTCCACCACTGAGCTACACCAGCTCCACTGGACAAGTTCTTAAACCTGCTGAATCTTTGTTCTGCCTCAGTAAAACTAGGATAATAAAACTCACTTCAAAAGGTTTTTTGAAGGTTAAGTGGGAAATGTCCACAAAGGGCTCAGTCCAGCACAAGGCATGCCCTGTGCCCTGTGTTACCATCGAGCCTAGCACGTGTCGCTGAGTTGGCACCTAACATTTTTCAAGGCACAACTCAGAATCCCCAGGCTTCCTTTAGCTGTTCCAGACTTAATAAATTAGAATAATGTATGCAGCCAAACCTCACTTACATACAATTTTGTGTTGTTTCCTGTGGGTCAAAAAAATTGTAAGCAAAGGAAGGAGGAGGATCCCTGCCCTGTTCTAGCTCCAGCTCAATGCCAAGCTCAGGCTGGGGGCTGAGTAAACACCTGCTGTTGGATGGCCACATGTTCTCAATGAACATGAACAAACAGGTAGGTTAGAAAACATCTGGGTTTTGCCCAGATATGTTTCTTCCCAAAAGAGTGAGTCAGAACAGCCCAAGTATGTGACATTTCCATTACATTGTTCAGAAAGCTGTCAGGTAAAGGCTAGTTTCAGAGGATTTGTGCCCATTACCTGAAATGAATTCTCTTTCTCTTTAGATGGAAAGTTAGTCCAACCTCTTAAACATTTTAAATCAAGAGATTTAAGAGAAAACTGGCTGTGGGCAAGCTGGGATTTTTTAAGAAGTTTAAAACATGAGGAACTTCTGGAAGTTTGTCAGTCACAAGATGAGCAAATGTAAAATGGTGAAAAATTTTAGACTCCTTAACATGCTCATTCTAGTCTATAAGTTTCCTGGAAGCAGTAAAATTATAATTATCCACACTCTGGGCTTGAAAAATTCATTTTCTGCAACATCTATGAGCTATTCCAGGTTCCTATGTCCAATATAGGGGAGTAGATTTAGAACTGGATAATTGGGAAGAATATTTGTCTTTCCTTGGAGTTCTAAGTTTTTATCCTGTTAAGGGGTTGAGGAATACAACCTTTCTTGAAAAGACATTTCTTCATTACGACTATAAGAAAGTAAAGGTTTATAACCAGAGACCCTCATATAGTGAAAAACCCGGTTATCTACAACCTTGGTCACTCTGGCACAGCTGTGTCCTTGAGCACTATTGGCGGGAAGATTAGAAGAGTCCTTCCTAACACTGAAATTTATGTTCCAATGTTTAGAGTTTATTTAGTTCCAGTTGTGTCTTAGCTTAAAATAAATCCTTGGGGTGGTGGATTGGGCTAAGAGGTATATATTTAAGATGTTATTTTTGGAAACTGCTAGAGAATGAAATGAAAACTTGTGATTTTCCTAGAACTTGGCTTGAAAGTAAAAGAAAGATTTTATGAACTTGGGGTGAATACATTTAGTATCCTCAAAGTCTCTCATACTTGTAAATGAGTGCCTTAGAGCAGAGCCCAGTGTTGGGAACGCAAATAAATTCTACAGACTTTTCTTAACTTTGTTCTTGCTTATGGAACAGTATTTACCCAAATCATTAACCATTCTCTTATTAAAAACAAAAAACAACTGTGCTTAAAAGTCCAATGTGTTTATATTATAACACATATTATTTTTAATACCATTCCATCATTTATTTTTTGCACTTCTAAATGCACAAGCACCCAAACTCGATCATTTTGTCTTTGGTCCTTCATAGGAATGCTAGAGAGGTTTTGCTTAGGAGTAGAGGGTGTTTTTAAAATATAGGACTTTTGTGTCCTCGCCTTTTCAATGTACATGACACTCCCAATTGCAAAAGATGGAGAAGGTAGACCTGTGCTCTGTGTTAACATCCTTGAAAGGACATTTGAACATGGTGCTATGTTGGACTTTGTCCAGAAAAGTTTAGCAATACACAGCTTCTGATTTCTAGAAAGGTCCCTTTTTTTTGTTTTTGTTTTGTTTGTTTTATTATGAAATTTTCGAACATTCATAAAATTAGAAAGAATAATATAAGGACCCCCATATACCTACTTCACCACTTGGATTCAAGAATTGATCATATTTGGTCATATATGATATATATATTTATGTGTGTGTGTTTGCAAAATCATTATAAAGTAAATTACAGAAACCAAGATAATTTACTTCTAAATCCCTCAGCATGAGTCTCCAAAAAATAACCACATACCATCATGACATCTGACAAAACTAGCAATAGTTCCCTGCTATTGTCTAAATATTCTGTCCATATATGATCCACTAGTTTTCTTTCAGGTTCAAATCAGTATCCCACTAACGACCATGCACTCTGTCTTTGTTCCATCTCTTTTAGTATAGAACAATCCTCCAAATGCCCACCTCCCTGTCTCTTTATTTTTTAAAGGAGGTATCAGGGATTGAACCCAGGACCTTGTACATGGGAAGCAGTTGCTCAAACCACTGAGCCACATCCGCTCCCCCTGCCTCTCTTTTAATTATGGCATTGACTTGTTGAAAAGACCTGGCCAGTTTGCATTGCAGAATGTCTCGCGTTCTGGATTTGCTTGATGGTTTTTCCTCATGGTATCCTTTGATGTGACCTCTCTCTCCTCTCTCTGTTCCTGTGAATTTGAGGATTCATAGAAAAGTGTGAAGCAATTCCAGTCAAACATTTTTGGCCAAACAGTCAGCTCCTAGGTGATGCTGTGTACTTCCCATTGCATCCCCTCAGGAGGTGCGTGATGCCTGGTTGTCCCTTAGAAGGCACCTCCTAAGAAGCAGAAAGTTGAGCTGTTCCTCCCCTGTCTTAAAAAGCACCTCTGGACCTGCCAACAGAACTGTGCAATGTCATTTAATCTCTCCAAGCCTTACTTTTCTTGTGAGAAATGATAACAATACCAGCCTCGCAAATTCTGTAGGCTTATATTAAAGACTGCTGGAGAAAATAATAATATTAATAATTACTATTATATCAGCAACAATAACTTCCATGTATTGAGCAGTAACTATGTCAAGCATTGTGCAAGAGCTTTCCATTCATCATTTCAGTCAATCCTCGCAATAATCATGAGAGATATGTACTATCATTACTGTCTCGTTGTACAGGTGGGGAAATCGAGGCACAGAGTCATTAAGCAACTTGGCCCAGGTCGAAGAACTAGTGAGAGAGGGAGGTGGGATGTAAACCCAACCAGTCTGACTTCAGAGACCACGGAGGAAGCCACGCCAAGTTCCAAACAAAAGGGAAGTATTGACACAGAAATACCATTTGCTGGGTTAGGAGATTGAGATGACGGTTTTTTTTTTTTTTTTTTGGTTTTATTCTTGTACTTTTCAGAGTTTCACTTATGTTATTCTATTAGTTATTAACCACAAAATGAATAGGTGCTTACAGGGTAAGGCATGAAATATGGACACAAAATAACAACCAGACACATTTAATACGTACTTTAATGATACTGACAACAGAGTAAAAGGAATCACATCAACAATAATTTTTTTAAAAACTTTGCCTAGAGGGAGATACACCTATGAAGTGGCACCACAAACAGATATTCTATATTTTCTTCATAATTCTAGTTCTTTTGACCCGTTTAATTTGACATATGGCTCACTTCATAAAAATGTTTAAAACTGGGAAGCGGCTGTGGCTCAATCAGTGGGGCTCCCGTTTACCATATGGGAGGCCCCGGGTTCGGTTCCCGGGGCCTCCTGGTGAAGGCAGGCCCGCCCGCGCGGCGTGGTTGGCTGACCCAGTGAGCACAAGCAGCAAGGGGGGGATAAATGAATAAATAAATAAAAAATCTTTAAAAAAAATGTTTAAAACTAGCTTTTCAAATAGCTTCACTGGGTCCTAAAACAATATTAACAGACATGTGGTTTCTGGAGGGATCTCTTCTACTATTTCTGTTAAAACTGCTTTCCTTCCCTGCCCCCATCCTCCAGGATTTTTGTATCAAGAGCGTGAGCTGGTCGATTAAACCCAAACATGGTGACTGTGCAATTTCATTTTTAAAGGCCATCAGTGAGTCCTCTGTGCTACATCTCTCAGAGGAGCAGATGTCTTCTCCAAGGTGGGAAATCATACTTGGCAAAGGGCATCTGAGCCCCACAACCCTCAGTCAGGGCCATCACATTTTCTGTCCATACGCAGAAAGTATATGCATTCTTCAAAAGATCTTGGCTACTGACTTCACTGGTTTCCCCCTGCCTTTCCATGCATCAGATATCAGAAATAAAAAATGTTTAGTTTTGTAACTCTAATAATCCTAATCCTGGAAATATTTATTATAACTTTATCTGAAGGTCAGTAAGATCTTAAAAGAGATTTAAATATATGTATGTATATATCAACTCAATGGGAAAAGAAAAACCCAAACCAAAAGCTCAGCAATCTTTGGAATGGTAACTGTGTCACAAAATTGAAAAATTATAATTATCCTTTATCATGCCTAGATGGTTATAAAAAGAAAAAAAAAATGGTTTCATGAAAATTTCACATAGCCAATCTCCACTCTAAAGCTCCTAAAAATTATTCTTTTGGGAGACTGTACAGCCTTAAATACCAGCTGACACGCATTGATTGCTTATTGCTTTACTTGTATTATTTAATCTTCACAACAGCCCTTTAAGGTAGGTGCTTTTATTTATTTATTTTTTATTTTTATTTTTTATTTTTTATTTTTTTTGAGTGTAAGGGGTAGGTGCTTTTATTAGCTCCAGTTTATAGATGGTCAAACTGAGATTTAAAAAGGTGAAGTTGAAGTGACTTGAACATAGTCACACAAATGTCAGGTGGTAGAGCGAGAATTCAAACACCCCAGCTGCCCAGAGAAGGACAATAAACAGCAGACTCTATTTTTCATCGGATGAATTTCAGACCCTAAGAATATGCAGATTCAAAACTTAGTGGAACACCTCATGCTGAACTTAGAAATGATTAAGTTGAGATGTAAAATGCGGTTTTATAAAGTGGGACCTGAACTCCCATTTCCTGCACCAGCAACTGAAGAGGATTCTCACGGCTCGCTGGGGCTCCTGCTCCTCTCCCCCACCCACTCCCCTTCATGAAGACCCTCACGGCCACCCTGGCATCTGCAGCTGCCCCGCCAGCCCCTCCCTTCCCTGCCTCCCTCTCAGTCCTCTGATGGGCAGTTTGTCTTCTTTCCCCTTCCCTCTGGTTTCACCCGGCAGTTGATCAATAAATGTTTGTTGAATGAATAAATGAATGAATGAGTGAATGAGCAAACAGCTGTAAAACCAGAGGGCAAAGTACACAGAGGTGCATAAATAGTTAGCTGTTTTCCTAAAATAGCCTCAGCCTGACCAGAATATAAATTCCACTAAACTTCATGGTAAGTTGGGGCACATTTATTCTGTACTAGATGGTATATTACTTCTCATTTTACGCTTGATTACCTCAATATTACCACTTCACTTCCTGTGTGCTTGGGCCCAGTCACTCAACCTCTCTGATCCTTGTTTTCTCAGCTATAAAGTGATGTGATTAGGTCATAGCTCACAGGTTGCCATAAGGATCAAATACATTCCCAGGCGGTGGAGCTCTGTAAACTACAGGGTGCCTGCTGATGCCACCACCCTTGTACATTTATTGGCCACCTGCTATTTGTAGCCTTTGTGCATCTGGTTGGGGCACCTGTATGCATTGCTCAAGAAGGGTGATGTGCAGAGAATTCAGGGGTCCCTGATGTCGCTCTCTGGAACAAAACAAACCACAGCTCGAGAAGAAGGACTCTCACGAGGCCGGGCGGCTCTAGCTGGACCCCCAAAGCAAGGAAGGCCAGCAGCTCCGCTATACTTTAAGCAAAAAGACCCCAGCAGCCTTGGAATCACCTGGTTCTTCCTTGTCTCTTTCTCAGCCATAAGCCCTCTTCAGTGAGGGCTCTGTCTAGACTGACAGTCCACAACTAGACTGTGTAATTCAGCCATGCAATCGCCCTTGAGACAGTCCTCAGGGAAGGAAAGTGCTGAGCTTGTGCCGCAGCCCCTGCCTAGGAGGGCAGCTTGCAGCCATCATCAGCAGGCGCCAGCCCCTGCTCCCCTCCCCACCCATCTTCCACTGGGGCAGAAAAGGGGAAAACAAAACTTGGGGGACTGTTCTTTGATCCAGACTCTATCCTAATTTGTTTCCTCTTCTGGCTGGGATTTACCCAAGCAAGTGAGACAATGAACTCCAGGAAGTCCTACTCCTCCAAGAGTCGGATCTTGGAGAAAATTTGAAAATAGTTTGAAAATAAATGTTGCCTCTCAGAGGCCTGCCTGTCTCCTCTCCTTTTTCCCTCCTTTCTCCTCCGCCTCTTCTCCTGTCACCACACTCTTCCTCCATCTGTGTAAGAGGAACCTTTGAAGTATCTGTGAAACAAAAAGCTTTCCTCTTTTCTTCCTCCAAGGTTCTTTGCACTAACTTTCAAAGCTTAAATTTTCACAGAAAACTGTTTCAGTGGGTTCAGGAACATAAATTTTAATTCTAAGCCCCCAAGCAAACATCTCCTCCAAATAGCCCTCACTTTTTTTTTTTTTTTTTTTTAAAAAAAAAGAGCAAAGTAAGTTTCTCCAGCGAAGAAAGACCTAGTATTTTCCTGGGCCTTCTTGCAAACAGAGGCCCTTTAGACAATATTTACATCTACGTGTGGGTGAACTGGGCCTGTGCTAGGGCACTTGGAATAAGAGAGGCATTGAGGGATTCCAGGAAGCCTGGCGCATGTTGAGGGGTCAGTAGGTGCAAGGCGGGAGCGAGGACGGGTAGGGGGAGGCCGGCTAACATTTGCTGAGCACTCGTGTGAACCAGGCTTGGAGCTACCTGTCCTACAGGTATCACCTTCCCGTTTAATCTTCTACCACGAGGTAGACACTAATATCCCCGGCTTATGGATGAAGAAACAGAGACACAGAGGTAAGGGGCTAAAGCCTCACAGCTACCAAGTCTCAGAGATGAGGTTCTAAAGAGTCCCAATCCTTGCTACTCAAGCGTGGTCCGTGCACCAGCAGCATGGGAGCTCGTGAGAAATGCAGACTCTCAGGCCCACCGCAGACCTGCTGAGTCACAAGCTCCCCCGGCGCCCGTGCCAGCGCTGCCCCAGTCGCCTAGTGTACTGCCTCCTTCTCTCCGACACTCTAGGACCCTATTTTTGCCTCTCTGAGGCTCAGTTGCTCATCTATAAAATGAAGATAGCCTCAAGATCATTGTTGAGAATTCAGGGCTCTAAAATGCCTAAGGAGCTTGGAACCGAGCAGCAGTTTTCCAAGCGTCTCTGTAAGTTTGAGGAAAGGGTATACTGTGTAAATGATAGCCATAATCGGAATTTTTTTCCAACGAGTAGCTTTTTAATGACAATAAGAGTAAAGCACACTCAGTGTAGGAACATTTGAAAACAAAGCAAAGATTTTAAAAATATAAAAATTCCCCCATTCCACCACCCTGAGATACTCTCAGATGCATTTAGTGGCAATTCCTCTCAGTATTTTCTCTACACGTGTGTGTACTTATAAATAAATTATTAGTTTTTGTCAAACTGGGGTCATTCTGCATGTGTATATTTGTATCCTGCAGTTTTTCCTTCACATTTGCTGATGAGCTTTTTTGAAATATTTTGAAACAATGAATACACAAGCTGCTTTCCAGGGCTTAAACTCTGGGTCAGAAAGCTCATCCTTCCATCTAGTTCCCCCGCCCCTCCCACCGGGATGACTCCTTCCGTCTGTCTGCTTGTTGTTGTTTTTTTCGCTCATTGTTTTTGCTTGTTGTCTGCTCGTTGTCTGCCTCATTGTCTGCTTGTCATCTGGTTGTCTGCTTGCTTTTTCTTTAGGAGGCACCAGGAACTGAACCTTGGACCTCTCTTATGGGAGGCAGGTGCCCAAATGCCTGAGCCCCGTCTGCTCCCCTTCCATCAGGTTTAATCCCTGAAGCTGCAGCTTTGGAATTAAGATCAGAGCTGTCCTGTACGTAAGTACTTTCCTGTGTTTGGAGGATAACCGCAGTGGGCTGGGACAGACGCCAGGCCTAGGACACCACTGGCATTCTTCGGCCCTGCAGAGGCCTTTCTTCTGGTAGCTTTGACCTTAGGGACACAGAATAAAAGGTGCTATTCCAACAGTGTATGTACCTGCCAACTTGGACTCGTCTAGGTTGTTTTCTGTTTTGAAATCTCTTTTCCCCAGGGCTCAGAACTATGCCTGGTACATAGCAGGCACCCAATAAATTTTTGCTGAATGAATGCAGAAATGATCGATAAATGAATTAGTGAATGAATGACTGAATGAATGCATAGAAGTGGAGAAGGTGGACAGCAACTAGTGATATAAATTAGACCTCTCACCTCACTCCACCTTGGCCCCAACCATCTCCTCTCTCTGCCTCAAGTTCCACCATAGGATTATTTCTTTGCACCAGACTTCAGGAAGTCTATTTTCAAAAGCAAACATTCCTGGGGGGAATACCTGTTTTGGTTAACAGCCTTTGCAAATATGTTGATGCTGGGATTTTAAGAAGGGGTTTTCCTTTAAGTCAGCATAATAAAAGAAAAGGTAAACCAGCTTCCTGAGTGGAGTTCTTGGTCCCTTTAAACATTCACAAAGCATGTGCCTATTAAAGGGTGCTTTCCCCAGGAGCAAAGAGAGAAAGCGACTGTGGCTCAAGCAGTTGGGCACCCACCTACCACATGGGAGATCCCGGGTTCGGTTCCCAGTGAGCAGACAAGGAGAGCAGACAGCGAGCTCAAACACTGAGGCGGGGAGAAATAAATAAATAAATCTTAAAAAACAAAACAAAACAGGTATTTATTAAAAAAAAAAAAAAAAAAGTACATTGAGAGGGAATGTACACTATGGATCCTGGCTGGTGGTAATAGTCTGATGATATTATCTCATAAACTGTAACAAATGTTCTACCTCAGTGTGGTGTGTTGGTGAGGGGGTGTTGTATGGGAATTCTCCACATGTGCATGATTGTTTTGTAAGTTCACAACTTCTATAATAAAAATATATTTAAAAAATAGGGTGGGTTGGGGGAAAAATACACCAAATGTAAGATATGGACTATGGTTAGTAGTGAGATTTTGACAATATTTTTCATAATTTGTAACAAATGTCTCACAACAATGAAAGGTGTTGGTGGCGGGGTGATGCATGGGACGCCTGTATGATGTTATGCTTGTTTGCTTTGTAAGTTCACAACTTTTACTGTACACCCATTGCTTATGTATATTCATGTATGAATGATATACTTCAATAAAAATTTAAAAATAAAGCTCAAGGAATAGAGAGCAGAGAGGTCAATGGAATCTTCCCAATGAAAGCCTTACAGGATGATGTAGTTCCCCCCTGGCCAGGATGGGATAATCCGGGTTGGGAATGAGCGTGACCCCCACAACTTGGAGACTTTTCTCCTGGAAGGGCTGGTGAAGAACAAAGCAGGGCAAGACAGAGAGCACACCTGAGCAGGAGGATGGCTCAGTAAACTGGGTGGGCTGCAGGCAGGTCTTTGTAGAGACATCCACAACAGGGCTCCTTCACTGACAGCCAAGAGGGAGCTCACAGCTCCCCTCCTAGCCCAAACTCTCATCATCCTTCACCTGGACTCCTGCAGTGGCCTCCTGATCGGGCTCCCAGCTTCTACTCACGGCCTCCTACAGTCCATTATCCACAAACCATAAGGCAGATCCCATCACTTCTCTGCTCAAAACCGTCCAGTGGCTTTCCAGCTCCCTCTGAGCAAGATCTGAATCTAAATCTGCAAGGTCCTAGATGAGCTGGCGTGCCCCACCGCCTTCCCAGCTTCATCTTCTGTTACTTTCCCCCTTGCTCACTCCACTCCAGACCCAAGGGCCTGCAAGCTGTTCTTCAAACTCACCAAGGACTCTGCTGCCTCAGGGTCTTTGCCCTGCCGCTCCCTCTGCCTGCCAGCCACTCTCCTAGCTTCCTTCTGCACTCAAATGTCACTTCAGCAGACAGGCCACCCCACCAGCCCATCTGAGAGAGTAACACTCTCCCCGTCTCTTGACAGCCCCTGATCCTGCTTTCCTTTTCTTCCTAGCACCCTTTCAGCACATAGCATTCTATGTATTTGCTTATTTATCTCCTCCCCAACTAGAATCAAAGCTCCCTGAGAGCAGGATGTCGGTTGTTTTATTCACTACTGGTGTTGAGTGCCGAGATCCCATTATTTTTTGAAGAAGTGAATATTCAATGACTCTTAAAAAAAAACCAATCATATAATCTATTCTGATTTCTTTTTTTTTTTACAGTTCCATTACCATTCTTCCAATACAGCATCCCTCTCTATTATTTTTTATTACAGTGCTTTTCATTTCAAAGGCAAATTCAAACTCAGGATGACTAGGCCATTGTAAATAGATTCTGAAGTGTAATAAAACATTTAATGATTTTTTTTTTCATTTGTTCCACAAACAAGGCTACTTAATAGCTGGGATCCCTGCCTCACCTGCCTGCACCTCCTGGTTTATTTTAAAGAGAGGAAGATGTCATAAGTGTGTATATGGGAGAATATCTTGCATTGTCATTTTAGGTCTAGTCACAGGGCCTTGGGAAAGGGTACAAGGATCTGAAAGTTAAATGCCAGAGTACAGAGGGTTCAGGAATTTGAGGGATGACTTCTAAAAACTTGACTTTAAAAAAAAAAATGTTTGGAAACCCATAATTTAACCTAAAACTCAACATAAAGAGATACATCATGTTTTGGTTTTGCTTACATTTTTTTCTTTAAATTTGTCCAACTTTAGCAGCAATGCAGCAACTTAGGCCTGGCAATTTTCTTTATAGCAACTATAAACTATCCCATTTTTGTTTTGTTTTTTTTTAAGATTTATTTATTTACTTTATCCATTTTAAACTCCCCCCTTCCCCATTTGGGGTTTTGTGTCCATTCACTGGGCAATTCTCTGTGTCTGTTTTCTGCTATCTCTTCTCATCCTCCTCCTCCAGTCTTCACCAGGATTCGATCCTGGAGACTTCCGATGTAGGAGAGAGGTGTTCTGCCGCCTGCGCCACCTCAGCTCCTGATGGCAATTTTCTTTACATCCTTACTTTAATTAGGTGAATAATTTAACAAACAGCGTTGGCCAAGGAGGGAGCATGCTTCACAAGCAGCACATGTGCTCACACTTGTTTCTCTGCAGCGGCCTTTCCCACCCTCAGTCAAGCCCCCACCTCAACCGTCTCAATCTTTACTTGCAGAAGACTCACCTGGGGAATCTTCTTAAAAGTGTAAGTCCTTGGGCCCTACTTGATTCGGTACATTTGGGAAGGGGCTGGAGAGCTGCCCTGTAAAGTCCGCGATGAAGTCCCCTCCAGAGAAACCCTGCTAGAATGTAAGCCACCTGCAGGCAAGAACCACACCCAACCAAAATCTCAAACTCTGCCAGTGAGGTGGCTCTGCCCAGGGAGAAGCTTCTTAAAAGCTTGTTGTCATTGAGACAGCTCTTTCTTCCAGAATGTTTTACTGGACCCCAACATAGAAAGGAGGTGCGATAGGGGATTGGAGAGAAGCGGACACCCAAGGATGTTGTATTTTAATTGAAACGGACTCAATAGCTCTCCTTTTCTTGATAATCAGCTTCAAAAGATGATCCGTCTACTCTTATCCAAGCTTTAGAACGATAGATTGGTAACGACGCCTTCTTTTAAAACCTGAGACTCTCTTGCACTACCCAATCAATTATCACAGCTCCTCTGGACTCATTATGGTTTCTTACTGTGCACATCTGGTATTAGAGCTGTGACTAGGAAGACGAGCATAACTCCCCTGCCAAGGAAGTCTAGTTGCTGATTTTATAGGGTCTGGGGGAACCCAGTAATGTCAATTCATACACCCCAAGACTTGTCATTTCCTATGAAAATCATTCAGTTAATAGGGATGGTGCTGATGCAATGTCATCTTGGACTTTTTGTGTGTCCTCCATTTTTACTGAATCATGAATACATGCTCACTATTTAAAAAGCAGACACACAGACAAAACAGAAGTGTAGGAGTCAAAAGAGAAACTCCACTTCCATTCCCTTCCCAATTCTAGTTCCATCCCCAAAGTTACTAGCTTGGTTACTAGCTTGGTGCATATCATTCCAGATCATTTTCTATGCATTAAAAACAAAACAAAACAAAAAAAAACAAACACACGTTCATTAGGGCCAGGAAGCCATTTGGCTCCCCAGAGCTATTGCCAAGCCATTCTGTCTCCTTCCTCTTTCAAGGACATAAATGACTCTGGAAGGTCTTGACAGCTCATTCTATCCCCAGGATCACTACATACAGTCAACAACCAACTGCCTTTTCATTTCACTTTACTCATTGAGTATTTACTCTCCTAGCTCTGTCTTCTTTTCTTTTGACTCCTGTCCTTATTCTTGGTGATGTCAACACTCACAGCAAGGATATCTTAGTCCCTCAGCCTGTCAGTAACTTGTCCCCGTCCCAGTACCCACTCCCTTGCTTACCACTTTGATTTGACACTGCTGCCATACTTGCACCAAATCCAAAATGTCAATTTCAGATATTTTTCTCTGAGACCCAATACTTGTGTCCTCTCCAGCCTTCTTTCCCACAGCCTTCTTCCTTGAACATAGCAAGCCTTTTCCCTTTTCCAAGGCTTTGCATTCTCCCCACCCAGCCTGGGATGGTTTTTCAGCTCCTCACTTTCTGGTGTATTCTCATTCTTCAGTATCTCTAAAGTGTCACCTCTTCGGAGAAGCCTTCCCAGCTCCCCTAAAGTTGTTTCCCCAATCACGCCCTCTCTCATCATCCAGTCTATGCTTTCCTGAGGCTTATCGTCACAGTCTGTAGTTGTCTTATTGTTTGTCCACTTGTTTATTGCCTATCTCTCCCACTGGCTTCTCTGCTGAATCCTCAGCCTCTCTTGGCATCCACCAATCCCTTAGTCTGCCAATACAGTTGTTGAATGAGTGAAAGAAGTGGGATCATACCACACATAGGTTTTTTGGGTTGTTATTGTTTTTACTGACAATAATTTAGAGATCTTTCAATGTCAGAATGTATAGATCTACCCGTTTTTAAAAGACTGCACTGTACATGCCCATTGTATATGAATATACTGCATGGACTCAATCAGGCCTGTGTTGTGGGACATTTGGATCATTGCCAATTTTTTTGTTTTTTACATTTAAAAGACTGACACAGTAAACTTCCTTATCCATGTATCTCTGTGCATACATGCAAATAATTCTGTAGACTAGATTATTTGAAGTGGAATTGCTAGGTCAGAGGCTATGAGCATTTAAAATTTTGGTAGGTTTTGTTAAATTGCCTTCCAAAAAGGACTTTACTACCTTATACCATCAACAATATATGCTAATTGCTGCTTACCCACATCTTCATCAATACTGTATTTTATTAGTCTTTTAAATCTATCAATTTGATAAGCAAAAATATACCTCATTTAATGGGCATTCCATGATTACCAATGAAACTATTTCTATTTACTGTCTTTTTAATTTATTTTAGGAATTGCCTCTTCTTATCCTTTGCCTGTTTTTCTGTTGGGATGTTGATCTTTTGTTTATGGATTTGAAGAGTCTCTATATGTTTGGAAAATTCATTTTTTTAAAATAAGAGAAATCCCACCCCCACCCCCCAGCCGTGATGGCTCCCTCTTCTGTTTGCTCATTGTCTGTTTTGTTTTTTTCTTTAGCAGGCACTGGGAACTGAACCCGGGACTTCCCATGTGGGAGGCATATGCTCAACTGTTTGAGCCATACCCACTCTCCAGATAATTCCTTTTTTTTTGTATATAATTTGCAAATATCCTGTCCGACTCTGCTATTGTGTTCTAACCCGGGCTCTATCCGAGGAAGCTTATGATACATACTTTAAAGCTTTCTTCTGTTTCTCTTACTAATTTGGACGGCTTTCTTCCACTCCACAGATGTTCCTCAAGTATCTGATAATGTTTATGTTTGCAGATGGTCTAGACGGAACAGCCCTGGAGCTGGGTGCACTCTCCTGTACTCCTGCCAGCCCATGCCTGCTCAGAGGATGTGAGCCCTGCCTCCAGGAACTGCCAGGGGGAAGGGAGGTGGTGCATGTCTTCTAGAGCGGGAGCTACCTGTTCCTCCTGACAGCAAAGGTGACCTGGGAACTACCCAGGAAGTTGACCCGATCCCACTCGGGGAGTTTCCTGAGGAGAAACTTGCTTTTTGCAACCAGTTTTTCACAGTTTCCCCCCAGGGCAGCCTCAGAGGAGTAGCACTTCATTTTGCTGCCCTTTATCCAGTCAACTCAGCTCTTGCTGCCTCTATTCTTGAGCATTTCCCATGGTTCTGCTGGGAAATTTCACTTTCCGGGACAGGCTTTCTCTGGGTCCTGTAGGCCTGAGTCCTTCAGCTTCGTGGGATTTTACTGTACATCTCACCTCAGAATTCCTCCCTGTTACATCTCTCAGTGAATTCTGTTCTGCTCCCAACACTAACACAGGTTTACATGATTTATGCGTTTCTCCCGCCACTTCAGTGAGATTTAGGCAGGGGAGAGATAGAAACGCGTCTGTTTAGTCAGCCATCTTGAGCTGGGGAGGAGGGTGCTGCAGGGAGAGAAGAAAGGAGAGCAGAGTAAAGGAAAAGGGCCGGCCTCTTCCTGAGAGGAAGGCCTGGGTGCCCTTCGGCTAAAGGTTCTCCCGAAGCTGCTCAGGTGCCTTCCCAGCCTCTGAGGGGAAGGCAGCCTGCTGCTCCACACCGAAGGTTACCTGGGAACTACCCAGGAAGTAGTTGACCTGATCCCACTGGCCCCCTCTCTACCAGTGGAGGTGAGGCCTGTGAAACAGACCCGGGGCTGCCTCTGCTCACCCCAGGCTCACGGTTGCCACAACAGAGTTCAGAGAATAACCTGCTGGTTCAGGTCGAGGAGATTGTGGGAAGAAACTGAGATAGGCATGGTAAATCACAGCAGCATCTTATTATCACTTTAGAATAGGGAGTACATCTGATCTTTAATTATCAAGTTTATATCATGTTAAGCAAAACCAAAATGTTTAAAGTATTCAGTATCGGAAAACTCTGAGTGTCATTATCCCTCCTATTTGACTGAGTCTCACAGAGTTGGATTCTTTTTGTTAATGAGATAATAGGGTTATTACTCCTGTTTATGTGTTCAAGATACTGATTCTAATTCCCTGTCCCTAGGAGAACAAAGAGGACTTTTCTGGAATGAATCATTCCTTACAAAAAAGAATCACACGCTTTCCTTGGGAAATTTGCAACTTCACACACTCACTCCCAAAGGGACAAAGATAATGTTTTCATGTAGTCTGGCTACTTACTCCCTAGTGGTTCTGAGACATGGATTTTCCTTTGAAAGGAAAGACGCCTCATCTTTTAAAAAAAATTTTTTTTTAGGAAATACCAGGGATTGAACCCAGGACCTCATACATAGGAGGAATCCACTGAGCTGCATCCACTCCCCAGTGAGAGAGTTGGTTTTTTGTTGTTGTTCTTCTTGTTGTTTTTTTTTTGTTGTTGTATGTTTTGTTTTTAGGAGGTACCAGGAGTTGAACCCAGAACCTTGTACATGGGAAGTAGGCACTCAACCACTGAGCTATACCCACTCCCTGTGCCTCATTCTTTTTAAAGGATAGAACAAGGTTCTCTGTGGTATGGGTTCAGCCCTGGCATCCACCACAAAGACATTTGTGTGTCCTTCTGAGGCTGCATGCCAACCCTGCAGACTGCCCAAATTTTCTGCCCATCTGCTGCGAGGAGGGCAAAGCCCTGGCTTCTGCCAGACCTAGTCAGAGCAATGCTGCTCGGGAACAAAGGCAGCCTTTGCTCCTCTCCCGAGCAGCGGGCAAACTGCCCAGGTGTGAGCTTCAGGCCACCCCACGCCCCTCTCGCTGCCTGACCCTCGGCACTTATGTACCGTGGAGTGAGTTTTAAAAGGCCAGTACAAGTAGCTGAGTTACAGATAAAAGGACAGTGTGTGGTGACAAGTGGGTGACATGGGGCCGAGAGGGAATGTCTCCTTTGCTGGGCTAGCCGTGGAAGTGGGGGTGAGTTCTATGGGCTGAGCTGCACTAGATAAAGCTGCCTTCCTCTCCCCCACCTCCTAAAATCCTTGCCAGCCCAAAGTATCCCCCAAGTTGGGGAGGCAACGCATCTGAGGGGTTATGGGGATTGGCTCTGGAGAGAGACTTCCCCGTTCCAGTCTTGGCTCTGTAATCTACTATCTGTGCAGCAAGTTACTCGAACTCTCTTTTCGTCACACGCCCCCACAGAAGCCGATCCTCTGATGAGGATTAAGTTCACTGAGTTATTTGGGAGGTGCAGGGCCACAGGCCACGAAAGGGGAGGGAGGGAAGCCAAAAAAGGTGCCTCACTAACCAGGCAATGGAAGCCTGAAGCTGCAAGAAGCGTGCAGGTAACACACATTTCACGATCATCCCAGCCAAGGGGGTAAGGGAACTGGGGTGGTAAGAGCCTCCCAAGATGGGTGCTAATTGTCAGGCACCACTGTCCTGTCAAGTCACGGGCAAAGCGGGCTCCCGTAGCCTAAGAGCAGCTCTCACAGAGAGTCAGGCTGGGGTGCACCAAAACGATAAGGGGATGTGAGCAGAGCATGCCAGCACCTGCTACACTCTCTAAACTTCATTTACTAGTTTGAAAAGTGAAAGCAATCGTTATAGATACGATGGATCAGAATAGCAAGTGGCTCATAGTAGCACTTACGACTCGGTGACCACTAACACTGGGTGTGGTGGGTTGAAGCTGTGTGGACTCCAGAAAATCCCGCTCTTAAAGCTAATCCATTCCTGTGTGTGTGAACCTTTTGGTTATGTTACTTGAGTTAAGGCATGGCTCAGGGTGGGTCTTAGTCCTCTTACTGGAGTCCTTTATGAACAGGATGAATACAGAGAGAGAGAGGAGAAAGCCACAGAAGCCAGAAGCCGAACACAACAAAACCTGGAAGAGAAGGGACAGACCAGCAGACGCCGCCATGTGCCTTGCCAGGTGACAGAGGAGTCCAGGATGCTGGCAGCCAGTCTTTGCGGAGAAGGCATCACCTGTTGATGACTTGACTTGGACAATTTAATGGCCTTAGAACTGGAAGCTTGTAAACTACTAAATCCCCACTGTAAAAGCCAACCCATTTCATGGTATATTGCCTTTGGCAGCTTTAGCAAACTAAAACACCGGGACTACTCACCTTAGCAGCTTCTGTGCCTGGCTTTTGTTTGCAGTTCCACCATTTCTTTTGTTTCCTTGGGAGTGCCTGAGCCTTTGCACCTCAGCACAAAAATGCAGTCTGAAAAAAGAAACCCGTGCCTCATTTTTGGTTGTCCAAAAAATTTTGAGCATATCCTTGTTGCCTTGTTAAATTAAGATGCTGCAAGGCAAAAATACAAGCTAGTAAACAGCAAGAGGGGGCTTCTGCCTGGTACCCCTTCCTCTTGCTCAGCAGACAAGTTGAGGGAGGTTCTGTTTAGGAAACAGCCCCTTATTTATACACTGGAAAATCAAAGGGTAGAAAGGGCTGTCTTTGCTGCCAAGCACCAGAGAGTGTGTCACTGTTTGGGTACCAGAGAATCTTCACGAGCTTTGGCCAGGGGCATGGAAGTGGAATTTACATTTGCACTGGGTATTGCTAGTTTTCTCTCAGCACAGTTTATGAAGACTTGGCTTAAATATCCGTGTGTGTGTGTGTGTGTATGTAGTATATAGTATAGTATATACATGTGAAAGGGAACCCAACATGACTTACATTTTTTTTTTTTTTTTGGGGGGGGTAGCAGGCACCGGGAATTGAACCTGGGACCTTGTATGTGGGAAGCCGGTGCTCAACCACTGAGCCACATCAGCTTCCCTGAGTTTGGTTTTTCCATTTGTTTTGCTTGTTGCTTGTTTGTTTTTGTTTGTTTCAGGAGGCACCAGAAACCGAACCCAGGACATCCCATGTGGGAGGTGAGTGCTCTACCACTTGAGCCACATCTGCCCCCTTAAAATTTTTCCATATGATTGTTTATATATAATTATTTCTGGATGGGAAGGGAGAGCAATTTTTTTTTAAAATTTGCTGTATTTTATGTCTTCTTTGGTAAGAAAATATTACTTAAATAACAAAAAATAATGAATATTTAAAAAACTATATCACAACCAGCAGGGCTAGAAATGTAACCAGGCCTAAGAGCAAATAAGTATCATTATTTAAAGCTAAAGAGCAGTGACCTAGAATACCTACTGACCATTTCCCCTGGGCTACTCCTGTGCTTTTGCCAGGTTTGGTGTGGCAGTTGTGCATGGTCTCTTCTAGAAAAGGGTCCTGAAAAGGTGACTGGAGCAGTGCACTTGTTCTCAGGCTGCAGGGAAATCATTACAAACTGAGCCTATGATATTCCATTAGCTGTTTAAAACAGGTTAAAATAGATCATTTTAATAGTAAAATCAATTTGAAATTATATAAATCAAGCAAATAAGGGAACAAGAACTCTCTTTTTGGATATTTGAACCTTATATGTATACACATTGCTCTTTAATTCTACATTATAGAAATCTTACCCTTTTTTTTCTAGCACTCAAAATTAATAAAACAGGGAAGCGGATGTGGCTCAAGCCGTTGGGTGCCCATCTACCACATGGGAGGTCCCAGGTTCAGTTCCTGGTGCCTCCTAAAGAAGACAAGCAAGACAGCAAGCTGACACAATGGGCTGGCACGACAAACTGATGCAACGAGATGACGCAATGAGGAGATGCAATGAGTAAACACAACAAGGTAACACAATGAGAGACATAACAAGCAGGGAGCGGAGGTGGCTCATGTGATTGGTTGCCTCCCTCCCATGTGGGAGGACCTGGGTTTGGTTCCTGGTGCCTCCCAAAAGAAGACAAGCTGACACAGAGAGCACACAATGAACAGACACAGAGAGTGCAAACAATGAGGGGGCAGGGGAGGAGAAATAAATAAAAGTTAAAAAAAAAAAATTAATAAAACGACAATGTGATAAATACTTGGAAGTTACATAAAAATATACTTTTTTCAGAGTGCTTTATTCTGCCTTCTTTTGACAATTCACACTGGGGACAATACAGATTAATTATATAAGGGAAAATGAATAAGTGAAAACAAGTACATTCATAGTTCACATAACAGCGAAACCACGCCTCCAGGTTGGGTATTTACTTGTCATTATTCTCCAAGTATTCCTTTTCATTCAAGTTTTACTCCAACAATTCATAGAATCTGTCCATTACAAATATTAAACTAAAAGAAAAAGCAATGATCATTTTAAAAGCACAAAATACTGACAACGAAAGTCTGTGCATTAGCCTGTATATTGTTATTTCAGCCTTTGGCTGGATCCGGCAGAATATTCTAGACTTATTTGTCCTAATGTTTGTGGGAGAGTTTAACAACCACTTGCTTTCTGTGGCCGAAATGATTATATTCTGTCCTTGGTTCTCACAGAGCTCTCTCTTTTTTTAAAAAAGATTTATTTTATTTATTTGCTTATCGTCGCCTTGCTGCTTGTGCTCTCTGTGTCTGTTTTGCTGTGTGTTTTTCTGTGTCTGCTTGTTTCCCTTCATTGCGTCATCTTGCTGCCGCGCAGGCCGGCTCTCTGTCACCAGGAGGCCCCGGGAACTGAACCCAGGGCCTCCCGTGTGGTAGACGGGGGCCCAGCCACTCGAGCCACAGCCACTGCCTCTATTGCTCTCTCTTACATTCAGCTTACAGAGTGTATAAAAGGAGGAACTAATAAAATGTACACAGCACTCCAAAGTTTTGAGACTTTGGATCCTGTCTCCCCCCCAAAAAACAATGAGTTCGTGGAGAGTAAATATAGCTATTTTTATTATTGTTATTGTTGTTATGGTAACATATACAACATAAAATGTCCCATTTTAACTACTTTCAAGTATACAATTCAATGGCATCTTCCATCACCCCAAACAGAAACCCAGTGTCCACTAAGTATTAACTCCTCAATCCACACCCCTGCCCCTGTATTCCGTAAGCCACTTTCTGCCTCTATGGATTTCCCTAGTCTGGTTACATTTCTTTTTTTTCCCCCAAAGATACTTGCTTTATGTTTATATACAAACATATTCGTAACAAAACAAGGAAGAAATACTCATAACCATTTCACTTCTTATTTCTGTCTGGTAACATGGTCACAGGCATATTTAAACTACCTTCTTCTATTACTCATTATATATCCTCTTCATCCTCAGCGAGCAGCTTGATTCGTCATGGTGCTTTGCCTGTGGGGTGAGCCAAACCTTCATTCTTGAAGATTCTGGACCATTAGTACACTGGCTGAATTCCGTTGCTGCAGTTTTCCATTGACTTTAATCCATGGCATGGTAGTACTAAAAGATGTCATCAGGGATCTCCTGTATATAAGGTATAATCGTTTTTTTTTGTTTTTTTTTAACAAATCAATTTTATTGATAACAAAGCATAAAATCCATCCAAATACCATTCATCAGTGGTATCTGGTATAATCACATAGTTGTGCATTTATCACTTCAGTCATTAGTAGAACATTTTCATTATTACAATAATGATAAAACTAACAAACAAACAAGAATTTATTTCACCCCTCAAAAACCTCCCCACCTCTTAACAGTCCTTGCCCAGCCCTATATAACCACTAATTTCATCTTTATATAAATTTATATTTACATTTTATATAAATGGACTCATACAATATGTAGTACTTTGTTTTTTTTTTAACATACACATTTTTTTTTTAATCAAACAATATATTACACAATATACTTCGTTCATAGTAACACATTCATACATATTTATCCTTTTGTGTCTGGCTTGCTTCACTCAACATAATGTCCTCCAGGTTCATCCATGTTGCCATATGCTTTATGACTTCATTTCTTCTTACAGCTGCATAATATTCCATCGTGTGAATAGACCACAGTTTGTTTATCCATTCATCTGTTGATGGGCACCTGGGTTGTTTCCAGCTTTTGGCAATGGTGAATAATGTGGCTATGAACATCGGTGTGCAGATGTCTGTTCGTGTCACTGCTCTCAGTTCTTCTGGGTATATACCCAGTAGTGGTATTGCAGGGTCACATGGAAAGTCTATATTCAACTTCTTTAGGAACTGCCAAACAGTCCTCCACAGTGGCTGTACCATCCTGCATTCCCACCAACAGTGAAGAAGTGTTCCTGTCTCTCCACATCCTCTCCAACACTTGTAGTTCTCTGTCTTTTTAATAGTGGCCATTCTGATAGGTGTGAAATGATATCTCATTGTAGTTTTGATTTGCATTTCCCTAATCATGAGTGATGTTGAGCATTTCTTCATGTGTTTTTTTGCCATTTGTATTTCTTCTTCGGAGAAATGTCTATTCAAGTCTTTGGCCCATTTTTTAATTGGGTCATTTGTCTTTTTATTGTTGAGTTGTAACATTTCTGGATATTAAACCCTTATCTGATATGTGATTTCCAAAAATTTTTTCCCATTGAGTTGGCTGCCTTTTCACCCTTCTGACAAAGTCCTGTGAGGTGCGAAAGTGTTTAATTTTGGGGAGGTCCCATTTATCTACTTTTTCTTTTGTTGCACATGCTTTGGGTGTGAGGTCCAAGAAACCACCACCTACTACAAGGTCTTGAAGATGTTTCCGTACATTTTCTTCTAGTAGTTTTATGGTCCTGGCTTTTATATTTAGATCTTTGATCCATTTTGAGTAGATTCTTGCATAGGGGGTGAGATACGGGTCCTCTTTCATTCTTTTGGTTATAGATATCCAGTTCTCCCAACACCATTTGTTGAAGAGACTGCTTTTTTCCCATCAGCGTGGGCTTGGTAGGTTTGTCAAAAACCAGTTGACTGTATAGGTGAGGGTATATTTCTGGATTCTCAATTCTATTCCACTGATCGATATGTCTATCTTTATGCCAGTACCATGCTGTTTTGACCACTGTAGCTTTGTAATATGTTTCAAGGGCAGACAGTGAAATTCCTCCCACATTGCTCTTATACTTTTGGCTATTCGGGTGCACTTACCCTTCCAGATGAATTTGGTAATTGCCTTCTCTAATTCTGTAAAGTAAGCTGTTGGGATTTTGATTGGTATTGCATGGAATCTATAAATCAGTTTGGGCAAGATCAACATCTTCACAATATTTATTCTTCCAATCCATGAACACGGGATGTCTTTCCATTTGTTTAAGTCTTTTAAAATTTCTTTTAGCATTGTTTTGTAGTTTTCTGCATATAGGTCCTGTACTTCTTTGGTTAAATTAACTCCTAGGTATTTGAGTCTTTTTGTTGCTGATTTCCTCCTGATTTCCTCCTCAGATTGTTCAGTACTAGTGTACAAAAACATTACTGATTTTTGCGTGTTGATCTTGTATCCTGCCACTTTGCTGAACTCATTTATTAGTTCAAGTAGCTTTGTTGTGGATACTTCAGGATTTTCTAAATACAGGATCATGTCATCCGCAAATAGTCAGAGTTTTACTTCCTCTTTTCCTATTTGGACGCCTTTAATTTTTTTGTCTTGTCTAATTGCCCTAGCTAGAACTTCTAGTACAGTGTTGAATAACAATGGTGACAGTGGGCATCCTTGTCTTGTTCCTGATCTTAGGGGGAAAGCTTTCAACCTTTCCCCATTGAGTATGATGTTGGCTGTGGGTTTTTCATATATGCCTTTTATCATATTGAGGAATTTTCCTTTTATTCCTATCTTTTGAAGTATTTTTATCAAAAAAGGATGTTGGATTTTGTCGAATGCCTTTTATGCATCTATTGAGATGATCATGTGGTTTTTCTCCTTCAATTTGTTAATGTGGTGTATTACATTGATTGATTTTCTTATGTTGAACCAGCCTTGCATACCAGGAATAAATCCCACTTGGTCGTGATGTATAAGTCTTTTGCTATGCTGTTGGATTCTATTTGCAAGTATTTTGTTGAGAATTTTTGCATCTATGTTCATTAGAGAGATTGGTCTGTAATTTTCTTTTCTTGTGGAATCTTTATCTGGCTTTGGTATTAGGGTGATGTTGGTTTCATAAAATGTGTTGGGTAATTTTCCCTCCTCTTCAATGTTTTGGAAGAGTTTAAACAGGATTGGTGATAATTCTTTTAGAAATGCTTGGTAGAATTCACCTGTGAAGCCATCTGGTCCTGGACTTTTCTTTGCTGGGGGATTTTTGATGATGGATTCAATCTCCTTAATTGTGATTGGTTTGTTAAGTTCTTGTATTTCTTGTTGTGTCAGTGTAGATTGGTTATGAGTTTCTAGAAATTTGTCCATTTCATCCAAGTTGTCTAGTTTGTTGGCCTATAGTTTCTCATAATATCCTCTTATGATTCTTTTTCTGTGAGGTCATTTGTAATTTCCCCCCTTTCATTTCTGATTGTATTTATTTGCATCTTCTCTCTTTTTTTCTTTTTTAGTCTAATGAGGGGTTTGTCAATTTTATTGATCTTCTCAAAGAACCAGCTTTTGGTTTTGTTGATTTTCTCTATTGTTTTTCTGTTCTCATTTTCATTTATTTCTGCTCTAATCTTTATTATTTCTTTCCTTCTTTTTGCTTTGGGATTGGTTTGCTGTTCTTTTTCTAGTTCCTCAAGTTGTTCAGTTAAATCTTTGGGTTTAGCTCTTTCTTGTTTTTTAATATAGGCATTTAGGGCTATAAATTTCCCTCTCAAGACTGTCTTCACTGTATCCCATAAGTTTTGATACGTTGTGTTCTCATTTTCATTTGTCTCAATTTATTTACTGATTTCACTTGCAATTTCTTCTTTGACCCACCAAATATTTAGGAGTGTGTTGTTCAGTCTCCACACATTTGCAAATTTACTTTTTTCCTGTCTGTTATTGATTTTTAGTTTCATTCCATTATGATCTGAGAAGGTGCTTTGTATAATTTCAATCTTTTTATATTTATTGAGAGCTGTATTGTGACCTAGCATGTGGTCTATCCTGGAGAAAGATCCATGGGCACTTGAGAAGAATGTATAACCCGCTGAGTTTGGATGCAGTGTTCTGTATATGTCTGTTAGGTCTAACTTGTTTATCATATTGTTCAAGTTCTCTGTTTCCTTGTTGATCTTCTGTCTAGTTGTTCTATCTAATGATGTGAGAGGGATGGTGAAGTCTCCGACGATTATTGTAGAAATGTCTGTTTCTCCCTTCAGTTTTGCCAGAGTTTGTCTCATATATTTGGGGCACCCTGGTTAGGTGGGTAGATATTTATGACTGTTATATCTTCCTGGAGGGTCGTCCCTTTTATTAATATTTAATGGCCTTCTGCATCTCTTATCATTTTTTTTTTTGCATTTGAAGTCTGTTTTGTCTGATATTAGTATAGCTACCCCTGCTCTTTTCTGGTTACTATTCACGTCGATCTTTTCCCAAACTTTCACTTTCAACCAGTTTGTATCCCTGGGTCTGAGGTGAGTTTCTTGTAAGCAGCATATGGATGGCTCATGTTTTCTTATCCATTCTGTCAGCCTGTATCTTTTGATTGGGGAATTTAATGCATTCACATTCAATGATATTACTGAAAATAATATCTTTGAATTATTCTTTGGTTTTCATATGTCATCTTGTTTTTGTCTCTCTTTTTACTCTTTTGGTTATCCGTTCTGCTTTTCTTTCTTCTATACTCTCCTCCAAGCCTCTCTCTCCTGTCTTTTTCTTTCAGGTTCTAAGGCTTTCTTTAATATTTCCTGCAAAGGTGGATTCTTTTTTGCAAACTCTCTTAGTTTCTGTTTGTTTGTGAATACTTTATATTCACCTTCATATTTGAAGGACAGTTTTGCTGGATAAAGAATTCTTGGCTGGCAGTTTTTTTCTTTCAGTTTCCTAATTGTATCATACCACTGTCTTCTCGCCTCCATGGTTTGGTTACATTTCATACACTTTATTTATCTATTTATTTTTTGGGGGGGAGGATTTGAACTTAATTATTTCCTTTTTTCAAATTTTTAATATTTTAAAAGATGCTTATATTACATAAATGTTACACAAAAATTATAGGGATTTTTCATATACTTTAGATTACACACAATTTCTCCTTTTGTGTCTCGCTTATTTCGATAATTCTAACTTGATGTCTTCAAGGTTCTTCTATGTTATAGCATGTTTCACAATTTCATTCCTTTATACCTGTGATGGTTAGGCTAATGTGTCATCTCGGCCACGTAATTGTGCCCAGTCGTTTGGTCAGCAAGCACTGGGCTAATTGTAATTCAAGAGCATTTATGGACTTCAGTCACCAATGAGTTTACTGCATAGATGGCTGATTACAACCTCAATCAACCAGGAAGTTTGCTGTCAGCAATCAGTAATGTTTTATCCAATCAGTTGAATGCCTTAAAAGTGGAAGTGGTTTCAGCATTCAGAAAGAATTTTCCAGCTTGACTTTGGAAAGTGTCCTGGGAACTCATCAAGTACCTTCATTGGAGCCCCTGGTTTGTAGCCTGCCCTGCAGAATTTGGACTTGTGCATTTCCATGGTCATGTAAGAGAATTTTATAAAATCTTATACTATTTACAGATATCTCCTGTTGATTCTGTTTCCCTAGAGAACCCTGACTAAGACAAATACCAATGGATAATATTCTGTTGTGTGTATCTACCACATTTTGTTTATCCATTCATCTATTGATAGACACTGGCTATTTCTGTATTTTGACAATTTTGAATAGTGCCACCATGAACATGGATGTGCAGTTATCTGTTCAAGTCCCTGCTTTCAGTTCCCTTGGGTATATACCTAGAATTGGGATTGCCAGGTCGTAGGGTAATTCTGTACTTAACTTTCTGAGGAACCACCAAACTGTTGTCTACAGCAGCTACACCATTTTACGTTTCCACCAACAGTGAGCAAGTGTTCCTATTTCTCCACATCCTCTGCAACTCTTGTTAGTTTCCATTTTTCTAATACTAGTCATTCCAGTGGGAGTGAAATGGTATCTCTTTGTGGTTTCGATTTGCACTTCCCTAATAGCTAATGCTGTTGAACATTTCTTCATGTGCTTTTTGGCCATTTGTATATCTTCTTTGGCAAAATGTCTATTCATGTATTTTGCTCATTTTTAAATTAATTGGGTTGTTTGTCTTTTTTGTTGTTGAATTGTAGATTTTCTTTATATATTCTGGATATTAAACCCTTCTCAGTTATATGGATTCCAAATATTTTCTCCCATTTTGAAGTTTTTTGTTTGTTTTTTTTTACTTTCATTTTGAAGTCCTTTGATGCACAGAAATTTGTTATTTTGATGAAGTCCCTTTTATCTATTTTTTTCTTTTGTTATTCATGATTTTTGTATAAAGTCTGAGAAACCATTTCCTAACACAAGATCCTGAAGATTCTTTGCTATGTTTTTTCTAGAAAGTTTATAGTGTTACTTCTTATATTTAAGTCTTTGATCCATGTTGAGTCTGCAATGGGTTGGAGCTGTATGTACCTCAGAAAAACATGTTCTTAAACTTAATCCATTCCTGTGGTATGAACCCATTGTAAGTAGGGCTTTTATATGAAGTTACTTCAGGTAAGGAGTGGTCCACCTCAATCAGGATGGGTCTTAATCCTTACCCTGGGGTACCTTATGAACAGAGTGAAATTCAGGTAAGAGAGAAATCCACAGAGGGAGCAGCCAGAAGCTTGAGTTTCCATGGAACCTGGAAGAGAAGAGAAAGACCAGGAGACATTGCCATGTGACACACTAAGGACCAAGGATCGGGGAGCAGATGTAGCTCAAGTGATTGAGCTCCTGCTTTTCATGTACAAGGTCCTGGGTTTGGTCCCCGAGACCTCTTAAACGAACAAAAAACCCAACTCTCATTGGGGAGCTGATGTAGCTCAGTGGTTGAGTGCTTGCTTCCCACGTTCAAGGTCTTGGGTTCAATCCCTGGTATCTCCTGAAAAAATAACAAATGAACAAACAAGGACCAAGGATCGCCAGCAACCAGCCTCAGAATGCCACAATCATCAGGAAGAAAATATCGCCTTGATGACACCTTGATTTGGGCTTTTTCTTGACCTCAAAACTGTGAACTAATAAATTCCCATTGTTTAACCATCCCTTTGCATGGTATTTGCTTGAGCAGTTCAGGAAATTAAAACAAATTGCTAACACCCCTGCTTAGATAAATTTATTCCTAGATATTTGATTGTTTTAGTTGCTATAATAAATTTGTTTTTTTCTTGATTTCCTCTTCAGATCACTCATTTCTAATGTATAGAATCATAATTGATTTTTGCATGTTGTTCTTGACCCGGCTACTTTGCTAAAATCTGTTTTTTAGTTCCAGTAGGTTTGTTGTGGATTCTTCAGGATTTTCTATATGTAGGGTCCTTCCTCTGAAAATAGGGAAAGTTTTAGCTCCTCCTTTCCAATTTGGATGCTTTTAATTTCTTTTTCTTGTCTAATTGCTTTAGCAAGAATTTTCAAGACAATGTTGAGTAGCAGTGGTAACAGAGGGCATCCTTGTCTTGTTCCTGATCTAACCAGGGAAAACTTTCAGTCTTTCACCACAGTATGATATTACCTGTGGGTGTTTCATATATGCCCTTTTCATATATGAAACATATAAACATATATGAGGGAGTTTTCTCTATTCCTGTTTTCTGAGTGTTTTTATCAAGAAGTGGTGCTGGATTTTGTCAAATGCCTTTTCTGCATCAGTTGAGATGATCCTGTGGTTTTTTTCCCCCTTTGATCTATTAATGTGGGCTATGCATTAATTGATTTTCCTATGTTGAACCACCCTCTCATAACTTGGATAAGTTGCGCTTGGTTGTGATGTACAATTCTTTTAATGTGGTGTTGGATTTGGTTTGCTAATATTTTGCTGAGGATTTCTGCCTCTATTTTCATAAGGGATATTGGTCTGTAATTTTCTTTTCTTTTGGTATCTTTATCTGGACTTGTTATTGGTCTCTTGATATCTTGTATTTTACTTGAGTCAATTTAGGTAATTTGTGTGTTCCACTTCATGTAGGTTGACTAATTTGTTGGCTTAGAGTTGTTCTTAATGTTCTCTTATAATCCTTTTTATTTCTGTGGGGTTGGTAGTAATGTCTCTCCTTTCATTTCTGATTTTAGTTATTTGCATCCTCTCTCTTTTTTTCTTTGTTAGTCTAGCTAAAGGTTTGCCAATTTTATTGCTTTTTTCAAAAAATCAACTTTTTGTCTTGTTGATTTTCTCTATTTTTTATTCTCTATTTCATTTATCTGTGCTCTTCTCCCCCTCTCCCCCAATGCTCCCATGTCTGTTAGCCTGCTCATTGTTTTTTTGCTCAATGTCTCTCATTGTTTTGCTTGTCTTCTTTAGGAGACACCAGGAACTGAACCCAGGACCTCCCATATGGGAGGCAGGTGCTCAACCACTTGAGCCACATCCACTCCCCCCGTGCTCTTTTTATTTCCTTTCTTCTCTCACTTTGTTTTAGTTTGCTCTTCTTTTTTTAAAGATCTTGTTTAGAAGTAATATCTCTGATTTGGGATTTTTCTTCTTTTTTAATGTGTGAATTTAGATCCATAAATTTCCGTCTTATCACTGCCTTTTCTGTGTCTCCTAATTTTACGGTATGTTGTGTTTTCATTTTCAATCATCTCAAGATATATCCTAATTTCCCTTGTGATTTCTTCTTTGACCCATTGGTTGTTTAGTAGTACACTGTCTAATCTCCACACATTTGTGAGTTTTCTAGTTCTCCCTCTGTTGCCGATTTTGAATTTCATCCCATTGTGGTTGGAGAAGTTACTTTTCATACTCTTTATAATTTA
>JAKSZT010054202.1:7699952-7711853 GCA_026826555.1 Tolypeutes matacus | reverse complement strand
GAGTCTGAGGTGAGGTGGGAAATGAGTAGGGGCAGGCAGTCCAGAAAACGGAATGGACTTTACAAAGGGGCCGTGACCTGGATGTTTGTCCCATGGGCACCAGCAGCTTCTGAATAAGGTGTTTTTTTGTTTTCCGTGCTCTTGTCAGTTTTCTGTTGTGCTTTGTTTGGGTAGGATATCTGTCGGAGGTGTGTGATTGTGATTCCTGAGTTTTGGGACCTTTGGGGATACCAACTTCTGGGCGTTTCATCCATCAGGAGAGCTGCTGTAGGGAGGCAAGAGCTGAGCTGAAGAAACCAACTAAAATAAGAAAGATTTACTGTTTATTAGAGACTCACTACCTGTGGTAAGGAGGATACGTCTGATTTAATTAGAGGGATGGAAGAGGCAGCTTTGAGCAAAGAAACCTGCGGAAGCAGGGGAAGCATTTTGTTTCCACGTGGCTTGTGGTGAGGAGGGCTTGGAGCCCACGCCCGGTCAGCAGCCCCTCTGATGGGCTGAGGGGTCTCTCTTACTCTGAGTCTCTCTCTATACCAGGCAGTCTTCAGACATCACAGAAGGCAGAGCCCATTCAGAGGAGAGGAGGAGACTGCCCAGCCCATCCCCGTCGGTTTATAAATGAGGAATTAGGTGCCTTGACCAAGATCACACGGTTAACTAATGGCAGAGAGATTAAAAAATATCTTTCTGTTTTTCACAAAAGAACTAAAACAAAAATATAAGAATTATGTTTTTAATTATAAAATAATATATGCCCATTATAGAAAATTTGGAAAATGGCAAAAAGCGCAAAGATGAAAATGAAAATTACCCATAATTCTGTACCTAGAAGTAACCACTGATATTAAAGTTTTGGTGCATATCCTTCCAGTCTTTTTTCTCTGGGCATTAACACATGTGTATGTTAATGAGACTGTACTGCACATACTGTTTGAAAATGTGTTTGTAAAACTTAACCACGTGTGGCAGAACGGGTGTTTTATATATCCACTACTCATTCTTCTTCCAGAGAACTGACCCTTTTGAAGTGGGAAGACTAATACAAGTGGTCGGAGGAAAGAGCCTGGGGCTTGTTAGCAGGTGAGACACGCTGTAAAGGGTAGACAAGGTTAGCAAAAGTAGGTTGTGTTGACCTTGTACATGGACTAACAAGGACTGCTTTCTGACATCCCCTGGAGATACAAGGAGGCCCTGTGCAGTTGGAGCTCCTTACTGTGTCTTCACTGAGGGGAAGACTCTCTGAACTTGCTTCCTGACAGCCTGAGTGAGGCTGAGGGGAAGAAGAAGAAGGAACCTGGGTAGTGGGTGAGAAGAAGAAAACACTGTCTGAGAGGACCTGCTGGGGCAGGGAAGAAGAGAGGGGAAGTAAAGAGAATAAGGATGCTATGGCAGCTGTCAAACATGGCTGCAAATTCTTTGGCACTTCTCCCATTGAGAAGGGGTGCACGCCCACCCCTTCACCCCATCGACTAGGGCAGAGGTAACACTGTGCACATTCCATGGCTGGGTGATCAAAGGCCATTCAACTTCTGCCTTTGTAGTTCTTGTTGGTAGTGGAATACTCAATATAGCCACCGTAGCGTAAGTTGGACTAACGACCTTGAGGTCACCATGCTCTCTGGCAGCTGAAGCCGTATGATGAAGCCACAAGGAGGCATTCCAGTCAGAAACAGGGGAGCTCAGCCTTACAGTCACCCCAGCCCAGGGACCAGACACGTAAGACGCCTCCAAATGATTTCAGCTCTTAACTGTTTGAATCACCTCTCAGCCATCCGAGTCTTTCCAGCTGAGGATCAAGACATCGGAGAGAGGAGGCAAGCCAAGCCTGCTATGCCCAGACTGAATTCCTGAACAATAGAATCCATGGGCATAATAAAATGGGCGTTGCTTTATGTCACTAGGTTTTGGGGTGCTTTGTTACGTAGTAATAGATAACTGGAACAGATGCCCCTTTGGGGTGGACTCTGTATAGACCCAATGGGCAACTCGGAGGGAAAAGTGGGTGACTGTTTGTAGAAGTTTGTGCATACTTGATCGTCAGATAAAAGATCTTTCTTCCTCCTGTACTGGGCAGCCCCTGCCACAGAAATGTTGCATAATGAGCTCCCCGTCAGTGGAGTCCGCAAGAATTTATTCTCATGGATCTGTAGGCTCACTAGGGGACAGCTGAACAAGGCTGGGTTCAACTGCGGTGCTTTGGTTTGTCTGCACAAGTCTGCCATCCTTCTCCAGGACCACTGCGCAAGCCTGAGAACTTTCTTCTGACGGCAAAGGCGAAGGGTCAAGAGGGCAAGCCAAATTTTGCAAATGCTTCTCAAATTCTCCCCTTGCATCACATCTGCTTACATCCCAGTGGTCAAAGCAAGCCTCATGGATGAACTCAGAGTCACGGGGTAGAGAAGAGAGTGAATATTCCCAACAATAATCTAACCTTCCACATCCCTTTTCAAATATTAATGACATATTTCGAGGTGTCAAGAAAATACGGTGACCATTTCCTCATTCCATTCAACACGCTTAGCACATCGTTTCGGAAGGCTGCGTGGCGCTCCGTCATGTAATTGGACTCACAACGTACTTCATCCATCCCCAGTGGCTGGACATTTAGGATGCTTCCTTTTGTTGCTGCTATAATTAAAATATTACAGTGAACTTCTATGCACATATATCTTGGCTCACATTTCCTGACTATTTTCTTAGGATAAATTCCTAGAAGTGGAATTTCTAGATCAAAGGGACTCAAAATTTTAAGTCTGTGGAAGCATATGATTAATGGCAGGGAGCTTTGTTTGAATTGTCTCCTGGAAAGATTGCATACCAACTGACCTATATAAATGGAAACTCATCTGCCAATTAAAGTTTTCACTGCAAAACATGAGCTCACTAAGCGGGTTCTGTGATTTACCCTTGTAAGTAAGTTTGGGTGGTATAAGCCAGTGTTGCCTAGGATCACCCCCGAAAAATGGAAAAATTACATTTTACTGGGGCAAGAGATTCTGTGCTCAGACTTATATTGAGTCAATATATGTTTATTTTGCAAAACACTGTGGAGAAGTATAGAAGAACAAAGCATGCTTGCTGTCCTTAAGAAGTATATATTTTTGTAGCAGAATTTGATTACTAGACTACACTTGAGGAACAAGATATGTTCCATTTATTTTATTTATTTTTTTAACAGACCATCTAGCTTATTTGGCAGGATGAATACTCAATGTCATATATTCTTCTATTCCAAGAATGCTTATTTTCTCCAGAAAATTGCTACATACATAGAACAATATAATCCTAGTGAAGAAGACTCAAAGGAAATTTGGACAAATAAATAAATCATCAGTAAAGCAATAAATGAAAACAGTTCTAACTGGGCTGACTCTAAAAGACAGTCATTTAAGTACTTGGGTCATACTTAAGGAAGCAGAACTATTCCCACACTTCCAAGTGAAAAAAAAAAATCTTATATATTTAAACACTGGAACACCCTACAGCTGTAATTCATTTCACAGCCAAAAGTAAACACTCATTTTCTCTCCTCCTCTCAAAATGAAGAGATGATCCAAAACCACTTTCTTCTGGATCCCGCACTAAACTCTACCCCTTCTTATGTTCTGAAAACATTTTCTACCTTAGTAGGTATTCATTTTACATGTACTCAAAAATGAGTCAAAAGAAAAAAGTATTTCTGCAGTGATAAGAAATACCTAACGTTCCCCCGTAAATGATCTTCCAAAGGAGTGGGAAAGCAAAGCTATTATGTTTTTTAAGTTTTTTTTTTTTTCCAAGAGTCAGCTAGAAGTCCTAATCGGCTCAGAAAACAAACTATTTTGCATCGTGTGTCCACAGTCATCGAGTCCCAGCCTTCAATGTCCCTGATATAGACACTAGTGCAGTGTGCTTTAGAGAATAAATGTCCCCTCTAAACTGTCGGAGAGCCACATGAGATGCCCAAGGCAATGCTAAGACGTTATCAGTCACATAGAAATTAAAATCCCTATACAAAGATGAACTCAAAATGGATCAAAGACCTAAATATAAAAGCTAGAACCATAAAGCTCCTAGAAGAAAATGTAGGAAAACGTCTTCAGGACCTGGTGGTAGGTTGTGCATTCTTTAAACATTAAACTGAAAGCACCAGTAATGAAAGAAAACATGGATAAATGGGACTTCCTCAAATTTAAACACTTTTGTGATTCAAAGGACTTCGTCAAGAAGGTGAAAAGGCAGCCCACTCAATGGGAGAAAATATTTGGAAACCACATATCCGATAAGGGTTTGATTTTCATTCTATATAAACAGATCATACAACTTAAAAATAAAAGAGCAAGCAACCCAATTAAAAAGTGGGCAAAAGACCTAAGTAGACATTTCTCCAAAGAGGAAATACAAATGGCCAAAAAGCACATGAAAAATGTTCCATATCACTAGCTATTAGGGAAATGCAAATCAAAATCACAATGAGTATCATCCCATTCTGCATAAAATGACCATTATTTAAAAAAAAAAAAAAAACAGAAAAACAATAAGCCCTGGAGAGGATGTGGAGAAATAGGAACACTCCTTCACTGTTGGTGGGATTGTAAACTGGTGCAGCCTCTGTGGAAGACAGTTTGGCAGTTCCTCAGGAAGCTAAATATAGAACTGCCATATGATCCAGTAATTCCTCTACTAGGAATGTATCCAGAAGAAGTGAAAACTGTGACACGAACAGACGTTTGCAAACTGATGTTCATAGCGGCATTATTCACAATTGCCAAAAGATGGGGACAACCCATGTGCCCATCAACCAATGAATGGATAAACAAAATGTGGTATATACAGATGATGGAATACTATGCTGCTGTCAGAAGAAATGAAATTGGGACACATATGATAACGTGGATGAATCTTGAAGACGTTATGCCAACTGAAATAAGCCAGACACAGAAGGACAAATATTGCATGGTCTCATGGATATGAACTAAATATGAAGAATAAACACATGGAATTAAAACCTAGAGTATAGGTTATTAGGAGATAAGAGAAGGGCTGTGAAGGAGTACTGATGCTTAATGTATGGAGAAGTTTTAATTAACTTGACTGTAAAAGTGTGGAAATGGATAGAGTTGATGGTAGCACATTATGGTGAGTAGCAACTGGTTTATGAATGGGATTGTGGCTGAAAAGGGTAGTCTAGGCATGTAAATGTCAATTGAAAGAAAGCTAGAGAATAATCTAGGGACTGAATAACACAGTGAACCCAGAGGTGCATGAGAATTGTGGTTGATGGTACAGATGCAAGAGTGTCCCTCTGTGAGCTAGAGCAGACGTATGTCACTATTGCAGGGTGGTGGGAATGTGGAGAAGCATGGGAAAAATACAATTAATGTACCTATGGCCTAGAGGTAACAGCAATACTGTAATATTCTTGCATCAATTCCAAAGATGTGGTATGTTAATAATAGAGGGGTATGGAAAAAATATGCCAAATGTATGCTATGGACCATAGTCAGTGGTAATAGTCTGATGATATTATCTCAGAATCTGTAACAAATGCCCCACAACAGTGTGATATGTTGGTGAAGGGGTGTTGTACAGGAATTCTACACATGTGCATGATTGTTTTATAAGTGCACAACTTCTGCAATAAAAATATATTAAAAAAATTAATATCCCAAAGAGCCAATGCCTTACTGAACACAGAATGCAGACGGCGAGTTTGGTCAGAGCCGACAACCCATGAAACTCTTTCCATAAGCCAAGCTGATGGTCAAGTACTCACCTGTCCAGTCTGCTTATGTAGGTACCAGGTTAAAATGCGTGCTGTTTAGCAAAGCAGGTGGTGCTCAGAGCTCGAGCGCCTGCTTTGCATGTGTGAGGTCCCGGTACCTCCTAAAAAGAAAAAAAATGTGTGCTGTTTACATAGCATTGGTCCTCCTGAGTTTTGTCCACGGTCAGCCAGACAGCCGTCCAGAGACGCTTCAACAGCCACCTCTGCGGTGTCACCTCTGCTGAGGCCACCGTTTGGGGATCTAGAGCAGATTAGCCATGGCCGTGTCCAGAGGCAGTGCCCCCGGGGGACAGCATGGCTGCTTCTCACAGCCCCTGGGGATGCAGGTGAGCTGCAGTGGAAAGCAAGTCCTTCTGCTCCTGCGGTTCCTTCCCGTCCATATCTTCCGCCTGGGTGGTCACGGTGTGGATTCCCGCATGGGGGAAGATCTCTTGACTTTTCATCCTGGCATCCTTTTGGTACTTGATGTGCACTTACACGTTCCCAGATGTGCACTTGGTGTACTCTGCGAATTCGGGCGTGCTGGAGCGTTTACTCCTCAGTTCTTGCGCGTCGGCTCCTTTGGGGACCATCTTTGGCGGATTGGCTGCAGTCTGTCTGATAGTGGAAAGGCCGCTGACAAAATAATGACGACCGTGACGGCAGAAGGCTGGGGTCGGCGTAGCACTGCCAGGTCCGCGGCCCTCACGTTTCAGAGGGAGCACATGGAACGTGAGGGCCGTGATCCCCAAACCACCGACCCCAGGGCACGTCCCATCTCATGCAAAAGGACACTCTGATATTCAAGGCTGGGGACTTTTCCTCCTCCTTCATAGTCTCTTCAGGGTCATTCTGGGTGTTCAGGGAACCCCCGTTTCAGCGTCTCCCTGGGGCCTGGGTAGCAGCAGTCCAAGAAGATCACATAGGTAAGAAGATTGAAGAGCAGCCCGATAATTCCAGCACTGAGAACAAGCAGTGGTTCGTCTGTCTTCTCCATTTATTTTCAAAAATAAAATTAAAGTTCTTGGCCTCCACTTTTAAGTTTGGTGAGAAGGTTATGCGCGCACACACACACACACACACATACACACACACTGCCTCCCGCCAGGGCCACCATATGTACAGTCACCCAGGTTGTGCACTGCACAACTGCAGCGGGGAGTTGTAACTGCACTGGGATATGAACGGCGCCTTTGGAGTTGTAACGCAGTGTCGTGCCCTCCACCCCACTTTGGCTGCACAAGAACTGGGGGGCGAGGTAAGAAAACGGAGGCGGGCCCAGGTCTTTTGCTGACGTGCCGTCTGCTGCGGCTGCTCCGTGCCCACGTCCATTTGAAGGCGGGTGTCTCTGTGGTCAATGCGGGGGGGGGGGGGGGTGGCTTCAGTTCCTCTGGGCCCAGCACAGCCATGGGGGTTTCCCAGCACGCTCTCAAGGTGAAAGCCCTTCAATGTCACAGCCCCATCCGCACTCAGCCGTTTCCACTCCTGGTCCTGGCCTCTGGGGCCTCAGTGTCAGAGCAGGCCCGGTTCCAGATGCTCACAGAATGGCCATGCCCTCTTTCACTCTTTATTTTTTTTAAAAGATCTATTTTATTTCTTTCTTTCCCCCCCTCCCCTCCTCCTTGTTGTTTGTGCTCACTGGCTGCTCTCTCTTTAAAAAAAATTTTTTTTTATTAGGAGGCACTGGAACCAAACCCAGGACCTCCCATGTGGGAGGGAGGGGTCCAATTATTTGAGCTAGCTCTGCTCCCTGCTTGTTTTGTCTCTCATTGTGTTTCCTCATTGTGTCTCTTCATTGCATCATCTTTTTGCGTCAGCTCACCGTACCAGCTTACTGTCTTGCTCATCTTTAGGAGGCTCCAGGAACCGAACCCAGGACCTCCCATGTAGTAGGTAGGCACGCAACTGCTTGAGCCACATCTGCTTCCCCCTCCTTCACTCTTGAAGCTCTCCCTCATGCCTTTCCCTTCAAATGTCTTGGGTTCATCCCCTTGGTGGGTCCAAGCAGGAAAACCAGATGCTTCTAAGAACAGGTAGGTAACATATGAATGATGTGGGTGGTATGAGACCTTAGGGAGTGGTGGGGATTGTGGTGAACTGGAAAGTGTATAACCTGTCTAAAGGAGACCAGCCTGCCAAGTTTTGCCATGTGAAAACATAGGCCTAGGGATACAAAATCTTTGTTTTTCCAAGAAAACCCAGAAATTTAGATTTTCACGTGAAATCTGCCAATTTATGAAAATTGCAACTAATACGTAAAATTTATATAAAACACTTTCTGGGCCTACCAAAAGAGATCCTGAGCCACCAATTTTCTACCTGTGGCCTAGGCTTCCAAAAAATCAAGGGGCAGTCCATCCTGCCCATAGAAAATATACAAAAAGGCGGCTCAGTCTCCCTGGGGCTGAGGGAAGTCGGACTTCCAGGCCACAAAGGCCTGGTTCCCTTCTATCTGGGGAGGGAGGGCAGGAGGGGGAGCGGGAGATGCTTTGCATTCTTCTGCTGGAGTCTCTGAGAAGCAGCTCCTTCCTCAGCCAGTGTGGTTAATGGGCTGCATTACAGCCTGGGTAATTTGGAGAGCTAGTAGCTGGGGAGTCAGACATAAATAACTCCACGCAATAATTACATGGCAGCATTCAGGCAGGCCCAGAGAACGCGCCTGCGTGGAGGACTAGGGCTGGAGGTGGGACTGCTGGCTGCAGCGCAGGGTCCCAGGGGCTACGGCCGGGGCCAGCCCGAGCAGGGAGGGTCTGACTGTTGGGTTAAGACACCTTTGTTTTTATTCTTTAGGACTGAAGAGCCAGCTAAGGATTTCTATGGTGTGATCAGGGCCGCAGCTTCGAGAGTCATCCTGCAGATCAATGCCTGGGTCAGGGTGGATGGGAGAGAGAAGAAGGGGACGGATGTGGAGAGACTGGTTCGGAGACCGTGGAAACTGTCCAGGTATGAGCTAAGGGCTGGATGAGGGCGTCGGCAGGGAGAAGGGAAGGGGCAGCCACGGGCACTGTTTCAAAAGAAGAATTGGCAGGAAGTGAGGCACCAGGGAGGGGAAGAATCAAGAGCACAATCTGGGCAGCTTTGCTTTCCCTTCCTTTCCCAGGTCCCTCGGGAGGGTGAAGGGGAGAAAGCACAGTTTCAAAAGAAGAGATTTGTAAAGCTGCATCTTTACGAGCCCCAGAGCGTGTAGAATGAACTACCACCCCTCTCCAAGCTACCGTGTTATGGCTTTTAAAAAACGCTTTGCTTTGAAATAATTTCAAATTTACGGGACACTTGCAGAAATAACACAAAGTCAAACTCCCCCACTCTGAGACACCCATATCCAACTTGAACAGTTTGCCACATTTTCTGTGTCATTCTGTCCATCCACCCACCTGTCTAGTTTATCGGTTTTAAGACGCTTTTCCACATTCTAATATCTCTGATGTCAGGATAGGTCTAACGATCCATGGCTCGTCAGTGTTCTGCTGGCAGTCTTTACTTTCTTAATGGTCCATGATGTGTCAGTGCATCTTACAACTGACGGCAACTTTGATCTATGAATTAGGGCACCTTATTTTTTTCCCCTCTGTGACTTCTTGTCCTAGTTCATTTAAACTTCCCTCTGATTAAGTGGATAATTTACCATCCAAACCAGGATAACTTTAGAGTGAAAAGGGAGGTGCTGGTAGTGACGATTGAAGGACAACAGGTATAAATTGGGGCTGTTCTGGGCAGACAGACGTGCAGTCGCCCTAACTCTGAGACTGCTCAGAGGGAAGCAGGGCATTCACCTGAGAGACTCCTCATCCCTGGATTTCCCTCTGAGCGCCATGTCCCAGGCCAGCTAGCGACAGGACAAATGACGACATCACTAACCTACAAGGCAGAATTCCTTGGCGACACACAGAGCTCTGGATTCAGGATGGATCTCATTTGCAAGGCCAGGAAAAAATATCTTGGTGGCATAATTGGATAAACTCCCCCAAGGTCCTGATGTCTCAAACATGTCTTTCTCAATTGATTGGCTACAAGGTGGGAAATTCCCACAGGGCTTCCTCTGCAGTTCAAGCATCAGAGATTCTTATAGAAATGTGAAAGCAAACGGTTATCCATGAAAAGTGATGACACATTGCGCTGTTAATCCTTAATTTACATGGCTTAATCAGGGAAAACTTATTCACAAAGCACTAAGTGTTTTGTGTGCATCATCTCATTTAATTCTTATAACAACCCAGTGGGGTAAACTCCTTTCTGTATGTTTAGCACGCTTCCTGATATTTCAGGTGTTTACCAGATTTAGTACTTTATGACAAAATGAGGGTTGGGAGGAATGGGGGAGAATCCAATGGAATGAGCTGAAAATGAGAGATAAAGGGACCTGTTTCCTAGTTTCACCTAACACTGATCTTACATTTCTTTCTTCTATCATGTTCTATCAGAATTAGATCTTCTTCACCTGATTTTCTAAGTGATATATGTACAAAACATAGCATTGACTGAAGTGCCCAGAACTAGTTCCAGTACTATTACTCAGTACTGAAAGGAAGAAGACAGGAAAATACTCTCCACATTTTCCTTTCCTTTAAGAAGGCAGTTATCTTATGGTTAATGGTGTAAATGTTATCAGGGTCACAAGAGACCCAGAAGAAAGAGACATGGGAAGTATTAGTACAGCTCAAGCTTATAAAAGTGGACAGGGTCACGATTTCTTTTCTTATACCCATAATCTGGTGAAGCAATGTTTTTATTCTCTTTAAGCAAAAAGTTGTTCTAATACATTTTCAGAGTTGCAACAGTTGATAACAAAATGCTAAGGCAGAAATCAAAACAGATACCTGGAAATAAAAAATACAGGTTTTTCTACAGCAAGGCAAATCTTTTCCAGTTGTTCCCATTTGGGAACTCTGGAGCAAAATTGCCAAATGCCTCTTATATCAAATGAATTACACCATTCTGCGTTTTCTAACTTGGGTTCAAGGACCCTCGACTTAAGTCACCTGAAGAAATCTACATTTACTGCTCCCTCTTCCTCTCCCTCCCCTCTACTACTCCCTCTCCCTGGCAGCTTCGCTCTTTAAGAAAGTAACTATTGGAAGGGCAATTTCACTTTCCTCACTCTTCAGCGACTACCATACTGAAAGCAACGACAAGGTCAAGCTTTCTAATGGAAACAATATAGACATTCTCATTATTACGAAATTAGTAATAATAGCTACAAAGACAAATTGGGCTAGAGCCCAGAGCTTTTTCACTTGGCAACTTTGGCAGTTTCGTGTCCTCTTTCAGGCCCTTGGCATTCCAATGTAAAAAAACACTATAAATGCTCAGCAAAGCTTCTGGAAAAGGAAGGAAGAAAGGAAGGGAGGGAGGGAGGAAGAGAGGGAGGGAGGGAGGGAGGAAGGAAGGGAGGGAAATATTTTTTGGAGGAGCCTACTTTTCACTTTTAATGGTTAATGAAACCTGGAGAAGTCGAACCCAAAGGAGGTTTGGTTAAAAGTCTGGGCAGCTCTGAGCCCCTGAAGCCTTCATTCCCGGCCCAGGTGGCCCTCCAGCCTCGCTCCCACTTCCCCTACTGGCTTCCTTCCTGTGGGACACCTGGCTGCTCATTTAGCGCCTTCAGCAGATGGTGGGCCCTGAGAAGCGAAACTCGGCTCAGTAACTTATTTCTAAGTGTTTCAACAGCTCTCGACTCTCCCAGTGAGGGGGAAGGTTGAAATTAATGGCTAGAATTAGTTACTTGGATTATCTCAGGTTTCCACATAACCCATTAAAAAAAAAAATTTTTTTTAAAAGCAGGATGGACTATTGAGAATTGGATCATATGAAGAAAGTTCCCGTATTTTAAATGACTTGAGGGAAGTGAGACCTGGTTGAGATGAGAGGAGACTGGTGAAGAAGTTGAAATGACACAGAGCAAAAATTGACCTTGGGAATTTCCAACCTACCTCAGCTTCTGATAAACCAGGTGATTGGGGCAATTTGATAAATTTTATCATACTTTTCTTCATGCCTTGGAATTAGTATTTTAACAAGGGGGGCGGGTAGCACAGAGTTGGGAGCTTAGGGACTCTATAACTAATGGACAATGACCCAGACAAAATCTTAAATTTAAGATCTTTGGGTTTTTTTCCTTAAGATTAATTTTATTGATTGATTCTCCTCCTCCCCACCCCCCC
>JAKSZT010054202.1:7563918-7699942 GCA_026826555.1 Tolypeutes matacus | reverse complement strand
CTTTTTAGGAGCACGGGGAACCTGGGACCTTCCGTGTTGGAGGGAGGCGCCCAATTGCTTGAGCCACCTCTGCTCCCTCTTTGAGTTTTTTGTGTTTTTTTTTTTTTTTTTTAAGATTTATTTATTTATTTTACTTTTATCCATTTTTAACCCCCTCCCCCATTTTTGCTGTATTGTGTCCATTTGCTGGGCAGCTCTCTTTGTCCATTTGCTGCCCTCTCTTCTCATCCTTCTCCTCCTGTCTTCACTGGGATTCGATCCTGGGAACCTCTGATGCGGGAAAGAGGCGTCCTACCGCCTGCGCCACCTTAGTTCCTGGTTTTTCGGCGCGGCTCCTCTTGGCTCTTCCTTTGTGTCACTCTCCTGTTACGTGATCATCTTGCTGCGTGGCTTGGCGGGGCCTGGCACGCCCGCACGTGGGGCCTGGGGGCTCACCTGTTTGTTGGGGCCTGGGGGCGCGCCCACTCACGGGGCCTGGCGGCCCATGTGCCTTCTGTATTTTTCTTTATCTTACCAGGAGGTCCCGGGGATCGAACCCAGGTCCCTCCATATGGGAGACGGACACCCAACCATTTGAGCCACATCCGCCCCCCTCTTTTGAGTTTTAAAGCATGCTTTCCTCTCCAAAGAAAAGCAGTCTACCAAGATACATTTGTAGAGTACTGGATTTTAGTGAAACAATGTTATCGACTCTGAAATTCCATTTCCCATTTTTATAAAAAGATGAGTTTGGTCTGTTTTACTCTGATATCATGTTAGGGTATGGCGTGCATGGTTTTTATAATTTTATTAGCCTAAAGGGGGAATGATGTGCTCAAAACCTTTCTTCCTGTCCCCTCTTCTCAATTTGTTGCCATCCAGAAACTTGAAGAAAGAGCAAAGACTAGCATTTAGAGGTTAATGGAAAGAGGCCGAAGTTCTCCCACCTGCCTTTGCTTACCTGCATGGTCCAGGCTTGGAGGCCCCCTTTTGGTCCTCCTCACAGTCAGGTACAGTTAGTCCTGGGAATTAAGTCCTTGGCATCAGCCCTCCCTGCCTTTATCCTAAACCCCAGGTTTAGATTCACACTGACCACTGGAAAGGCAGGTCCTTGGCTTCTCAGAGGACACCTGTTTGGGAAAATGGGCAGGAAGGCAGGTGGAAGGGGGTGGTGAGAAAGGAGAAGGGATGAAGAGGCCACTTCCCCCCTTTTCTCCAGTACACCTGGGTAGAACTCTCCATAATTCTGATAGAAAATAGAACAATTTTTAAAGAACTCACTATTTTCTATTTTTAAGCTTCCATTCTTCCTAGAGTAGTAGAGCCTCAATCTAAGTCAGATTTGCCCCTTTCCCCAGGGGGGTTATATATTGTCAAGGCATTGGGAGTGGACATCACTGGGTCCTCAGTCGTCACCCCCAGGAGCCTAATTGCCCCGCTGGGTCCTGTGGTGGAGGTGGGGCACATTCTACTGTTTCTGTGCCCCCAATGGGGCAGAAATCGGAAACCCCGGGCCCTCTCTGCCTGGGCACACTGCAGAGCTCTTTCCCCTGTGGGGTCTTGCCAGCCACATGGGGCGCTACAGAGAACAGGGCACAGGCGCCCCTCACTCTTGGATTCTGCAAATCCCTTTAGGGTTTTGCTGCCTCCCTGGGCTTCTGCTAGGAAACAGAACATATGGCTTCTCTCCCCAGGCCTGTCCCTGTCTCTCCTCCCTCCAGCTCAAGGAAACTTCTTTCCAGCATCATTCGCTTCATGCAAACATTTTGTCAGCTCTTGGTGGTAGGCAGGAAGATAGCTTTGTGCTCTCTGCCCAGGCACAGCCTGCCCCCCAAGGCAATGACCTCACAGCTGCAGAACTGGCTTGATTTGGTGGTGAGTGCTGAAACGAGCAAGGAGGACGAGCGAAAGCAGTTACCATCTCAGAAATATTAACCTTCTTCAGTAGTAGTGGGATTGACCTGTTTGATTTGTCTCTTTTCCCAATTCCTCAGATAAGCTGTTTGATTAGTCTCCTACCCCAAGTAGGGCCCAGAGAAAACAGGGACCCTGTCTTTGTCTTTAGGGTCAGCCTGACCCTGGTATGACCAATTAACTGGTTTTGGGGCAGATGAGTGACTGAATCCTGGGACAAAGTAATAGATCTGATTCCATATAAAGGAAAACTCTGAATCTCGAAGGGTTCATACCTGTACCCCAGTGCCTTAGGGTGCCAGAGTGGGGTCCCCCAGCTCTAGGGACTTGCCAACCCAACCACCATTCTGCCTAGGACAGGCATTGCCACAGGAGCCTGGAGGGGCACGGAGCTTGCTTGCAGGGGCGGGAGGGGCTGTGGCAAGGCACTTTGGACCCGCGCTTACTAAGTGCACTCTTTCAATATTTTAGGATCTTGGTGACAGGTTTATTACACCAAGGACAGGAAATTTCCGTGGGACACAAACTGTTCCAAGGAAAGGCCCCACACCAGTCCACTGAAAACCAAATGAGTGAATGAATTAAAATATGCTTGGATTCCTTTCCTTAAGCCTGTCAGCCACAGCAGCACAGCATTGGCGATCATTCATCGGATATTTTGTTAAACAGAGCCATAAAAGTTCTTATAATGATATAAACTACAATAAAACAAAATAAACACGTTTTAAAACCACGCATAACTCAGATAACAAGTGTCTTTGCTTTTGGCTGGGAAGACAGCCAAGTGATATGTGTTTTGGATTAATTTTTTAAAAGGGAAAACAAATTAATGATTACTTAGTAAATATGGTTTGCTAGACAAGATCTCTCCAAACGTGGGAGAAAAATGATAAAGAGTGGTCATTAGTGATTCAAGCAAAGTCTATTTATTGTTTAAAAGTTGGCCACCTTAGCACAAGAGGCAAATATTTGCCTTTTCATGTTGGCCTTAAAAGTATTGATGTATTTGAATAAAGATCAGGTTGACAATTAATCAGTGTTAACATCCAAGGTTTGCTTGAAGCTGTAATTAACTGACGACACTAAACGTTGATGGAGAATTAAAAACCGGAGCCTTATCAAAATTATTCAAAGGCTCAGGAGGTTGCAGCATTGGAAAGTCTTTCTGGGATTGGGTTTCTCAGCCAGGGAGCCCCCGAGAAACTTCTCAGCCTCTGAGCTCACTGAGGGGATGGCACTGCACACTTACTCCACTGTTTGATTTTTACGTAAATTTCTGATATATTTAAGGAGAGCAAATTTCCTGAGATTGCTTCCTTAGCATCTCCTGAAATGAAACTTCCAAGTTCACTCCAAGGTCACTCTTCACCTACTGCTCATTTACCTAAGGGTCAGCATATCTGTAGATAAAGATTTCTTTTCCCCCTGGGACCCACCAGGGCAGGGTGCTCACTAGTGAATGAAGACAGGAATCATAAGGCATGGAAGACTTTTTTATTTAAAGATTTATTTTATTTATTTATTCCCCGCCCCTTTGTTGTTTCTACTCACTGTCTGCTCTCTGTCTGTTCATTGTGTGCTCTCTGTGTCTGCTTGTCTTCCTTTTTTTAGGAGGTACCAGGAACTGAACCCAGTACCTCCCATGTGGGAGGGAGGTGCCTAATTGCTTGAGCCACCTCCGCTCCCTGCTTGTTGTGTCTCTCATTGTGTTTCCTTGTTGTGTCTCTTCATTGCATCATCTTGTTGCGTCAATTCACCATACCAGCTTGTTGCATCAGATCGCTGTCTTGCTCGTTTTCTTTAGGAGGCACTGGGAACCAAACCCGGGACCTCCCATATGGTAGGTGGGCACCCAACTGCTCGAGCCACATCCACTTCCCTAGAAGACTTTATCTGGTTCAACCCCCTCAGTTTCCATATCTGGGAACTGAGTGAATAAGAATGCAGAATCCCATTGCTCCTGAGCAGGCTTAGAATCCAAGTCTCCTATTCTAAGCAACGTCCAAGCTTCCCCACCTGTCTGTCCTCGCCTGAGTCCCTCAGAACCCTGCTAGTGTTTGATAGTGACAGAGGGCTCACCCGAGGGCTTCTGTGATCATAGCATCATGCCAGTGACAGACCTCTGCTTTCCGTGACTCCAGAGTGGGCGCTTCTTTAAATTATGTGCCCTGGTTGTCTTGTCCTAGTCGTGGCCCTGGAATGAGAGGTTTGGAGTGTGGCCCCAGGAAAATGAGCTCGCTTGGTAGCTCAGGATGGGCTGAATCATACTCCTGCAGATAAAGAAAAATCAGAACTTCAGGCCAATTCCACAGGGCACTGTCTGGGACTAAAGACATCCTGATGGCAGGAGGTTGCCGTGAGAACAGGCTGGTCTGGGGACAGATTGTCATCTATAAGAAGGTGACATCATTTTAACAAGTGCTCGCATGGAGTTACTTTGTGGCTTAGAGAACCCATTAGCTGAAGGGGATGGGAGAAAAAATATCTGAGTCATCAAGGAAGGGGATGGGCTAAAGGAAAGAATGACTCTGTGAGTGAGGGAGACGGGAGCGACAAAATCAGACTTCCTAGTGCACAAAAACCCACTCGTAGCCGTGACCCAGGGTCTCCTGAAGTGCTTTTTACAGCTTCTTGTTGGGGAGTCTCCTCTACTGCTTAGATGATTCAGAAGTGGGCACTGTATAGATTTTGCTAGATAAACTCTCAGGTTTATTTTTCTCAATTAGAATTTAGCACTCTGCATTTGCAGAGCAATTAATAGTGTATGTGTTAGTTAAGATCCCACTTTTGGTTCAAGAGCAATATTTTGCAACTTAAAAATTAATAGCAATATCACAGAGGGCTTGTAAAAAGAGATATATTACTTCAACAGGCAATTCTATATAATGCTGTTTTTATTTGCCATTACTTTAATTACTTAGATATTATTTTATATTTTTCATAATTTTAAAGTGCCTTGGGAGTGTGAAAGATGTCTTACAGTTAACATATTCCATTTTAGCCACAACAGCCTAATCATAAGTAGCTGCAGATTAATGCATTTATCACTTAAAATTTCTTTTTAATGCTCTGTAAGCTAGTGAAATTGATTTCTACGAGAAGACTAATCTTCCCAGGCCATGGAACCCCTCCTCAGCAAATATTTCTTCATTAGATTATGAATATTCCCAGAAAAGGAAAAGAATAAAGCTAACAATAAGTAAAAAGAACCACACAGCAAGCCTGGCAAGCAGCAAGAGCTGGTGCTGAGAAAAGAGTTCATATCCTTTGGACACAGAATATCTATTTTAAACTAAATTGGGTCTTGAAATTCCACTTGCACACGTCCTTCTCCATTTCCTCACCAGTGGGCCGAGGTAACTTCCGCAGAGGTGGCGACTTTTCAGAAGGGCTGGAGACGTGTCCACAGGGCCGTGTGGTTTTCCCTCAGCAGGCAAACTCCGCAGATAAATGTGACTCACCCTCGTGATCTCACGATGAGGGCTTTTAAAAATAACCTATAGCCTCTATTTTTAGAGAACCTGCCAGGCTGCAGTGCTGCCAGCGCCCTCCTTTATAGAAAGTAATTAACCATCTCTGATCCCTCCGGAGAGGGCATCACTGAAGTTCCTGAGACAGAAACAAAGAGGCGCTGTTTGAACCCGTGGCCTGGACCTGGGAACATTCAAGGACATCACCGCAGTGCGAGGAAAACAAGTCTTCCTTAAATTCCAGGAGGCGCTGCAAGTAAGGGGAAGGGCAGCAAATGTGCTTAGGAGCAGACTGTCCTTGCCTGGCCTTGCTGCGCCCTAGGACTTGAGCTCATTTGTTATTCAACTTCACTTCCCAGTCACCGGGAAAGGTCTGACAGCTTCTGGCAGGTTTCCGTGGGATGATTTAAGTGCTCTAATAGAAGGACCAGAAGGGCAAATTATTCCGAATCAACCGCAAATGTTACAAAACAAGGAAGCCCTGGTTTGGGAAGAGAGAGTGCAAGGAGAGAGGCTGCTGGTCCAGTGATGACAAACGGGGAAGAGGCTCTGCCCAGATCCTGATTTCATGCCTTCCTAGGGACTCAGGGCATCACGTCTGTCTTGACCACAGAGCGATTCTGAGGAGGTTGGACCTGTCTCTGCCAGTTTTCTGATTTTCAGTGCAATTCATCAAATGTTACAGATGCTCTCCGTTTCAGTATGTTCTTTGAAGGTGATCATAAGTGCAAAGCCTGTCACCTGCCGCTCACTTTACAAAGGCAGACAGGTGCTTGCACAATAAGTGTTCAATAAATGGGAGTCCAGATTAATACTTGCTGTTTTCCTTAACATTACATTTTACCAGTTTGTTTTCTCATTACAGCTTCCTGTTGCTTCTTGATCTCGCGGCTCTTCTTAAATTAATGTTTTGCTCTTTTGTGGAAGGGTACATTCTATGCCGATCCTTTCACACAGGGTTTGTGCCTGGTGTATTTTCCCCAGTACTTGCTTGTTTTAAAAAATGTCTATATTTGCTCCCCATTTGAATGATAGGCTCACTTAACCTCTATGTTCACAACCCTTTTCCACCAGAATTTTAAAGATACAATTTCACTCTCTTCCATCAACTATTGCTGATGAGAAAAGCATGAGGCCAGTGCAATATCTTTTTTTTTTTTTTTTTCCTGTACATGATCTGCTTTTCTGCTTCTCTCTCAGGAAGATTTAAGACTTTTTCTTCATCCCTGATGTTCTGAAATTCCATCATAATGCCATTACTATGAATGTGGCATTTAAATTTTTTTCCTGCTTTGATCTTGTTGGCCCTTTTTGTTCTGTGGCCTCACATATTTTATTAACTTTGGAAAAAATTTTTTCCTACTATCTTTTTATTTTTTCATTTTTGTTTTTTTTCTTTTTGTATTTTCTCTTTGAATTTTTTTTTTTTTTTAATTTTCTGTTTCTACTCTCTTTTTAAGTCTTTCCTCCCATCTTTTCTCTTTGCCCTCTCATTCAGAAAATGTTATTAGCTGGATGTGGGAACTTAGGAAATTATTTTTCATGGTCCTAATTTTTCTTTCATACTTATCTCTTTGCAGGGGATTCCTCAGCCCAATCTTTTTAGCTCATGAGTTTGTTTTTCAGCTGTTTCCATCCTGCTATTTAGTCTATCTTTTTTGTTTGTTTGTTTTTAAATGTCAATGATCAAAAGCTTTATTTTCAAGATCTGCAGTTGATTCAATTTTCTTGGTGAAATATCTGCTTCTGTGTCCAGGAAGCTATTGATTGAAATTATTCTAGAGTCATGTGCTGTCTTTTTCAGTTAACTCCATTTTCTCAATTCTTCTTCTTTCATTTGATAAATTCGATGTCTCTTTTCTTAGAAGCAGTTTTCATGGCGATTCTTGTGAAGATTGGCAGCTGAATTTGTTGTTCTCCAAAAGACAGATTTGCCAGTCAGGGGCAAATATTTTGCATCCTCTGCTTTTGCAGCTTTGGCTTTGGATTAAACAAACAAACAAAAATCAAGAAGATGTTTAGGGAGATTAGACCAGGAAGGCAGGCTGAGCACATGTTCCAGCCTCCCCCTCCAAATCCCTAGAAAGGCTTAAAAGATAGATATGTCTTATGTTATCCACCCGTTTACACAGGGGTGTGTTCATACATCCCATTCAGCTCCTGCCCTTGTCCCTGGGCTCAGGACGTGGTAAAGAAACAGAGTGCTGGCAGGAGCATCCACTTAGGATGCGCAGGCAGGCTGAGCTCTTATAGGGAGCCCCTGAGAGGAAGATTTGGGGGGAGCTGATTTTTATTCCCCAGAAGAACGTGCAGGGGGGGAGTGGGGCCAGGAAGGGTGGGAGGCCACCCACGAGAATGAGAGCCAGGAGAGTCCCTCAGAGGATAACTTTGGAGTCCCCATCAATGGGTGAGGGACTGGAGGATTTACATCCCCTCTACACTCCCAGGCACATCTGGCTTTTGGGGTGCACAGCAGCCAGGGGGCCGGCCTGTGACAAAGACCGTTGGGAGAGAAAGTCTGCAAGGAGGGGTGACGGAAGAGATGTGGTAATCGTTGATGGCGATGGTAGCATGACGTTGTGAATGTACTTAACCCCACTGAGGGAAACGGACGTGGCTCAAGAGGTTCGGTGTCCGTCTGCCATATGGAGAGACCGGGGTTCGATCCCCGGTACCTCCCGGTTAAAAAAAAAAAACACAAAACAAACAAACAAACAAACAAAAAACAGGTATTTAACCCCACTGAGTCACACATCTGAATTGTCATTAAAGGGGGCGGGGATTAGAGACTGTATATATGCTACAAGTATTAAAATTTTTAAAAATGAATCACAGCGTCATTGCCAAGTTTAAACACACCATGTTGATAAAGCGACAGGGATTTTTCACATAGTAAACATTCAAAATATGCATTTCTCATCCCTTCTTATTTTAAAAACAACTCAAGCATGCCAAGTACACACTACTATGGCGATGTAAAAAGACCATTTAAGCCAAAATGGTAGAGGGATTTGAGGGCAGGTGGATGGCGCCCTGAGACCTGTACCTTCAAACTCACAAGAATCGCCATGAAAACTACTTAGAAGTCAGTCATTCATTCCATTATTGAGCTCTTACTGTGTGCCAGGAACTGCATACACAATCAGGAGCAAAACAGGCCAGGTCCCTTGTCGCAAAGACGCGTGTTTTTGTCTGCGTGTCTTCGTATGCTCCCATGCACACGCACACACTGCCTACCACTATCTCCTTTTCCACCCCTTTTGGAAAACAACCTGGCAACTTGTATCAAAATCTCCAAGCTCAAGTATTCTCTTTGACACAGAAATCCCCTACTTCATGGAATCTATCCTAAGGAAGTTATTCAAAAGAAGAAGAGTAAAAATATATAGGTGTAAAGTTGCTTATATTCATAAGCAAGAAAATTTGTAAAACAAACTACAGGGGCAACAGGGGAAGGTTAAATACTACATGTTAGGCCCACTTGTCCTATAATGCAGAAATTGAAAATTATAGTGATCAGGACGATGTGTTATCGAAGAAAATGCTTAAAATGTTAAGTGAAAAGATTTGACTGCAAAATTATATATTGGGTTGATTATGATCAATTATTTAAAAGACATATGCATGTGGGCTCAGTATGAAGGGAATACACTCTAATTAAAAACAGAAGTGTTAAGATAGTAAGATTTTAGGTGATCTTTCTCTCTTATTTTCAAAAGTTCTTTAATTGTTTTGCCATTTTGATTTTTTTTTTTTTTAAGTTTGCTATAAAAAAATCTTACTAAATGATTCTTAGAGTTCTGAACCTGAATGCTGGCCTTCTAGAATCTAGGTCATTATATGGTTGTTTCCTTCTTGAGATTCAGGTGTCAGTTCAAATACCACCTTCCCTGAGCAGCTATCAACATCCCAGGCCCAGCTCCCAGTCATTTCCCCCCACATTCTCTTTTCCTTTTCTCAAGGAATTATCTAGAATGATCATATTTATGCATTTGTTTGCTTGTTTACCATTCGTCCCTCCCAGCTAGAATGCGAAAAGAATTTTAAGTTGCCTGTGTCCCCAGTGCCTTCTGGACAAACAATGGAAACTATTTGTTGGATGAATTAATTCCTCCATTCATTTGTTTCACGGTCTTGGTTAGCCAAAGAGGAAATGCCCTTGAAGTCACAGACCATAAAACCCTCCATCACCTGACGCTGGCTTCCTTCCCACCCTCGCCGGCTTCCAGCCTCCAATGTCTAAGCGCTAGTCACTCTGGCCGCTCAAAGTTTCCCTCAGATGCCTTGCTAGGTCTTCGCCATAGTCGTGTCTCTCCCCTTCAACCCTTCTGGTGCCTCTGCCCAGTGTATCTTCCCATCTCCTTTTGCCTGGTCAGCCCCCACTCAAGATGCACCTCAGCTGTCAGCCTCCGCTCCCCTACTCGCCCACCAGGAGCCAGGTGCTACCTGATAGCTCCAGGCCCACCAGCTACATTTTACAAAGGACTTTGAGGTGTTTGGCCTCTGTCAGGCTGGGAGCCTGGGAGGGCAAAGGTTCCCCCATTCATTCTATACGACCTCCTCCCTGGCAGGTCTCTGGCACACAGTAGGTGCTCAGATATGTTTGTTGGGCTGAAATGAATAGTACTATTTGGGGGCTAATATGTGCCAGGCATACTGCCATATTAGCAAGAGTCACCAGAAATAAAGCAGGTAATGAGAGGTTAATTAGCATGTGCACAGTTCTCTTAGAGCGGGGATCACCAGTCGGCTAGCTAAGTATTACGAGATTTTGCATGAAAATCCACATCTGACTTCTCCTGAAAAAAAAGCAATCGTTCTGGCAACAGGACAACAATTGGTTGGAACTAAATGGAAGTGCTTTCCTGAGTACCTGGGCATGCTTGTCTGTTCTCCACACTCCCTAGCACTCCCTGTGGTTGCCCTGCCTAAGGTCTGCTGTTACTGTGTGAAGAAAAATTGTGACATGTAGTATTTAACCTTCCCCTGTTGCCCCTGTAGTTTGTTTTACAAATTTTCTCATAACAGAGCATGGTCTCTCCGGCCCTGCTAAGGATTATTTAGCTCTCTAGGGTTGTGCTGTCCAATACGGTAGCTTAGCCACCTGTAGTTTTTAGTATTTACCTTAAAATTAATTAAATTAAAAATATGAAGTTTCTCATTTGCACAAACAGCATGTCAAGTGCTCCTTGGCCACCTAAGGCTAATGGCTATTGTTTTTGGTTTGCCTAAGGCAGCAGATGCAAAAATACCAGAAACGGGTTGGCTTTTTTTTTTTTTTTTAAGATTTATTTATTTACTTTATCCATTTTAAACACCCCCTTCCCCATTTGCTGTTTTGTGTCCATTTGCTGAGCAAGTCTCTTTGTCTGTTTCCTGCCATCTCTTCTCATCCTCCTCCTCCAGTCTTCACCAGGATTCGATCTTGGAGACCTCCGATGTGAGAGACAGATGTTCTGCCACCTGTGCCACCTCGGTTCCTGGTTTTTGGAGCTTTCGGAGCATCTCGTCTTGTCTCTCCCCTGCGTCTCTCTCCTGTTACATCATCATCTTGTTGCATGGCTCCCGGGGCCTGGCGGCTCACGGGCACAAACAGCCTGGCAGCCCATGCGCCTTATATATATATATATTTAATTTTACCGGGAGGTCCCGGGGATCGAACCCAGGTCCCTCCATATGGCAGACGGAAGCCCAGCCATTTGAGCCACATCTGTCCCCCTGGGTTGGCTTTTATAAAGGGAATTTATTTGGGATAAAAGCTTACAGTTCTGAGACTGCAAAAATGTCCAAGTCAGGGAGTGGATGTGGCTCAAGCTGTTGAGCACCTGCTTCTCACATGGGAGGTCCCGGATTCGGTTCCTGGTGCCTCTTAAAAAAAAACAAAAAAAACAAACAAGCAAAACAAACAAGAAAACCAAGTCAAGGGAGCTTATGGGGCTCAGTGGTTGAGTGCCAGTTTCCCACGTATGAGGTCTGGCGCTCAAACCCCAGCCCCGGTACGTCAAAAAAAGAAAAGCCCAAGTCAAGGAATCATCAGAGATGCTCTATCGCACCAATGCTGGGCTTCCGCCACGTGGCAAGGCAAGATGGCGGCGTCTCTGCCTTCTCCCCCAGGCTGCTTCCTCCTCCAGCTCAGCTGGGGGTGATCAAGCGCGTGGAGGGCTCATCTCTTCAGCTGTGGGCTGCTCTGTGGGCCTCGCCTCTTGGGGGCTTCCTTGCTTCAGCTTTGGCTGCTAGTGATCCTCAAGTCCTCTCTCACATGACAGGGTAAAAATGGCAGCTGTCTTCTCTGTCTGTTTCTGCTTCCAGCTCTCTGTTTATATAAGGCCCAGGCAAGGGGACAGAGACCCAACCTAGGTCACACCTCACTGATGTGTTCTAGTCAAAGGCCCTAAAGCGATCTAATCCTAGGTCCCTTAACTGAAGCTAATCAAAAGGCCCCATCTACCCTGCATTTACAGGCACAGCAAGGGGTTAGCTCAAGAACATACTTTTCTGGGGTCCACAAAAGACAATCCCAGGACAGCTACTGTCTTGGACAAAGATAGAATATTTCCATCATTGGAGAAAGTTCTATTGGGCAGTGCTGCTCTAGGGGAGGCACGTTTGTTTGAAGTACTCTTTACTATTGATTAGGGCCCAGAATCTACTTACTATTGATTAGGTCACATGCTAGTTTATAGATTTTGCCCAAGTAGATTTCTGTCCGGGGGAAAGATTACCCTAAAGGTCACAATTTTTTTGTGCTGTGGGGCATTGAGTTTTTTCTCTAACTTAGCAAATTTATCTCAGCATGCCTTTCCTGGATGACTAGATAAACCCCTGCGCCTCAAATTTGCCTTTGAACTTACATTACCATCCTGGATGTTCCCTCATTCGTGAGAACTGTGGATTGAACAGAGGTCCTCCTAAATTATGTCCACTTTCAAATCCCTAGAACAGGTGCATATGACATTTTTGGGAGAAAGAGTCTTTGCAGATGTACTTAATGTTCTTGAGATGAGATCATTCTGGATTATCAAAGCGGATGCTAAATTCAGCCACAAGTGTCTTAGTAAGAGAGAGAAGAGGAGACACAAAAGAGAAGTCGCCGTGAAGATGGAGGCTGAGGGCAGAGATGTGGCCACAAGCCAAGGAAGCCAAGGAACGCCCGGCTTGGACCCACCAAAGGCTCAGAGGATAGGGAAGGTTCTCCTCCAGGCCTCTGGGGGGCGCACAGCCTTGCCGACACCTTGATTTCAGGCTCCTGGCATCAGTGGACCTGAGAGAATTATTTTTGTTTTGTTTTTGTTGTTGTTTTTTCTTTTTTTGTTGTTTTTATTTTTACTTATTTATTTATTTATTTATTTATTTTGAGAGAATTAATTTCTGTTATTTTAAGCCATCCAGTTTGTGGTAATTTGCTAAGCGGCCACAGGAAACTAATTCAACGAGTTAAATAAACATTCAGCACATGTTACTTTTGTTTCTGAGAGCCATGCTTTTAACTTTTAAAATTTTTACTCTGAGAGTTGCCATGTATACTCAGGTTTGTGCTATTCACCAGCCTCCTCTTTTATTTTTATTATTTTTTTAATCTTCCTAACCCTGATGTATTTAATTGAGACCCAGCACCTGCTCTCCTGACCCAGCCCTGCAGGAGGAAATGGCCCAGAGCTCTGTAAGGTAAGCGAGAGCAAGGGCTAGAGGACAGGTTCTGGAACCAGCCAGGGCTCACACCTGACTCTGCCATACCTGGGTCATCTTGGGCAGGTCATTTGTCTCCTCTGCTCCTCAGTTGCTTCAGCTGTAAAATGGGGATGATAACAGTAACCACCGCATAGGACTTTTTTTTTTTTAATCCCCGAATGATATGCACAGAGATATGAATGGATGATTGAAGGAACTCATTGATGCTATACACAATGAATTCATATTTTAAAAACGAATCCTATAATTATCAGGTGAAAGCGCAGCTACATTGCACTGTCATTTTATGAGTTAGGAGTGTTAACTTGCAGGTAAACAGTCTCTGCTTGCAGCTTGGGCTGCAGGGGAAGCAGACTCTGGGGCGGAGTTAGGGAGGAGGGTGTTTGCTAGGGCCTGACTTTGGGCTCCATCCCTGTGGGAGGGAGCAAAGGGCGAGAGGAGGGGACAGGGGGAGCCATGGAGTCTTTCCTGACTCCACAGGGAGCCCCAAATGGCCCTTCAGAATTGTCTCCAGTTGGCTGATGGGTCACACCCCTGCAGCCCCAGAGCCACCCCGGGAGGGGACGTACCTGGTCCAGGTGGCTCTCTGCAGCTGAGGCCGTCCACCGACCGCCCTCCCAGCAGCAAGTCCCTCATGGAAGGGGTACCTGGTCTCACCCCCGGGGTCACAGCACTCGGTTATCCTCCTGGAGCATGCCTTCAGGTTTCAGTATTCAGGGAACCTCCCAAAACGGTGGCTGCAGGTGACGTTTGCAGGGCATCGCCTCTGCTCACCCCCTCCTCCTGCTCCCAGCCTGCCCCCAGCTTCTTTCCTTCAGCGGTGGCCTTTGCTGCTGACCAGATGGACCTGGAGGAGAAGCAAGGGGAGGGAGGAGCCCGCGGAGGCCGCCTCGCCTCACGACTCATCCAGGTGTGTGTACCTGCCTGGGACACAAGTTCTCCTCTCAGCAGGAGGAGGCCCCAAGGGCTGCCTTTCGAAAAACCCAAGGAGCTACTCTTGAAAAGCTTAAATTCCGAAGGGATTATTTCTGTCAGGGGAAAGGAATAAAAGGAATCCACTTCTGTAAACATAAAATAAAGATCAGAATAAGGGTTTTAAAAGTAATGCTCAGCTAAGCCACTGAAAGGCACAGAAAGTCGTTCTGCATTCTGCACTGAGTTTTATTATTATTGTTATTTTGCACTGGGTTTTATTATTTTTATTGTTATTATTATTATTATTAATAATAATTTTAGGCAGTACTGGGGATTGAACCCATATGTGTGAAGCAGGCACTCAACCACCGAGTTACCACTGCTCTCTGCATTGGGTTTCTATTTCTGGTCTGAAGAAGACAGAAATGGTCAAGTGAGTGGGACAAATGTAGGATTCAGGTGGGAGAGCGGAGAAGGAACAATCTCAGGCTTCTAGCTGGCGGTGTAGAGAGAAGCAGAGAGCTGTGAATGGGATCTGTGGCTTTTTCCTCAAGACAGCACACGGCCCATGTTTACTGCCCTGGGTGCAAAACGATGGAGACAAAGCCACGGGGCAGGTGTGAGGCGTTACCACTATGGTTTCTACTTTGCACGGAGGGAGGTTTTCTGGGCTCTAATCCTCATCCTGCTGCGGAGCAGCCTGTATGCTCCCGGGAGCGTCACTGAGCCTGGCCTTCGTTTCCTCCTGTACAGTGGGGATAGCACCCAGTACGTCAGCAATGTTCTTATTTGCAAGTCACGGAAACCATGTCACCTAGATTAAGCAAAAGGGAAGTTACTGGAATGATTGGGAGCCTGGAAGTGTGGAAGACGGGCAGTAAGCTTGGATGCTCCGGAGGCTGAGGCAGGAGGCAGACAGAAGGAATGACCTGCTTCTGCAGGTAACGCCTCCAAGCACACCTGGGGTCTTAACCACTTTGCCTTTTGCTCCCTCCCGCAGGTCTGGATCCCAGGGGGGCTCCCTAATAGCACTGGCCAGGCTGAAGACACCCCTCACTGCAGCTTCATGCAGCAGGAGGATCTGGCTTCTTGTGCTTCTCCTTCCACCAAGACCTCTCAGAAGGAGAGATCCAGGAGTTCTTGGGCCTGTGGGCTGATGCTGGACAGCAGAAGACAAATTAAACCACAAATAAAATCCCTCCCAAATGGTCTTCACACCTACTCTTGGCTGGCTGTTATAGACATGATCTATAACACGGGACGGACTTAGCGTAGTGGGTTTTGAACTGGAGAATGCTCAAGAAATAGAAGCCACTATTAATGGATAAACAAAATGTGAAATAGTTATAGAATGGAATTCCATGTGGCAATCAAAAGAAACCAACTATTGCTGCAACATGGATGCTTCTCAAAGCATTAGGATGAATAAAAGAAACCAGAAACAAAAAGATAAGTGTAGGGAAGCGGCTGTGGCTCAATCAGTAGGGCTCCCGTTTACCATATGGGAGGCCCTGGGTTCGGTTCCTGGGGCCTCCTGGTGAAGGCAAGCCCGCCCGCACGGCGTGGTTAGCTGACCCAGCGAGCACAAGCAGCAAGGGGGGGATAAATGAATAAATAAATAAAATCTTAAAAAAAAAAAAAAAAAAAAAGATAAGTGTAAATGTAATCACATTTATATGAAGTTCTAGAAAAATCTGGGCTATGGCAATAGAAATAAGAACAGGGGTTGGGTCTGGGGCAGGGGATATGGGGTCCAGGAGCATTGCCTGGAAAGGGGCATGAGGAAGCTTTCTGGGGTGATGAATTGTTCATATATATATATATATATATATATATATATATATGATTTTTTTTTTTTTTTTTTGATGTACCAGGGGCTGGAGATTGAACCTGGGACCTTGTACTTGGGAAACTGGCACTCAACCACTGAGCCACATCGGCTCTCCGAGTTCATTTTTTTGTTTGTTTTGCTTGTTGTTTGATTTTGTTTTTTCAGGAGGCACCGGGAACCAAACCTGGGACCTCCCATGTGGGAGGCAGGCACTCAACTGCTTGAACCACATCCGCTCCTCATATCTTGATTAGGGAGGTAGTTACTCAAGTATGGGCATTTCTCAAAATGTATTAAACTATACTTTTGAAAGCTGTGCATTTTAGTATATGTAAATTACACCTCAAAAATGTTTTTAAAATGTGATATTTTTCTTATCACCAATTGATGCAGAGTGCTTTGCCAGTCAAATATCTTTTCCATCAATATCATCATAATAAAAATATCTGTATAACAAAACTATCTCAGGCTCCACATGTTTCAAACATCATTTGAAGCCATGAATGAAAGTTTGAATGGGTTTGGCTGTATCAGCAGGACAGCCTCTTCCAGCCAGTGCTAGTTAAAGTAGGGTCCAAGGATGAGTGCTGACCCTTGCTTGTTTCTGGTCACAATGAGGTAAGAAGAGAAATTGAGAGCAAATTGTAAAACACTTTTTTTTTTTTTAACTTTATTTTGTACATTTAATAATTGAAAATATAAACAATTAAAAACTAGAAAGTAAACACAGATGAATAAATATATACATTTCTCAATTAAATGTAATGGATACATGTAAATTTTTTTTTGAATCAACCAATATGTTACACAATATATTTGGTTCATAGTAATGCATTCATATAGTATTTGTCCTTTTGTGTCTGGCTTGCTTCACTCAACATAATGTCCTCCAGGTTCATCCATGTTGCCATATGCTTTAGGACTTCATTTCTTCTTACAGCTGCATAATATTCCACCGTGTGAATAGACCACAGTTTGTTTATCCATTCGTCTGTTGATGGACACCTGGGTTGTGTAAAACACTTTTATAGCAAACGGACGTTGCTGTGACATGCAAGTGCGTGATGGTGCACTCGTCCTCTTGAACAAGGAGTGGCTAAGTTGGGTATCATTGGACTCCTGTGGCCATCGCCGGAGGACCACACAGTGTGCTCAGCACCATTCTGAGCCATCTTCTCAGCTTACACATCACTCAGGGGGGAGCACCCCACGCCCCTCGTCCCACTGGGCTACCCCTGCCTCAGTGCAGCCACACAGAGCATGCTCAAAGCATTTGGATTGCTCTGGGGCCTGCGGTATTGCACAAATAGATGCAGTTTTCAGGACTAGGTTACTCCTGCCCTTAAACCGTGCTCCACGCAGAAAAAGGCTGCATGAAGCAGGGAAGAGCTGCTTTCTCCTGAGAGCCTAGGACAACTGCAGCCCCGGGGGGTGCCCAAGGCCAGCCCTCACCTTCAGGTCTTGCCAATCACAGAGATGAGTAGTGGAAACCCTTAGTATCCTTCTCTACTTCCTCCTCACTCCCACTCTACTTGCTCCAATTTTTAGCTGGGCACATTTTTTTTTTTTAAACAAATCAATTTTATTGGTGCATATTGATAAAGCATACAATCCATGCAAAGTGTACAATCAGTGGCGTTTGCTATAGTCACGTAGGTGTGCATTCATCACTTCAATTATTATCAGAGCTGGGCACATTTTGATCAAGGATAAAATACCGATTTCCCAGCCTCCCTTGCTGTGGAATGTGTCCATATGAGTTGTTTTTGAAAATGAGGATGAATTCTGTATGACTCTCAGGAAGGAAACGTAAAGGAGTGGACTCAGCAGGGAGGGGCTGCTTTTTAACTTTTTCTGGCTTTGCAACTCCAGCAGCCCGTCTTGGCCTCTGAGGCAGCCTTGAGGCTGCAAGCCAGATGTAGGCTGGCGTAGCAGGAAGACTACGCCACTACCTCTGGAAATCTGCCTCTGGACTCCCTTTATACAAGGAAGAAGTAGGTTTCTCTCCTTCTTGTTTTAGAGTTTTCTGTTTCATGTAGTCAAATGTAACACTAATTGACACAGAAGCCAACGCTTCCCTTTTCTCCTTTCACTGCCAATTGAAGCCGCCCTTCCCCATCCAACTTCCAACCTGGAATCCACTGAGGAAATCCATCTGGTAGGACAGTGATCTCATTACACCCTCTCCCGGGCATATTTGTATTTCCAAGAGAATCACCAGGAAAGCAAGGTTTACCCCAAAGAAGCATTGTGGTGCCACGTAGAAGTGAAAAATTGGAATTGGAAAGCGTTTTATGTAGATCTAGATCAGGGGTTCTTAACCTTTTTTGTTCCACAGACCCCTTAGCCAGTCAGGTGAAAAACCACGCACCCCTTCTCAGAAAGTAGCGGCGATAGTTTTATGACACCCCATTAGCATCGGGTCTAACAACTATTGGAAGTATGAATGAGCGTGAGCGATTTTTCGAGATATGTAAAAACTGTAATGTGATATGAAATGAATCCTACTGTAATTTATTGCACACATTCATAAGTGAAGGAAACGCTAGATTTCAGTTTAGAGGTCAGAGAAAATAAAGATAATAAGTGATTTTTTTCTCAATTCAAGCTCACGACTCCCTGAAATGACCCTGGTTAAGAACCCTGGATCTTGCACCAAATGCTTCCTTCAGGCTTTGACAACCTAAATGTAGGGACATGGCCACAGTCATGAGCGGAGAAATAAGAGTTAAGAGCTTTTAAGATCCAGGCAAACATTGTTTGGAAAGGCTATAAATTAATGACTTGCTGGAGGGAGACACTATGCCAGTTAAGTAGCTACAAGTTTTAGGAAAGCATTTGCAAAGAGAAATTCTACCATCTAACGTATATTTGCAGGTTCACAAAACAACTATTCCCCATATCACACCTTTTAAAGAAATGTTTTCTTCTCCAGAACAATTCCACCTGAATTTGTGCTCTTCTCTTCAACCATTTTATTGTTTTCAGAATTTAGTAAAGAAATTGCTTTTGAATATAAAAGCTGAAAGTTCAGATATTTACAAATGATTAGAGAAAATTATTCCCTGTCATACAGCTATAAAGAAGTCATCATCCCTTCCAAACACAGTAATTCCTGTACAACATGTGTGCATGGTGGCTGATTTATTGAACTTCTTTGTTCTCCACAAACCATGAGTTTAATTTCAAACAAGTGGATACACTGAATTTTTGCAGCTTTATCTTTACCAATGATATCTTTGCCTCCATGGTAAACTAACTCATTTCCAAAGTCAAAACTAAATACACATACATACTTACACACATATGCAATCACTCACTCTCACAAAAATTGGTCTGATGTTGTGCTAAAAGAGGTCTTAGAGTATTCCAGATTATTCTAGCTTAAAAATTTTTAGTTATCAAGGAATCCTATTTCACCTGTCTTTCTAACCACATGTGAGTCAGATAATGGAAATGTTGTCATGATTCTCTAGGTTTATATGTGCACAAACATACATGGCCTTGTCCCCTGCCCCGTTAGGTTTTTTTTTTTTTTTTTACATTTAAGGTCTTACATTTGCTTTATTTATAAAATTAAGTTTCTCTGTGATTGCTATCCAGAAACTAATTTTGAATGCCTTGATAAAATTGGAAGGGCATATTAACCACTGGAAAATAGTGCTGCAGATTTCTCCAGCACTTCACCCTCTAATTGTCCGTGAAGTACCTCCTTACAAGTAGACTTCTTTCATTTGAAGAATGAGAGTTATCATAAAGACAGGGACAAAGGAGAGAATTTTTGACTAGAATGCAAGGTAGAACCAATTTCGGTAACATTAGGTTATTTACATTCAACTCTCCAAATACATTTACTAGACATTTTTTTTTTTGTTTTGATTGATGTGGTTTCTTCTTGAACTTGAGATTTCTTATGGCCCATCTCTCTTAGAAAAGAGGGCGGGCTGTTAACAAGTTAAATGCTTCGAAGGACTTTGTATGTTCAGTGATGTTGCCTAAGAGAAGCTAGGGATGGGTTTTCATCTGCCATGCCTTTCCTTTCTCTGATACCTTCGCTCCTGCAAGCCTGGAGTCCAGCTGACAATACAAGGCAGGTGTGAGGCAAGCTTTCAATTACGTAGTCAAACAAACAAGCCCAGAGCTTGAATGTAAACTCTATGCCTTGCATGACAATCTCGGTTGAACCGGCTTGGCCGGACTTGAGTCATCTTTCAACAGCAGTTTGCATTCAGGACCCAATTCCACAATCCCCTGCCCTGCCCAAGCCACCCCTTTGCAATTCCCCTCCACTGACTGATCAGGGCAGTGTGTCCAAGGCCTCCGGATGCCATGACTGCCACACCCTCGGCTGGATTGCTAGGCTGGCAGAGTGGATGAGCTCTTGGCAGTGATCACAGGGCTTCCGTAGACTCCTGGGTAGACGAGTTTCTCCCCACAGACTTGCCTTTTGCCCTGGTCCTTTACTGCCTTTTTTTTTTTTTCCCAAAGTCATTTTATTTTTCGTAAACAAAATCCTACTTCTTTTAAAAGCATGCAAAAAGTCATCTTATTTTAGATTAAAACTATAGGTTGGAAGTTTATTCTCTGACACATCATTCAACAACTAAGTCTTTCTTCTCCTCTGGAGCTCACTCAAGCTGACATTTAAATGACAAAATCTTTGATTTCCCTTTACTTATCTTTCTTCTCTGATGGCTTCTTCTATTCAGCCCTAGGCTTTGTAGTTTTGCCTCCAATCTTTCCCTTTAGTATGTTTTTTTGTCTTGTTTTATTTTTTTTTTAGGTCCCGGGGCTAGGGATTGAACCTGGGACGCTCTATGTGGGAAGCCGGAGCTCAACCCCTGAGCCACATCCGTTCCCCCTTTAGTATGTTTTGACTCCAGCAAATGCCAGGCAGAGAATTAATGTTTTCGCTGCCAAGATATAGAGGGCACATATTCAAGAAACTTGCAGTTCATGTTGTACCAGCTGTGAATTCACTCTGGTCCACGTAGGTCCACTCAGACAGTGAGGAGAGGGAGCTGAAGGCCAGGTCCTGCCCACGAGTCAGGAGGCTTGAGCTCTGGGTGAAGCCCCTACACTCTGGAAGTGACTTCCCTCTTGGGCCTCAGTCCCGTAGTTTCTGGCAGCAGAGCCTGCAGCGCCTGGCTGGTACCCAAAGACCCTTCGACCACGTTTAAAAAGTGCCCATTCACGGATGAATGGATAAATAGAATGTGCTTTTGCCTACAGTGACTGTTATTCAGCCATAAAAAGGAATGATGTGGGGGCGGATGTGGCTCAAATGGTTAGGAGTCCATCTGCCATATAGAGGGACCTGGGTTCGATCCCTGGGACCTCCCGGTAAAATAAAGAAAAATATAGAAGGTGCTCGGGCCGCCAGGCCCCGTGCAGGCATGCCAGACCCCACTGAGCCATGCCGCAAGATGATGACATAACAGGAGAGTGACACAAGGGAGAGCCAAGACGAGATGCATTGAAAAAACCAGGAACTAAGGTGATGCAGGTGGCAGAATGTCTCTCTCCCACATCGGAAGTCCCGGGATCAAGTCCCAGTGAAGACAGGAGGAGAAGGATGAGAAGAGAGGGCAGGAAACGGACACAGAGAATTGCCCAGCGAATGGACACAAAACGGCAAATGGCAGGGGGTGGGGGGGCAGGAGGGAGGTTAAAATGGATAAAGTAAGTAAGTAAATAAATAAATCTTTAAATAAATAAATAAATAAATAAAGGAATGATGTTCTGGTCCATGCTATAGCATGCAGGAAACTTGATGACACCATGTTGAGTAAAATAAGCCAGACACAAAGGACAAATATTGTATGAGACCAGGTGTTTGAAATATCTAGAAAAAGCACATCCATAGAGACAGGACGTGGATCAGAGGTTACCAGGAGCCCCAGGGAGCAGGGAGTAGGGAGTTACTGTTTAAAGGGTACATTTCTGTTTCTGTTTGGGATGATGAAAAGAGTTTTGGTATTGCATAGTGGTGACATTATCCCAACATTGTAAATGTAATTAATGTCGTACAATTGCAAAGGCAAAACTGGTTAAAATGGCATATTTCATGTTTATATACATGTTACCACAATACATTTTTAAAAGCTTCATCCACTGGTTTTGTTTTGTTTCATTGTTTTACAGAAGTAATAAATGTAATACATAAATATATTCTCTTTGTAAAAATAGAAAACATCACAGTTAAAATTCCTTTTAACCCCTACCCCAACCCTCAGTCCTTTCAGAACTTTTTCTATGCAATGACATAATATTAGGTCGACTCGTAGGAAATTACTTTTTTTGTCAGTCAAAAATGGTTGAATATCGGCAATTTCTTATGAATTTCATAGGAATCAGCCTAATATATATATGCATACCTATAGAAAATATGTTTGACACTTGTGTTTCTATAAACCGTAGCACAGTAAATAATACTAATTTGTGTCTTCAGGTTTTTTCCCTCAGAAGTTTTTCTTAGAGCCTCTGTCATGCCGGTACACAGAGTTCTACCTCATTCTTTAACTGCTGCATGACATTCCCTAGTAGAATGGTGTTTTACCTCCAGATAACTCTTTCCAGTTCCCAAACCTACTTCTATGATTTAATTTTCAGGAGTATGGGACTGGATGGGCAAGCCCCAAAAGAAAGGACAAATACATCTAATTGCTCTGTTTGGCCCAGGAAACCTACTGGTAAGTGAAATATAGACTATATTTTAATTCATGCAACTTTCAAATAAACTCTCAAAATGTCTTATCTCTAGTTGTTCATTTTTCTCCCTCACCTTCTGTAGACGTAGAGGATGCTGCTGTCTGAGCCGGGGGCAGCTTTACCGTCAGGCATGGTGAGAACATCACACGCACACTCTGTTTCACATGCCCTCCCTGCACTGGAGCTTCCAGCCCTTTCTGATTCACGGTTATTGCTCTTCGAATCTGCCCAGGCCTCTCCTTTCAGCCATTTTTCCCGGCTCCTTCTCAAAGGATAGGGATAGATCCCTTCCTCAATCTTCTGAGAGTGGAGCCTCCATAGCCGTGGTCTCCAGCAGCCCAGGAAGATTTCCAAATGGTGAAAGGTGCCTCTGACTTCCTATTAAATGTGACAGATTGAATTCTGCCCCCTTTCCCCAAACCCTGCTAAAATGACAATGACATAAACCCACAAGGACAAAGAGAACAAGAATGTCAATACAATTTTGGAAAAGGGAAAGCAAATGGAGGAGTGACAATGACTTAGCAGAAGAGAAACGATGAAATCCACTTCCTTGAAATGGGGGACCGATTTGTTTGGCAGAATTCCAGAAAGCTTTAGGATTTGGAGGAGCAGGTACTTCTAAAGGCTGAGGTGCAGGGTGGGGCTAAATCCAGGGTTGATTGAGAGTTTAACTGATGAGTAGACATCCAGGCTCCCTCTTCCAACCCTGCCAGTCAACTATCCTTCCTGTATTTTAGTTATCTGTTGCTGCATTAGACATTACTCAACATCGTGGCTTAAAACAAAAGCAGATTCTTATTACCTCACAATACCTGTGGGTCAAGACACCTGCGGTGGCTTGACTAGCTCAGGGTTGAGTCAAGAGGTCACCTGGAGCTTCCCCTTCCTGATGGCTCACCCACAAGCCTGGAAAGAAGCTGGTGCCAGCTGTCGGCAAGAAGGTTCAGCTCCTCACCGCTGGCTTTCCCCAGAGCGGGTGGTCCCAGACAGCAAGGGGGAAGCTGCAGTATCTTTCATGATAGAACCTTGGAAGTCATAGGCCATCATTTCTGTAATATCATGTTAATTACACAGACCAGACCTATTCAACACGGGAGAGGACGACACCGCGTCCCAGATACCGGGGGGCCATCACTGGGTGCCATCTTGGACACTGCCCGCTGTACCTCCCTCATCTGGGTGGGAAGGAGTTTACTCTCCAGATTTGGTCACTGTAGACACAGTGAGGTGGGGGAGGGAATGGTGCCCTAGTGGAAACGGAGGAAGTACGTGCAAGTCTGTGCACTCGGCATTGAGGCCCACTTCCCTTTCCCAGCTCCAAAGCCTGGCAGCCTGGCTTCCCCTCCCACTCAGGAGACCATGAGATTCTACTTGGGAATGCCAACTAGCTAAAGAGGAAAAAATCCACAGACACTGGGGGATCTCCCAATAAAACAGTGAGGTCCCTGCTCGGCCCCTGTGGGGTAATGCCCACCTGTAGATTAAGCCTGTGCCAGACCCCCAGAGCTTCTAACCTTCCGTTTAGTGTCTCACTCTTTAATATGATTATAGAGTCAAAGATCACCAGGCCTCAGAGGAAAATTCCTAACATGAAAACAGAGACTAAAACAAAGAGAAACAAAGGAATTCTGAGAAAACAGAATATGCAAGAAGACGGAAACCAAATAAATAAAAAAGGAACTAAATCTTCAGAGAGGAAAGAGAAGGTATCACAACCATGATACAAGAACAAGTTGTAACAACAGTGATAATGAAAATAACAAAACTGCCCCTCCCATCATTTATGGCGTCTGGTGTACCAGGCGCGAATCTAAGGACCTTACGTTATTAACTCATTTACTCCTCAAAACAGTCATCCCGGGAAGTAGGAAAATAATAGGGTTATTTTACAGAGAAATGAAATAACCGCTCCAAGGTCACGGCTGGTAAGCACAGAAGCCCAGAGTTAAACTCAGAGCCCGGGCTTTTAGAAAAGAAGGTTCCAGTCCTGTAAAGAGAGTCCTTTGCAGAGAAGGAAAGAGCACGGGCTTCAGAAGCAGATTCAGCTGTTGGGAAGGCAGCTGAGCCTTTGCAGTGGCATCAGGTGGAGCTCTGCAGTGCTGGGCCAGCCAGAGGATGGAGAGGGGCAGACACAGCAGGCTCAGAACGTGGCTCGGTGCTCAGCCGCTTCACTACTGCATATCCCCCTGGTCACACTGTATGGAGACTTTGGAGCAGAACCAGAAGTTTAGGGTTAGGAGCTGGAAGCGGGAGGTCACGGCTATGCCAGGGCCTCCCCATATTAAATCTGTTCTTGACCATGTATGATTGATCGCTCGATGACACTGCTCTAACCTTTCCCACAGCCCTATTCTGTAGAAGAGGAAACAGTGGTTCAGAGAGAGTTCCTGACTTCTCTGGTAGGTGGCAAAGTAGGGTCAGACCCTAAGCTTACATGGCTTTCAAGTACGAGAAACCGAATGGTCCAGTTTGTCGCCCCTCCTTGTGTTCACACCATTTACAGTGGCTTGCCCTGAACTGAATGACCAAGTGGCCTGCGTGACGTGGCCAAGGATTGAGAAGGGCTGTGCGTCGTGCCTCGCCCGCGTGCACCTTTGCCATCGCTGTGACAAGGGCATGCCCGGGCTGCCCTGTGGGTCTTGGGAAGAGGAAGAGGGCGGCTTGGAGCAGAACACCCCCAGCCAAGCCAGCCCAGACCAGCTGACTCCCAGCTGGCCTGCACAGCCACGAGAACAAGTACTCATTGTTGTCAGCCGCTGCATTTTGGGGTGTCTGTTCACCAGCAGTTTTGTGACAGCAAAATGCCATAGACGCTCTTGCCATCGAGATAAATAAACAGATGCCTGACAACTGGGGTGATGGAAGGGCTCAGGGTCTGTGACTAAGGCTGCCAGACGTAGCACATAGAAAACAGGACACCCAGCTAGATTTAAATGCCAGATAAACAACACATGTTTTAGTGTAAGAAGGTCCCAGGCAACATTTATAACGGGGCGTCCTGTCTTTTCCCTGGCCACCTTCTTCTGGTACATCGGCAAGAGACAGACTATCAGAAAACACCCGTGCAAGAGGGCCAGGCTAGAACACGAGCGACAGGGAAACAAGAAGTCATTTCCTCTGCTCTCCATGAGGCAATAAGTGTATTTATACGGCAACCTTTAAATCTCCCAGGCAGCCTTCTCTAGAGGGACGGCGTCAGGGGAAAAGCGGCTTGGAACATTCGAGAGTGGTAGCCAGCTATATAGCTCAGTCAGCAGAGGGCAGGCTTGGCAGTGGCTGGGGGAGATCGCTTTCCGCTTCATTATTTACCCGCTCTAAAATCGGGTCCAGCTGGGCCCTGGGTAGCACAAGTGCATCCCTCTGGGCACCCCTTTTACTTGGATGCAGGGAGCGTTTCCCAGGTGACTGCATCATCTGCCTCTGGTGCCTGCAAGGGAAAGGTGCGTGGGGGAGGGTAGAGAAGGCAGCCCTGGGCCCAGGAAGGGCCTCTTTGTCAAGAGGTCAGGCTGGCTAGAGAGACCAGGGAAGCCAGCATGTTGGATGAAATCAGAGCTAACACACTGAACCCCGCAAGAGGTCCGAGCCTGGAACCACCGCGCTGCAGGGACTCGGTAACCCCCAGCTTCCTCTCTCACTGTAGCAGAATCGGGCAAGCCACTGTTTTTGGCTTTGGGCAGCCTAATTGGCTATTTTCATGGGTAAATGTCAGCCCAATCCAGGAAGAAATTCCATGCTGTCAGCCAGCACCACAGATTGCTGCAGGAAAAATGACACAAGTCTATCCTCTGGGCAAACTGGCAAGCCATTACAAATTTCCCCATGGCTGCTCCACTCAGCAGCCAGCTGGGGAAGAGGGTACGTTTTTCCATGGACGTAGGAGACTTCTGCTCCCCTGTGATTTCTTGTAATCTAACAAATCCCACGGGCTCCCTGTCCCCTGACATTGGGATAGAACCTGAGCGGGCCTTGTCCCCAAGCACTGCCCAGGACTCAGCCCCAGGCAGGCTCCCCGAAAGGGGCACTGGCCAGTTCGTGTTTGGCAATTCCAGATAGATGATCCCGAGAAAACCAAACGGGCACCATGTTTGGGCAGCGTGGCTGACCTGACCACTGGTAACTGCCCTGGCTGCTGACAGATTCTGCTTTCTCCTGACCCCGGCTCCTGCCAGGTGGCTCTGGTAATTTCAGAGACTCGCTGCCACTTGGATTCAAGGCCGGGAATAATCATCACGGCCCGACTGTGCTCAGCACACAGCGATAGGCTCCAGGGGAATGCACACAGGGTCAGGAAGTTTGCTTTTTAGAAGGGAAGGAGATGTACAAATTGCTGTAACGTGAGAAGAGACCAAAAAGAACGGCAGGGTGGTTGTGGCAATTGGAGGAGAGGCTATGATGGGAAGCATCTTGGCAGGGGAGTTCTGGGGAGGCTTCGTGGAGGAGGCAGCGTTTTTTTTTGTTTTTCTTTTGAGGAGGCAGCGTTTTGAACTGAGCCATAAAGGGCTTCAGGACTGGTCTCTGGGAGGTCGGGGGAGTCTAGGACAGCAAAGATGTGGAGGCAGGGTAGCCTCAGAGCAGAGGATGTGAAGGGCGAGGAGAGAGAAGCTCAGGGTTTTGTGTGAGACAAGGAGCGGGCGTCCCAGCAGCGCTTCCTTGGAGTAAGCAGATTCCTGCACAGTCCAATGCCCGGCTTCCCCCAACCCTCTTACTTAGAAGCCCAGGTTCTGAAAGAGTTTGCCCGGGTAGCTTAAAGGACGCATGTGCACCAATGTTTAGTTATGATCCTGATTCCTCAGAGGGTTTCTTTGGAATACCTCGAGTAGTTCTGGTTGCCAGCTGTCTCTGCTGATAAAGGGAGTGCCAATTCTCCCTACTGCAAAGATTTTGGGAGCAGCAGGAAACCGACCTGTCAACTGAGATTGATTTATTCACTCAACTGGAATGACCTGCCCCACTTAACACATTCCCGGAGGGGGAGCAGTTTACTTCATTCACCCTATAGGAAGAGGCTGATTAGCACGTAATAATGTGACATTCTCATGAGTAGGCTGGGGTAGAAATTACCATCCCCACTTAGAAAATGGAGAAACTTAAGTACAAGTTCTACAGTCACACAGAGAGGTCCTCATTTCTAGCCTAATAGTACGTCCGCCAGATCCTCCTGCACAGCGTTTGCTAAGGAGGATCGCTTTTGGAATAGGATTAATTCCTTTGCATCTTTATATACACATTTCCCTTAAGCAGAAGCCAAATGCTAGGGCTTCTTTATCATAGGGAAAGAGAAATCTGGTTTTGCACTGTTTTCCCCCACTCATTCCCAAACACCCGGCAGTCTCTGTGTTTTTCCCTCACGGTTGTTCCTTCCAACCTGTCTTGCTCTTGTTGGGAACGAGCCTTTGTAGGTCCTTTCTGTGTCTACCGTCTGCAGGCTAAGGGGGAGCTCAGAGCCCTGACAAGCTGAGTTTGATTCTGTGACGAGATGGCCCCAGGCATTTGTCCAGGCGGAAATGGCATGTGCAGCAGTGTCAGCTTCCAGAACATCCACCTGGCCGTGATCACCAAGGTCTCCAGGCGCCTGTATGTGTTGATCTTGGGAGGCAAAACAGCTGCTGGCTTCTGAGGCCTCTTGGTAACTGTGGAGACAGGAGATGAATATAAATATCACCGAGAATGTCAGGAGGCAGGCGGCTGGACTTGGGAGTCAAAACACCAGCAGGATGGGGCTGGCATCTCCAGTGCGTGTTCCAGAGGATGAAAGCGGGATTCCCAGGCCTCTCCTTTATCAGGTGGGACAGCTGTGGCTCTAGAGCAGGGTTCTGAACCTTTTTAGTTCCACGGACTCCTGTTACCAGGCAGGTGAAAGCCATGACCCCGCCCTAAGTCCACACTAGTCTGTGTATTATTTAATAAACACATCACACCACACCAACACGTCCCCACAAGAAGGATGTGGTTTTTTTTTTTTCATTTAACTTCAAGCTCATGGGCCCCTGGCTAAGAGCCCCTGCTTTAGAGTGAGCCTCCCTCTGCTACGCCTCCATTTCCACCCAACGGCTTAGTTATTCAGTCAGTCATTCCACAGATGTTTAGTAAGGAGCACCATGTGCTTACAGATACGTAAACGAATAAGGCAAGTGCCTGCCCTCAGAGGGCGCATGCTCGGTGAGGGCGCCCGGCTCTCCCGGTTTCCCTGGCACTGAAAGGGGTCCCAGGAGCTGGGCCATTCACAGCCCACACGGGGACAGTTCCAGGAAACCCGGGACAAGTTGGTCACCCTACTTGAGAAGACAGACCTGGCACATACAGCCATAGTAAAGCAATCAAGGGAATAACAGAGGGTCATGAGGTGCTGAGAGGCCAGGGAGGCAGGAAGGTGGTCCAGGAGGGCCTCTCTGAGGAGGCGACTCTGGAGCTGAGGCCTGAAGGTGCAGGAAGGAGTGTGCGAGCTGAGGGCACAGGGCCCCTGGTGAGTTAAACGAGGGAAGTTTGCGGTGATGAAGGAAGGCCAGGGAAAAAGTGGATGTGGCTCAAGAGATTGGGCTTCTGTCTACCATATAGGAGGTCCAGGGTTTGATTTCCAGGGCCTCCTGGTGAAGGTGAGCTGGCCCAAGTGGAGTGCTGGACCACGCAGGAGAGCTGGCCCATGCAGGAGCGCTGGCCCGCACAGAGAGCTGGTGCAGCAAGATGACGCAACAAAAAGAGACACAGAGGAGAGACAATGAGAGATGCAGCAGACCAGGGAGCTGAGGTAGTACAAGAGATTCAGCACCTCTCTCCATTCCAGAAGGTCCCAGGATCGGTTCCCGGTGCCGCCTAAAGAGAAGACAAGCAGACACAGAAGAACACACAGTGAATGGACACAGAGGCAGCGGGGGGAGTGTGGAGGGAGGTGAGAAATAAATAAATAAATAAATCTTTTTTTTTTTAAAAAAGGAGGAAGGCCAGGGAAGCTGGAATGGCGTGAGAGAGGAGAGGGAAGCTCAGAAAGCCAGAGAGGCTGGCAGGGGCCGTGGGGGTGGGGAGCTGTAACTTTTACCACGCAAACCCAGCAACCTTTGCTGGCACTCTGCTCAGATGCTATCCTCAGGACTTTACATGTGCTCATTCATTTCATCCTCACAGCAGGGGTAGGCTCCGCTCATCCTCCCCTTGTTACAGATAAAGAAACTGAGGCACGAGTGAGGACTCACCGAAGTTCACAGAGCCTTGAGCAGCAGAAAGGCTTCCGGCTGAGGCCGGCTAGCTCCAGCACCTGCCCCTCTAACCACTTCTCCACACTGCCTCGGGATTTCAGCAGAGAGGCTCCAGGATCTGATTCATGCTGCGGCCAAACGCTGTCTGGCTCCTCCTGGCCAGCCCCGCCTGCTAAGGTCTAGCCCATCCCAGCACCGATGGACCGAGTTCAAGTCGCAACCATCAGTGAGCTGAGCTGCTCTAATAGTTTCATAACAGGCCTCAAATGGAAGGTGAAAATATTATGGCATATTGCCTTTTAAACCTCCACTTGGCTTCTTTATAACTGCCCTCAGTATGTTATTCTTGCCCCTTGTTGAATATAGAAAACAAAAAAATCCCTCCAGCTGCAAAGCTGTGCCGTCAGCAGCCAGATGACTTTATCAGGGCTTTGTTTGCTCCACCGTTTCTGATAAGATGTTTTCACGGTATTATGTGGGGAAACATAGAGCCACAGCAAGAAAAACGAACAAGGATAATTTGTGTGTTGGCATTTCCACAATAGAATGTCAAATATTTCATACCCCAGTGAGATTGAGCCTTTATATGCTTACTGCTGCGTTCTTTTAAAAAACGCTTTCTGTTCAGTTTATTATTAATCGTAAGCTCTACCTACACACAATATACACTCTTTTTGTATGTGTTCCTCAAAGAACAGTTTAAACTCTGTCATGAAAATAAATATGCCTTCAGCATTGAAAATGATACTGTGTCAGGTGAACCTAACAGGCAGTTGCTACTGACAAAGAATTGTTACTAAATACCATTAATTTTATATTCTGCCCCCATCCTTTTCAGAACTCCTTGCAACCATTGCTTTTTACAAGTTTCTTGCTCTTTGTAGCACATGGTCATTAATTCTACGTGGACTCCTTTTTTCTCGTTATTCTTACAGTTTTTCTTCGGCGAGACTTTCCAGGTGGTAGATAAGGCTAATCAGACCTCCTTTAAGTAGGCGTCATCATATTTTAAGAGTTCTTAGAAATCGTGTGTGGAATGAGTTGAAAGTAACCCGTCTGCATGTGTTGAATTCTAGGCCTTTCCCCCCTTAAGAAATAGCTTTTAAATGAAAGCACGATATATCTTTTAGACAGAAGAGTATAAAAAGAAAGGGGAGAGGGAGGCAGCATAGACCTGGAGCTAACTCTGCCTTTGCGTTTCCAAAAGACCCCTCCAAAGCAGGGGCTCTAGCTGCCAAGTGCCCCTGTGGCCCCTGGTGAGGCCCTTGCACGGTGCAGGCAGCTACAAGTTCCCCGGGTGTCGCTACGGCCCACGGGAGCTGAGAGGAGGTTCCAAAAGGCCTCCGGAAGCAGAGCGCTTTGGAAGCTGACGGGCCGTCCTCAGGAACTGCCCGCAGAAGTAAGCACTGATCACATTTGGTATCAAGGAAATTTTTTTTCATGGTAAAGAGAGAGGAACACAGCACCTTCAGCGCCCCGAGTGAGCAGTGGGTGAAGATGTCACAAGCACCTGTCCTGACAATTAGATACTTAGTGCCCAGGCCATGAGAATGGGGCCAGGGCGTGTGGTAGGTTGACAATAGGCCCCAAGTATATGTCCCTGTCCCGATCCCTGAAACCTATTACCTTATGTGGCAGAAGGTGTGATTGAGCTGAGGATCTTGAGAAAGCCTAGGTTATACACAACCACGTGTATCCTATAAGAAGGAGGTGGAGGGAGTTTTGACCCAATCCCACTCCGAGGAAATGGTGATGTGGAACTGGAGGCAGAGGCCAGAGTGAGGAGGCCACAGGCAAGGGTGTCAACTGTTCCCAAAAGCTGGAAGAGACAAGGGCGGAGACTGGAGACCGACGGGACCTTGATTCTGACCTCTGCCTTCCAGAACTGGGAGAAAATACGTTTCTCTTGTTTTATACCACCAAGTTGATTTACGTTATAGCAGCCCCGGCAAACTGACACTGTGGAGTAATGGGCGTGGGGAGACAGAAGGAGGAAAGGGAATTATTTTTTTAAGCTGTCCCCAAGGAGGCTGGATTTTCTCTTCCCCTGTCCTCCTGGACTAGGGGTGAAGTCGCAGGGCAGAGATTCTGGGAGTTGACTCACGGCAATGCCATCCTGTAGTAGGCAGGAGCCCAAGCTGCCCCCACGATCTCTACCCCCTGCGGCCCTCCTGTGACTGTCACGTAACACGGCAAGAGAGATTTTGCAGATGTAATTAAGGCTACTAACAAGGTGGCCTTATGATAGGGAGATTATCCGGCAGCCCTAACCTCATCACAGGAGCCTTTTAAAAGCAGACTGTTTTTTTCACCTGGTAGCAGTAAAAGTCAGACAGATGCACTCCAGCTGGCCTGGAGGAAGGCGAGCGTCCACGCTGTGAACTGCAGCTGGAGAAGGGTCGGCACAAGGAGCTGAGAGCGTTTCCGCACTAGTGGTCCCGGAGCTAGCAGGAAAGTGGTGACCTTGGACTGACAGCTGCGTGGAAATGGATTCCTCCAACAACCAGTGGGCTTGGAAGAGTACTGTGGGGTCCAGAGAGAACCCCGGGCCCAGCCAATGTCTTGATTTCAATCTCGTGATACCCTGAGCAAGAATGGACTTTTAACGTATAGAAATGTAAGTGATAAATGGGTGTTTTGTTTTGTTTTTAGGAGGTACCAGGGATTGAACCCCGGGACCTCGTACTTGGGAAGCAGGTGCTCAACCACTGAGCTACATCCCCTCCCCAATAAGAGTTGGTTTTTTCTTTTGTTTGTTTTTAGGCGGTACCGGGGATGGAACCTGGGACCTCGTACATGGGAAGCAGGTGCTCAACCACTTGAGCTACATCCGCTTCCCTGGTGGTGTTTTACATCACTAAGTTTGTGGTAACCTGTTACACAACACCCTCAGTTCTTGACCTGGCCTGGAGCAGGCAGGGCCATCACCGATACGAGAGCTCTCTCCACTGCTGCCCCTCTACCCATCTCCACCTTCCTCTATCACCCACCGTCACCCACCACATACACGCCATTCTATCTCTGGACCATACAGGATCTACCAAAACCCAGGACAGATTTCCTATCATCTGATTTATTGAAGTTAATCCTGAAGAAATCAAGTTCCTAGTCCAAGAGATATTCCTGTAAAGTCAAGAGGTATGGAGAATAAACTTGTCCATTCCCCAAAGGGATTCCATATTACTTTGCTGCATGCACACACACACACACACACACACAAAGGCACAGCTAAATGCTAACACGTATTTTGCCTATTTTCAAGGGAGAAAAACTACAGACATTTATCATTATCATCATCATTAGTTGTTTGGCTTTGGATGTGTTATTTATTCTTTCTCCACAATAACTTCCTTATCTTTGAAAATGGACATAATAACAGTCACACGATGTCTTTTGAGGACTATGTGAGATAATGTTTTTAAAGCACTGAATATTGTATCTGACATATAGAAAACAGCAATAAATGGAATTAAATTTGAGATTATAAAAACAAAACTAATAGTGGAAAATCTGCCTGGAGATGTAGATGAAAGGATTCATGTAAGAAAGATGAGTAGGAGCTGCCTGGGGTGGGGGGGTGGGGGGAACAAATGGAGGGAAGAATTTCAACAGAAACCATATGGTCCATAAAGACAAAACTGTTTGTTATCTGGCCCTTTACAGTAAAAATTTGCCTCACTTAAACATCAGTGTACATAATATCTAGGGAAAATGAAAGAGTGAGGTCAGATGAGTAAAAGTAATTATTCCAGATTGGCTTATGTGTAACATGGGAGTGGGGAGAAGACAGGAATAGCTGAAGTGAGAAAGGAAAATTACAGCCTGTTTTTAAATAACTTATTTTTAAAAGTTTGAAAATAATGGCCTCCACTCTAACCAAGAGGAGGAGAGCTGCACTGGACTAGACTCAGAGAATAAATCTCATCTCTCTCCACTTGCTCCAACCCACTTACTTCCTTTAAGTTCTAGAATGTGATAAGCTCTTCCCTGCTGTAGGTCATTTTCACATGCCTTCCCTCTGCCTGAGATACTCTATCCTGTTCCCTGCTCTAGATCATCTTCACAATTCCCTCTGCCTGAAATAATCTTTCCCTCACTCTTCAAATGACTCACTCCTTATCTTGAAGATTTCAATGTAAATATAATCTCCCCAAGGACTCTTTTCCCTGACCAGCCAATCTTCAGTTGCTCCCCATTGTTGGTCTCTCCAAGTCCCTTATTCTTTTCTGTCATAGTGCTTTATCACCTTTTGCAGTTATATATTGATTTCCTTGTTTGCATGCTCTGCCACTAGACTAGCTTTATATATTATTCAGTACTTTTTTGGTTGCAAGCAACAGAAACCCCTCTGGCTTGTGAAAGCTATAAAAAAAGGTAGCTTGAGGCAATCAAAGAAAATGCTTCACCCCAAAGTCTCCGCAAGGACAGGAATGAGGAATACTGTAGGAATTTTCATGCCTCCTCTCATCATTTCCGCCATGTTAGAAATGTGGGAGCCTCCACTCATTTCACATTCCTGGGAGAGAGAATCCAGTAGGTCAGGTTTCTGCCCATGGACAGACGGATGACGATGGTCCCAGCCTGAGGTCAAGAACACGATCTGTTCTGTAGTTATCAGGAGGGAGGTGGGGTGCAGACGAGTGGTTCTGAGCAGGGAACATGTAAGCATCACCAGCTTTTACTCCAGGTGTTGCCACGTCAGGAAACTCTGTCACTGGGTGTAGGTGAACCAGATGCCGTGGGCTCAGTGCTGATCCAGTCACTCTGCACCACAGAGCAGGAGGGATCCAGACACCCCCGTGACAAGACAATCTGGTCAGCAGAAGGTAGTGAGAAAATCTAGAGCTCCGGAGAGAATCCAGTTTTGCCACAGTGACTTTGTCCAGGTCATAGGCTGCGTGAGCCTCAGTGTCTTTATTTATATCATGGGGATAATAATATACATATTGTGAGGACATTGCTTTAAATGGCTGATCAATAAAGCCTTTCAGGAATTGCTCTCCACCACATCACCTTATTTTATTTTCTGCATGGTGCTTAATCATGTATTCATGATTTATATACTAGCTTATCTGTCTCCCCACCAGAATAAAAGTTCCAGGAGGGCAGGAACTCATAAGTCTTGGTCAAGTTTTTATTTCCATTGCCTGGCACTTCATAGCTGCTTTGTAAATATTTCTTGAAAAAGTGAATGCATGAACGAATAAATGGGACCCAAGATGGAAATGAAAGAGAATACAATGGGTGTATTAGTCAGCCAAAGGGGTGCTGATGCAAAATATCAGAAATTGGTTGGTTTTTATAAAGGGTATTTATTTGGGGTAGAAGCTTACAGTTACCGGGCCATAAAGTGCAAGTTACTTCTCTCACCAAAGTCTATTGTCACGTGTTGGAGCAAGACAGCTGCCGACGTCTGTCAGGATTCAGGCTTCCTGGCTTTCTCTCTTCTGGGGGCTCATTTCTCTCTGGGCTCAGTGCCTGTTTTCTCCACAAGGCCAGCTGTAGACTATCAGGTGACTGGCTCTGTCTCTCTCCTGGGGTCTCGATTCTCTCCGGGCTCAGCGGCTCTGCTCCTCTGTGCTTACTTCCTGGGCTCCAGCTCAAAACTCCAACCTCCCTTCTCTGCGGTGTGGTTTCTCTGTGAGTCCCCACCCACCAAGGGGGCAGGGACTCAACATCCTACTGATGTGGCCCAGTCAAATTCCTAATCATAATTTACTCACACCCAGAGGAACAGACCAGTTTATAAACATAATCCAATATCTATTTTTGGAATTCATAAACAATGCCAAACTGCCACAATAGGTATCATCTTTTCTTGGAGTCCTAAGTGGATGGAAAGTGACTTATAAGTGCCAATGAATAGGCTGCATCCTAGAAGCCATAATTTCCAGGTTCTTGTTATTTTCTCTCCCTTTTGTCTTCTCTTGATCTCAGTGACTCTTGTTTAAACAGTCCAGCCTTGTGTCAGCAGTGCTACAGAGCAATAAGAGAAAGTCTGAGGATCAGAGGAGCTATCCAAGAAGCCAGCACGCTGGTGACAATAGCTATTGAGTCACTGATCCTGGTGGAGGGCCCTCTCCGTCCAGAAGGAGCCTGGGAGCTCCAGAGTTTTAATTTACTATAAAGAAGCAGCAATTTCCTTTACACCTTTTGTTTTAGTTTCCTAGCTGTTAAAACAAATACCACGCAATGGGTTGGCGGGAATTGATTGGCTGACAGTTTTGCAGGCTAGAAGGTTTGTTTTCTCCTGGCGTGGTGTCTTTTGGCTGGTGGGAAGTCTCTGGGTTCCTTGGCTTTTCCGTCACACAGCAAGGCACATGGTGCCATCTTCTTTCTCTTCCAGGTTCCATCACCTTCCAGCTTCTGGCTCCTCCCCATGGCTTCTCCTTCCGCCCCATCGGATTCAGGCCCCCCTCATTCACTTTGGACACACCTTAACCAATAACATCTTCAAAAGTCCACTTTACAAATGGGTTCCCATCCACAGGACCAGGAGTTGGGACCTGAACATGCCTTTTGTGAGGGACATGATCCAATCCCTAATACCTCGTTACAAGTGATAAGAAGTAAATGGGGGAAGCGGCTGTGGCTCAATCAGTAGGGCTCCCGTTTACCATATGGGAGGCCCCGGGTTCCGTTCCCGGGGCCTCCTGGTGAGGGCAAGCCCGCCCGCACGGCGTGGTTAGCTGACCCAGCGAGCACAAGCAGCAGGGGGGGGGGGATAAATGAATAAATAAATAAAATCTTTAAAAAAAAAAAAATGGCATCATGTGCATATAAAGCATTAACCCCCTGACACGTAGTGGGTTCTCAATGAACGTTAGTCCTAGAAACGAGGCCAAGACCCCGTAATCCCAGCCCAGTACTTGTCTTTTCTGCAGAAATTGCTGACTGGTAAACGGTACTTTCTCAGAATCGCTGCTACCTGTGGGCCCTGGCATTTCCTCCTTCTTGAGAAAACGTCCCCTTCTTTCTCAACAGCCTGGCCATGGGCTCAGGCAGGGGAAATGTAAATAGCTCGGCGAGCTGCCAGTCTGTGGTGCAATCTGCGGGTTCTCATGGAAAGAAGCTCCACAGTGGGATGCCTGGCCCCTGAATCTAAAGGCTTCCTACCTGCAGGAGGACGGCTGCGTTTGGCCTACGCCGCAGCGAGCTCCCAGGCAAACTTCCTTTGTGGGCCTGGAAAGAAGAGTCCCTCGAGCAGGCGGGGCAGCCCAGAGGGGCTCAGGGGACATGCAGACAGATTCACTGCTGCGTGGATGCCAGGACCGGCTGCTGGGGGCGCCGAGCGCGGTCACCTTTCAGCTGGAAGCTTCAGGATTGATTGTGAGACTTCCTTCCCTTTCGAAAGGATTTAGCCTGTTTCATCCTGAGCGAACTCTTGCAGGTCTCCCTAGGGAAATGTCAAATTCTCTAGGATTTCAGAAATCAGAGGAAGCGGGGGAGGGAGCTGGCAGATTTCAGCAGGCTCCACTGGCTGCACGGCCTCCCTGAGAGACCGCAGGGGGACTACTTAACCCCCTGTGAAATGGGAGAGGTAAAAATGCTGCCCTCAGTGTGCGAGGAGGGTTGAAGGACAGTATATGTGCAAAGCGGTTAGAGCAGTGGCTGGAACACGGCATCACTCTCTTCCCCCTTTCCCTCCCTCTGGTTTCCAAAAGTACCTTCTTCATTGACTGATTGAACGTATTTTTTTAAAAAATCAAACTTACAAATGAATTATGGTGAAAAGAAACTCTTCCCTCTACTCCTAAGTCCCTTTTCCCCTCCCAGAGAATCTTGTCAGTATACATCTCTATGTACACACACACACACATTCACACTTTAAAAAAGACAAACGGTAGCACACAATACCCTCCTGTGTCTTGCTTTGAAAAAAAATAAAAAACAGCTTTATCGAGATAAGTCACATACCATCCAATTCGGCCATTTAGGGTGTGCCTTGCTTTTTCATGTATTATTTATCTCAGGTCCCCATCAGCACGAATCCATTCCTCTTCTTCCTGTCCCTGCATCTCCTTCGCTGTATGGACATACCATAATTTTATTCCTTCAGGCCTGTGTTGATGGCCATTTAAGTTGCTTCGGTGCTGCCGTAAGGAATGAATATCCTCGGAAGCAGGTCTTGCTGCGTGCCCGAGTATTCCCCTGAAATTTCTCTCCCTGCCCCACAAACCCTATACCTTCCCCGGGAGTAGGGATTCTCTCCTCGGTTATTGTCAATAACGATGTCGCTAACAGATCAACACGCACATGGGGGTGGACAATACACTCCCACTGTTCTGTTGTCGTTGGCTTATGGTTGTAACACACACTCTGTAAACCATACATTGTCGTTCCTGTAATTCTTCGTGCTATTGAGACGGAGCATTCGGATGTGGGCTGACAGGAGACCAGAAGCATTTTCAGCCTGACTTACAATACTAGCAGGAAGCACTTCTGAAAGCTGTTGCCACGCACCCGACACAATTCTGAGCACTTTGCACACCCTGGCTCCTCACAGCCACCCCAGGAACAGGGGCCGTTACCGTCACCATCCTCCCCTCTTACCAGCGAGGAGACTGAGGCTGGGTGTTGGCAGCTGGGACCTGCCTCTGCACGCCGGGCAGTCCTGTGTGAGGAACATCCCTGCGGGAACCCGGCCTATCCCTGGCCCCGGGAGCCACAGGATGCCTCATCGCAGTTTCAACTTCTTCCTGACACGCAGATCCTCCTGCTTCCTGCTAAGCTCATCCATCAAAGGTGTCTTCCCTTGAGTCTCGAAGGCTTTCAGGCATGTCCTATAAAAACACAGACACCTGGGGAGAAAGGCAACAGGGCCTAGTGCTCAGCCCTGCACCGCGAGGTGTGTGCCTTGGGCAAATCCCTTTCCCAGTGCACCTGGCTCCCCTACCTGTAAAGGTGTGGAAGCTCGGGGAATGCTGCAGACACTGACACTCCTGAAGCGCTTGGTGTCAGGGCCTGCAGGGTGATACAGGAGGGGCTCGACGCAGCCTGGGGGCCGCCTGCTTAGCTCCAGAGCCCCCTGCCACCTACAGGGGGCCAGGATGGGCAGGTCAGCCTCAGCGCCTCACATGTGCAGTGGGGACTTTTAATGGGAGCAACACATGCACCATACCTGTAGCGTAACTGTGGGAGTGAGGACCAGACAAAGGCTAGGGACAGCGCTCTTCAGTGCTTGGGTTTTTAAAAATGGGGTCCCCTCCCCCTGAAAAGGCCGTTTTGAGGGTGAAAGGCAACGTGACAGATCTGTGACAGTGTCTGCCCATGGCAGACTCTTGATGAAGTTCTCTGTCCCTTGTCCTGGAAACCCTTCCGAGTCGTAACAAAGGATGGGCTTAGCCCTCTGCTCGTGCGGACAAGACTCTGTGGCCCTGCTGGGAACCCTCGCCAGCGGAGCAGAGGGAGGAGGAATGCTCGTCCCAGGCCCGGCCTCGAGCAGTGGGCCGCAAACTTGAACATGCTCGCCGGTGCACAGAAGGGGGGGCCTGGGAACGAGCGTTTCCAACACGTTCTGCAGGGAAGCTGACTGCCGCCGGCCCCACACCTGGAGAACTGAGTGTATTCCTGGCGCTCCAGAGGCTGGGGGTGGATAACATGGGTGGGGAGAGAAGGCGGACGATGGGTTACACAGGTGCGTTTCTGGGGTGCCCAGTGGGAAATGAGCACGGGAGCTTCTGCTCTGCGCCTCCAGCATCCTCCAAGGGCAGGCGGGAGGAAGACTTTCCAAACCTGTGCTTCCTCCTCCCCTCCTGCAGCTTTGCTCTCCAGGCTGCTGTAGCGCTGAGGAGAGAGGAATTCACAGCCAGGGAGCTGGCCCTGCACAAAGCATCAGCGCCTGCGGGAGCCAAGCCCGAGCTCTGGAAATGTCGGCTTCTTCCACAGGACGATGGGAAGGATTTTCTCCTTCTCATTTAAGCCGTTTTTATGTGTCTAAAGATGTTTTATGGAAACAGAAATTGTACCTGATAACGTGCCAGCATTAATCCATTTGACATGTTTAAGGAAGGCATTTTCACAACAACACATCACGTTAATGTAATGCTGATGGATAAGAAATGGCAGAGGATGATTTCAGATTAAAAAAAAAAACACAATGAAAAGGGAAAAAAAAAAAAGAGAGACAGTGACTATCATTTTATTTTTTCCTGTGAATAAGTGTCTCTTCTCCTAATGGTATTTGCTGAAATAGAGTTGTGCTTACAATGTAAAGGGATTTCTCAGAGTGGGACAACTTCTTTTTAGATATGTTTGGCTGACTCAGCCATCTAACAACCAATTCAGTTCAATAAACTTTTTTTTTTGTTTTAGTCTTTTTACTTCTTTCAATAAATATTAATTGAACTCCTACTGTGTGTCAGGCACTCTGGTGTGGTCCAAGGAGCACACACGTGAGACAGAGACCCCAAAATTACTCTGCCGTGTGACAGCCAGGAGAACTCCCCCCTCCGAAAGAGACCCACATTAGTGAATTAATTTACTAAACAAATAAATTACAAATAAATTACTGAGCACCCAGTCCTACATTGGACTCAGATAAGGAAGAACATCATTTCCTCAACTTATATTAAAATCTAGAAGAGATTTTGTGTTGTTAAAGACATGACTGCCCCAAGCAATTCCCTGAACTCTTCACGAAGGGAAATGCAGCATTCAAGGACATTTTCAAGGGGTTTATATGCACCTCGAGGAAAGTCACAAGTAGCCTATTCCTGATGACAGTTAAAACATCACAGTTGACATATGATTGGTTTCTGTTTTTTACTTATAAGGGACTCAATGTCATCTCGTTCGTGTGTATCCCAGTGTGCTCACTGGGAACAGACAATGGCCCCGAGAACACTTGTGGGAGTGTGGCAAGAGTGAGGCTCTCGGGGGATGGATGTGGCTCAAATGGTTGGGCATTTGTCTCCCATATGGAGGGATCTGGGTTCGATCCCTGGGACCTCCTGGTAAAAATAAAATAAAATAAAAAAAAAAAAAAAAAAAAAAAAAAAGAGTGAGGCTTTCATCCATCATGGGGTGGTTTGGGCAGAAAAACTGGCCAAGAGTGGCTCCCTTAGCTGGGACAGGGATGTCTCAAAGTTGGACATGTGGTCATTTGTAAAAGCAAGGCGAAGGCTCTAATTGAATCGAGTTACACCAAGAAGCCTTAAAACGCTACAGAGAGAAAAGAGAATAGGTAGTGGTGTAGGGAGAGAGGAAAGGGAGAGTGGAGAGAGGTGGGGGCGGGGAGGGGAGAGAGGAAAGCACGTTTGCTTCATCTTCCTTTGGGGTTCCACTCCAACTTGGCAGAAAGGCTGCCTTCTAGAGATACAGCCCCCCAGGGCAGGGGTTCCGCGGTCTTCCCATCATAGTGGGTATTTGTATTTCATTTCCAATGAAAAATGTGTCCAGTCTTTACTTGATGAAATGAAGTCATTAATTTTTGAATTAGGACTGAGGTCTTTTGAGAGTTTGTAGACAGAGTGGATGTGTTTGGCAAGTAAGTTTGTTGAACCACCTTTCCATTTCCTAGTGACCCTTCAAGAAAACCCCAGGACTGAGGGCCAGACCTTCTACTCTAGGATGTTTTACAAAGAAAGACTTACAATCCCCCAAACCCAGAATGGAATGACCCTACAAAACTCTGAAGTGGGGTTCTGTAGGGTGAGCCTTCACTCCCCTTTCTTCCTTTTTCTCTTCATTTACTAATCACCACCACTCCCCACCCTGAGGAAAACATGTTCTTAAACACATCCATTCCTGCGGGTGTGAACCCATTCTAAGTAGGAACTTTTGATAAGGTTACATCAGTTAAGGTGTGACCCACCCCAATCAGAATGGGCCTTAATCCTATTATTAGAGACCCCTATAAGTGGAATGAAATTCAGACAGAAGGGAGAAAGCAAGAAGCTGAAGGTCAATGGAACCCAGAAGAGAAGGGCCAGGAGAGGCCGCCATGTGCATTGCTGTGATGGAGGAGCCCAAGACTAAGGATCGCCGGCAGTCAGCCCCAGAACACCACGGTCTTCAGGGAAAAAGCATCGCCTTGACGACGCCTTGATTGGGACTTTCTCTTCGCCTCAAAACTGTGAGCTAATGAATTCCCACTGTTGAAGCTGACCTGTTGCATGGTATTTGCTTGAGCAGGGAAAGAAACTAAAACACCCCTGTCCCACCCTCCATTCACATGCCCAATTTATTGCTCCCTGCTCTCCTTCCTCCCTTCCTTTATTTCTTCCCCAGCGTTTTTTGAGTAGCTATTGTGCCAGGTGTTGTGGACCCAGTGGCTCAGGTTAGTGGGGGACCCGCCGTCCAGGGCCCTTGAGTTGGGGGAGTGGGGTCAAGGAGACTTCCCGAGAGGGGCCAGCTGAGCTGAGTCTTGCAGGAGGTGTTGGCCTCAGAGGCAGAGGGAGGAGCTGGGGCAAAGGCCAGGGTAGCTGGAAAGACTCTGGGATTGCACAGAATCCAGTGGCCGATGTGGCTGGTAAACGGAAGGGGATGGAATGGCTGAGAAGGGTAGAGAAGGGCTGGAGTGATCTAAAGACTTGGGAATTCATCCCAAAGCAATGGAGCACCACTGAAGGTTCAAGCAATGGTGTAATTTGATTTTCACAATTTTGAAAGAGCTTTCTGGCTACATTTTGGAGGTTGGATGGGAAGGGAATCAGTTAGAAGCAGCAAGGCCAGGCAGGAGTGTTTTGTAAGGATTCGTTAGAGATTTAATGTGCTACCAGATCTCAGGAATATTGTATTTTTAAAAGGACCTCAAGGAGAGAGTATTATTTAACACACAGAGATGAATCCTAATAGTGGAATTTCCTGCATCTGGAGAGAGATGTCTCATAGCCTGGACGCCTTCCCTGCTGCTGTCAACTCACACTATGGAGACAGCTGCCTTCATCCAGAAACAGGATCCACGTAAAAAAGGGGTCAGTGAGGATCCAATTTAGGGGTGGAGGCTGGAGGTAGAGGAGAGCTGGGGGGACACTGGGCGAGAGTCTAGAGCAGTGGTACAATTACCTGGGGAACTCCTGATACTGAGGCCTCATCCCAGACCGATCGAATGAAAATTTCCAGGACTAGGGCCCAGGCACCGGTATTTTCCAAACTTCCACAGTGATTCCAGTGTGCAGCTAAGATGAGAACCGCTGCTCTATAACTATGGTCCTCCACGTGTGCTCCCTGGACCAGCTTCACCTGACAGCTCATTGCAGCTGCATTTTTACCAAGATCCCCTGGGAATTGCTATCACATTGACTGCACTTTGGGATCCCTTGGGGAGCTTGAAAAATATCTCTGGAAATTCTTATGTGGTTGGTTTGGGGTGTGGCCTAGTCATGGGGATATTTTAAACTTCCCCAGGTGATTCTCAGATACAGTCAGAGTGGAGATGTGGTCGCGAGCCTGGAAATTCTGTCAGTGCTATCCATTGTCCTGCAGCCTTAAAATGAAGGGAAGGAGGGACTATACCAATCCTGGGACCTTCCGGAGTGGGAGAGAGGTGCTCAGTCTCTTGTGCCACCTCAGGTCTCTGGTCTGCTGTGTCTTACTGTCTCTCCTCTGTGTCTCCTTTTGTTGCGTCGTGCCAGCTCTCCACTCGGGCGGCACTTGCATGGGCCAGCTCGCCACACGGGCCAGCATGCCTTCACCAGGAGGCCCTGGGAATCAAACCCTGGACCTCCTATGTGGCAGATGGGAGCCCAGTCGCTTGAGCCACACCCGCTTCCCTCTGTTGGCTTTTATAAAGGGCATTTATCTGAGGTAGAAGCTTACAGTCACAGGGCCCTAAAGAGTCCAACTCAAGGTACCGTAAGAGGGACTTTCTCACCCAAAGTCATTGGCCATGTGTTGACACAAGATGGCGGGCGATGGTCTGCGAAGGTTCAGCCTTCCTCCTTCCTCTTAAGGCTCCGTGGTCCCAGCTTCTTCCGATCTCAGCTGTAGGCTGGCATAGGGTCATCTCTCGGGGCATCTCAGCTGCCCTGTTCTCTTTAGCTGCAAACTCTCAGGCTCATCTCGCTTCCCCAGGCCTCTGCCGAGTCTCTGGAGCTGTCTCTCTTCCTCTGGGTTCTTCTCTGTGCATCTACTTCGGTGTTCTCGACTGAGTGTCTGTTCATATAGCCCACCAATGGGGAGGGGACTCAAACTGCGTCGCTCTAATGACGTGGTCAAACCAAGGATTTATTAAATCTCGATTTAATAAAGTAAAAGCGAAACCTCTGAATTTAATACAATCAGGGGGGTATCACGCCCAGAGGAACAGACCAGTTCATAAACATAGTCAATATCTCTTTTTGGAATTCATAAACAATATCAAACAGCTGCAGGTGCTATTTCTGAGATGAGTTACAAAGAGATGGACTTCAAACGCCTCATGGCCTCACTTCCACCACATTCTAGGGTTTGGAGCAGCCCTAACCACCCCCCCCCCCAGCTTCCAGGAGAAGGGAACCAGAGCCCACCTCTCATGGGGGGAGTGTTGCAAGGGTGTTTGTCATGGTTACAGTATCTGTGTGTCTGTTGAATTGTCTGGCTAGTAAAAAGCCCTCGGGGAGCTCCTGGGATCTAAATCAGGGCTGAGAGGGGGAGGGAGCAGCTGCCCTAGAGCACAACTCTTAGCAGCAAAGACCAGGGCAGGCTGTGCTACGGCCACCCGCGCCACCCGCTTACCCGTTATGGAAAACACAGTCTGCCACGATCTATCAGCTGCTCTTCCTATATGGCTCTCATCAGTGGTAGTCACAGTGCAGCAGCCTCTTTGCCAGTTGGGCCCAGGAAGGAACAAGGAACGTTATGCCTGGCAGAGGGCTCTGGAGCAAGGCACATCTGGGTTGGAATCTCGGGACTACCTCTTACACCGGCTCAACCGCGAAGCATCACTTGCTCTCTGTAGGCTCAGTTTTCTCATCTGTAAAATGGGGGCTACGATACCTGCTGGGCAGGGCTGTTGTAAGCATGCAGGGACTTTATGAAGCATCTAGCTCATGGCCGACATGCACAAAATGGCAGGGATACCCCTCTGTAAGCGAGGCGGGAGGAGAGGGCTTGGGTCCCAGGCCTCCCCACTTTCCTTCCCCACCTGGAAAAGAGCAGGCGTACCTAAAGGCTGCAGGGGGTGGGGGGAAAGCCTGAAGCCAGCCCAGGCCTGGTCTACTTGTGAAACGAAAGGGTTAAGTAGGTCTGGGAGAAGCAAAGGGCCGACTGGAAAGCGAGGCGGGAGGTGAGCTGGGAAAGGGGCTGGGCAGTATTAGCATGCAGCTGGTAAATGCTGCCCAGAGAGGCAGCCTCAGCTGTTATTCCTCCCAGAGCCAAAAAAGAAGGCTGACAAACAGTGGTCAGAGCAGTTAGAGTAGGTGGAAGGGCCTCTCACTGGGAGCTGTTCCATCTCCCACACAAGCCCTGATTTAAATCTGAGAAGGAGCCCCTCGAGGGGGTTTTGTGAGCCATGCAATGCTAATTAACTCCATTGTTATATTTTGTTTTCAACGTTAGAGTCCCTCCAGGATTGGAGTGCTTCCTTCTCTTGCAAGCAGTTAAAGATTTGCACGTCTAAGAGTCTCTGACAATCCCAGGGGCAGAGAGGCTTGCAAGTAGAACCTGCAGAATCTTCTGGGTATGGAGTGGGATGAGAGACTGGTCCCAGGTGAGAAGCTGACAATACACAGAAACCCAAAACCCCAAGAGCTAAGCCTTGTGAACAGCCACGTGAAGGGGCTGATTAGCTTATTCCTAGTTCCCTGCAAAAGCAATTCCAGAAAATTTGAGCTTCCCTCTGCCAAGTGCCTGGACTGTCTGGGAGCCAAGAAGGAAAGGAGAAGCTGGGTGAGAAAACTCGGCAGGGACCCCCGGGCTGTTGGGCAGAACTAACTTCCCCAACTTGAGCTGATCCCTGAGCGGACTGGATGACTCAAAAGCTAGGCAGGAAGACAACTATTCCCGGGCCTTCTGGGGTATTCATAATGGGTGGCGTCACCAGGCTGCACCTTCTCCAGGCGGGGAGTGAGAGGCTCAGGGCGAGCTCACAGAAGCAGCCATGCAGCCAGGGCCAAACCAAGATTCAAACCAGACAGGCACCGTGAAACCTGGATTTTCCATCAGTTCCTGGGTATCCGCAGTATATGGAGGATGGTGATAACTACACCCCACCCAGCACCCCCAAAGCTGAGCTGAGAGGGAAGTCTGGGCATTCCGGTCACTGCTTGGCATATGACAGTGGGCATAGCTGGGCTGCCCCTGATTGGGAGAGCGGGAGCTTTATTGTAAACAGGAAATGGGAGAGGCCTGGCCCCTTGAGTGTCCAGGACAACAGTGAGAGATACTTTAGACCCTGATGTCCAATAAGGCAGCGCCTGGCCCCAAGTGCAAATGAGCACTAGAAATGTGGCTAGTCTGAACTGAGATGTGTGACATACACACCAGATTTCAAAGACTTAATATGAAAAAAATAATGTAGACGACCTCATCGTTCGTTTTTTATATTGATTACTTGTTGAAGTGGTAATGAGGCAGGTTAGTACAGGGTAATGGAGGAGATGACCCACAACATGGCTGACAGACAACATGGCTGACAGACAACATGGCCGACGGACAACATGGCCGGCGGTCAACATGGCCGACAGACAACATGGCTGCAAGACCTTGCTGGGACCTTGAGTTTAACCTTGAGGTCCCAGTTTCCCTTTCCCGGACCTCCTCTTGGCCCCAGATATTCCAAAAAGGCCTCATTGTCGGCCCCCAAACCAATAACCCCTTATCATTAGTAAGGGGATGGAATAATTAAGAGTTTAAAAGGTAACCACAGGAGGCAGAGCCCGCTCTCTCTGCCTAGAGAGGCCCACACCAAATCTTGGTATGTATTTCCGTCTTGTTCTCCCACTTTTCAGCAAGCTCTGTTCTTTCCCCCGTTTCCCAAATGAAATCTTTTTACTGGCCTAACTAAACTGGAGTGTTAATAAATTCTTTTATGCATCATAACCAAGAACCTAGAGGAATCCAATGTTTCCCCATCTTCAGTAACATTTTGGATCTATTGGGTTAAATAATTTTTAAAATTTATTTCATTGATTTCTTTTACTTTTTAAAAAAACTGTGGCTCCTAGAAAACTGAAAATTACAGGGGTGACTCACATGTGGCTTGCATTTTATTTTTTCGGGCTCACCTTTCCTAAGGCAGAGATGTTAAAAACAGGCTCTGGATCCTGGCGGTTCAGGTTTACATCCTGGAACTGCAATTAAGTGGCTGTAAGATCCTGGCTTCCCCAGTACGAGGGCGTGTCAGACGCTATTCATTCTGCTTCCCTTCACTGGCAGCAGCTCTGAGCAACGCATGGAGTCCCTCCTTGCCTCCCCTGCCTAGTGGGATGAGAGAAGTGACCCTCAGCCCCAGCAATGCCTGCTCCTCCTGGAAGTGAGGTTCCAGGTTCCCTCTGGGCAGGCCCACCAGGGTCTAGCAGCCAGGAGGCGAGAGAGACACGTCCTAGGTGCCTGAGCCCATTGGAGGATTTGATACCCAGGAGGAGAGACAGGCTCGTCCTAGAGGTCTGAGCCCATTGGGGGAGGCAGAGTGGCTCAGGAAGAACCTCTGGGTGCATGAAGTGAGGTGTGTGTGTATGTCATGCAAGTGTGCATGCCTTTTTCTTTTGGGGGCTTTTTTCTATAACAGTCATCCCTCTCCCCAGTAAGGACCGGCTGTAACCCTAAGCCCATCGAAGCCTCTTCCAACTTGGAAAGAATCTCACCAAGACAGCTGATGAGAATAAACACCTCCCCAACTTCAGAGAGGATGGTGGGTTGCCAGGGCTCAGAAATGTGAGCTGATTCCCCACCCCACCCCATCCCACCTGCCTCGCCTTGCCTTCTCTTTGTTTTCTCGGATGAATGCAGGAGTAGCAGTAGCTGCACCCTTCACCTGGCCAGTGGGGTGTGTAGCAAGCGAGCTGGGTGGGGTGTTTGTGGTGGGGCCAAACTCCATATTTTTTTTTTTTTTTTTTTTTTTTACCTTTAGCATTAATATAGTACCAACTTAGCTTTTGCTACAGACATATTACAATATTGTTGCTAACTATGGTCCATAAATGACACTAGATGTATTTTCCCATATATCACCACATTCTTAACACCCTGTAGTAGAAGACCATTCCTCTGATGATACTATCAACCACAATCCTCATCTACTGCCAAAATCATTGTTATACACGGATTTTGACACATGATGCCCACCCTGGCAACCATCATTCTAATTTCTGTCTCCATGAGCTGGCATATTCTCTGACATTTTCTTTGTAGTTACCATGGGGCTTAAATTTAATGTCTTGAATCTATAACAATCTCATTTGCTTGATACTAACTTAATTTCAACAGTATACATGAACTATGTTCCTATACCCCTCCATCCTCCCACCTTTATGTAGTTCTTGTCACAAATGCCGTGTTTACAGATTGAGTCCAAAATTACTGATTCATCATTACATTGAATGCATTTGCCTTTTAGATCCTGTAGAAAGGAAAAAGTAGAGTTACAAACGCAAAATACAATAGTACTGGCATATCTACCCATGTCATCACCCTCATCAGAGATCTTTATTTCTTCATGTGGCTTCCATCTGTTGTTTATTGTCCTTTCCTGACAACCTGCAGAACTCTTTTTAGGCTGGTTTAGTGGTGACAAATTCCCTCAGCTTTTGCTTATCTGGGGATGTCTTAATCTTTCCTTCATTTTTGAAAGACAATTTTGATGGATATGGAATTCTTAGATGGCAATGTTTTGCTTTCTGTATTTTAAATATGACTTCTCACTGCCTTCTTGCCTCCATGGTGTCCATTGGGAAAATGGCACTTAATCTTATGGAGGCTCCCTTGTAAGTGACACATTGCTTACACATTGCTTCTCTCTTGTGGCATTAACAACTCTCCATCTGTGGCTCTTGCCATTTTGATTATGATATGTCATGGTGTAAGTCTATTTGAGTTTACCCTATTTGGAGTTTGTTGAGCATCTTGGACATGTATGTCCATATCTTTTGTTAAATTTGGGAAGTTTTCAACCATTATTTCCTTAAATATTCTGTCTGTCCCTTTCTCTCTTTCTTTTCCTTCTGGGATTCCCACAACGCATATTTTGGTACTCTTGATGGTGTCCAACAGGGTCTCCAGGCTCTGTTCACCTTTCTTCATTCTTTCTTCTATTTGCTCCTTAGACTGGATGGGTTTTCAATCATCTTATATTCAAGTTCTCTGATTCTTTTCTTCTGCCAGTTCCAATCTCCAGTTCCTTCTAAGGAATTTTACATTTCTATTACTGTGGTTTTCAGCTCTGTTTGGCTCCTTTTCATAATTTCCATCTCTCTGGTGATATTCTCTTTCTGTTCATCTATCATTTTACTGATTTCCTTTAGTTCTTTGAGCATATTTAGGACCATTTTTAAAAAGTATGTCCTGGATCTCGTCCTCTTCGTGGGTGGTTTCTAATGCTTTAATTATCTCCTTTGCCTGGTCTCTCACTTCATATTTCTTTGTATGTCTTGTGACTTTTTGACATTTTATTATTGGACATTTTGGTATTTTAATGTGTTATTGTTGGAATTTAGATTTGAGACATCTATATTCCTTATGTTTGTATCCAGCTAGTATTATGACAGAGCTTTTCTTGATTGCCAGGAGCTAACAAAAAAAAAAAAAAAAAAAAAAAAAAGCAAACACCTTTCCCAGTCTTTGCAGATTGATCTGTGTTCTCCAGAGTTTATCCATAGAATCAGTTGAGAGAATAGCTCCAGGCCAAAGCACAGGGACCTCCTTGGATCCTTCCTGCACATGCATCTTGTCTTTGGCATGCACCTTTGGCCCTAGGACTATCCCCTTTTCCCCAGGAAACACTTTTCTCAGTCCCAAGCATTGCACTATATATGATATAGATGGCAATCCCTTGTCCTACACAGCTACTTGACTGCTCTCCCACTGTGCCCTATAGGGGAGTTCAGTGAGTGCCTTCTACACCCAGGGCAAGTCCTGGAATGGTGAGACCCTCAGAGTAACACCAGACAGATTGGGCCAGACGTACATGCTCCTAGTATGTGCACAGGGTTACTCTGCCCCCTCTGGAACTGAGACCAGGGACCTGCACTGGGAGCATGCGTTGGCTCCATGCTGAGCCAGTGAGGGGATGGAGGAGGGCCAGCAGGGTGCCACGAGACCCTACTGCTTTTAAGATGCTTTTCCTTGATTCTGCACTCTCCTTTTTACTGCCATCCTTGGAACGTTTTCTGGAACTTTGAGAAAGATGTTTCTGCCAGTTCTTGCTGGTTGTTCAAAGCTTCTGCGTGGGAATGGAGCCTAGAAACATCTCGCTCTGCTAACTTGAACAGGATGGGAACTCCGCTCATGAATTTTGTTTTAAAAATTTGGAGACTGAAGGTCAGAGAGGCTTTCTGACTTTCTTTATGAGGCAGAATAAGTCAGCCAGCTCAGAACAGGACACTTGGGGTCTTGCCCTGAAACTTGGAAGGGAACCTGGAAGCTACAGGTGCAGGGAGAATATCTTGTTTGGTGTCAGAAGACCTGGGTCTAAATCCTTGACCCTAGTGAGATTCCTTAACCTCTCTGGGCCTGATTCCTTCCAGGTAGAAGACTTCCAGTTTTCTACATCAGTTAGAGAACCCACAAGGTTTTCATGAGCACTTACTATGTGCCTGGCACTGTGGGGACACTAGGGATACCATGAAGAGCTTCCAATCCTACAGGGAAGACATAGCGATTAGTTACAAAGGTTCATATTTTCAAAGGATAGGAAAGAAAAATACAGGAATCTGGGTGATACCAGGGGGTCCTAGATCAGCTGGGCTCTTCTGGGCATGATTCTCAAGCTGAGACTTTGAGTGAACAGAGAGGGATGAAGCATTACAGCCGACGAGAGCAGAATGAGCAAAGGCCCTGAGGTGCCAGGGGCCGAGAGATGCCCAGGCTGCTAGGGCACATGAAGGAAGGGGAGGAGGCAAGGGTGCCTAGCAAGAGGTGGGGCAGATGCAGTGGGGTGCAGAGACAATGCCTGGGCTTCTGGCTGGACCCAGGAGAGGAGGTGAGAGTGCTATGCTAAGACTGCCTTAGATGAGCCCCACCCCTTGGTGGGTGGGGAATAGAATATAAAAGGCAAGGCAAAGGACAGTTGAAGCAGTCTTTTGAGAAGCAGTTTTGATGTTGGAAAGAAGGCCCCAGGAGAAGAGAAGCAAGCTGTTTGCCTGATCATCTACAGCTGACCTTGTGGAGGAAACAGGAGCTAAGCCCGGAGAGAAATGCAGCCCCGGGAAGAGAGGAACCCAGAAGCCTGAACCCTGGCAAACGCCAGCAGCTGTCTTGCTCCAACACGTGACAATGGACTGTGGTGAGAGAAGAAACTCAACACTTTATGGCCTGTTATCTGTGGACTTCTACCCCAAATAAATACCCTTTATAAAGACCAAAAAAAAAGACTGCCTTAGAACAGATCGGGGGATGGGAGGCCATGAATCCAATATTGTAAATATTTAGTCTGTGGTGGACTAGGGTAGACTGATAGCATTAACAGCCTTGGTTCTCCCCTACCTGTATCCAGGACCTTTGCTAATTCCTCTCACTAAAAAAAGCAAGGCTACTTCTCTACTCCTTGAATCTGGGCTGGCTTTGTGACTTGCCTTGGGTAGTAGAATGTGGTGAAAATGATGGTGTACCCTCTCTAGGCCAAGGTCTTAAGAGATGGTGCACACTTCCATCTCAGGCTTCTGACATTGCCGGAAGAACATGTCCAGGCTAGACTGAAGAATGAGAAACACGTGAAGCAGAACAGAGCTGCCCCAGTCGCCCTAGGCAAGGTCATCTAGACAAGCCGACGACCAGCTGACCCCAAACATGTGAACAAGCTCAGCCAAGGTCAGCAAGACTGCCTAACCAAGCACCGCAGATACTTGCGCAATCAATGTTCATTATTGTATGCCACGGAATTTTTGTGGCTGTTTGCTACACATCATTATTGTGACAAGACCTTTAAAACATCCAAATGGAAATGTGAAGCAGGAAGTTGGATAAGCAAGTCTAGAGAGCTTAGAAGAGAAGTCTGGGCGGGAGATGGAGATGTATCAGCAGGTTTGAAGCCATGGCAGTAAATGAAATCACCTGGGGGGAGCAGGTGTAGCTCAGTGGTTGAGCTCCTGCTTCACACGGACGAGGTCCTGGGTTCAATTCCCAGTACCTCCTAAAAAAAAAAAAAAAAAAAGAGAAATCACCTGGGGAGAAAGTGTGCCCTGAACCCTGAAGATTGGATAGAGGAGGCAGAACCTGCAGAGAAGGCTGAGGGGAAATGGTACAGGAGTCAGAAGGACAACTGGGAGAATATGGAACCAGAAAAGCCAAGGGACTGATACACGGAGTGAGTTCTGCTTAACAAGGCCACATTGTTTGGAGATACTTGGGCAGGACTTTCCAAGGGAAGTATCTCCTGATCTACTATCATTTCGCTCTCCACTTCCTGTACAACTAGAAATAGGAGACATTTACCACTCAGAATCACTCAGAAGTATAAAAAGAAAAAAATCACAATCATTTTTGGGACTGACAATATCACATAAATTGATGGCCTAAATTACAGCGAAAAGGTCTATTTCTGATGAAAGAGCTGTTATTGATGTCCATGTTAGCTGAACTTTTCTTTTGTGAATATTAGAACAGAGCCTTCACAACTTACTGAGCAAACTGTCCTTAGTTTATCAACCGTCAGCACTACAAGTGATTCAGTAAAGCAACAGCCAGGTCTGAGTTTGGCTCGGTTTGAAACTGGTTAAGCAGTTGAAAGAGGCCTCAAAGTTTCCTTCCCTTCTGAGAACAAGGAAGGCAATTTTGCCTGTTCACTCCTGGTTCATACATGTACTCCCACCTCTCCCTCAAGGTCTCAGTCAAAGGCATCCATCAGAGGAGTTTTTCATGGTTTTTAAAAAAACTCATTTTCAGTCTGCTGGAAGAATTTGATTAGGCCATAAAAAAAAACTATTTCCCTTTTTCATATCACAAACCAATTTTATTTGTTGTCATTGTTGCTGACATTACCAAGCTAACTATTTTACAGGTTGTGTTAGTCAGGCAAAGGGTGCCAATGGAAAGTACCAGAAAGCTGTTGGCTTTTATAAAGGGTATTTATTGGGGGTAAAATCTTACAATTACAAAGCCCTAAAGAGTCCAACTCAAGGCTGCTTTCTCACCAAAGTCAGTTGCCTCATGTTGAAGCAAGATGGCGGCCGATCTCCGCCTGGTCTCTCGGGCCTTCTCAGCTGCTCAGCTGCTCTGTTCTCTTCGGCTGCAAACTATCAGGCAAACGGCTCATCTCTCTTCCCAGGGCTTTAGCTGTTTGAGCCTTCTCCTTTCTGTCGCATGGCAGGACAGAAATGACCAAGTTCTCTCCTCTTCCATGTGTCTTCTTGAGTGAGTGTCCATTTACATCAGCCTACCAGGGTCCAGGGACTCAATCTGAGTCATGCCTACTCCCGTGGTCGAATCAAAGCCCTAGTCGTCACAGGTAATTTAATCCAGACAAGTCAGCTGAATCTAATTACGTCAAAGTGTATCCCACTCAGAGGACTAGATTAGTTTACAAGCATAGTCTCTCTTTTTGGGATTCATAAATAACCTCAAACTGCCACACAGGTATTATCCCATTTAACCCTCACCGTGACCCTATGATTTTAGAAACCATTATTAGCTCCAAGTGAGAGGAAACCAAGACTTAGAGCTGTAGTTTTCCACGGATCACTCAGCCAGCGAATGGGGGAACTAGGCTTTGAACGCAGGCCTGCGGGACTCTTTCCTCCTGACCCAACGATGTGTGCTCAGGGTCTCAACTGGTGGCTCTCTGGCCAAACGCAGCCTGTAGAGAAGCATTGGGCAGTGGATTTTTTTTTTTTTAAGATTTATTTTATTTATTTCTCCCCACCCCCTTGTTGTTTGCACTTGCTGTGTCTGTTTGTCTTCCTCGCTTCTTTAGGAGGCACCAGGAACCGAACCCGGGACCTCCGATGTGGGAGGGAAGCGCCTAATCGCTTGAGCCACCTCCGTTCTCTGCTTTGTTGTGTCTCTCATTGTGGTTTTCTTCTTGTGTCTCCTGTTGTGCCATCTCGCTGCGCCTGTCCTCGCACCAGCTCACTGTCTTCTTTAGGAGGCACTAGGAACTAAATCACAGACCTCCTATGTGGTACGCAGGAGCTCAATTGCTTGAGCCACATCCACTCCTCCCCACCCCACTTTTTAAAATTTGAAAGCCCTTAGGCAGGCTTTTACCTTCCAGTTCATCCCCTGCTTTTTTATACTTCGTTACTTCACACATTTGTGTTGGTCCCAGAGTGCATTTGATTTTTGCTTTTGCCGCTCTGTACATTCTAATGCTTTTGCCTGCTCTGTACATTCTAATTTTTCCTGTTTTTTTTTTCATCCATTTGTTTAACCACGTCAAGATGTCTAATGTGAAGCTCTACATGTTTCCTCTTGAATTCTGACATTTGGGACAACCGTGATCTCTAGTTACAAGTGATACCACATTCCGATGCATAGATAGATTTGCTGATTAGAAGTCATTTTAATTTTCTCACAGATGTATTGTCTGTTTTTATTTTTACCTGGTTAATCTGGCATACAATAATCTAAATACTTAGCTATATTTTTAAAAAATGTGACAGGTCTGTTGCCATTCTTAGGTGTAGAAAGGGGAGTCAGTTGGCATGAGATTTGTTTGGATTCTTTTTAGTTAAGTGCGGTAGTTTTCAACCTGTTTGTTTTTAAATAAACTATAGAGCTCTTCATTGTCTACAAAGTGAAGAGTCATGGTGTCAATGAAAGTTCAAGAACCTTCTGTACTTGAACACAATTTGCAATTTTTTTTTTTCTGTTATATTTTTGGTGTGTTTAGAATGCTGAAATTATTTAGAAATTAACAGTATTGCATTAAAAAAAATTAAAAAGGATGTGACAGGAACTTGGGGAATATATAGCCTCCCTATTTTTGTATTAAGCAGCTAGTATCCCATATAAGGGGGAATTTTACACACACAAAATATATAACCTTATAAAGTAATCTTCCAAATATGGCTGAAGGATATTGGGAAACTAGTGTGAAATCTTTCTAAAGCTCGTATCATTGTCTTTTCAAGCCCACCCAGGCTGAACTAACCTTGGACTCTTCAAAGTGTTTCCCACCCACTCTGTTTAAATGGGAACAAAAGAATTTGGTTTGGTGTCATTTATAAATGAACTTATACTGATTTTAAAGATCTTTTGATTCCATAAGGCCAAATGTCATATACCAACCAGATTTGTGTGTTATATAAAATACAGTTCTATACTTACTATATATAGACAATTTAGATTAGTTGTTTTGATTATTGGCATAAATCATATATAAAGGGTTATCTGAAAAGTCCCATGTTCTGGAACTCTTCCCAAAATGAGAACAAGCTTTGAAAGCCATGACACCCATGTGTGGAAAATAAAATGTTCAGGGATCTCAATAAGGGCTGAGGGGCTTCCCGTACAAGTACCAGGGAAGGACATTGGAAGAGCCCAATCCAGAGGAGAAGTTATGCTTTGCGACTGCTGTTAAGTTTCCAGCTAAGTGGGAATAGGTCTCCATGTCCTTCACGAGTCTAGTCATGTTTTCCCAGGACTCTGGATGGAAATTATTTCCAAAATGTAAGCCAACTACCTTTCTTTGCCAATTGCATTAAAATGCAAACCAAAGAATAATCAGCTTCGTCCCTCAACAAAACACATTTAATATCTCATTAGCCTTGGGAAGTTTCAAAGCAAACTGGTGTAAATTGACACTCTGGAAAGAGCGTTGTCTTTCCGTCTAAATAGCTACTGAAGTTCTTTGTTGAATTTTTTTTTTTTTGACTGTGCACTCTGCACAGTGGCTTTATAAAAACGAAGGCATGCAGCAGTATTAGTTCACTCGTTTCTCTCTTTCTCACCACTGAGACAAATAGGCCTGTCAGACCGCTGCATTTCCTTCCAGTCTTCTCCTGTCTGTGACACTGTGGAAAATTAACTGGAGGTATTATCAAGAACCTTTTGCTCCCTTTAATTCCACGTAAAGGAATTATGCCTCATTGTACTTATTCATTCCAAACGCCTGGCTCCTTTCCACAGTTGTTAGGTGAATGATGATTGCTTAGCAATGACTCTCCTAACATAACACAGCCATCACAACATAAAACCCAGAGCCAGGAGATCCCAATTTCAAAGATTCTTTCAAATCCAGGAGTCTCTATCCAGCAGAGATACACCACCATACTTAAAAACTGTATAAAAAGTTAGACTCTTCTCCAAAGAAGAGCAAAAGGAAAGGCAAGAAATTCCAAGTTAGAGCCAGAGGGAAGGAAATCTCCTAGGGTTGCAGAAGATATGGTTTTTATTCTCATGTTGGTCACTCTGGGAGAACCATAATGGATTTGGGAACCACTGGGAAAAGCCAACCAGGCCAACACCATATCCTTAAGTGATTTAATTCCAGTATTTCTCAGGGTTTACTATGTCCAGATCATCACGCCTGTTATAAAATTCTTCGGCAAAGGACATGCTAATCCTCTCAGTAACACATTTCAGAAACCCACAACTCTTTGAAAGAAGAGGTGGCTGATTCTATGGGGTGGTGTCAGCTTCTAGGGAGGGCAAATATAAGGAACTTCTGCTTGCGCTTGAGACGTGTTGCTACCTGTCCAACACAGCCTCAGTTCAAGGTGTTACTAGTATGTGCCCTTGAGACGATGTGATGAGGATGGGGCTTTCCCTCTGTGGTCTTCAACGCCCCAAAATAATCCCAAAATAACTTGAAGGACATTCTACAAAGCGTCTGGGCAGTACTCCTCAAATCTGTCAAGGTCAGCAAAAGCAAGCAAAGTGTGAGAAAATGCCACAGCCAAGATTTATCTAAGGAGCTAGGATAACTAAATGTAATGTGGAATCCTGGATGGGATCCTGCAGCCGGAAAAGGACTTTAAGGGAAAAATAAGGAAATTGGAATAAAGAATGGCCTGTACTTCATAATAATGTTTCAATATTGGCTTATTCATTCTAAAAAATGTACCGTGCTAATGTAAGATGTTAATAATAGGGGAAACTGGGTGTGGTCTGAATGGGAACTTTGCAATTTTTCTGTAACTCTGAAACTGTTTTAAAATCAAAAGTTCTTGGGAAGCGGATGTGGCTCAAGTGGTTGAGCGCCTGCCTCCCACACCGGAGGTCCTGGGTTCGGTCCCTGGTGCCTCCTAAAAAAACAAAAACAAACAACAAGCAAAGAAACAGAAGAAACCAACTCAGGGGAGCCGATGTGGCTCAGTGGTTGAGCGCTGGCTTCCAGCATGTGAGGTCCCGGGTTCAATCCCCAGCCCCAGTACCTAAAAAAAAAAAAAAACAAAACCAAAAGTTCCTTAACAAACCAGCCCCTCCACAGCATGGGCCTATGCTTTGGAGGTGAATCTTGCATTGCAGTCTGCCAGGTAAACTCCTGGATCAGCCAGGATTCTGAGCAGAATTCAGGCAGCGTCACAACGGCTGAGAGAGAAGGTAGTGCTCTAACCTGACCAGCTGTGACTTTTCACTCATTTCCAAGGAAGCTCTGCAACGGGGAATCGCCGTTTTTATCGCGAGCGAGTGGAAGAGAAGAGAGCCTTCCTTCAATCAGATGGAAGCAGGTGTAGTCCACTCTGCAGTGCCTGCCCCGCGCTTCCCAGAGACAAGCCCCACCTGGGAAGCCTCTTGTGGCAGAAGGGCAGGGCCTCCACCTGCCTTTCCCCGAGGTGAGCCTCTGAGGAGGGTGATGAGGCCCAGGGGAAGGCGCCCGTGGACCAGCCCTCAAGGGGCACTGAGTCGAATCCAGAAGTCCAGCCTGGGGTGGAGGCTTTGGAGGGCCTTGAAGAGGAGAAGCCATCAAGAGAAGGAGCAGAGTCACGTGGGAAGGAGGTGGCCGTGTCACCTGGCCTTCTAATCTTTCATGAAAAGCCAGACCTTCCATTTCTAAATGTAGGCAACTCAGTCAACTTTTACCATGCTGGTGAAATAAAAACACACCCAATCTTATTCAGCTACCAGCTTGCAAGCTCTGAGAAAGAACAATTGTCCTGCCAGGGCTCCAAGCTTCAAATTTTTAAATTGAAAACCTAGGAATATGCAACAAGAGTGAGGTGGAGAGTTTGATCACAGCTACCCTGTCCAGCATGTAACCGCTAGCCACGTGGGACGTGTGGCTATTTAAATTTAATCTAAAAATTGACTTCCTCAGTCACACCAGTCACATTTTAAGTGCTTAATAGCCTTCCCCACCATTGTGGAAAGTTCTTTTAGATGGCATTGCTCAATAGAAAGGATGTTTTGGGATAATTGGAAAAATTAGAATAGAGTGTATATATAATACTGTTGTAGCAATGTTAGTTTTCTTAATTTTGATACTTGCAATTATGTAAAAACATGTCCTTTTTCCCAGGAAAAACACGTGGAAGTGTTTAGGGACTTAAGGGGTGTGATGCCTGCAGCTTTCATATAATTCAGAAATAAATATGTATATATATATAAAAAGGGGGGAGAATAAATCAAATTTGGCAAGTATCAACAACTGGTGACTCTGGGTACAATTATTGTAACTTTTTGATAAATTTGAAACTATTTCAAAATAAAAAAGGAAAAAAGGGAAAAAAGAGCAATGAAAAACCCCAGGGAAGCCAAGAAAGCTATAAAGTTTACTTTAATGAAACACTAAGACTATATCCCAGCGGATGGTCCTAGATTTTGGTGGGCATGTCCCATCTCAGAGCCTGCTTCAGTGGGCTTAATAATATCCACCACCATCACCACACCCACCCATTCCCTCGGTGGCCCCTCAGAACTTCTCGCTGCTCTCACAGTGTCTTCTTAGATACTTTCGGGAATTTCCCTAAATTAGATCCAGGTCGACATTTTGCTATACCTCTGTGTCCTCAGCCGCAGCCCAAATAGATTTCATACGTTGATTAAAATTGGTTAGCTCTCCTCAGAAGGGCTCTTGTCAACACCTATTCATTAGGATCATGCTCTAAGAGCTTCTGAAAATTGGTTTGTTTTTATATCTTCATATACAACTTTGCTGAAATACACGCACGTGATGATATCCATGTATTTCATTTCAGTGCCAATTGTTTTTTTCTTGCCACTCTGGCTCGCCCTCCCCTCCCCTCTCCCCAACTCCGTGCTTGCTTCCCTTGGCTTCTCCACAAGGGAGCAGCTCCTGCTACTCACCTCTGTGGCAAGCCCCCCAGGACCCCCAGCCTCGGTCACATGGAATTGTCTGTCCCAGGCTCTCGGGAGGGGAAGACGGCCAGGCCCTGGGAGTGGGGCAGGGGGATCTGTGTTCCCACCAACCCCTCTGCTGGTTTTCTATGTAAGCCTTTTGGAACCAGAGCCCTTTATTGGTTATGGGTAGCAGGGCACTCGGGGTCACAGCAGTCATAGATCCCAGGTGATATTTTTTATTTTTTATTTTTTTTATGAGACCCTGGAAAACTTTTTATTAAATAGATTGGGCTAGAAGTTCAAGTACAACACACCGGACAAGTGCTATCAAATAGTTTTAATTAAACTCAGCCAACGTTTCTTGAGCGCCTACTTTTGGGCTACTTTTCCTGCCAGGAGCTGCTGACAAACATCATCAGTAAGGCCTTGCCCTTAAGGAGCTCCCAGGCAGCAAAGAACAAAGAAGGTGATAAATGCAGGTTTTATTACTATTTATTTAAGATGCTGAAGCATGATCTCATCTGGGGGAAGGGTGCCCTCTCTTCAGCTCAGCCTGCTCTCTCTCTCCTAATACAATTTCTGACATTATAAACCTAGCACCTTCTGATGTCCACTCCTCGTCAAACTTTTATCTCACATGTAACTAGCTTCTATTATACTCTCAAGCTCCCAAACTTGCTGTCTCTCCCAGCTAGAATGTGGTTTCTAGTTCAACACATTCAGCCCCAAATAAAGGATCCAAGGCAGGGAAGTGTCTGCTCCCAAAAGCTCTTCCTTGCGTAGCTAGAGTTTATTGTTCCAGCTCTTTCCTCTTTTGTGAGAGATCCGCAGTTGTCTTTTCAGGCAATTCCATCTTTTCTCAGTTTTCTATTAACTCTTTCCCCGCACCCACTCTCAGGCTTTGAAGTTTATGGACAATTCGACACCTCTGCCCTGTGTGTATAACAAGCACCTTGCATGTGACGTCAGATAAAACGCTCGAGGCTGGCGTGTGCATTTCCACACCAGCAGCTTAATGTGCAGCGGAGTGACTGTAACGACATAGATGGAGTCCAATAAACCCGAACTAAATGTATTCCAAGCTTCCTGGTTCTTAGCTGAATTTCCACACATGCCCTTGGACACTCCAACGTCCACCAGCTGACGAGAAGAAAACAGATCGGCATTTTAACCCCCTACTGCAGTAAAAAAAAAAAAAAAAATTACTTTTGTAAAATTTACAAAAACATATGATCGTGTCACCAATGACTGGGCCTCTCCCAGGACCTACCAGGACAAATGGGGGCTTTTGAAGGTCAAGTTTCAGTAGCTTCATGGTATATCCACTTCTGCTCACACCAAAATACTTTGAATGAGTCTCTGATAAAATTGCTGATTTCTACTGAGCATCTCCTCAGAGAGCTTTGATTTCAGAAGGCTCTGTCTGCCGGACATTCCTGGCTCCTTCCTTTCCTCCAGGGCATCTAATGACTCCTCAGTTCTTGCAGTTGAGTGGATCGCCAAGCCTCTTTGAAGCCCACGGGGCTCAGCCTAGGGTGACCATCTGTCCCCGTTTTAGCTCTGAAGGGCCCTTACTTCTAGGCAAAAGGGATATTTGGTCTTCCGGTTTGGGCTCTCAGAGGCCACGGAGAGGTGTGGTTTGGGACCGCGTCCCTGCTTTCCTTCCCAGCACAACCTTGAACGTCCTGATTTTGCAAGCAATGGAAACCAACTCTTATTGACTTTAGCAGAAAAGGAATCTATTGAAAGGGCATTTTTCTTCTCTGTTTCTTTTCCTCCGGCTTCCAGATTCAAAGCCCCGGTGGGAGTGTCTGATTTGCCAACCGAATCCATGTGTCACCAAACTTATGGTTGGGGCTGGACTGAAGCAAGAATCTGCCCTTTCTTGGAGTCTGTATTGGGAGATGGCCCCTCCCTGCCCTCCAAACACACAAGGTGGGGACTCCCCCACATTCAGGAATGAGGCTCAGATGCTCGGCACCCAAAGAAACTTGGAAGTCAAAGATGAAGACTTCATGTTGTCAATGAACTAAGCATAAACAACTTGGTTGAGAGTGCGAGGCAAGCTCTGTGTGCCGAGGTGGGCCAGAGCAGGTTCATAGAGAGCTAACACAGGCCTTATAATTTCATGGGGCAACGTGGAGGAACGCAGGGGTCCGTGCTTGTGTGCTCAGGATCTGTTTGAATGGTGGAAGGCAGCTGATGGGAGACTGGGTCAGAGAAAGATATGCTCTAATTCTAAGATGCTCAAAGGCTTGGAGGCAGGGGCATTAAGATATTCAGAAGCATTGTGGGGAAATTAAATGAGATACTTGGTTTTAAATCAGAGGCCTGCTAAATTGCTTGGATGTATTAGTTAAGGATCGGGGACCTGGTGTATAGTGATAGTATACCAGGGGAGGTCAAAGAGGGGGACTTACATTTTTCTTTCCAAGGGAAGTAGGTGTTCAGTATTTTTACTGCTTTGAGTTGGTCAGTTTCTCCCCCAGCCCACTTCAGGAGCATTAGCAGAAATAATTTCAACTCAGGGTTTTCTCAAACTCATCTGGCTCTATTTATTCAATCTGTTTTCACACCCCAGACCTTTGTTTGCAGACCTTGATGCATAATTGTGAGGGTCTATTTCTATCTGTACCTATTTAGTTGTGAAGATAGGTCACCAGGTGGTTTCCGGAATGCAGCACTCCTGGTCACATCTCCAAGGCATTCCAGGGACAACTTGAGCCCAAGTTCCGCATCGGCTTTCTTAGCTCAGTGCTTTCTTCCTGTTGTCTTTCCACTCTCTGCCCTTCACGCGAAACCGCTTCCTCCTGGACGCGCTGGTTGGTTTTGCCTTTTTCTGACTTTCCGTGAGGACCACACGGGCTTCCTGTTGACATGCAGGCCTGCCCTTCTCATCTTCTGAAATCCCACCTGCCCTTCACACTCCAGTTCTACTGTTTTCTCTTCCAGAGTCTTGCTCTTGTCCTCCCATTGGGAAGTCAACTTTCCAGCCTCTAAATCCTTGGAGAACTTCACTTAATCCGGCTCCGGGCTCCTGGCAATCTAGAGCTGGCTACTTTCTAGGCCAGCAGCATTGGTCTCACCTGGAAGTCTAGTAGAAATGCAGATTCTTGGCACCACCCTAAACCTGCTGAATCAGACTCGGCACAGGATAGTCTGAGAAGCACCTGTCACCCGGCTCTCAACCTTGTCTACACAATGGAATCCCCTGGGAAGCTTTAAAACCTACTAACTCCCGAGTCCTCCCTCCAGGCATTCTGATTTAATTAGTTTGGGGTGCAGCTTGGACATTGGGATTTCTAAAAGCTCCCCAAGTGATCCTAAAGTACAGCCAAATCTGAGAGCAGCTGGCCTAAGTGTGATGAGTCCAACCTTTGCTTCATCCTCTGAAATTCTGAAGCTTCCTGAGCCTTCTGTTTTGAATTGCTGGCTTGGGCAGGGCTGGGGGTGTGGGCGCTGGCACATTCCCTCCATCTCCCCTTCCTCTGGGCTCCTCCCTCAGAACACATGTTGACTCTGTTCACACCGCCACAGCTCAGCGACTTTTTTGAGTATCTCCCCAACCCCCAGCCAAAGAAAAAAACTCTTCTCATAAGACATCCGTGAGCCTAGTTGGCGGAGGACCTGGGAATGTGGGTGAAGCAGGGGAGGAGTTTACAAAGCAGCAGTGCAACAACCTCCAAGAGGAATTCCACTGTCAGTGGTCAGACACGCAAAGCCTCTGCATTACCCACACATTTATAGGCATATAGATTCATGTACACAATAATTCTGCTAAGATTTTAGAGTTCTTTGTGTATACGTCTTACTGGGCTTTAAAGTCCTTGAGGGCAGGAACTGGGTCTTGTGCCCCAGTTCTCAGTCCATAATGATGCTGAACAAGTGACAATAGATAACTGAATGAGTATCTTAGGGTTTACAAACATAGCTGCCTTTTGTGAGAGGAGCTGTGCTTCAGAGTGAGAATAGCCTTCAGAGACAGATAAACTTTCCAAGGGCAGGAGCAGAAGGAACGAGGGTCCTTATAATGGAGAAGTTACAAGCATAAGTTAGAAACAGATTTGCTTTTAAACTTGCAAGGTGCAGTGTGGTAGCCACTGGCAGCTCGTGATACTTGAAAGGAGGCTGACTCATGAGATGCTGGGGCCAATGCACAGCAGATTTTGAAGACGTAGAGTGAAGACAAAAATGTAAAACATCTCCTTAATAGTTTTTTAATATTGATTGTGTGTTGAAATATTTCAGCTATATTAGTTTAAATAGGATATATTATTAAAATGACTGTGACCTGTTTCCTTTTACTCTTTGACCGTGGTTACTAGAATATCTTAAATTACAGATGTGAAAAAAACACTTAGATACGTGGCTCACACCACATTTCTGCTGGACAGTGCTGCTTTGAACACTGTGCTCTGAGAGAAAGAAGGACAAACAGAAGGTTGAAGGAGACTGACCTGGGACAGGCCGGGTGATGGGCTCTGTGCTGGCCCCAGCAGGCAGCCTGTGTCACCTCCACTCTGCAGATGACAAAGTGGAGGTTCACAGAGGCTAAATATCTGGCGCCAAATCCCACACTCAGTGGGAGGAACAGCTTGTATTGAAGTTTAGGTCTGTTGAATTCTAAATCCCAAAGTGGGGCTCTCCTGGAGAGGAGAGACCTCCTGGGCAGAAGGTTGGAGCAAATTCTGTTAAAGGAGTGAGAGGATGTTCGTTTGCAGAAGGGGTCCCCGGAGAGATCGGTGGTAGCCATCTTCAAATATCTGAAGGCACATCAGTGGTTAGATTGCTTCTGTGTGGCTCCCAGGGACAAGAGGACAATCAGTTCAAAGAAGTTGTAAGGAGAAATATTTCTGCTCGGGCTGACGGAGAATTTTCTGACAGTCTGCTCTGCTCAGATCCGGCTATTTTGGAAGGCAGTGAAGCCAGGTGCCAGAGAAGATCAAGCAAAGGCTTTTAACTCTTGGCAGAGTTCCCAAATGCTCAGCTACCATGTGGTGGTTCCCACAGAAAACTGCTCTGTGACGTGACTACATCAGGATCAACTGGGTGATCTTTAAAATAAACATTCTGGGCCCCACCCCAGTGCTGCGGAATCCGAATCTCACAGGGGAAGGACAAATGATTTTATTTTGAACCGGTGCCCTCAGTTATTCTGCTGTGCAGCCAGTTTTCAGAGTCACTGTCACATAGAGAACATTCCAGCATATCCATTGGATGGCTGGACGGGATGCCTTTTCAGATCTTTTCCATGTCAGATGAGACCTACCAACAAAATTATGGTGAGGAAACTTGGCAAAATAAATCATTTCCTTATTTGGCCAGTTTACCATTTAATTGGAAGATTTCTTTGGCCAAAACAGTAAAAATGCTAGTGGCACATATTAATGAAGATGAATTAGATTTTACTTCTTTTTTTTTTTTTAACCTTTGGTAAGACAGGAATTCAAGGGGAGGGGCACATAAAGGAAGAAAGAGTTTCTTATCTTTTCTGGCTAATAGAGATGGCAAGTTTTAGCACTCATTGTCAGGAAACAATTCCGGGCTCTTTTATAAAAAGCCAGTTTGGAAATTTGGGTTGGTCGGTTACAGATGAGGGTAGCAAAGGGCTGCAAAGCTTTGCCTGTGGAAAGAGCCTGTGTTAATTTCCAAGGCAGTGGCTTTTACAAGTTTTATTCTCAACATACCAGCAAAGAACAGAAACAAGGGCCAAGTCCCACCAGGTTCAGGGATTGTCGAGAACCCAGTACGGCCAAGAGTTGGAAAATGCAATCAGTGCAAAGCTTACAGCAGCAAACTGAGAATCAGAAAAAGCACATTTATTACCAAGAAAGAAATCGGTGGCATTCAGTGTGAATAGTAAAAGGAATCCTGGTTGACTGAATTGGGGAATCACAGAATTGCTGAATCACCAAACCCAGGTACGGTACATTTTCCTCTTGGCCACAGCGATCCGCTCTCCAAAAAGCAAATGAAATTGTCACTTCTTTGCCCAAAAGGTAGAGCAAAGTTTGTCATTTTTTGGCCTTTTTCATTAAAGGATTGCCTGAAGGATGAACCGGACTCAAGAAATTAGTGGCCAGCAGCTGAGATGAGGCCCGGTAAAAAGAAAATGTGGTAACAAATGTCTTAACCTGATTAAGTTTGAGCCAATAGCTACTCAGTCAAGAAAAGTCATAAATGTAGAGTAGGCAGTTATTGGCTTCAGGTTTTCTATTTCTCCCTCCAGGGCATCATTTTGTTCTTTGTTCCAGTCAGGTAGTAAACATGGTCTTTGGAGAACAATATCTGGACTTAGGACAGATGGGACTCATTTTTTTTTTTTTTTAAAGAACTTCATTCAAGTCTTTTGTCTCCACTTTTAGCTTATCGTATTTCAGGCACAGTTATAACAACTGTTTTATCATTCCTCTCTTGGATAATTTGATTCCAACCCTCTTAGCCCCCTCCAGTCCTACATCCTGATGATCTTTCTAGATATGTGAGGGGGCTGCAGCCAGCTTACCCGCCTCGGTAGCTCTTGCATCTAGGCAAACGTCTGTCACACGTGCACAGCTCAGATTGTTGCCATCTGGAAAGAATGGGGAGTAGTTCAGGTATGCAGTCGATAATAATTGCTTCTGAAGATTTCCATACTAGGGTTTCTGCTGGGAATTCAGAGAAAGCCAACATGGTCTGACCTCTCTTTTTGTTTAAGGAAGTGGTGCTCAAAGTGAGGTCTCTGGCGGCTGTGTGAGCTAATCCAAAAATGCAGCTCTTTTCATCAACCTTCATTTTTAGGTGCCACTCAGGCCCACTTCCTAGTGACCTATAAACTTAAAATTAACACCATGTTCAAGTGTCCAGAGGACCTGAATTTGTCTTCTCCTAAGAGGTCTGGCCACAGCAACACTTGGCATCAGTGCCAAGCTCCTTTTGCACACAGCACAGGGAACGTGCTGGAATTCCCCACAATTTTCAACAAGGCTTTGAGCTCCTCGTTGCATCAATTCATATGTTGGCCGTACGAAGTAGTGATGCACATTTGGATCAACAGTATTTTCAACTGATGTATTTTTTTCTAAAGAATAGATGTTATGACCTAATACGCATGTGGATTAAATAAGACTTAACTGCAGGCAGCTACAGCTAAATAAAATGTAGACATTTACACATAAAGTCACGATTCCTTGTTGCCTAGCTGCTCCTCCACTGGGAGGCTGAAATGGGTGGGCCCCCGAGTCCTTTGTCTCAACTCAGTGGGCTGAAACCAGAAAAAGTTTGTGGGGCACTAGTCTAAAACGATGGGGTGTAGAAAAAAAAAAAAAGAACAGGTTCGTTTTTCCTTTTCTTTTTTTGTTGTTGTTTTGTTTTTGTTTTGGAGTCAGACCAGCCTAGGATCAAGCCCTGCAGCTACTCAAGGCTGCCATCTGCCAATCGGCAGGTTGCGGAGTACAAGGGTATCTGGCAGAGGGCTCGTGGGGGCTGAGACCCAGCCTGCGCTCTGCCAGCCAAGCCGTGTGCCCTTATTTGGGACGTGCCGACCCTGGAGAGAGGGGTAGTGGGTGTCTTTTTAGCTGATGTGTAGGAAGGCATGCAGCCCTGCTTGTATGTGTGAACTTGGGAAACGCTTACCCTCTCAGAAGCTCATGCTCCTGGTCTGAAATTGTGGAGCAGTAATTCCTACCTTGCTGGGTGGTTGTAGAAGAAATGAGATCATGTATGCAAAGTCCCTGGGGCACATTAACAAATGCTCCGCAAATGTGAGCCCCACTAAACGTGGTCTAGCTCCAGTTCTGAGCTCAAATGGTTGTGACCTGGGGGTGAAGGTCATTTCTCCTCTTTGAGCGTCAGTTTCCTAGATGGGATGGCCAGGTCCTCCCAGCCTTCCTTAATTTGTACGGCAGTGTAAAAAGGTTGGGGAAGCAGGCAGGCTTAAGTGTGAATTATGTTAACCATTTGAAGCAGTTATTTAACTTTGTTATGTAATTGAACAGTTTAATTGTTGTGACTTTGAGCAAGTTATTTACTCCTCTGGGTCTCCCTTTTCTCATCTATAAAATGGGAACAAAATAAAACTTATTTTAGGGGAGTGGATGTAGCCCAAGTGGTTGACGCCTGCTTCCCATGTACGAGATCCTGGGTTCAATTCCTGGTACTTCCTTAAAACAAACAAACAAACAAACAAACAAACAAACAAAAACTTATTTCAAAGTACTACTGAGAAGAACAAATGAGTTAATAAGTTTAAGTCCAGAGCCGTGCCTGGCACGTTTTAGGTGTTGAGCAAATGGGAATTCTTTTCTCCCACACCCTAACCCTCCTAATCAAACCTTTGTTTAGTTAAGATGAACTAACCCCATCCAAAGAGAAACACAGTCCTCACCTTCATCAGTGCAGTTTCCTTAAGCCAAAATAAATTACTTACCACTTTCCACGGAAAATTTTAACTACATTAAATAACCACTTCATAGACCTACTGAATCCCAGTAGCCATGTGGATAAACTAAGTCGCAGAGGTAGGAGAAGGGTTAAAAAAATGATACTGAACAGAGAACCACAAATCATCCAAGGTACATGTGGGGCTTCAGATGTGATAACAATGGCTCTACAAATCAGGGATATTGGGAGAGCAAGCTATCCAAATGGAAAAATAAAATAAAATTAGATCCCCCCACCCCCCATATGGAAATAAGTTCCTGATGGGACTGAAGACCTGTATGTGAAAAGAAAACAAAACTGAAATAGTTTTATAACCTTAGGATCAGGCAAGGATTTCTTAGACATGACACGAAAATGCAGAACTCAACTTAAAAAGTAGGTACCTCTCAGTTCCTCAAAATGGAAAACATCTGTGCTATAGCAGTTGCTGTAAAAGTGTTGAAAGACTATTGACAGGCTAGGAGAAGATATTTGCAACAAATAAAACAAATGAAGGATTCTATTGAGACTATACAAAGAGGGACAAATTAGGAAGAAAAGACAAACAGCCCAATAGAACAATAGCAAAGGAGAGGCCAAACAAGGCACCTGAGAGCCCACCTGGGTGGCTAGTTAAGCAGGTGCTGCAGCTCCCCAGTCATCAGGGAGTTGGAAGTTAAACCCACAAAGAGCTTCCATCAGACTAGCAGAAGGGAAAAAGTCTGGCAAAAGCAAGTGTTTGAGAGGACGTGGGAGAACAGGAGCTCTCACACGCTGCTTTTGGGAATGAACTTTACACCCCTCTTTGCAGAGCATCTCGGCAAGACCTGCAGAAGTTGAGCCCACGTGCCCTCTGTGATGCAGCAGCATTGTCTGGAAACAACCTGGGTGGCCATCGAGCTGGGCCTGGATACTCAGAGCAGAGGCCACGTGAAACATTATGGGGCAGCTGAAAGGAACGACCTCTGTCTATACTTGCTGAGGGTCTCAATGCTGAGTGACAAGAGCAACTTAGGAAGGATGTACACGTTTACGCAGGATGGAAACGAGTACAAAGCACTGCTGGACCCTGTCTGGAACACGTATGCATGCAGTGAAAGTGCAAAACAGGCATTAGAAGGACACACTCTAAATTGCTGACCAGCCATGGCTTTGGGAGGGGGGGATGGACTCAGTGGGGACAAAAGGGCTTTAATTTTACCTGTAGCATCCTCTTGTTTTTAATTATTTCTTAAAAGGGCAGTGTCAATGTCTGTTCATTCTCTGTGGTGGGTGGGCTCCGTGTTTTCACTCTGTGGTTTTTTGTTTTTGTTTTTTTTAATTTCCAAACAAACAGAAAGTATTACATAGACCTATGGAGCTTTGAAAATGAATGATGAAGATCAATTTGAGGTTTGCCTGAGGAAACTCAATTTAGAACCTTTATAGGATTTTTAAATTTAGATAAAAACAAGTGCTTGGAAATCAAAACCACAATGAAAACCATTTCACATGGACTAGAATGGCAATTATTTAAAAAAAACAACAACCAGAAAATGACAAGTGTCGGAGGGGATGTGGAGAAGTAGGAACACTCATTCATTGCTGGTGGGAATGTAAAATGGGGCTGCTGCTGCAGAAGACAGTTTGGCAGTTCCTTGGAAAGCTAAGTATGCCTAAAATTACCATATGACCTGGCAAGCCCACTTCTAGCTATATACCCAAAAGAATTGAAAGCAGAGACTTGAACAGATATTTGCACACCAATGTTCATAGCAGCATTATTCACAACTGCCAAAAGATGGAAGCAACCCAAGTGCCCATCAACTGATGAGTGGATAAACCAAATGTGATCCATACACACAATGGAAAACTACTCAGTGATAAAAAGAAATCAAGTTCTGGTTCATGCGACCACATGAGTGAACCTTGAAGACATCATGTTGAGTGAAATAAGCCGGACACAAAAAGACAAATATTGTATGATCTCACTGATATGAAATAATTAGAATAAGGAAACTCATAGAGTCAGAGTCTAGGATACAAATTACCAGGTGCTGGGTTGGAGGTAGGACTTGGAGAATTAATGCTTAATTTGTATAGAATTTCTCTTTGGATTGATTGTAAAGTTTTGGAAGTAGATAGTGGAGATGGTAGCACAACACTGTGAGTATAATGAACAGAACTGAATTATATAAAAAATATTTTAAAAATAAGTGCTTTGGGGAAAAAAGGACAGGAAAGGAGAACGAGAAGGGACAGAAAGATCCAGAGCAGTGCTGGGATAGACTTGCTCTGGCAACGCTGCTGAACCCCAGAAGAGCTCATGCTGGGAACTCAAACCCAAGGCCACTTCTCTACTTCTATGCCAAACAAGCTCATACATTTAAAATGTTTATTTATCCCAGGTAACCGAGAGCTTTACTTCCTCTAGTCTATTATCAGCTATGGTTTTACCTAGTTACTCTTTCGTCTTTTCCCTTTAGTAATTGAGTCTGGGGTTAAACTCACTTTTCCTTAGTTCTAGGAGTTTGTGACCGGGGTTTTTATAACTGCTCACATAAAATTATCCCATCATTTATTTTACTGCAGAGTTTCTTAAAATATCATCAATTTATACTTAAAATCCTTTCATGTGGACTCACAGCTAGGCTGGGTGAATTCAGTAATGCCCTTAAGAATAAAACTCTCCTCATCAACACCCATGTTCCTGGAAGGCCGACAGGGTACCAGCGCTGGGTGCTATAAATGTAAAACACGCTGGCAGGCCAAATAAGATGCTTTTATTGCATTATCTCGATTTATATGACGCTCCTCTCCTTTAAAGGACCCAAGGTTCTAATTACATGGCCATAGCCAAGGACTTAAGTATATAATAGCTTGAAAATTTGTTTTCAAATATGTGGATATGCCAACTATTGGCATAGCTTAGAAGTGCCACGGAGAATGGAATTAAAGGCAGTGAAAATGACCCCGTCAAGGTGCAGGCATCTCAGAAACACGCTTGAATAATCACAGCCGTAATAAAGTATTTCATGCTTCAACACATCTGTAATGGACCAATGATTTTTGTTTCTGTGGGGTATAATACCCAATAATAAAACCCAGAGACTAGGATTTTTGTCACATAATTAAATTTCTTTAGTTCTATGATTCAGATGGTTCAGAGTGGGGTTTGTCTTGGTGGGGGAAGGGGGGGGTGCTTAATTTTAGTTAACAATTTTTTTTAATTAAAGAAGTTGTAGTTTTACAGAAAAATCAAACATGAAATACAGAGTTCCCAGTTACCTCACCACTCTATTATTATTATTAATTAACTCTTTTTTATTTTTTAAAGAAGCTTTAGATTACATAAATGGTACGTAAAAAATATAAGGGGGTGCAGATGTGGTTTGGGTGGTTGGGCATCCGTCTCCTATATGGAGGGACCTGAGTTTGATCCCCAGGACCTCCCGGCAAAATAAAGAAAAAAATATAGAAGGTGTGTGGGCTGCCAGGCCCCATGCATGGGTGCGCCACACGCAGCAAGATGATGATATAACATGAGAGTGACAAGGGAGAGTCAAGTCGAGATGCGCTGTAAAATCAGGAACCGAGGTGGGGCAGGTGGTAGGACGCCTCTCCCACATCAGAGGTTCCGGTGAAGACAGGAGGAGAAGGATGAGAAGAGAGCGCAGGAAACAGACACAGAGAAATGCCCAGCGAATGCATGCAAAAACAGCAAAAACGGGGTGGGGTGGGGGAGTTAAAATGGATAAAAAGTAAATAAATAAATAAATCTTAAAAAAAAAAAAAAACCATAGCAGAAAAAATGAATTTAAAAAAAATTTATATTATATAAGGGATTCCCATAGGCACCCCTCCCCCTCCCACATGTTCCACATTAACAACATCCTACGGTACATTTGTAACAAGTGATGAACTCATATTGGCGCATTGTCACTAACCACGGACTACAGTCTACACTATAGTCTACACTCTGTCCCGCACAATTTTGTGGGTTATGACAAAATATCCAATGGCCTGTATCCATCACTGCAGAGTCATGCAGGACAACTCCAAAGTCCTGAAAATGCCCCCATTTTACACCTATTCTTCCCTCTCCCACCCCTCAGAACCCCTGGTGGCCTCCGCCTTTGTATCAATGATACGAGTTCTTCCATTGCTAGAATAATAAGCCTATAGCAGAATAATAATAAGTCTACTTCAGCCCATTGTTCCTTCCCCAATCCCGAGGATTTGGGGGTGGCGCTGCCCACTCTGCTTCCAATTGAGAGGGGGCTTAGATCCCACGTGCACCACCCTATTAGGAACACCTTGCGTTAGTGCAGTGCATTTGTTACCGTTAATAGAAGAATATTATTACAATTGTACTAGTAATTGCCCATGGTTTTCATACTGGTTCATCGTACTGTACAGTCCTAGGTTTTTTTCCTTAACTTTTATCCTAGTGGCATACATACAACCTCAAATGTCACCTTTTAACCCCGCTCAAATGTATGACCCAGCAGTGTTAGATGCATGCACCATGCTGCCATCACCACCATCCATTACCAAAACTTTTCTGCCAACCTAAATAGAAACTCCAGGGATGCCTAATTTTAGTTTCTCGTACTTTTTTTCCAGATTATTTAATATAAGCAACTGTTTCAGTTTGCCAAAGCGCTGCCAATGCAAAGTACCAGAAATGGGTTGGCTTTTATAAAGGCGATTTCTTCGAGGAAAAGCTTACAGTTCCAAGGCTGTGAAAAGTCCAATCCGAGGCACCATCAGAGGTGATTTCTCACCAAAGTCGGCGACTGTTGATCCTGTTTTCCTGGCACGTGGCAAAGCTAGATGGCTGCCGGGCTCTGCTGAGGGCTCAGCCTTCCCTCTGGGCTCACCGTCTCCGGAGACCAGCTCCCAGAGCTCAGCTGTGGGCAGCCAGGCTGAGGGCTTGTCTCTTTCTGGGCCTGCTCTATCAGCCTTGGCTGCTCCGCTTTCTTCCCGAGTTTAGCTGGGAGCGGTCAGGCTTACAGCAGGCCTCGTCTCCTCTTGAGCTACCTGTGGGCCCAGCCTCTTGGGGGCTTCGTGCTTGAGTGATCCCCTAGTCCTCTGTCAGATGGCAGGGTCCTTTTCCTGTGTCTGTCTCGCTCTCTCTCTGTATGTTTTTATCAGACCCAGCAAAAGGGTGGAGATTCAAGGTGACTCACGCCTCACTGACGTAGTCCAGTTGAAAGGGTCTCACACCCACAGGAATGGATTAGTTTAAAACAGAATCGTTCTCTTTTTGGGATTCATAAAACAATCTCAAACTGCCACAGCAACCTAACAGCTTTGCTTCTTTTTATGGCTTTTCTTCCTGAGAATAGACAAGCCCAATGGTTGTATATCTTTTCCTGTTCCCAGCATTTAACAGAGTGCCATATATCTAATATGCAAAAAAGTTGCATTTTATTTATTATTGAAGAAGATGAAAATTTACTTAAGGATGTATTTTATTTCATCTTCTTTTTGCTCATATTGGATTCTCTTGAAGGAAAGAGCAGGGAAGAATGGGGAAAGAAATATTAAAGCTACAGAGAGAATATTTTAGTTCCTGGGAGTTGTCAAATGATAAAACACATTAGGTTGAACTGCTTTTAACCTACAAAGGCAGCAATTTCATAAATTTAATACAAAATATAGTTATGGCTTGATTTCTGTAAAAGCAAGATGCTTTGTTGCTAATTGTGATATTTGCAGCTGAGCCTCTCTGCCCTGAGCTGGGGAACCTCAGAGAGCAGAAGAGTTGTGACTCTTTATTGGCTGACAAAAGAGACTCCCTCCCAGCCCTCTACGGGGGTGCCTCGTCTCAGAAATAGGCAAATCTTTATGACACATGAGGGACTTCATACCTGGCCCAATTACCAGCCCTATATTCTTAGGGAGGGAAGTTTAACAAGGAGACAAAACTCCTCAGAGGGTGAGATGAAGTGGCTCTCAGCCTCACAGCATCTTGAGGTTTGCCACAAGTGTTCTCTTACCAGCAGCAGTGGGAGACCTGAAGTTTGCAGTGTTCACTGCAAAAACTGACTGGAACAGAGAACAAGGGCTCCCTGATAATGGCGTCATACTGCTGCATCTCGTTGAGGGAGCCCAGTGATACCTCTCCAGGCTCTCGTGGATCCCACAGGCCTTGCAGGCTGTGCAAGGTCACCTAGGGGGCATGCCAAGGCAGAAGAGGCTGGGACAAGCCTCACTCACAAAGCACTTCAAGGGTTTCCATCTGCTTCCTATACATTGACCTCACTTTAAAGAACTCCTAGCCTGCATGATGTTAAGTGACCTTGGTCATAGAATCCCCAAGGGGCAGAGTTAGGTCTCAGACCCAGAATTCTGAGTCAAAGCTGTACACGTCCATCACACGCCACCTTCCTTCACTGCAGCAGCTTGGCCAAAGTTGGGTGGCCTCTGGCTTTGTGCCATGGCCCACTGTCCATAGCTGGGCTGTGGACTGTCTCTCCTTGCCCTCGTGCCCCTTACTGGTTGCTAAGTGGCCTGCCTTTGTGATGGAGTGGAGAAGGTGCTCTTTTTTCACATCTTTCTTCATTTCCCTGGCTGATGGGACGAGCAGTTAGGCAGCTGTGAGTTAGGCACACTTAGATTTTAATTCCGAAGCTGCTACCTACCAGCTGTGTACCTGTGGTAACTCCTGTGTGACTCAGTTTTTGCCTTCGTAAAATTGAAACTATAAATATTTCCTCAGGGAATTGTTGTGATGATGAAATAAGTTAGTAAGTGAGTTCCTTAATAAATGTATTCCCCCTTTCCCTTATTCACCCTACCCCCGTGGATATCTTCTATTTATATTTCCTTTCCATGCACCAAAGCTAAAGGTAGTCTGTAGCTGTAGAATTTCAGTTCCTTTCTTAGACAATTCTAAATAATGAAAGCTTCATTAATTTGGACTCCATTCAGCCTTGGTAGAAATTCAGCCAGGAAGGTCTCCTTGTTGTATCTAGAGAGAGAGGGTTTGCTAAGCAAAAGTGTATTAGTAAGGAGAGGCTAGGCTTGTGCTACAGTAACAAATAGCCCTTCCACTGCAAAAAAAAAAAAAAAAAAATGTTATTTTTCACTAAATGAAGTCCACTGTAGGCCAACTGACTGTCCAAGGCAGCTGCTTCTGTTCGCTGACTCAGTGGCTCCACCTATTTCCATCCAGAGGGTTTACCACCTAAACGGCAGCCTCCACTTTCATTGCCAAAGGGGAGAGAGACTCAATTCTGGAAAATGATACTCTTCTGCTCACTCTGTCTTGGCTATAGCCCCACCTAACTGCAAAGGGGCTAAGAAGTGCACTTTCCAGGATCCTAGGAAAGGAATAGGAACACATAGCACTGACTGCCATATAAGAGTAATCAGGAGTTCAGGGAGAACACACTAGTTTTAAGCAGTTTTTTGGTCCTAAAAATCTGTTATTTATGTACATTAAAAAAATTAAGACACTGGAAACAACCATCATGAGCAGGCAAATGAAGAGACAAATTGTTCTCTACTTATCCGATGGAATACTACTCTACAATAACAGGACGAGCTGTTATACATGAAACAACATGGGTAAATCTCAAAATAATTGTGCTGAAATACACTAAGCAAAAAGGAGTATTTAATATATAATTCCATTTATAAAAAATATTAGAAAATGCAAAAAAAATTTCATAGTGACAGAAAGTTCAGTGGTTCACTGGAGACAGGGGTAGAAGGAGGGATGAATTACAAGAGGGCGCATGGAAAGTTTTAGTGTAATGGAAATGTCATCTTGAGGGAATGCCTTCATGAGTGTATACATACGCCAAAGCTGATCAAATTTACACTTAAATATGTGCAGTTTATGAGCTTAAATTATACCTTAATAAAGCTGAAAAAAAGATACTGATTTAAAATTATTTTATCAATATTTAACCCTGTAGAACTTGTCTCTTTTGGGTTTTACCTGTATTTTAAAGCAATAAAATGGAATTTCACTTTGTGTTCTCTCTCCCTCTCCCGACATGGTGACCTCAGCAAAAAAGAAGACTAAAAAGAGGAAGACTGTCTCCCTAACAGACTTCTGGGCAGAGGATAGGGGGCACCTGATGGAAGAAGCCCCTTTGCTCCCAAACCAGCCAGCTGGGCTGAAGAAACAGATGATCTGGGAGGAGATGCTTCAATCCCCTGACACAGTAATGATGACGATGTGCACTGGGCACCTTCAAGTGGCTGCTCCATCCTGCCCACTGCTCCACGAGCTGCTTGGGAACTCAATATTGACCCGAGCTGTCTTCTCAAATCACCACCTACCCTTCTCTTCTAGGGAAATCGCTGTAGGGTGTGAAAGAAGACTCCGCGAAGGGATTCTTTCCAGGAGTCAGTGCCAGTGCAGTGCATTTTCACAGGGCCCTGGCAACAGAGAGAGGTTGAAAGATTTTGGCTGTGCTGAACTTGAGGACCTGCATCCCCTGCTCAGTGCCCTGGGCCTTAATGAAGAGTCTCTGAGTAACAGGAGACTGCAGTGGATGTTGCTGATCAAGCACAGGATAAAGGCCGGGATGACTGTTCTTTTGGTTGGGATAGAAACTGGGATTCTGAGAAAACAAATACAGACTGGAGGTCCTGTCCTGCCACCGGCAGCTCTGATGACTGCTTCCCTAGAAGAAGTGACGTCAGCTTCAGAGGAATGGAGGTTGCTATGATTCAGGCTGGCATTGCGCTGGGTACTGTGATGGCTAGCGTGGTGGGTTGTCCTGGTGGCCCACACCAGGACACGAATGACACAGGGGCCGGGAATGCTGTGATGACCAAGGGAGCAGAGATTCCGACAGAGGCTCTGACTTCAGCACAGGCAGCGGCAGAAGAACATTTGGTGGTGGGCACCGTGGGGATGGTGGCGACAGAGGTGGGGACCGCTGTGAAGGCCACGCGGCAGACGGGACGACCGGTCGTGGAGCTCCAGAGATAATTACTCTTGAGATTATAGGCGTGATGACAAAAGTCCTCCCCAAAGAGCAAAGTGAATCTGCAGCCTCAGGGTACTTCTCAGGCAGACGGCCCCTCCGCCAGCACCTCCCAGGCCAGCTGAGCAGTTTCTATCTTTGGAGGGTCAGAGCCTGTTGGCACAGTTGCTAGAGAACAGGAAGTAGAAGAGCAGCTACAGAAGGAAGAGGAGAAATTGCAGCGTCAGCTGGGTGAGTCAAAACGAGAAAAACAGCCTCGGGAGAGACCCCCCAGCTGGCAAAGTGAGGGAACCTGGGAACGGGAGGAGTGGAGGACAGGAAGTGAGTCATCAGGGCCTGGCTCTCAGCCACAGCTGGCAGATGGCAGCCAGAGCAGCATGCACCAAGGAGAAGTCTCTGGAAAGTGAAACCCTCAGCAAGGAAGAAGACTGTCCTTTCCAACTCTGAAGCCTCCAAACCTTATCTAAAGGTAATGCCAGCGCCTCCACCAAAGGAGAAAGTCGCAACGCCCCCGCTCCATGTCAGCGCTCAGGCACAGAGCAGCAGTCTCCTTCAAGAAGTGCAGGAAAAGTAGCTTTATCTCAACCATCTGGGGAAGGACCAGCAAGGAAAGATGAAAACAAAGTAGGTGAGGTGAGTACCCCAAAAGGCCAAAGTAGGAACCCCAACTCTGGTCCGGGAGAGAGAGAGAGCAAAGACCACTGGACGGAGTCGATAGGACAGATGGCAAAAGGGATCAAGATGCTACATTGCACCCGAGCCAAAGAAAACCCAGCCTCCAAGTTCAGTTCTACAAGCAAGTATGCCGCTGTCCCCATCGATGGTGAAGATGAAAATGAGGGGGAAGATTACGCCGGATGGAACTCTACACCATGAGATTCTTCTAGTCTCTCTTCACACAGACCATTCAGGAGCAAACCAAACGGTTCAGACAAGACAGAATAGAGCATGCCATCTTCTGGGGGCGAGGGGAAGGAGTTTCCTTACACCTAGTGAGTGGTCTATTCTTCTCTTCCAGGTTTTCTCTAGTTACCTCCGTTCACTGCAGAGAGACCGTGGCAATTCTGCCTCACTGGCCTCACCCTGGTCCTGGCGTGCCCAAGAGGCAGGCAGGATTGTTGCAGTCTTGCCTGGGTAAGTAGAGGTAAGTAGAGGAGCACAGGGAGGTGGAGTGACCTGTAGAGGTCTGCAGGGCTTGGGAGTAGACACCTGAGTTTTACCTCCTTTTCTGCCCCCTCACTAGCCATGTGGCCTCCTGTGAGGTAGGCTGCTGGTTTCTGTTTCCCCGTCTGTAAAATGGGATGGGTGACTGCCCCCTGGGTGGGGAGAGGGTGGGACTGTTGTGTCGTGATTAAGAGGGTAGACTCTGGAAACCTGGTTCCCTGGTTCCAATGCAGCCAAGCCCCTTATTAGCCGTGTGACCTCAGTTTTCTTACCTGTGAGGGAGATGCTAATGAAACGCACTGCAGAGGACGAATCATGCAGGCCAGGCTCGTAATCAGGACCTGACACAGAATAAGCACCCAGTCAACATGAGCTGCCATTATCACCACCACGCAGGCGTTCTAAGGATGACACTGAAAAATGTACGGAAAAGCCCTTTTGCAGGCTGGAAAATTCTGCTCAAATGTTAGCTATTGTCACATGGCTTAAAATTATATAGAAATTAGAGTCTTCGGTCACCTCTGCCGCTGGCTGAGTTTTGGGAGAGCCCAGGTGCAAACGGCAAGTTCCAAATCTGACAGATTGTGACTAAACGGAGGCACACTGATCTTCAAGGAAGACAAGAGGAAGGCCAGCTCTCCCAGGAAACAGCCCCCGTGGCTCAGTCGCCAGCTTTCACGTCCATTTCTGGCTTTCTCCTTCTCGAAGCCTGCTTTATTTTTTTGGTACCAGGGCTGGGGATAGAATCCGGACCTCATATGTGGGAAGGTGGCACTCAACCCCTGAGCCACATCGGTTCCCCTTGTAGCCTCATTTGCATAACTAAATCTTCAAAAGTTTACAGACCCATGAAAAAAAGCAGCTAAAACCGAACCAGTGCAAACGAAGCTGCTTAGGAAAGTAACTGTGAGAGTTTGAGAGGTAGAGGATTTTCGGTGGCTTGAAACTGAAGCGGAACATTTGAAAACGTAAAGAGACACAGGTGCTTGTGTTATTTATTTATTTATTTTTGTTCTTTTTTAAAAAGTAATTTAAACATTTCCATTAATAGGAAAAGAGGTCAGTGGGCTTTTCCTGGGCCCAGTTCCTTTCTACAGATCTTGAAAAATAACCCTTGAAATATAATTTAAAACTAAATCTCTATAGATTTTTATTTCCCCATCAAGGGTGTATATTAAAAACTCAGTAGCGATAAGGAAAATTTCTTAGGGCAGAAATAAAAATGATAGACATATAGAATGTATTTCATTATGTAAACACATATGGGAGCTTCCTAAATAGTGGTTCTATTGTACTGGCAGAAATTGGAGAAACTTAAGTTTCGATTTGAACGCCTAATCCTAGGAAGACAAGCAACATTCATTTGAAAAGGCGATCGGCTTGACTGTTTCTTCTGAGTGAGGAAAGGTGAACATAAGGCCCCCTTCCTCTCGGGCAATGGCGTCCCCAGAGCCCCTGGAAGCAGCTGGAGTCAGACCCCGAAGGCCCAGCTTCTCCAGGGGAGGAGGAGCAGGGAAAACGGTCCCCGCCCATGTGAGGTGATTGGAAGGATGCTGTGGTGGATGGAATCATGGCCCCACAAAGACACGTTCAAGCCTAAGCCGCAGTCCTGTGGATGTGAACTTCTCGGTGAAAAGGATCTTCAAAGATCCTATTGAAGCAGATGTGGCTCAAGCAGTTGATCACCCGCCTCCCACACGGGAGATCCAGGGTTCAGTTCCCAGCGCCGCGTATAGAAAAACAAACAACAAACAAAGCAAACAAGAGAACCAATGCAGGGAAGCTAATATGGCTCAGTGGTTGAGCACCAGCCTCCCACATACGAGGTCCTGAGTTCAATCCCCAGCCCCCGGTACCTCTTTACTTCTTCTGGATTTCTTTGCATGGCTCCATTGTGACCAAGATTTACATCATCATAAAAATTTAAATGATAACTGTTGAGTCAACCCAAAATTGTGATAAATCTGTTGGAAATATGGGAAGGGGGAGCTTTTATGAAAGTGGTGGTGGGAAAAAAGGGGGAGGGGGAGGTGTAATGGCGCTGAACCCCCATTTTCTGTGACAGGAAGGAGATGGATGATGTCGAAAATGGAAAAAATTAAGAAATAATAGTATCAACATATTATTTAGAAATATGAGCATAAACACTAGAGGAAATAGCTAGAAGATTTGAAAGTGGTTGCTTCTGGAGAGCAGGATTTAAAGATAGGGAGGGTAAGGAAGTAGTATTTAACTCTCAAAACTAAACAAATATGCTTTTGATAAAAAAGAAAAATAAATTATAAACAAAGCCATTTGCTCCCTCCTTGAAGATTACTTTTAGCTACACAAAACCTTGGGAGTTACCCCCGGTCTCTTTCTTGAGCTGCATCAATTTAGCAGCCAGAATGTGTAGCCCATTTCTGTCCAAAGTTGGTTAGAGGGGGAGGGGTAAGTGGGTTTGATTGCCCTGTGGGGGTTATTTATCTCCACTTGCTCATTGGAACATCTTGGGAGTAGAACACAGTGACAAAGATAACTTGTCACTATTTGTCTTTTAACAGTCTGGTCCATTATGCTCTGAAGGACACTGACTTTGCTTATAACAAAATATGAAGCCAGTGCAATATCAGGAACTTCCCGGAAACAAGATGGGAAGTGTCCCTCTCCAATTTTCAAGGAAAAGCTGGATGTTATGGAAGGGATTCCTGCCTGCCATGGGTGGGACACCAGACCAGCTGCCCTCCAAGTTGTCCAACTCTAAGATTTTAAGTTGCTCTAGAAAATCAGATCAGCCACTTCTGTTCATTTGGTCACAATCCTTTTATCCAGAGCATGGAATTTTGCTGAAGATCCGGAACCTGCCCCCTCACCCCCACCCCCACTCTTCCTATGTGGTAGGGGATATTTGCCAACTGCGATAAGAGAAAACTGGGAGCCACTACTCAGGATGTATTTGTTTTATATTCTGTCACCATTACTGCCTACTTTAAATAACGGAGAAAAAGTGCAATGTCAACCTGAAAACTGGTACTAAATCTGCCTGAGTTGTCAAAGCCCTTTGATGTTCTTGGAGATCCCTATTATACAGGAAATGGCCCAGCTCTGAACTCATAGAGGAAGTGTGAAAAGTCAAATACAAGTTTCTTAGTAACGTAAGCAGGTCTGAACTATTCTTACAATCTTCAAATCCGTGAGTCAGCCACCCCAGGGAGAGCCAGGTTAATGCAGGGGTGGAGCCGGAGTCAGACCTTGGTTCCAAGGCCAGCACCACTGTTTGGCTGAATGACCTTGGGCAAGTGACTTAATCTCTCTGGATATGGCTTCCCTCTCTCTACAATGGGGATACACCTGGAGCAGTCTGGATCCTTCCAGTGCAGGAGAAAATCCAACCAAACTGGCTCTGTTAATAGGGAAATTTACAGACTCATACACCTGGGAGACTCATACCGTGAGGTCTTCAGGGTGGGTGGGGCAGCATCTCAATGATGACCTGAAGGTCCCAGGCTCTTTCCGACTCTACGCTTTTATCCAAGGTGTGGCTTCATCCTAAACATGGAAAGCCTCAGGGTCACAGGATGGCCGCCAAAAGCAGTGTGGACTCCTAGTCTTCTTGTTCACAGATAACTGGAGATAGAAACTCTCTCTTCCTATGGCTTTCTCCAGTTGAAGAAAAACTATTTCCTAGAAGCTTCAGTAATCTTCCCCTGCATCCCATTGGTCCAAATTAGTCATAAACCCATTGCCAAAGGCATGAGGTTACTCTGATTGGCTTAGGTTAGTCTGGGCCACCCTGAGGGTCTGGCCTCCACATCTCAAACCCCATGACTCCTACACAATGGGCAAGGAATAAGTGGACGGAGGGAGAAAGAGCTGGACGCCCCCACCACATCCACCTCATGTGCAAGGTCACTGGGAAGATTCAACGAGATGATACGTATGAAAAGCCCCAGGTACAGAGGGCCAACAAGTCATTTCCCTGCCAATTATAGTTTCAGCCCTCCAAAGAACATTTAAATAATTTTCTGGGAGGGGGAAAAAGCACTATATAATTTTTATATGTGGCACTGGGCTGAGCTCCTAGGAAGCATTCCGTGTGGCATAAAGGGAGTTCAATAAGATTTCACCACTTAGCAGCACTAGGAAACTTCTGTTGAAGGGACAGTAGGATTCGGATTTAACTGGTCCAACATAGTGTCTGCATGGAACCTGAGATGCCAGCGGCAGGGTCTTCCTTGCGGTCTCAGTGATAGCACGCAACAGTATAGCTGACCCCAAATCCTTTCCCAACCCTACGTGACCCAGCTGTGGCCAATGAGACCTAAGAGAAGGCTGCCGTGAGTCTCCCAGGGAAGTTTTTGCTTTCTTGATATAAATGCTGCCACTTCTCCTTTCTGACAGCAGGTAGGCTGGTTGGAGGGGCTGCAGCTTTCTCTAGACTGTAATGGCATGTCCAAGACAGAGCCAAGGATGCCAGTCCTTAGGCCAGCAGACGCCTACTTAATTCAAACCTACTATTATGTGAGAAATCAAGCTCCTATTGGGCTAAGCCATTGTGATGGCCATGAAAAGGCACCAGGTAGCTCTCCGGCTGCAGGGGCATGACTGACAGCTCTGCTTCCTGCCTGTGTGGATCCACTGCCACGTCTGCACCCAGGTCGTGCTTCCATCCAAGGGTGCTCCAGCCAGTGACCGTGCATGGCCAGTGAGCTAATGCAGGCTCATTCCTGTGAGGTGTGGGGGTGCTGCAGAAAGCAACTTTCTCGGACTCATGCTGCAGTTTGAGACTCTTTTTATCCCACCCACCTTCCTTCCCTCTTTTCTTCACAGGGATCAGACCCGCATCATGGACCCGAGACTCTCTTCTCCTTCTCCAGCTCCCCCTCCCCTCCTTTTTTATTCTTCGTTGGCATTGCTCCAACAAATCTCTTGCATCTCTATCCCCATCTTGGCATCTGCATCTCAGAGGACCCAAACGAATGCAGCCGTCGGAGTCTTTTTTTTTTTTTTTTTGTGACGTGCAGTCCTAAGCTTTTCCAATTGATACGGCCCTGAAAGATCCCTTAAAATAGCAATGTTTGTGAGAAAGTAAATCATTAGCTGATATTTTAAAGTGTCAAGAAAATCACACCATGGGAAGCGGCTGTGGCTCAATCAGTGGGGCTCCCGTTTACCATATGGGAGGCCCCGGGTTCGGTTCCCGGGGCCTCCTGGTGAAGGCAAGCCCGCCCGCACGGCGTGGTTAGCTGACCCAGCGAGCACAAGCGGCAAGGGGGGGATAAATGAATAAATAAATAAAATCTTTAAAAAAAAAAAAGAAAATCACACCTTTTCCCTTCCAGATTCTGAACCATTTGAGAAACAGATCCATGAGTCAGTCAGAGATCAGAGCGTGCACTTTATTACTGCAGAAGCTGGCCCTGAAGTCAGAACGGGCATCCCATGGCTTTCCACTGACTCGTTCTTAGGCACCTGAGCTCACGTGGATGAGCTGGAGGTCTGCCTGCACCCTCAGACCTGCCAGGCTCAGCCCTCCAGGGGCGGGGCCTGCCCTGCAGGGAGGGGAGCAAGGTCCTCACAGCCAGCCAACTCCAGGAGCAAGGGCCAGTGGAGGCAGAAACCTGCCCCAGGAAGGGGACCTTTCAAGGAGGCTCGTGGGCCGAGGGCACCCCTCTTCCCCCGGGGTGGGTAGAGTGGAAGCTGCAGAGCCGGCAGAAACTTCTCTGAGAAGTAGAAGTTCCTGATTTGTGAGCCAGCAGGGTTGAGGGGACAGAGAGAGGGAGGATGTCTCCTCCTACACAATGACATCCAGGTAATAAATGCTTGTCAGATATGAAAGGAAACGCGGGAGTGACAGATACGACGTTGGCTTGCTCTGCCCTGAAGCAGCCAACAGTTGGTGGCACAGATGAGATGTGCTCGGAAAGGCCTCTGATGACAGAATCGTGATTTACAGGCGCGAACAGACAAGACGCAACTGACCCTGACTTTGTGCAAAGCTACCTCACTCCTGGCTCTCGTTGGTCTTTCCTGCCCCAACTTTTCCTCCTGTCCTGCTTGACCCTTCTGCTGCTACTAAATGTGATTTTATCTTTCTGTATTCCTCTGAACGGTCGCAAATCCCTTCTGGAACAAAGTGGGTTGGAATAACTGCCTATGGAGCCCCTTGGTGTAGACGCTTGAGGGCCTTACATCTTCATGGCTGGGCTGCCTGGGTTCAACGACCAGCTTGGTTCTTTCCTACTGACCTTGGGCACGATTGTGCCTCGGTTTCCTCACCTGTACAAGGGGGGTAATAAAAGTATTTCCTAGTGGCTAGGGGTGAGGTTTCAGGGAGCTGGTCGCCCAGCGAGCCCTAAACAAATGCGCTAGGGATGGTTTTCATGGCAGGCACACTCCGTGGTCTGTCCACCCCCACGGACTGCCTGCAGGGGAGTGAGGCAGGATTTCCAGAAGGTGGCACATGGACAGCGATTTTCCCGGCACCATGGATGGATCTCGGGTTAGACTGGCCAGGGGAGAAAAGGCAGCCCTGAGAGGAGGATTGCCAGAGCTCGGGGGAAGGTTGGCTTGAGAGCAGTTTTCCAGAGTGGACGGGACTGTGTGTGTTGCCCCGAGAAACAGCTGAAAAGCTGAAGAGCAGTAGAGCTGGGGTCTGCAGAGGCCGTGTGTCTGCACGGGGGAGTCATTGGAAGAAGAGGATGAGGGGGTCAGGGTGAGCCAGAGATACTGAGGCTGTTCTCCCACGCAGCCTAGTCAGGGGCCTTGTCCTTGTGCCTTCGTGAAGGTCAGGTGCAGAGAGCCAGGTACCTTCACTTTCCTAGAATCAGCTGCCCCAAGTGGAGGTAAAGAACCCAGCGCCCAGGAAAGAGACTGCAGCGTCTCCAAGAGCCTAATTGCACCTGGAAACGGGGGGGATCCTCTTTCAAATATGCAAAGTGCATTGGAATTTTTAACAAGGCAACCCAAATCTGAATGAGTAATTCTGTTGTGAATTCTGCCTCTGATATTATATGTAAAGAATATTAACAACTGGGAGAGTCGTGAGTTTCTCAAAAGACTAGAAATTCAGTCAAGGCTCCCCCAGAAAGAATAACTGGGGGCCCTCTGGTTTGATGTGCAAACCCTACAATGTGATTTTTTCATGACATTGAAGTAGAAATTTACAAGCTGCCAAATCTAAGAATGTCAAGTGAGAAGCACTTTGAACACACATTATACTTATGGCTATTTCCATTGTCTCCTGGAAATAGAAACACCTATAAAAACTCAGTTTAAGATCACAAAAACACTTCAGAAGCCCTACCTGGGATATTAGAAAATTTCACCTCTTTGGGATACAGCCAATTACATAACTTCCTCCACCACAGATCACAGTGAACAAAGAAGAGCTGGTGAATCACTTTTTACTGAAATGACAAGACATAAATTACCATAAAGACTTCTGAGTCCCAAATTTCAAATTGGTGCAGTTTGATAGGATGTGCTCATCTCTTTTCTCACCTGCTATTCACAAAACTCTGTTTTGGAAACACTCGCCTGGGCCATGGGGATTCAAATGAAAAAACAAATCCCTGCCTCTGTAACCATGGAGGCATGTGGGGACCAGGGCAGCTAGGATTTTCTGATTTTTCAAGAAAGCTGGAAATTCTGATTTAAAATAACAACAACAACAAGAACTCCTGGTTTCTAAATGTTGGCGACTAATTGCAATTTCTATAAAAAGATGCAGGATCCATAGGACAAGCCCGAGTCTGCAGGCTGTGAGCTCTGTCTGGAGGCACTTCCAGTACGGTGGTCTGGCACTGTACGGGCCCCCGAAAACCGTGCTCTTAGAGCTAATCCGCTCCTGTAGCGGTAAACCTACCGTAAGTAGGACCTTTTGACGAGGTTACTTCAGGTAAGGCATGGCCCAGGGTGGGTCTTAATCATTTCAGTGCAGTCATTTATGAACGTGATGAATGCAGAGAAAAAAGCCGTGGAGACAGGAAGCCGAAAGCAACGAAGCCGGAAGAGAAGGGAGAGACCAGCAGGCCACGTGCCTTGTCATGTGACAGGGGAGTCCAGGACCGCCGGTAGCAGGTCTTCAGGAAGAACGCGAAGCCTAGTTGATGCCTTGATTTGAACATTCTCACGGCTTCAAAACTGGAAGCGTATAAGCTAGTAAATCCCCTTTGTTAATAGGTACCCCATTTCTGGGGTACTGCTTTCAGCAGCCCAGCAAACCAGAGCACCCTCCTTCCCGTCCCCAGGATCCTAGGTCACACCACCGCGTCCAAACACACCCCTGGGCACCTTAGCTTTGCAGAGCCTCGGAGCGTTCCGCGTGGTGCTTTCGATCTGGGCAGTTCTCCGTAGGTTTGGGTTGTGCTGCCCTCTTCTGCCTCAAGCAGCCCAGCCTCAGTTCCCAGTTTCCCGTATTCATTTCCCAAGGCTGCCACCACAAAATTCCACAAACTGGGTAGTTTAAAACAAAGGAAACTCACCCAGTTCTGGAGGCCAGAAGTCCAAAATCCAGGTGTCAGCAGGGCCGTGCTCTCCCTGAAGCCTGGTGGAAGAGCCTTTCTTGCCTCTTCCAGCTTTCGGGGGCCCCGTGTGCTCCTTGGCGCATGCCAGCATAGCTCCAGTCTCTGCCTCCCTCTTCACATGGTTTTCTCTGTGTCCAGATTTCCCTTTTCTTATGAGGGCATCAGTCGTTTTGGATTAGGGCCCACCCAATTCATACGGCCTCATCTAAACTAATTACACCTGCAAAGTCCCTAGTTCCACGTAAGATCCCATTCAGATAAGGTCTGGGGACCGGGACTTGAATACATCTTTTTAGGGAACATAATTCAATGCACAGTACCCCCAAAGGAGAGAGGAGTGGGTTTGGATATACGTCACCTGTTAATGTGCCGATGCAGACTGTTTCCAGAAAACCTGAGACCAGCTCACCCCCACACTAAATTGGACCCCTCAACTGACCTCTTTAGAACTGGCACTGATACCCCGACCCCGGGACAACCCCACACAGCCTCTTCTAGCTCACTCGTCTCCACAGTTCTGGGATTTCCAAGGGGAAGTCATAGGTCTCCTATTTTATCACACTCATTGTGGTAGTTGGCCTCCAAAGATGGTCTCCAACAATCCATTTGTTCCTGAATGAGCATGCCACTCCTTCATGAAGAGGTGGGGCCCATTCCCCATCCCCTAGAATCTGGGTTGACTCTTGACCAACAAGCCTTTGCAAGACCTGGCAGCTTCCACTTTTGCCCTGTTGAACCCGAGTCCACCATGCTGTGAGGACGTCTGAGCTAGACATGTGGTGAGGCCATTTGAAGAGGGGGTCAAAGATGCCCCAGCCAACAGCCCTAGCTCAGCCACCCCAGGTGAAACCTCAGAATATCAAGAAATAATAAATCATTGTTGTTTTAAGCCGTTAAGTTTTGGGGCTGTTAATAGCAGCAACAGATGCGTGAAAGGCCATTTCCTAGTTACAATCTTCCTCTGTTCTTTCTTCTCTTTATAGCAATATTGCAATCCCTGTACTAAGGTCAATGTCAGGGAATGGGATGAATTCCGTCAAGGGAAAGAGAAGTGGACTGAATTACCAAGCAAAAACCATGTGAGAAACCTCGTATAAGAATGTCTCCTCTTGTACTCCCAGGCTTCATTCTTCAATCCCATGATATTTTTGGAAAAGATGTGTAGACACTATATAAACAGATTATTTTTCATTAGAGGAGATGCAAGCTACATAGACAAAGGCTGGAGACAACATTTATTATAAGGGAAAATTCTGTGGTAATTCAGTGTATTAGCCCATCTACAAGGATATGGAAATAAGGGTTAGATAGAGAAGTTTGGAAGGAAGAGTGTCAACAGAAGAATCACACACCGCTCTTGCTCTGTAAAGTTTCGTATTTATTACGTGTTCATCTGAGCGTCACTGCACCGTGTTGAGGTTGAAAGGAAGGTATTGTTGTTAATAGAGAGAAAGTCAAGGCACAGAGAGGTTGAATAACTTGCTCAAAGCAAAAATATCAGTAGACTCTAGGTGAGGCTGTTATATTTCTTTTCTCTCTCTCTCTTTTTTTTTTTTTAAACTTTTTCATTTGAAATACTTTCAAACTTATAGTACAGTTACAAAGATACAAACCCCATACAACGAACTCCAACATAGTCCTACCCACCCTCTCCCTCAGACACCCAGATCCAACAATTTAATATTATGCCACATTTCCTATCTATCTATCTATCTCTCTCTCTCTCTTTATCTAACTATCTCTATATCTATCTATCTATCATCTATCTATCATCTCTATCTATGAATATCTTTCTGTCATCTATCTATCATCTATCATCTATCTATTATCTATCTATATCTATCTATCTATCATCTATCTATCTATCTATCTATCTATCTATCTATCTATCTATCTATCTATCTATCTATCTATCTATCTATCTACCTACCTATCTACCTATCTACCTATCTATCATCTATTTATCAATCCATTTTCTGAACACTTGAGTGTAGATTGTATACATCATGCTCCTTGAACACTTAATACTGCCAAGTACATTTCCTAAGAACTGGGATAGTCACTTACATAACCACCTTAAGTGGTTATCAAGTTCAAGAAATTTAACATTGATATCAAGCTTATAATTTCTATATTATTCCAATTTTTTCCTTTGTCCCAGCAATGTCCCTTTGAGCCTTTTCTCCTTCCTTGTTAGATCTGATCCAGGACCATGTATTGCATTTAATTGTCATTGTCTCTGTGGTTGCTTTTCGTCTTCTTTTTTAAATGGTGGGAACATGTATACAACATAAACTCCCAGCTCAACCACTCCAAGGCATACCGTTCCGTAGGATTAATCACATTCACAATACTTGCTACCCTCACCACCTTTCATTACTAAAATTTTCCCATGTTCCCAGACAGAAATCCTGTACCCGTTATGCAATAACTCCCCATTGCCCCCTACCCCTGGCAACCTGTACTCTAATTTTTGTCTCTCTGAGCTTGTATGTTCTCCAGTGTTTTCTTTTTAGTTACCATGGGGCTTAAATTTAACAATCTAAATCTTCAACAAACTCCTTTGCTTTGATACTAATTTAACTTCAAGAGTATACAGGAACTATGCTCCTACACCGCTCCATCTCCCCACCTTTATGTAGTTCTTGTCATAAATTACATGTTTATACATTATGAGTCCCAAACCACTGATTTATCATTCTACTTATGCATTTGCCTTTTAGGTCCTGTAGGAAGTGAAAAGTGGAGCTACCAACCAAAAATACAATAGTAATGGCGTTTTTATTTAACCACACTGTTACCCTTCCTGGAGATCTTCATTTCCTCATGTGACTTCGACCTATTTTCTGTTGTCCTTTCCTTTCAACCCACAGAACTCTCTTATATCATCTCTAGTAGGACTGGTCTAGTGGGGACAAATGACCTCAGCTTTTGTTTATCTGGGAATGTCTTAATCTCTTCCTCAATTTTAAAAGGCTATTTTGCCCAGTATAAAATTCTTGGTTGGCAATCTTTTGCTTTCAGCACTTTAAGTATGCCATCCCACTGCCTTCTTGCCTACATGGTTTCTGCTGAGAAATCAGCATTTAATCTTATTGAGGCTCCCTTGTGACACGTTGCTTCTCTATTGTGGCTTTCAGAATTCTCTCTTCATCTTTGGCATTTGATAGTTTGATTTTCATATACCTCAGTGTGGGTCTATTTGGGCTTATCCTGTTTGGAATTTGTTGCGTATTTTGGATGTATATGTACATGTCTTTTATTAAATTTGGGAAGTTTTTGGCCATTATTTTTTTTATCATTCTCTCTGCCCCTTTCTCCTTTCTTCTCCTTCTGGGTCTCCCATGATGCACATATTGGCTGCTTGATCGTGTCCCACAGGTTCCTCAGGCTCTGTTCACTTTTCTTTCTTCTTTCATCTTTCTACTCCTCAGACTGGATGATTTCAATAGTTTTATTTTCCAGTTCTCTGATTCTTTCTTCTGCCAGCTCCAGTCTACTGTTGAATCCCTCCAGGGAATTTTTATTTTCTGTTCAGGTCTTCAGCTCTGTTTGGCTCCTTTTCATAATTTACATCTCTCTATTGATATTCTCTTTGTGTTCATCTATTGTTTTCCTGATTTCCTTTAGGTTCTTGTCTATGTTTTCCTTTATCTGTTTGAGCATATTTAGGACCATTGTTTTTTAAAGTGTTTGCTGATCATGTCCCACGTCTGGTCCTCCTCAATGATCGTTTCTAATGCCTTAAGGTTCTCCTTTGCCTGGGCCATCATTTCCTGCTTCTTTGTATGTTTTGTAAACTTTTGTTGAAATATGGACATTTTTAATATTTTAATGTGTTATTGCTGGAATTTAGACGCTGAGGTGTCTGTTTCTTAAGCTTGTATCCAGCTAGTGTTATGACAGAGCTTTCCTTGATTGTGAGGCACTAATAAAAGCAGGAGTAGAAGGAGGAGGAGGAGGAGGAGGAGGAGGAGGAGGAGACAATAATGACAATGACCATGACAACAGAAAAAAAGAAAACATTTTTCTCAGTCTTTGAAGATTGCCCTGTGCAAGTGTTTTCTTTCAGGGCTTAGCCCTAAAATGAGTTTAGAGAATAGCTGAATAACTCCAGACCATATACAGGGGTCTCCCTGATCCTTTCTGCACACGCTTCTTGTCTTGGGCACGTGCCTGGGGCCCTAGGAATTCCCCTGTTTACGTGGTCCTCAATGTCCCCTCTTTCATAGGAAATGTTTACCCATGGTCCTAGACACTGCACTGTATATCACACAGCCAGGAATCTCTTGTACCAGGCAGCATAATTCGACAGCTCTCCCACGGCATTCTGTAGAAGAGTTCCACAAGCTGCCTTCTACACACAGGGCAAGTTCTGGGACAGCGAGCCCCTCAGGCCACCAGTTGACAAATTTGGCCAGACATACCTGCTCCCAGTAGGTGTACAAGGGTTACTCTGCTCCCTGTGGAACTGGGTCCAGGGATCCACACTGGAAGCAAGGACTGACTCTGTGCTGAGCTGGTGAGGGGTGGCCAAGGGGCCGGCCAGGGTGTCAGGAGATCCTACTGATTTTATGTAGCCTTTTTCTTGATTTTGGTGCTTGGCCTGTTACTGTAGTCCTGTCTTCTGGAGCTTTGAGAAAGATGTTTCTGCCCCTTCTTGCTGGTTGTTCAAAGCTTCTGTGTGGCGACAGAGTCCTGAAGCATCTCGTTCTGTCATCTCCATCAGGGCAGGGCCAAGGCTGTTATATGGCTTGATGTCAACATTGAGTCAAGCTTTAGTGGCAGAGTAGACACTGGGTATAATAGGAAGAATTGGGAGGGGCCCTCAGGGCAAGGCCTTGCTGTGTTCATTTTTATAGCTCCTGCAACTCCTTGGAGACTGGTGCTAAATTCCATGGATTTTCATCTGTCTAGAACACAATTTTGGACGGAGTCACCTGGTTCTCCTACTCTCTGGCTGTGTGATGCTGGTCAATTATCAACTGTGTGGCAGCCTCAGTTTTGTCATCTTGAAAATGAAACTATTAATATTCTTACTATTACTGCAGCTATTGCTACTATTACTCCTGCTTTCTACCTCAAAGGATTGTAGTAAGATAAAATTTAGAAAATTAACGAGAAAACCCTATAAACAGAAAAGTGCTAAGATTATTATTATTAAACATCTGTTCGCTTATCTAGAATTCTCCTTATCATTTCAGGATATAACATGCCTTACTCAAAACAGGGGAAAGAGTAGCCACAGGAAACTGGGAAACTTAGGTTTTACCTTTACCAATTACCTTGGAAAAATAACTTAATCTTCCAGTGCCTCTGTTTACCCAGGGGTTACAGTCTTAGCATTCTAGGATTTTCTATAATACTCTTACTTCTAAATCCTTTTACAGAAGGCTACTGGGAACTAAAGAACAGTTACCCAATCACCTGTGCTTGAGATGCATATGGCTGTGGAAATGGGCCAAATTATTAAAATTATCTTCAATAAACTTTAGTCATTTCTAGATATCACATTCTTATGTACGTAAAAAAAAAAAAAAAAAAAACTTGGAATCTCTATGAATGGAAATATATTGAAGTACACCACTAGAGTTATATAAAAATTTTTTGAAAATTAATTTACAACCCACCAGAATCAGGTACTACTATCCCAGCAGAACAAGTATTGGATAGGTTATTAATTATCGTGGTTGTGTTATCCTTAAAGAAACATTTCTTAAATATGATGAGCTTTTTAGCAGAACTGCTAAGATAACTGTTTTTATGTAGAGAATTATCTTTCTACTGTAAAGTTTTACATTTGAGTGACTTTAGATATCATTCTTCCTCAAACCAAAAAACTTCAAAATTATTGCTGATATGAGGAAATGTCTTAATTCAGCTCCTTGCCTATTGGACCCTGTGTCTTGGGAGAGAAAATACATTCTTCTGAGAATTTAAGGCTTTGCAATGACCCTGCTGAGTTATGAATAATTCATGCTATCCAGAAACACTACTTGATTTGAAAATACCATTTTAAAGACACCATTTGTTGCTTGACTACCATTTCCTATTTCATACAAAATGGAAAACTGGAATAGCAGGTTCTATCCTCTTGGGATTTATATCCTCATTTGTTTGGTGTCTACCATCAACTTAACAAATCTTGTATGTCACATATTCATGATATAAAAATGAAAATGACCTACCATTCTGTTTTGATAATCTAGCAGGGAGAGGGGAGAAGGCAGGAAAGCAAACTATGCCACATCCTTTGAAACTGTGAGAGGCAACCAGAGTTGGCAGTTAGTGCTGTTTTCTGGTAACACCCCATCTCACAGACCTTAATGGCTTTCTTAGCTTTCAGTCTTCCCAAATGCATGGTTCTAGGACTCAGCAATCCAATTAGATATGAAGGCTAAATAAATAAATCAATCCACATAGAGCCAGATTTTGGGAATAGTGAAGTAAGAAGCTGTCTTAGTTTTCCACAGGTCTGCCAATGCAAAGTATCAGAAATGTGTTGGCTTTTTAAAGGGGATTTATTTGCGTAAAAGCTTGCAGTTCCGAGGCCATGAAATTTCCAAATCAAGGCTTCAGCAGAGATGCTTTCTCACCAAAGCCAGCCACTGGTGAGCCTGGCGTCCTGCCACGTGGTGAAGCCAGCTGGCGGCCCATCTCTGCCGAGGTCCTTGCCTCCCCTCCGAGCTCACCGCCTCCCAGAGCCCGGCGGTGGATGGTCAGGCATGTGGTTTGCCTCCTTCCGGGGCTCCTCTCTCCCCCTCAGCCGCTCTGCTTTCTTCAGTCAGGTGTATGGCAGTCTCTTCACCTTGAGCTGCTCCACGGGGCCCGCCCCCCGGGTGTGCCTCTGTGCTCTGCTGGCTCCAGACTCTGGGACCTCTCTCAGTCTCTCGGGGCTTCTCTGTCTTCCTGCAGTCCTCTCTCTGACGTGGCAGGATCAAACTGGAAGGTTCCTTTCTCTGTGTCTCCGTTTATATAAGGCTCCAGTAAGAAGGTGGAGACCCAACCTAAAGTCATGCTTCACTGATGTAGTCCGATCAAAGTGATCTAATCAAGTGATCCAATCAAGGTCCCTTAACCAAATCTAATGCAATCAAAGGGTCTCACACCCACCAGCATGGATTAATTAAAAAACATATATATATATTTTGGATTCACCAAATTCAAACTGTCACAGGAGCTCAGGAAACCCTCTTCTCAAAAAAACAACAACTGAACTGGTGAAAATTATTTAAAAAATGCAATCAGTTGAGGTTTCTAGAAATCATCCTAAGAGCATACAGCAAATAGAGAAATACTTATTCAAACAAAACTATTAAACCTTGGTAAGATTAGCAAAAGTGTATGGCATTTGAGCTAAAGTCCACGCCTTACCCAGTGTACTCCCAGCTCCGTATTAAGGAAGCACTACACTGGGCCTCCACTCTGGGCAGGTGTGGCCAAGGAGATGGGGGCTCCCTCTTACCCCAGCTCTCAGTCTGAGGTAATGTCCAAGGAGGGGCAGCTTCTGTTGTTTCTCTGCTTCCCAGCTTGTGTTGTGGAAGCTCTATTCTAAGCAGGCACAGCTGAGAGGACCAGTCTCCCTTCCCCAACCCGGCTCCCACCCACTTCTAGGTGGAAGCTCTACTCCAGATGCAGAAGTTTGACTTGCTGGGGCCAGGCTGCCTCTGCCTCAGCTTCTTTGTACTATGGGGGCTCCACATTGGAAGGGGCAAAGCAAGCAGACCAGGAGCTACCACAGCCCCAGACCCAGGACCCACTCAAAAAGCGGTGGTCTCACTCTGTGGTAAGTGGGTTCCTGTCCCAGCTCCTGGGCTGTGGTACAGGGATTGTGCCCAGGGGGAAAGGAAGGCCATGGCGGGGGAGCTCCACAGAGCTGCTGGAGGGGACTGGCTTTATTTGGAACAGAGTTTGGAGAACTCCATGCCCAAGAGTGTTGTCAAAAACAATAGAGATCTTGATGGAGAGTAATTAAGAGGAGGCTGAGGGAAGCGGCTGTGGCTCAATCAGTGGGGCTCCCGTTTACCATATGGGAGGCCCCGGGTTCGGTTCCCCGGGCCTCCTGGTGAAGGCAAGCCTGCCCGCACGGCGTGGTTAGCTGACCCAGCGAGCACAAGCAGCAAGGGGGGAATAAATGAATAAATAAATAAAATATTAAAAAAAAAAAAAAAAAAAAGAGGAGGCTGATGGTTCTGATACAAGCAAAACAGCAGATCAGCCAGAAGTTTAATAGAAAGGACCGGGATGAGCCAGCCAAGAAGGGCCCTCCTGGGATCACAGCCAGCTCTGGGATTAGGAAAGCCATGCATATGCCAAGGTTGTACCCACTCAGGAGCAGGACACAGAGTGGGCTTCAGAGCAGCCTTCAAGCCTCAGGCTGGCCCATCAACACAGAGCAGAAGCTTCACAGGCACAAGCGGCTTAGACACAATCTATGACCAAACGCTGCTGAACAGTGATTACTCTGATCCAGAAGAGAATTCCTAGGAAGCCAGACGTAACAGTACTAGCACAGTCATCCCTGGTAATCTGGAAGACTGCACATGTGACCAGGGCTGCACCTTCCCAGAGTGAGCAGAGAGACAACTTCCAAGATACAGCCCATGGCTGAATGTGGGGCAAAAAGCACAGACTCCCGGAATTGTGGCAGCAGCCTGCAATTCACACATCCATACATACAACAGCAAAGGGTAAAAACCGAACTGGCTAGAGAGGTTTAAGTACAACTTTTGAGCAATGTTTGGCTCATACAATCCATAAATGATTCCTGGGTGGCCAGTGTAAAGGCAAAAACAAGGTGAAAAAAGTTCTGAACAGGCGATGAAAGGCTGCACGTTGCAGGGGAAAAACACTTTGCAGAATTTTCAGCCAAGTTACTAAACAAATGACCCAGCCAACAACAACCACAACCCCGATCCCTCGGGGTCAGTATCCAGAGTTCCTACAAAACACTATCTCAAATGTCCAGTGTTTCAGTCTGTCAGAGCTGCTATGACAAACACCACACAATAAATAGGTTGGATTAAACAGCAAGGACAACAGGGTTTTAGAGGCCAGATGTCCCAAACCAAGGCTACACTTTCTCCCCAAAGTCCGTAGTGTTTTAGCGCTTGCTTACTGCAGAGCTTGGGTTCTTTGGCTTGCACCTCTGGCCATCTCTTCCCTTGTGTGTTTTCTTCTGCTTTCAGCTGACTTCTGGCTTCTTCCTGTGGCTTCCTCTGATGTTTGGCTTTCCATCTTCTGGCTTCTCTTTATGGAGCTTCCAGGAACACAGATTAAGACCCACCCTGATTCAGTTTGGCCATATCTAAACAGGATCTTAGGAGATCCTATTGAAAAATGAGTCCAGGGAAACGGATGTGGCTCAAGTGATTGGGCTCCCATCTACCATTAGGAGGTCCAGAGTTCAATTCTTGGGGCCTCCTGCTGAAAGCGAGCTGGCTTGCGTGGAGTGCTGGTCCGCATGGAGAGCTGGCACAGCAAGATGACACAACAAAAAGAGACACAGAGGAGAGACAATAAGAGATGCAGCAGACCAGGGAGCTGAGGTGGCGCGAGAGATTGAGCACCTCTCTCCACTCTGGAAGGTCCCTGGATTGGTTCCCGGTACACCTCCTTAAGAGAAGACAAACAGATACAGAAGAACACACAGAGAGCAGACAGCAAGCGCAAAAACAACGAGGAGGGGGAGAGAAATGAATAAATAAAATCTTTAAAAAGAAAAATGAGTCCGGAGGGGCAGATGTAGCTCAAGTGGTTGAGTGCCTGCTTCCCATGTACGAGGTCCTGGGTTTGATTCCTGGTACCTCTTAAAAACAAAACAAAGCAAAAAAAAAAAAAAAAAAAACAACCTCTCAATGGGGAGCAGATGTAGCTCAGTGGTTGAGCACCTGCTTCCCATGTACAAGGCCCTGGGTTCAACTTCCACTACCTCCTCCTTAAAAAAAATGAGTCCACACCTTTACTGACAATGCATTGTCAAGGGGTACTATTTACAAATGGGTTCACCCTCACAGGAGTGTGGATTAAGATTAAGAATATGTTTTTTGTTGGGGTACATGATTCAATATACCACATCCAGTTTCCAACAAAATAATTACAAGATCCACAAAGAAACAGGAAAACATGGCCCATACAAAGGGAAAAAAGCAGGCAATAGAAATTACCTTTGAAGGAACTCAGATGGTGGATTTAGCAGACAAATACTTCAAAGCAGCCATTAAAAATATGATCCAAGAACTAAAAAAACATTGCTTAAAGAATTAAAGAAAGGTATGATGATGATGTTTCATCAAATAGAGAAAATAATAGAATGATAGAAACTATTAAAAGAACCAAATGAAAATTCTGGATTTGAAAAGTACAAACTGAAATGAATAATGAATCCATTAGAATGGTTCAACAGGGTATTTAAGCTGGCAGAAGAAATAAACTGTGAACTTGAAGAGAGAGTAATAGAGATTATGCAATCTGAAGAAACAGAGGGCAAAAAGGACGAAGAAAAATAAACAGAGCCTCAAAGAAATGTGGGACACTCTTAAGTGCATCAACATATGTGTAAATGGAAGTATCATAAATAGAGGGGAGAAAAAGACAACAAAAATATTGAAAGAAATAATAGTTGAAAACCTCCAGAATTTAATGAAAACTTTGAACTAAACATCCAAGAACCTCAAGGAATTCCTTGAACTCAAGTAGGATAAAGACAAAGTGATCCATACACGGTCACATCATAGTCAAAATGAGTCAAAATGTTGAAAGCCAAAGATAAAGAGAAAATCTTGAAAGAAGTAAGAGAAAAATTATTCATCAGGTATAAGGGAATCCAATAACAATTAATAGCTCGCTTCTCATCAGAAACAATAAAGGGCAGAAGACAGTGGGATGACATTTTCAATGTGATATAAACAAAAAGGTGTAAAAGAAACATATCAAGCAAAACCAGCCTTAAAAATTAAGATGAAATAAAAACACTATCAGATAAACAAAACTCAGAGAATTTATTGCTATGAGACCTGCCTTGCAAGAAATACTGTAAGAAGTTCTTCAGGCTGAAAACAAGTGATACCGGAGAGTAATTTGAATCCTCATAAAAATAAAAGAGCACTGAGAAAGTTATTTATGTAGATACTTATAAAAATACAGTATAATTGGATTTTTGTCTCCTTTCTTTTCTTAACTCATTTAAAAAGCAATTATGTGTATATTCCCAAAAGAAACAGGGACTCAAATAGATATTTGTCCACCAATATTCAGAACAACCGTATTCACAACAGCCAAAAGGTAGAAGGAACCCAAACGTTCACCAACAGATAAATGGAAAAAGAAAATGTGGTATATCCATTCAGTGGGATATCATTTAGCCATAAAAAGGAATGAAGTCCTGATATCTGCAATGACATGGATGAAACTTGAAGACATCATGTTGAGTGAAATAATCCAGGCACAAAAAGACAAATGGTGTAATATTTCTCTTACATGAAATACCTAGAATAAACAAATATGCAGAGACAGAAAGTAGATTAGTGGTAATCAGGGACTGAAATGGGGACAAATGGGGAGTCAGTGCTTAATGAGTACAGAGTTTCTGTTGGGGTGGTTTAAAAATTTTGGTAATGAAACCGGTTTTGGTAACACAATATTGTGAGTCTAACTAAAATCACTAAATTGTACACATGGAAGTGGTAAAAATGGGATATTTCATACTGTTATATATGCTACCATAATAAAAAAGCAATTATATAAAATAATATTTATATAATTGTATTGTTGAGCCTATAACATAAAGAAACATAATATCTTTGACAATAACAGTATGAAGAGGTGGGTGAGAACAAAAGTGTGTTTTAATAAGGAAGTAACACCAGATGATAACTTAAATCCACAGGAAGAAATGAAAAGAACAAGAAAGGGCAAATAAGAAGGATATATACTTGCTCCCCTTTCTTCTACCAACTTTTTTAAGAGATATAACATAATATAAAGTAATAACCATAACAATGTACTGTTGAGTTTGTAACATATATAGATGAAACATATATACACTGCAAAAAGGAGGAAAAAGGAATAGAGTGACATTTCTATGTATCAGTAGAATTAAGCTAGTATAAATCTGAAGCTGATTCTGATATATTAAGATGTATAATGTAAAACCTAGAGCAACTACTAAGAAAATAAGTCAAACATTTTTTTTAATTAAAGCAATTCAAATGTTATACTAGAAAATATCCACTTAATACAAAAGTAGGAAATAACAGAAGAAAAGAGAAGTAATAAAAAAGGCATGAGACAAAAGAAAAAAAAAAAAAAGAAATAAGACATATAGGAGGAAAAAGCAAAATGGCAGATACAAATCCAAGCATATCAACAATAACACTAAAAGTGTTTGGATTAAACAATCCAATCAAGGTGCATAGATTGACAGATTCAATTATATGCTGTTCATAGTAGATACACATTAGATTCAAACATACAAATAGGTTGAAAGTAGAAGGACGGAAAAAGATATACCATGTAAACAACGATCATAAAAATCTGGAATGGCTTCACTAATATCAGAAAAAAGTAGATATGAAAACAAAAAAAAATGTAACTAGAGCTAGCAGGGGCTATTTCTTAAGTGATAAAAGTTTCAATATATCACATATATGCACCTAACAACAGACCCCCCAAAATACCTGAAGCAAAAATTGATGGAACTGAAATATGAAGAGAGAAAAACACAATTCAACAATAATAGTTTGAGACTTCAATACTATATTTTAAATAATGGATAGAATAATTGAACAGAAGATGAACAAGGAAAGAGAAAACATGGACAACATTACAAACAAACTAGACCTGACAGATTTCTAAAGAATATCTAGCAGCATCAGAATACACATTCTTTTCAAGCACATGTAGAACATTCTCCGAGACAGCCCATATGGTAGGCCATAAAACAAGCCTCAATATATATAAAGGATTTAAATCATATAAAGCATGTTTTCTGAGGAACGTGAAATGAAATAAGGAGTCAAAAACAGAAAGAATTTGAAAAAATCACAAATATGTGGAAATTAAATAACACACACCTAAAAGAGCAATAGGTCAAAGAAGAAATAAGATGGGAAATTAGAAAATGCTTTGTGACAAATGAAAACATCACCACCACATACCAAAACTTATGGGATGTAGATAAATCAGTGCTCAGAAGGAGCCCCATGTGAGAAAAGAAGGATCTCAAATCAATAACATAACCTTCACCTTAAGAAACTAGAAAAAAATGAGTAAACTAAGCACAAAGTTAGAAGAAAGGAGGAATTAATAAAGACTAGAATGGGGAGGGGAGATGAAATACAGAATGGAAAAACATTGGAGAAAATTAATGAAACCAAAAGTTGCTCTTTGAAAGGACCAACAAAATTGAGCAACCTTTAGCTAGATTGACCAGGAAAAGAAGATTGAAAACAATTTACTAAAATTAGGAATGAAGGGGACATTACTACTGACCTAACAGAAATAAAAAGAATTGTAAGGGAATACTATGAACAACTGGATAACAACAAATTGGATAACAGATGAAATGGACAAATTCCCAGAAAAACACAAACTGCCAAAACTAATTCAAGAAGAAGTAGAAAATCTGAATATAGGTATAATGAGAAAAGAGATCATATTAATCATTTAAAAACTTCCCACAAAGAAAAGCCCAGATGGCTTCACTAGTGAATTCTACCCAACACTCAAAGAAGAATTAATACCAATTGTTCACAAACTCTTCCAAAAAATAGAAGATGAAAGTATTACCCTAATACCGAAACTAGACAATAATATTGCAAGAAAAGAAATTACAGACCAATATCTCTTTTGAACATAGACAAAATTTCTCAACAAAACCCTAGCAAACTGAATACACTAACAAATAAAGAAGATAATATATCATAAGCAAGTGGGACTCATCCCAGAAATACAAGATTGGTTCACACCTGAAAATCAATTACTGTAATATATCTTATTAATACAATAAAGGACAACAAACATATGATTATCTCAATAGACAATGAAAAAGCACTGGACAAATCTATCCCCCTTTCTTGATAAAAACACTTTAAAAAGTAGGAATAGAAGAAGTTATTTTCCTAAAATAAGAGTTATTTTCCTTAACTTGATAAAGGGCATCTAAAACCAACAACTAACATCATACTTAATGATGAAAGGCTGACAGCTATCCCCCTAAGATCAGAAACAAGACAAGGATGTCCTGTCTCACCTCTTCTATTCAATATTGTATTGGAACATTTAATTGAGAAATGTATATATTTATTCATCTGTGTGTACTTTTTAGTTTTTAATTGTTTATATTTACAATTATTAGATGTACAAAATAAAGTAAAAAAAAAAAAAAGAGAAAAAAGAATCATTGTACTGGAAGTTCTAGCCAGGGCAATTAGGCAATAGAAAGGAATAAAGGGTTCCATATTGGAAAATAAAAAGTAAATCTATCTCTATTTGTAGATGACATGTCTTCTACATAGAAAATCCCGAGGAATCCAATAAAAAACTATTTGAATAATTTTTAAAAGTTTAGCAAGGTTACAGGATACAAGATTAATATACTAAGATAAGTTTTATTTCTATACACTATAAATGGATATTTCCAAAGTGAAATTAGGAAAACAATTCCATTCACAATAGTATCCAAAAGAATATAACATGTAGGAGTAATTTTAACGAAAGAAATTCAATACTTGTATACTGAAAACCATAAAACATCATCAAAAGAAATGAAAGAAGACAGACTAATGGATCAGAATGGTCTAAATCATGGATTGGAAGAGTCAATACCATTAAAGTGACAATAACTTGGTAATCTAAGCACCTCTTAAAATATATGTATATATATATATATATATATATAACATTTTTGTAAGCAAATACACATATATGCACATATATTTATATATAATTTTGCAAATGTTTGTATGTATTGTGAGAATTTTGATTTTTACCCATAATAAAAAAAAAAAAAGAAAAAAAAAAAAGTGACAATAACTCCCAAATTGATCAACACAATCCCTACTAAAATCCTAGCTGGCTTTCTAAAGAAGTCAATGAGCCAATTCTAAAATTTGTATGGAAATCCAAAGGATCCAGCATAGCCAAAACAATCGTGGAAGAGTTAGAGTACTCACAATTTTTAATTTTAAAACTTACTATAAAGTTACCATAATCAAGACAGTGTGTTACTGAAATAGGGCCAGTAATATAGATCAATGGAATAGAATTGAGAGTCCATAAATAAATCTTTACATTAATGATCAATGGTTTTTGACAAGGGTGCCAGGACAACTCAATGGGGAGAAAACAGTTTTTCAACAAATGGTGCCTGGACAACTGGCTACCCCTCAGGCAAAAGAATGAATTCGGACCCTTACTGCATATCATACACAAAATTAACTCAGAATTGATCATAGACATAAATGTAAGGGCTATAACCATAAAACTCTTAGCAGAAAACATAGAGGTATTTTTGTGATGTTGGGATTTTGGTAATGGTTTCTTAAATATGGCACCAAAAGCACAAAGAACAAATGAAAAATTAGATAAATTGGATTTCAACAAAATTAAAAACTTTTTTGATGAAAATGATACATTTATGAAAATGAAAACACAACCCACAGAATGGGGAGAAACTCTTGCAATTCAGTAATTAAAAGACAGCCCAATTAAAAAATGGGTAAATGACTTAGGCATTTTTTTTTCAAAGAAGATATACAAATAGCCCATAAGTTCTTGAAAAGCTGCTCAACAGCATCACTCAGGGAAATGCAAATCGAAACCACGACGAGCTACCACTTCACACCCACAAGGATGGTGATCATCACAAATACAGACAATGAAAACTATTGTTTGGTATGTAAAGAAATTGGAACCCTCATACACTGCTGGTGGGAATGTAAAATGCTGCGGCCACTTTGGAAAACATTTTGGCAGATCCTCAAAGTTAAACATAGTTATCATATGACCCAGCAATTCCATTCCTAGGTATCCATGCAAAGAGCACTGAAAACATATCGTATTAGTCAGCCAAAGGGGTGCTGATGCAAAGTACCAGAACTCTGTTGGCTTTTATAAAGGGTATTTATTTGGGGCAGAAGCTTACAGTTACCAGGCCCTGAAGATTCCAACACAAGGTACCAAAAGAGGGACTTTCTCACTCAAAGTCTGTTGCCACGTGTTGACTCAAGATGGCGGGAGACGTCTGCGAGGGTTTAGCCTTCCTTCTTCTTCTTAAGGCTCCAAGGTCCCAGCTTCTTCCCCTCTCAGCTGTAGGCTGCCATAAGGCTCGTCTCTCTCCCTGGGCCTCCTTTCTTTCTGGGCTCAGCGGCTGCTCTCTTCACAAGGTCAGCTGTAAACTCTCAGGCGAATGGCTCATCTCTCTTCCCGGGGCCTCTGCCGTGTCGACGGAGCTGTCTCTCTCCCTCTGTGTACCTTCTCTGTGTAGCTCCTTCTGTGTTCTTGATTGAACGTCCATCTATATAGCCCACCAAGGGGGCGGAGACTCAACCCTGCACACCCTAATGACGTGGTCGAATCACAGCCCTAATGTTGAAATGAAACAATCAAAGGGGATCATGCCCAGAGGAACAGACCAGTTTACAAACATAATCTCTATCTCTATCTGGAATTCATAAATAATACCAAACTGCCACACATATGTCCACAGAAAAGCTTGTACATGCATGACAAAGGCAGCATTATTCATCACTGCGAAAATGTGGAAACAGCCTGTGTCCATCAACTGATGAAAGCATAAACAAAATGTGGTACGTCCATACAATGGAATATTACTCATCAATAAAGAGGAATGAAGATCTGATACATGCTACAACATGGATGAACCTTAAAGACATGATGCTAAGTGAAAGAAGCGGGTCATGAAAGACCACGTGTTGTACGAGTCCTTTAATATGAAATGTACAGAAAAGGAAAATCTATAGAGACAGAAAATAAATCAGTGGGTGCCATGGGCTGTGGGGTGGGTCTGAGGAGAGGGGAGAATGCTAACGGGTCCAGGGTGTTTTTTTTTTGGGAGGGGGGACAAAAATGTTCTAAAAGTAGATTGTGTTGATTGTTGTACAACCCTGCAAAAATCATTTAAAAAACCATCAAATTGTACACATTAAATGAGTTCATTGTACAGTGTTTTGTTTATACCTCAATAAAGTTGTTTTTAAAAATTAACGTATGTTTTCCTTGAAGAAAAGAAGCAATTATTTTCCCAGTACTTTAAAAATCTTCACGTCCCTTACTCAAAAGGCACCTATTCTAATGTAAAAACAGCATTTATGCTTCCAGAATAAGCCTTATTAGGGGACCACGTGGTGTAAATTTAGTACCATCGACTCCTACCATCAGACTGCAAAAAGAGTTTCTGGAACACAATAAATCAGAAGCCAATAGTTTATTTGCCTTAAACACAATACAATTCCCAGGAAGCTGTGGGGTTATATTTGGAGGGCTCGTTTTACATTAGCAGATCTTGCTATGAAATAAAATCTCTTTCAACTAAAAATTCTGGCAGATTTTTTTTCCCTCCTGGGGATTTCAAAATTTTATTCACACGCTTTTTAAAAGGATAGAACCTTCTTTGTAAACATGATCTGTTTTTCATACTTTCCAGTGGCTGGTTATATCCACATTTGAAGCAGATGGCAGTTGAGGATACTAACAAAAAGAAAACACATTTTAATTTCCTTCATTAAACAGAGGTAGGAAGATAATCTTAGGATGATTAAATTAGAGAATTTAAATAACTCATTCTTTAGAAAATTGTGACCATAATCACATGACTATTTATGTAGCAACAGTAGAAACCACGTGGCCATAGGAAATGGGGAGGAAAGCCTTATTTTCTTTAACAGCGAAGAATTATCGATGCCTTCTAGATGCCACTCCCTCACCTCTTTCACTCTTTGACCATTTCCAGATAACACAGGAATTGTTGAGCTCCTTGACGCTTCGTACACACAGAGGAGACAGAAAACCTTAGTATGAGATGTTCTTTAACTCAGCACACTTAGCACTTTCTCTGGTTGCTACTGCAGAAAACATGAGTATTGACTCGATTTAGCTCTGTTCTCTTTATAGAACAGGTGTGACCACTAAAGGCGACCTGCCATTCTCTTTCAAAGGTGCCATAACCTCTTCTTAAAGAGGCTTTTCCACTTTATTACGTTTTCTTGCTCAGTTTGGGGAAGTCGTAATTTTCTCTCAAGGCAAGGAGAAATAAGTCTTTTGAACTGTCATGTAGGATATTGCCTTTATTTCTTAAAGGTACGAATTTCATCTGCGTCATCACAGGCATATAAGCCAGCCAGGCCATAGTTCCTTCTGTGTGTGTGCAGGGATAATGTAGCACCCCTGACTGCTGTGAAATCTGCTCGGAGTTACAGGAGTTTATTCATAAAACTGGTGACAAAGCCGGCGCTGGTCGACTTGAGGCCCCTTCCTGACCTGTAGGTTGTGGGCTCAGGAGGCAAAGTGAGGCAGGGGGAGTTGCAGTTCGCATCACTGGAGAGAAAACTAGCTGGAATTTTAGAAAATGGAACTTGGCTAGATTTTAAAAGATTTCCTGCATATCCAGTGTTTTGAGGACTGAAGACATTTGAACAGGTAAAGGAAGAAGCATGGTGCTGGCTGTGCAATGCTTGAAATGAGAATGACTTTTGCTTCTGTTTTGCTTTAATAGCGACCATTGATGGGTAAGTCCATGCTCATATGTTCTGGCAGGATCCGACTGGTTGAGAAGAATCAGCTATCCTGTCCCTTCCTGATAGACTGGGACCTGTTACGCCATCTGTGTTTCAGGATCTGTGGTAGATTGCATTTTCCACAGATGCGGCACCATATGTATGCCATCGTACCTGCTTGTCTTAGGATGTGCCCACAGGCCTCCACTGTCTCTGGCTCCCTCCCCTCAAACCCAAGCAAACCCTTGCAACTGCCTTGACCAATAGGGTGGCATGAAAGGGCACGGCTGTGGCTCCCCGTCTCTCTGCGCCACCATCTCTTGAAACCCAGGGAGCTCACTTTAAAGAAGCGCAGGCTGAGGGGCCCTGGCTCGGCCCCCAGGCCACGGCCAGCATCACCTGCCAGACAGTGAGTGAAGAACCTCTGGACGAGTGCAAGCCCCATGTCCCCACTTGTGCAGACAAGGCCCCAGTCGTGGAGCTGAGCCGAGCGGTCCCCACAGCGCCCTGGCCGAATCTGTGAGCCCCAGAGACTGTGTGAGATAATAAGGGCTCATTGTTTTAAGCTGCTTTGTGGTGGAATAAATGGTTATGCAGCAAGAGAAAACAGGCCCGATGCGTGCCCCTTCCTGGCAGAAAAATTGCAAAGACGTTAGGACTCAAGATGACAGCGTCTCAACAGAAAGCTTAGGGTTTTATGGCTTGGTTTGTTTCACAAAACAAGCTTTGGTCAACTCCTTGAGCCTGACTCTCCTAGTACCAGTCAGTCATGTGTTTGTTTATGCACAAAGGAGTTCATTCATTCATCTCTCTCTCTCTCCCCCATAGACATATATATATATCTGTTGGATAATTATTGTATCCTAAGCACTGTGCATAAAAATAAATAAAACATGATCCAAAGATCGCATCTAGTCTGCCTGGGTTCAAATCTTGCCTCCTCCACTTAATAGCTGTGTGACTGTGAGCAAGTTACCATCTCTGTGCCCCAGTTCCTTCATCTGTAAAGTGGGGATAAGATTAATATCTACCTCACAGAGTTTTATGGCGTTTAAAGGAATCAATATATATGAAGATTTAGAACAAGACTGGCACATATTTAGCGCTCTGTGTTACTATTACTGTAATTATTATCATTTGCAATAATGTGCTATTTTCCAAATAAGACCCAAGCAGGGTTGGGGGGGCGGGGTGTGTGATTGAGCGGTTATTGCTTAATGGATCAGGGTTTCTGTTGGGGTGAGGGAAGAGTTTTGGTAATGGGTGGTGGTGAACATATTTAATGCCACTGAACTGTAAACACAAAAATAGTTAAAACGACAAAAAATAAGACTCAAATCAAATATGGTAAAGTGTTAACATTTGTTAAATCCATGTGATGTGTTTGTGTGTTATACTATTCTTGATATGTTTCTGTTTGAAATACTTCATAATAAAATTAAATGACGTGCAAAAATATATGATCTCAGTCCTAAAGCAGTTCACCCGTTAGAGAGGAAGATCAGTAACCGATCTCCGAGTATAGCTGTAAAGTGTGTGTGCACGCGCCCGCAATGAGCTGAGATTTTTATTTTAACACTTGCCACCAGGAGTCTTCTTAGGGAAAGAACAGCGTTTGTTTTGGAAAACAAATTGGTATGCCATTGGGATTTTAAGGTGGGACTTTGAGGGTTGGGTGCTGGCAGAAGTTCAAGTGTCAGATAGAATTAAGCTGCTCTGCATGAGAAAATGAAGGAGGGAAGGGGGAGAAAAGAGACAAGAGGGAGGAGAATGAAGGGGAACGGTGGCCCTGAAACAGTGGGAGGTGGGGTTTTAACTGGAGTGAAGGATGTACCTGTTAGGAATGTGTTCAGTTGCGAGTCATAGAAAATGGAAAAAGGATGTAGAAAATTAGGAGTTTTGGTTTTTTTGTCCCTGGAGCAAGTATTCCAGAAGAAGTTGTTTCTTGGTATTGGTTCAGGGATGCAGACGGGTGTGTCCTCACAGACCTCTAGCTACTGGGAGCATAGGGCATAACTGACAGAGAGCCTCAGCTGTTGCACTTTAAAATCCAGTGTAATGTTTGTGCCAAGGCCATGCCTCCCATGGGCAGCTCCCAGCCAATGACTTAGTGCAGCAGGGATACCAAGGAAGACCCATTTCTGGGAGACTGGGACTCCTCTGATCTCCAGCTTTGGTTTAAAGACTACCTGATGGCTTTGCTGGACCTTGTTTAGATTGCAAGCAATCTTGGGTGCTTCCATCCAACCTTATCTCCCTCTCTTCCTCACTTGGGGTCCGAGTTGATCGTGTGATGGCTTTCCCAGTTTTCTCCAGGTCCCTCCCTATTTTACCTCACACAGGCATATCACCGAATAAAATCCTTGCATGTTTAATCCCATTTTGGCATATGCTTCTAGACTAACACAACTGGTAACTCTGAGATTTCTCTGGGCTTTCCCTCATGGTTGCAAAAAGGCTAACAGAGCTCCTGCCATCCCATCCACACTCAAGACTGGAAAAAGGGGTGAAGAAGGGCTGCACTTGTTCCTTCCAAGTCTTTTACCTTTGCTTTCCCAGGAGTCTTCACACACCTGTATCCTCACATGCAGTAAAGTCAACTGGAGCAAATTTTCTTTGACATTTTAACTGTATCATGAGGTTCTGAAGAAATAGGTCAACACATCTAAGAGTTACTTCTGAGAGCACTTTACATACTAAGAAGCTGCCTCCAGAAGAATATTGTTAGCCATATTCCAACAGCTCATGCATCCTTTTATTCATTATTGAGTGTCAGTGGTGTGTAAGCACTCTGCAATTTTGAGTAATTTGGGGAATATTCATTATTGTTAAAAACAAATGTGTTTATGAATACTCCAACCCTGAAAGGTTTCCCTAACGCTACTGACCTTTTAAACCCTTCACCACATTGTCTCAGAGGGCCAAGGAAATTTAAATGCAACTATATATTTTAACAGTTCCTAGAAAAGATTCCTGCATTTGATTTTTCAACTTTTAAAGCTTCACTAGAACATTTATCATTTAGTATTAAAAGGCCAGAAAATCATAAAAAAAAAAATCCCACTTTAGACCTGTATATGAGGATTTCTGAAATGAAGCTTTAAAAATACTAAGGTCATAGGAAATTATAAAAATGTATCATTTTCAAGGAATATATGATGTGTAGCATTTATCATGCCAAAAAATGCCAAGTAGTATGGGCTTAACTTTAAAACACAAGCTGTTCTTTGGAAAATATAATTTTGGATTCTACAAATATTTATTGAGACACTTCCATGTGCCAGGTACTGGACTAAAAAATGGATGAAACACACAGACAGAGTCTCTTCCCTCAAGGAACTCACTTTCCAGTGAGAGTAAGATAATAAACAAATGAACAAATGAATAAATAAAACAATTAGATCATATGGCAGGTGCCATGAGGGAAAAGATCTGGTGCAGTATAGATACACACTAAATACACTGGGAAAGAAAGGCATTTCCCAGGAAGTGGTATTTAGTCTGAAAGAAAAGGAAAGGAGAGCCAGGGAAAGAACTCTGAGGAGAAAGAATTGCCCTTGGTGTGTTCTAGGAATGAGAGAAAGCCGGGGGCTGACTGAGGACAGAGTGGACTCTAGTGGGCCACGGGAAGAAACAGAAGTCACCAGCAAGGGACAGCAGTGGAGCCGGAGAGAAGTCAACACATTCAGGACATCACTGGGATTGGAGGAAGAGCCAACGAGACTTGCCGAGGGATTGGACGTGTGGTGGAAATTAATGACGAGTCCCAGGTTTCAGTGCTGAACAACAAGACTTGGGTGGCTGATGCGTGTGAGATTTGTGTGCAGACAAGGAGAATGTCTAAGGGGAGAATCAGGATTATGCTTGGAACATGGTAAGAGGCTGTGGAGAACTGTGAAGGGTCTGAGATTCACCCTGCTTGGCAGGTGACTTGCTACCATTTCTTGAAGGCCTACAGAAGACATGAGACTCCTGGGTCAGAGACAAATGACAGTTTATTACTTACAGCAATAGCATTAGCCAGAATATCTGCTTCTGTGCTGTTCTCCTGAGCTCGTTTCCACTGGGGTGATGCAGGGAGGGCTAGGTGACACCTGCACACACAGTGGGCTGTTGCAAAGGAGGAACCTGAGCTTAAAAAACTCAAATACTCTACAGTGGGTGGTATTATCTTTACTGTAATGGGAAGTAAGCATGCCTGCCCTTTGCTCCAGAGAGAGACAATAACTCTGTCCTCCAAGGCTGCTCACTCTACACCCATCCTTGAAAAGACAGTTTGGAACAAAGGCAATCATGCTTTTGTTTGCAAGACATGCAGAAATGTGAGAGACCCATGGAGCCATGGAGAATTGTCTCCCAGGAGCAGCAATGCTTTTGACTAGTTGAGGGCGATGTGGAGTGGCGGTGTGTGACCATTTGCAAAATGTAAAGTACAACATTTGTTTTAATGTTACAATTAAATAGGCAATTGCAAAACCAAAAACCAAAAACAAAAACCCTATATATTCCCGCAGCATTTTGTGACTTGCTAGAAATTCAGGATGAATGCTTTAATGACACTGAAAGAATTCTGAGTTTTAACACAAGTTTTAGAAGGAGAATAGCCGGTAGGGAACATTCTTTTTTTTGTTTGTTTGTTTGTAACCATTCTTTTGATATTCAGACTATTTACTGTTTCTCATAAAATAATCAAAAGTACAGAAATATGTAACCCATGAATAAGATAGCAAAACATGAGTCCATAGTGACATAAAGAAATGAACGAACGTGAATATTCTCGCTGTCCTGATTTTGTGATAATCAGGGTAGGCTAAACATTTGCTATATTAGAAACCATGCATGTGTCCCCAGACCTAGTTTTTCTCCCTAGGTCTGGTTTTTAGAATGCTGGTGATAAACTAAGCCTGATTTATTATATGACCATCCTGTATGGGAAATGACTGTAACTTTGGGTATCTTTGGTCAACCTTAAGAGATATAGCAGGGGGAAGGATGTGGCTTGGGTGGTTGGTTGTCCGTCTCCCTTATGGAGGGACCTGGGTTCGATCCCCGGGATCTCCTGGTAAAAATTTAAAAAAAGAAAAATAGAAGGCATGCGGGCCGCCAGGCCCCACACGTGGGCGCACCGTCAGGCCCCGCGAGCCACGCAGCAAGATGATGATATAACAGGAGAGTGACACAAGGGAGAGCCAAGATGAGACGCACCAAAAAACCAGGAACTAAGGTGGCACAGGCAGTAGGACGCCTCTCTCCCACGTCGGAGATTCTGAGGATCGAGTCCCAGTGAAGACAGGAGACGGATGAGAAGAGAGGGCAGGAAACGGACACAGAGAGCTGCCCAGCGAATGGACACAGAAACAGCAAAAACGGGTGGGGGGGGCGTGGCTAAAAATGGATAAAAGTAAGTAAGTAAATAAATAAATCCTTTAAAAAATGTATAGGGGAGGAAGACACGGACTACAGTTAGTAGTAAAACTTTGACGATGCACTTTCATGATTTGTTCACAAATGTTTCACAGCAATGCAGGGTGTTTGTGGGGTGATGTGTGGGAGCCCTGTAAGATGTTATGCATGTTTGTTTTGTAAGATCATGATGTTTACTGAACACTTATAGTTTATGTATGTTCATGTAGGAATGATAGACTTCAATAAATTGTCTGAAAAAAAAAAAGAAATGAATGAATAAATTGAAAGTTTGGTGAAGTGTGGGATATGTACATGGTCTTAAAGGGCCTTCTCACAAAATACATATTTATTGCAAAGGGAAGAAGAGTCATATTACTGTGGAGAAGCCTGGCAGACAACACCTTAATCAACTGATTAAAGTTAGCATCGAAATCACGACTTGCTGGATGCCATGAGAAAAGCACAGCGTCTCTGTAATACTCCTGCTAAAGATGTATAACCTGAATATAGTTATGGGGAAACAGCAGAAAACCCCAACTGAGGGGCATTCTACAAAGTGACTGGACTGTAGTCTTCAGGAGTGTCAAGGACATGAAAGCCAAGGAAAGACTGAATTCCTGATTCTAAAAGAGCCTAAAGAGACACGTTAACTGGGTGCAACCGGGGACTCCCTGGGTCATTTTGCTACAAAGGGGTTAATTAAACAACGGATGAAAAGTGAGTGGGAGGGAGGTGGCTGTGGCTCAATCAGTAGGGCTCCCGTTTACCATATGGGAGGCCCCGGGTTCGGTTCCCGGGGCCTCCTGGTGAAGGCAAGCCCGCCCGCACGGTGTGGTTAGCTGACCCAGCGAGCACAAGCAGCAAGGGGGGGATAAATGAATAAATAAATAAAATCTTTAAAAAAAAAAGTGAGTGGGACCTGAGGATTAACTGGCAGTTTTGTATCAATAGAAATGTCCTAATTTTGATTTTTGTATTGTGGTTATGCAGGAGAATGTCCTTTTTGTAGGAAATACACACACAAGAATTTGGGATGGGCTATTAGGTCAGCAATTTGCTCTGATGGTTCAGGAAAAAAGTTCTTCCCACTGTACTTGTAACTTTTCTTGGATTTTGTTTCAAGTTTAAAAAGTGATAAAATAGTCCCAACTCTGAAAAAAAGGAATAAACTGATATATGCTCAAAAACACCTTCTAATCCTTATCCCACCCACCTCCGCTGCACAAAAAAGAAAATTCCGTGTTTTACTTATGGGGAAAAAAAATCTACGAATCTACTGAATAAGCTTTGCAAATATAACCTGTCAATATTTAAATTGATCAATGCCAAATGGTTCCTTTTTATAACAAGACGCTGGATGTGTTAACTTTGGTCTCAGTCCCTGTTACGAGGTCTTCTTCTGGCCTTTGGTTCTCTCATACTTGGACTTTAAAAATATTTTTCACTTGCTTCTCTCATTCAGTCTCTTGCTCTGAGGAATCCTGCATGTGTCTATTCACACCCTGAATCTTGAACTTCTCTGAGGGGCACTCAGAGGGGACCTTCTGGGCCACCAGAGCCCTGGGGTGGGATGCACTTCACCAGACTCTCACGGATCCCAGGAATGCCACTGAAGGAAATGATCCAGAAGGAAGCTCCTGGGCCCTCAGGGTTCTGGGAAGAGCTTCCAGTATCCAGGACAAGGAACAGGAAGATCACTGCGGTGCTGGTGGGTGTTGGCTAAGCAGAACTGTCCAAACCCAAGACGTGGTCCCTGGCTGCCTCTCTCCAGAGCTTCTGATGACTCTCACAGTCATGCTACTGGAATCTGAGGTGTCCTTGCTTCCATTTCTTATTTTTGTTGTCAGTAAAGGACAGTGACAAGAGCCTTCTGGATACAGCGTCATTCACCCACACTCTCAGATCATGCTGGCAACGATCTTTTCTCGCCTTCGGAAAGCCTAAGCCTGATCACCGATGTGGTTCCACTCCTAGAGCTAAAGGCAGCAAATGTGAGCGGGGACACTTCCCTCTGGAGGGACAGCCTCAGCCCTCAGTCCTTTCCTCACTTGTCTTTTTTTACTGTCTCCAGAGTTCTAAGAATTGCAGTAAAAAGGGAGGAATTTGTTAACCTGTTTAATGAATATATAAGGGGGGGGGCATTTTTTTTTCTTTTAAAAATAGAAAATGCTGCAACTGTAAGGAAAGCATTAGATTCTCACCAAGACCTCATTTTATACCTAACAAGTCTAAGGAAAGGTGGCCTGTGGGTAGGTTGACCAACATCCTGGTTTGCCTGGGATTTTCCTGGTTTTAGCTCAGCCCTGGGCAAACGAGGATGGTTAGTCACCCTACATCGGAGACCCCCAATTATCCTCAGAATTTCCTTAATTCGGCAAAATATTTTTGACCACCTACTAGGTGCTAAGCTCTGTTCTAGGCACTGGGAAGGCAGAAATGAACACAAACTGACATGGTGAGCCACGAGAGAGAGATGTGACTCAAATAGTCACGCGAGTATGTAATTACAAACCACTACAGGGCTCAGAAGCCACAAGCAAAAGTTTAACACCCTACATCAGTTTCCCTGCTGCAGTGACATGGGGCTCCCACCTGGGGGAACGGCTGAGCCCTGAGAGGACAGGGAGGGTAACGTCTCCTGAGTAAAGTCGGAATCTCTTTTGAGTAGGAAGCTAACCTGCAGGATGCAGGAAAATCCTGTTAGCTGCCTTCTCTCACCCTCTGCCGTGCCTGGGAGGTAGGCTGTCCTCGGCAGCGATGGGAGCTGGGGTGCGGTGCCCTGCTAGGGGTCCATTCTTTCAGGTCTTACACTGAGGGACACCTTGGTATTTAGAGGAACTAGGGAGAGACTGAATCCATAGTGCTCGGACACTGAGACCCTGGGAGCACCTGATCAGTTAGCTTTTGATCCAGATTCAGTGGCACATAAAATGACCATTCACACTTGCTCATATGTCTGCAGGCTGGCCGGGGCTCGGCTGACCCAGGCTGGCTGCCCTGGGCAACTCCACTCCAAGCTGAAGACCCGGCTGCCCTTGCCTGCTCTCTGAGCTTTTGGCCGAGGTCGGCTTCACGTGTGAACCTTCTGTGCCCAGGTTGGGGACCAGTCCTCTGGGCAGGCTTTCTGTGGGAGCTGGCAGACACAAGGGGGCAAACCAAATCTCACGAGAGCTTTGCAAGCCTTTATCACCAAAGCAGGCCACGTGGCCGGGCCTGACGTCGAGGGGCAGGCAAAGACTCGCGTTTCTGGTGGAAAGACCTGCGGTCACATGGCAAAGCGTGTGGGAACAGGGAGGGGTGAAGAATCTGGTCCACTGAGGCACTCTACCACAAGGACCATGACTATTTTGCTAAGCAGGGGTCTGTTGTCCAAGTGGAACCACAGACATTCAGTTTATCATTCACTCTGACTTCAAGAGGGCTGAGAAACTTCCAAAAAGAAGAGCTGATGGCCATGGAGCCCTCAGCGGAGCTGGAAATGGGGTGTTTCCTGGCGCCTGGGTACAGGCTGCATGGTGGCAGCCAGCGCCTGGCTCCAGAGGGCTCATGGCCCTGCAAACCCTTTGTCCTCTGGCCCCGAGGTACAGACTACACCAGTAGGGACGGCCATTCAGAGCCAGGGTTTCCCATTGTGGTCGTGTGTGAAGCTAACTTTCACTCACAGCATGAAAATGTCATTTTCCCGCCTTTTATTTTTTTAAACAGCTTTATTGAGGTATAATTTACATTCCATAAAACTCCCACATTTTAAATGTACAATTCAATCAGTTTTAGTGAATTTAGACAGTTGTACAACCATCACCACAGTCCAGCTTTAGAGCACTTCCACCATCCCAGAAAGGTCCCCGAATTTCCCCTGTAATCATCTGCAGTCAATCCCAATTCCCACATCCACCCCCAGGTAACCACTGACCTGTTTCCTGTCCCTCTATGATTGTCTTCTCTGGACAGTTCATATAAATGGAATCAGACAGTACGTGATCTTTTGTGTCCAGCTTCTTTCGCTTAGTTTTTAAGATTCACCTATGTTGTTGCATGTATCAGTAGTTTCTTTTCATTATTGAATAGTGTTCTGTTGTATGGAGATAGTATGTTTTTAACATCACTAATCTCTGTTTTTAAGAAACAGAGGGCGGGTCCAGGTTCAGAATCATAGGTGGGCAAGGGTATCTAATTAAAATTCAATGACACTGTTGTGTTTTTATTTTATTTACTTACCTTCTATTTATGGTAAGTTCATTTATTTCATTTTACCTTCTCTTTATGACAAGTGACACTGGCTTTCCATTTATGGTGGTATAATAGTTACCCATTGCTGTGTAACAAATAACCCCCAAATTTAGCAGCTTAAAACAATTATCATCTCACTCAGTTTCTAAGCATCAAGAATCTGGGGGTGACTTAGCTGGCTGCATTTAAGATGCCAGTTTGGGCTGCAGTCATTTGAAGGCACGCCTGGGGCTGAAAGGTCTTCTTCAAGATGGCTCCCTCGCGTGGCTGTTGGCTGGAGGCCTCCATCACTTCGGACACTGGCAGGAGGCCTCACTTCTTTACCACACAGGCCTTCTATAGGGCTACTCAGGACAGGGCAGTTGGCTTCCCAGAGCGAGCGATTTGAGAGAGCTACAAAGAGGAAGCTGCGGTGTCTTTTACGATCTAGACTCTGAAGTATCACACTGTCAGCACTTCTGCTTCATTCTGTCTTCCAAAAGTGAGTCACTAATACGTCCAGCCACACCCAAGGGAAGAGGAGCTAGGCTCCGCAGTTTGAAGGGAAGAGTTTGAAACCACCTCAGGAGGTAACATAAAGTTCCCCTTTAAAATATATTATATATATATATATATATTATATATATAAGAAGTTAACTTTTAAGTTAATAGTGCAGGTGATATACAGCATCAAGGTCATGATACCCAAATGACTGAAGTTTAGAAACACTATTTTAGGCCATGATTTATTTACTGTTTTAGTTCTCAGGAAGCCTTATTAGTAATAAAAAATTTGTTTATAGAAAAGTTTTGTAAGGCAAGGAAGGATTGGAGTAGGCAGAAAACACTTCCAAATTAGATCATTCTTAGAACTCTCAATGGCTGCCCACTGCCTAAGAAATTAAGTATAATCTCTTTATCTACAAAAACGACATCATAAGGTTCAAAGTAGCTTCCAAGTCCAGTGTGTATATGGGCATCCTATGGTCTAATTTAGCACTTCTCAAAGAGGATTCTGTGCAGTCGCAGTGAGTGTTACTTGAGAAGTATCTGTGACCAAATGAGCTTAGGAAATATTGAGTGAAACTGGTTATTTCCTGAAGGACTTGTCAGAGCCTTTACTATGCTCATGAGCACTGAGAAAATCCAAAGAGAAATTCTAGCACACATTTCCCCACATTTTTTTTCTTACTGATAGTTTATTTTTAAAGAAGCTTTAGATTACATAAATGTTACATAAAAAATATAGGGGAGGGAGCGGAAGTGGCTCAAGCAATTAGGTGCCTCCCGCCCACATGGGCAGTCCCTGGTTCAGTTCCTGGTGCCTCCTAAAAAGAAGACCAGCACACAAAAAACAGACACAGCAAACGCAAACAATGAGGGGGTGGGGAAAAATAAATTAAAAAAATATAGGGGATTCCCATACACCTCATCCCCTCCCCCTCCCACACTTTCCCACAGTAACAACATCTTTCATTAGAATGGTACATTTCTTACAATTGATGAACACATATTGAAGCATTGCTGCTAACCATAGACTAGAGTTTACATTATAGTTTATACTTTGCCCTGCAGAGTTTTATAGATTTTGACAAAATGTATAACAGCCTGTATTCGTCATTGCAATGCCATGCAGGACAATTCCAATGTCCAAAAATGCCCCCCATGTTGTACCTATTCTTCCCTCTCCATCTCCACAGAACCTCTGGTGGCCACTACCTTTATATCAGTGATACAAGTTTTTCTATTGCTGGAATAATAATGTCTACTTTAGTCCAGAGCTGCATTCCTTCGTTTTGTTTTTTCATTCTTTAATCTTGAGGATTTTAGGATGGGGATGCCCACTGTTTCTGATTGAGAGGAGGTTTAGATTCCATGGGACAGATGGATGGAACCATCTTACTTGCAGTTGCAGATACTTTGTTTTTTGGGATGGGCTTGTCCATCATCATCGTTTTGTTACTGGTCCCAGGCAAGTCCAATGAACTGGAGAGCAGCTGTTGCAACTCTGCTAAGATTCAGGCCTCAACCAGAGAATGAAGAGACCAAAGATTAAAGTGTCTGGGACATATATTTAACAAGTATAGTGCTAATTATAGGTTCAAATAAAAGGGGTAGAAGAGCCAGGGGTAGAAGAGCCAGGTGTAGGGAAATTATAAATGAGTCTAACTCTGTTAACACTGGAGAGCATATATTGCAAAGGAAGGCCCACTGACAGGATGCCAAATTCCTGAGATTGTCTTCCTTGCCTATAGTGTCTAGATGTCTCTAGAGCCCTCAGGAGCCCTGCTGTTTGAGACACTGTTTATTGTGGCAGTCATTGAGATCCTGCTAAGACATGCACAAGTGTAACCTCTGGAATGACTTTCCGACTCACTTGGAAATCTCTTAGCCATAAAAACTCTTGTGTATTTATTATTTCCCCCTTTTGGTAAAGGCCTTTTTCCCAATGCATTGCTCGGTAATAATCCCTTGGTGCCAGGGAAGCTCATCCCTGGGAGTCATGCCCCATGCTGAGGGGAAGGTAGTGTGTTTATATGCTGAGTTTGGCTTAGAGAGAGGCCACATTTGAGCAACAAGGAGGTTTTCAGGAGGTAATTCTTAGGCAACACATAATAAGGTAAGTTTCAATTTCACAAGAAAAGGTTCATAAGTACAACCATCAATATCAAGGGCCTGGCATAATGGTGTGTCTTCCTTCATTAGGCACTGCCCATGTACTTGGGGGATTCTTACTGCTCTATCAGAGAATGTAGCAGGACTTCCCAGGATGGGAATACAATATTCTTTTGTGATTGTGTGGGTCTTCACCACCTAGACAATTACCTATGACCACTTGAACATATTCATATGCCATAGAGGCATGCCCCAGGTACATCCCTCACAACACATCCCTCCATCACTGACAACTCATGCCAGTGATTTTCCCCTGCCACAGTTGTGACCCTTCTGCAATCCAAAACCTCCCCCAAAACAAGGCCAAAAAATAAACAAAATTAATAATAAAATAATAATAATAATAAATAAATAAATAAAATACAAAAATACAAAAGTAATAAAAATTTTTTTCATTGTGTCTTTCATCACTGTAAATTCTGTTATCTTTTATTTACAGTGACAATTTCTTCTGTACGTTCTCCCAGTGTTTTATTTATTTATTTATTTTTTGCTTTATCTTCAAAGAAGCTTTAGGGTACAGAGAAATCACACAGAAAAGGTAGGGGATTCCTATATAGCCACCTCATTCCCCTTTCCCACTCTTCCCTATTAATAACATTTTACATGTGTATGGTACATTTGTTACAACTGATGTACAAATATTGAAGCATTGCTACTAGCCATGGTCAATGGTTTACATTACGGTTTACATTTTGCACCATATACTTTTATAGGTTTTGACAAAATTTAAATGGTCTGCATCCACCATTGCAAGATCATGCAGAAAAATTTCCAATGCCTAAAAATGCCCTATGTTCCATCTATTCTATTCTTCCTTCCCCCCGCCCCTCGGAAACTATGGCAACCACTAAGTTTCAATTTTTGAAGAATAAGTTTCATGGTTACATGCTATAATATTGAGGGCTTGATATATTGGTCTGTTTTCTTTTATTGGGTACTGCCTATGTTCTCGAGGGATATTTGTCCCTCTGAGTGAGAATACAGCAGGACTCCCTAGGATGGGAGTTTAATATTTTCTTGTTTATTGTTTGGGTCTCCACCCACTGAGATAACACACCACTGCAAGATGAACAATTCTGTAACCGTTGGGGAATTTGATGTAATTATGAATTCCAAAAATATAATTGGATCATGCTTGTAAACTGATCTGTTAATCTGGGCATGATTAGGTTAGGATTAGGGCGTTGAGCCCCACCCCTTGGTGGGTGGGGAATTGAATATTAAAGGCAAGGCAAAGGACAGTTGAGGTAGTCTTTTGAGAAGCAATTTTGATATTGGAAAGAAGGCCCCAGGGGAAGAGAAGCAAGCCGTTCGCCTGATCATCTACAGCTGACCTTGTGGAGGAAACAGGAGCTAAGCCTGGAGAGAAACGCAGCCCCGGGAAGAGAGGAACCCAGAAGTCTGAACCCTGGCAAACGCCGGCAGCTGTCTTGCTCTAACAAGTGGCAATGGACTGTGGTGAGAGAAGAAACTTAATGCTTTATGGCCTGGTATCTGTGGACGTCTACCCCAAATAAATACCCTTTATAAAGACCAACCCGTTTTTGGTATTTTACATTAGCACCCCTTTGGCTGACTAATACAAATTCTATGTTCCACAGAGGCATGCCCCAGGTGTGCTCTATCCCACATATTCCTCCACCCCTGATGCTCTGCACCAGTAACCCTCCCTGGCTGTATTTGCCAGAAGAACATTCCCACCCTGCAGTTTTAACCACAGACCTGCAAATCCCCAGAGTTCACCTGCTCCTTCCTCCAACCCTCCTCCCAGTTCCACGGATAGTTCAACCCAACTCCTCACCCAACTTCCCCTCACTGTCCTGCATCACTGAATCCAGTCACATCACCACTGTTACCCTCATCCACTGCCCAAAACCCCCCATCCACCTTATCATAGATTTTGCCCATACTGAGCATTGGCTCACCACCCTCTACTCCCTTTCTATCTCCTGATAACCTATTTTCCAGACTCTACGCTCGCTCAATTTGTTTAAGTCATATCAGTGAGGTCATGTAATATTTGTCCTTCAATAACTGGCTTACTTAACTCAACACAAGGTCTTCAAGATTCATCCATGTTGTCCCACGTGTGTTAATACTGCATTCCTTCTTACAGCTTAGTAATATTCCATTGTATGAATATACCACAATTTGCTTATACATTCATCTGTTGCTGGGTACTTCGGTAGCTTCCACCTTTTGGCAATAGTGAATAATGCCACTATGAACACTGTTGTGACTACATCTATTCATGTCCCTGCTTTCAATTCTTCTGGGTATATCCAGAAATGGGATTGCTCGATCATATGGCAGTTCTATAGTAAGCTTCCTGAGGAACTGCCAAACTGTCCTCCACATGGCTGCACCATTCTACATTCCCACCAGCAGTGGATTAGTGTACCCTTTCCTCCACATCCTCTCCAATACTCATAGTCCTTTGTTTATTTAATAGCCGCCAGTCTAATAGATATAAGATGATATCTCATTGTAGTTTTGATATGCATTTCCCTAATAGCTAGTAATGTTGAGCATCTTTTCATGTGTTTTTAGCCATTTGTATTTCTTCTTTGGAGAAGTGTCTATTCAAATCTCTTGCCTGTTTTTAAAATGGGTTTTGTCTTTTCATTTTCGAGATGTATGACTTCTTTATATATGCTGGATATTAGAACCTTATTAGATAAATGGTTACCAAGCATTTTCTCCCATTGAGTAGGCTGCCATTTCACTTTCTTGACAAGGTCCTTTGATGTGCAAAAGTTTTTAATTTTGAGGAGGTCCCATTTATCTATTTTATCTTTCATTGCTCATGCTTTGTTTTCCTTTTTCTAATTCTTCTAGGTGTGCAGTTAAGTACTTGGTTTTTTAATATAGGCATTTATGGCTATAAATTTCCCTCAATACTGCTTTTTTGCTGTATCTCATAGATTTTGATATTTTGTTTTGATTTTCATTTGTTTCAAGGTAGTTACTGATCTCTATTGCAATATCCTCCTTGACCCATTGATTGTCTAGAAGTGTGTTGTTTAACTTACATATCTTTGTGTCTATTCTGGTTCTCTGCCCCTTACTGATTTCCAGCTTCATTCTATTATGGTCCAAGAAATTACTTTGTATAATTTCAATCTTTCTGAATTCATTGAGAGTTGTTCTGTGACCTAGCATGTGGTCTATCCTGGAGAATGATCATGTGCACTTGAGAAGAATGTATATCCTGCTGTATTTGGGTGCAATGCTCTGTATATGTCCATTAGGTCTAGACCCTCTAACGTATTATTCAAGGTCTCTGTTTCTTTACTGATCCTCTGTCAAGATATTCTGTCCAATGCTGATAATGGTGTATTAAAGTCCCCCACTATAATTGAGAGGCATCTATTTCTCCATTTAGTTTTGCCAATGTTTGCCTCATGTATTTTGAGGCACCCTGGTTAGGTACATAAATGTTTATGACTGTTCTTTCTTCTTGATAGATTACCTCTTTTATAACACTTAGTGTCCTTCTTTGTCTCTTATAATACTTTTGAATTTAAAGTCTATTTTGTCTGATACTAGTATAGCTACTCCTGCTCTTTTTTGGTTATTATTTGCCTGTAAAATTGTTTTCCAACCATTCACTTGCAACCCCCTTGCATCCCTGGGTCTAAGGTGAGTTTCTTGTAGACAGTGGGTCATATTTCCTTATTCATTCTGCTAAACTGTGTCTCTTGATGGAGAGTTTAATCCATTAACATTCAATGTTATTATTGTCAAGAAATTATTTACATTAGCCACATTTTCTCTAGATTTATATATGTTGTTTTTATTTCTCTTATTATCTTTTTAGTTATTCTTACCAATAATATTTATTCCTACATTCTCCTTCAACCCTCTCTCTCCTAGTTTTTCCTTTCAGCCTGCAGAACTCCCTTTAGTATTTCTTGAAGGACAGGTTTTTTGTTGCTAAATTCTCTTAATTTCAGTTTATCTGTGATTATTTTGAACTCTCCCTTATTTTGGATGCCAGCTTTTCTGGATACAGAATTCTTGGATGACAGTTTTTTTCTTTTAGCACCTTAACTATGTCATACCACTGTCTTCTCACCTCCATAGTTTCAGATGAGAAATCAGCTCTTATTCTTATCGAGTTCCCCTTGTATATGATGGATCTCTTTTGTCTTGCTGCTTTCAGTATTCTCTGTCCTGAGCGTTTGACAGTTTTATAAGTATATGTCTTAGAGTAGGCCTGTTAGGATTTATACTGTTTGGGGTGCGCTGCACTTCTTGGACATGTACATCCTTGTCCCTCAAAAGAGTTGGAAAATTTTTAGCCATTATTTCTTCCAACACTCCTTCTGGCCCCTTTCCCTTCTCTTTGCCCTCTGGGATGCCTATTATGTATATGTTTGTGTGTTTCATGTTGTCATTCAATTCCCTGGGTCCCTGCTGAGTTTTTTCTGTCTTTTTATCTATCTGTTCTACTATCGGTCTGATTTCAGATGTATTATCTTTGATGTCACTAATTCTTTCCTCTGCCTGCTCAAATCTGCTGTTATGTGCTTCCAGCATATTTTTGATTTCTTACATTGTGCCATTCATCAACATCAGATCCATTATCTTTTTTTTTTTAAGATTTATTTATTTTACTTTTATCCATTTTTAACACCCCTCCTCCATTTTTGCTGTTTTTGTGCCCATTTGCTAGGCAATTCTCTGTGTCTGTTTCCTGCTCTCTCTTCTCACCCTTCTCCTGTTTCCCCCGTGATTCGATCCTGGGAACAGCTGATGTGGGAGACAGGCATTCTGCCACCTGCACCACCTCAGTTCCTGGTTTTTCGGTGCGTCTCTTCTTGGCTCTCCCTTTGTGCCACTCTCCTGGTACATCATCATCTTGCTGCATGGCTCGGCGGGGCCTGGGAGCTTGCCCGCCTGTGGGGCCTGGTGGCACACTCTTGTGCAGGGCCTGAAGGCCAGTGTGCTTTCTATATTTTTATTTTACTGGGAGGTCCCGGGGATTGAACCCAGGTCCCTCCATATGGGAGATGGATGCCCAACCATTTGAGCCACATCTGCCCCCCTCCATTAACTTTTTATGTATGCTTACAATTTCTTCAGTATGGTCCCCCCTGTTTTCTTAATATCCTTTATCTCTTCTTTCACTTGATGAAGTTGATTCATGATATTTTTTGGACATCCTTGATTAGTTGTTCCGTGTTCTACATCTCCTCCGGTTTTAGAGTTTGTTCATTAGACTGGGCCATGTCTTCCTGTTTCTTAGTATGGCTTGAACTTTTTTGTTGGTGTCTAGGCATCTGTTTATTTTTTTGTGGTAAGGTTCCTTTTTGACACTTGTTTCCTTTTATGCTATATTCTTGTAGTTGTCTATGTTCCCTTGAAAAAATATTAAAACCATAGAAAAGGAAAGAGAGAAAAAGAGAAAAAGAATAATAGTAAAAATATTTTTTAAAAAAATAAAAGGAACCATAAAAAAGCCAGGAAGATAAATAAGTAATAAGAGTGAAAAATCATTTAAAAAATACAAAGGAAGAAGAATTTAAAAGATGAAATAAAAAAAAAATGAAACAAAAAAAAAAACAGAAAAATATATGACTGGAAAGATGAGAAGAGAAAGGGGGAAAAAAGACGACCAAACAAGAAAAGGTGGAATGAAAGAAAAGCAATGGAAGAGGGAAAAGTGAACAAAAGAAAAGAAATAAAGAAACTAAGGAGAGAAAACAAAGAAAAGAAAAAAGGTAACAAAGAAAGAGAAAAGACAACAAACAAAAACCCAAAAACAATCCAGGAAAAACAGGCTTCCCTCTTAGGCCCCGAGGAACCATCTCAAGCTGCCATGCTCATCGATCAATCACCCTGAAGCCTGCCCTCCACAAGTAATGTACCCGGTTTTAGCGGATAAAATAAGAATATAAAGATTAAAAAAGTAAAAATAAAAAATAACAGATTGAAAAACCTAAAATGGAAAAAAAATCTGTCTATACATTCCCTGTCATAAGGAGCCAGCTGGGTGCCTGACAACCTGGTGGATCACTCCCTGGATCCCTTCTTTTAGAAGGTACTGGAAATCAAACCGAGGACTTTGTACACGCAAGGCAGGCGTTCCTCCACTGAGCTATACCCACTGCACTGGTCAGGTAGGTTTCTGAAAGCTTCTCTGGCGCTCTCTGCCCACTTGCCTTCAGGCGAGTTGGGTTCTAACAGTTTGCTGGCTCTCTCTCCTGACTTCCTTCTCTCCCGGGCTGGTTAGGTGCCTGCCCACCCACCCCCTCACTGACCTAGCTCCTCTCTCTCCCAAGGCAGCTGGGTGGGACAGCCTGCCTGCTCAGATACCCCCTCCCCTCTGCCTGGAGCCACTGCAGTGCTGGCTGGGATCTTTTTTGAGATTCAAAGGGGACTCAGCTGGCCAAACTCACTGAAGAGAAACCAGACCCCTCTTCCTCCCGGGGAGGAGAATGTTCTTTCCCCATTCAGTTGGCTGCAGTGAGCCAGGGGTTTTACCAATGGTATTTGCCTTGAGGGTGGGGTATACATGCCGTACCCAGCCACGGGGCGAGTAACTTACGATTTTCATTTGGCCTTTGTCTCTGTGCCCCTCTACCTCCTGGAGGATGCACAGCACTCTCCTTCTCGGCAGCTCCTCAAAGCAGCCCCCGCAGATAGCTTTTGCCCTTCCTCTGTTGTTTTGGTGAGACCGTTGAGCCCTGCTTACCTACTTTGATGCCATCTTCCCGGGAGAACCTTCCCGCCCCCCCACACACACACATTTGAAAAAACACAAAAACCTCTTGTTTCTGTGTGTGGAGCATCTCGTGGAATGAATATTTCTTTGAGGACTTACTCTTGGATTTTCCTGACATGACTCACATTTTCCAACTTCAGTGCTATTGGGCTCACTGCTTCCTTTGCCTAGAAGCCCCTTTCATGGCAGATTGAACTACTGGTCCCAATTCTTCACGCCTCCCTGCTTTGCTGTGTTACTTCGCAGCAACTCCCTCTAGAATGTAGAGTCTAGATGTAGAGTCTATTCCCCATTCCTGAATTTGGGCTTGATCATTTAACTCACTTTGGTCATTGGAATGTTAGTAGAAATGACAACACATAGGTTTGAAATGTGCTTGTGCAATTGGGTTTTTCTGCTCGTGCCTCTGCCATCACAAGAACTGCCCAGAACGAATAGCCTGGGCCCCAGATTGAACAAAGTGCGACACACCTAAGCACAAAACAGTGAGGCACTCGGCCCAGCAAGGCACACAGGGTGAAGCAGAGCTGCCCAGCCGAGTTGGCCTAGATCGGCCAACCTCAGGCCAAGCTGCAGACGTGTGATCCAGTGTCGGGTGCTGTGCAAGGCAGCATTATTTTGACAGTAAGTAACTGACAGACCCTCCCATGAAGCTCATCTCCCCACACTCTTACATGGCCTTGATTTTGATTCTTCCCTCCTTTGAACCCCTCAGCACCATGCAACTCTCTTACAGCTCTGTTCATACCCCTGCTTGAGGACAGAAATTATGTCTTAGTCATCTTCATGTCCTGTGGTATCTACTGCCTTGTACTCTACTCAGTAAAGCTTTGTTGAACTGAACTCAAATTTAGTTTTTTCACAATTCTGCTTTCGCAGGCTCTGGTATGAAATCATTGCTTGATGTCATGTCACTAGTGTCAAGAAAAAGAAAAGAAGGCAGCCACAAAAGAGTGCTGTTTACTTAGTTAAGCTTATGTCTTTTCCAGTCGATAACCTCCTTGGTTTATTGCCTTTCATAGAAGATTCTGACAACACCCAGGAGGCACTCCTAAGGTTGAGGACCATTCTCCTACAAGCTCCACTTCCATCAGAAGTTGAACCTTCACATAAATCCCTCTTTATGGTTTCCCCACTGACTTTAGGGACTGAACTTTCAGTTCTGAAAAATTTGATAAAGGGCAGAAACAAAATGAAGAATGCCTGGCCCGAGTTGCTGCATCAGCGTGGACCCTCACTTGTTACTTTTATTTTAAGGTGGGTAATTTGGAAGATGGGTTGTTGGTCTTCACATGATATTGCTCTTCGAGAAAACACTGCAGCCTTGCGCCACCGTAAGTCTCAGCGGTGAATAATTCAGCAATGGGCGTCAGACGTTAGGCCCCTCTGGTGAGCCTCAGGCAGAGATCTTGTGGATGAGGTGGTCTTCAGTCCCTGGGAAGCTATCCATGTTGGAACGTGAGCCACAGCTCTGCCTGTATCCTGCACGTTGTGCATTCCAGCCTCTGCTGACATACCAGGCCTCAGATCACTGGTGGGGCTGCCAGCTGCACAGACAACATCCACGACGCAAAGCCGTGGTCATTGTGAAAGCAGCAAACTGGGTAAGGTTTATAGAATGGAAAGAAGGCGGGAGGGAATGCATGAGAATAAACCACAGGCCTCCTCTTTTTTCTGGCTGAGGAAGAGGCAATCAGCTGCATTCTACTCATGTCTTGATAATTTATTTTATTTTATTTTATTTTTTTTAATATTGGAACACATCCCACTGTGGAGTCAGCATTAAGCAAACACATTGACCTGGGGAGGTGTCAGGGTGTGGTAACATCCAAGTAGACCTGAGGGTCTGGTTCTGAAATGTGTTCAGTGACAGTTCATTCTAAGAGCTTTCTGGAGATGGTTTCAGCCATTACTGACACATGAGAAACATGAACTTCAAGGTTCTGTTCTGAGCTTTAAGGGGTTGTGCACATGTTAAGTGTCAGTGGGGCGCAGAGAGCCATGGGCTGCTCAGTGTCCTCTATGTCCTACGCTCTCTTCATGCTAGAGACAGGCTGAGAAAGGCACCTTCAACTACAGGAAAGTTTGGCAAAACAAACTTAAAATATAAAATCAATCCTGGTGCCACCAGAAGAGGGGTGAATGTTAGAGCAGGGATTGGCAAGTATTTTCTGTAGAGGACCAGATAATAAATAGTTTGGGCTTCACTGGCCAGCAGGTTTCTATCACAACTACTCATTTCTGCCATAATAGCCTGAAAGCAACCATAGACAATAAACAAATGAATGGGTGTGGCTGTTTTCCATTAAAAAAATTATTTGCAAAAAAAAAAAACAAAAAAAAAAAACACGATAGTAGGGGAGAGAATTGTGGAAAGATTGTGGAATAGGAAGCTCCAGGAATCAGTCTTTCCACCAGAACAAATATACAACTATTAATTAGGCAGTAAGTGTCTGATTCAAGTATTTTGAAACTCTGGAGCCCAGTAGAACACTGTGCAGCATCCAAGGAAGAGTGGAAGGAAGATGCTGCTCAGTCTTGCAGCAGGCAGCTGTGAAGTCCTAAGACTCAGGCCCCTGGTGCAACTTGCTAGTGTCAGGGTGAGATATAGAGGCCTAATTCCCAAGACCCAAGGCTGTGAGGCAGGCTGACTGCTGATCACTGCTTTTGATCAGTTACTTTAGATTGCTAGGGACCCAGCTCTGAGAGCCATTGTTCCAACCTGTCCTGGGCGAAAGCTGTAAAGAAGTCTTCAAGTCGGTACCATTCTTCAAAACTATGGAAAACAGTTAAAGGGCTTCATTAACTTCAAGAAAACACAGTTTCAAAGAACCATGGAAGCTCCTGGCACCCGTGATGGCTCCTCAATCCCCACCTCTCCAGTGTGGGGAGCCCTTTGTGGGTCCCTGACCTCCTTGTGACTGGGAAACTGTGACATAGAAAACTCCTCTCAAGTTGGGGTCTCCCTCCCATACCCCCTCCAGGCGAAAGCAGCTTGGGACAGTAAAAATGGTCAAATGGCCTGGTGCAAAGGCTTACCTGCTTTAGGTCAAGTGGCAGAGCACAGAGGGAGAAAGTCTGTTTCCTAGAGAGCAGTGGGGGTATTCAAACTCCTGTAGACAGCTAACTCCTAAGGCCACTAGGAAGCACAAGCCCCGGACAAGACACAGGCAAAGACAAGACAGGGAGGGCTCTGCACTTTGCATTTGTCTTAGGCTGACCTTCTTGATAGTAGAGCTGAACTCTGAAGGAGAGCACCAGCCAATGCAAAGTCAATTTGCAAAGACTATAAAAGGTGTTTTCTGAATTGGCTTGTTTGGTTTTGTTAGCTCCTGGCACCCAAGAAAATCTCTGTCATATCAACAGCTGGATACAAACTCAAGACACAGACAATTAAGGGACTAAATTCCAGGATACAAACTCAAGAAATAGACACTTCAGGGAATAAACCCCAGATTTTAACATTTTAATATATTAAAATGTACAATGTGCAACAAAAGATTACAAGACAATGAAACAGGTTATGATGGTCCATCCAAAGAAAGAGGATAAAAATCCAGGAAACATCACCAAAGAAGACCAAATTGAGGACATACCAGACAAAGACTTTTAAAAAATGATCTTCAGTATGGATCAAGGAGAGGAAGGAAAATGCAGAGAAAGAACTAAAGTATATCAGGAAAATAATGAATGAACAATATGAGAATTTCAATAAAAAGATAGAAATTTAGAAAAGGGATCAAACAGAACTATTGGAATTGAAGACCACAATAAGTGAAATGAACAATTCCCAGGAGGGTTTCAAACAGCAGATTGGAGCTGGGAGAAGAAAGAATCAGTGAACTCAAAGATAAGACAACTGAAACGAGTCAGGCTGAGAAGCAGAAAGAAAAAAGAATTAGGTAAAGTGAAAATAGCCTGAGAGATCTTGGGATTGAAATTGAGAGGATGTAAAGAAATACACCATCTAGCATACCAATATACACATTGTGGGAATTCCAAAGGGAGAAGAAGGAAAGGAGCAGAAGTAATAGTCATAAAAATAATAACAGTAAACTTTGCAAACTTGGCAAAGGTGTGAATACACACATCCAAAAAGTCTAATGAACACCAAACAGGGTAAACTTGAAGAAAAATATACCCCGTCACATATCGATCAAACTATTGAATGCCAAAGACAAGGAGAAAGTTTTGAAAGCTGCGAGAGAAAAGCAATGTGCTATATACAAGGGAGTCCCAGTTAGATTAAGTGCTGCTTTCTCCTCAGAAACTGTGGAGGCAATAAGGCAATGGGGTGAAATACTTAAAGTGCTGAGAGAAAACAACATCCAGCAAGAGTTTAAAAAATGAAGGAGAGATTAAGACATTCCCAGAAAAACAAAGGGTGAGGGAGTTCATTACCACTAGACCTGCCTACAAGCAATGCTAAACAGATTCTTCAGACTCTAGACAGTGTCTTGACAGAAGTTCCAAGCAGCATAAAGAAATAAAGTCCTCTGGTAAAGGTAACTACTGGGTAATTACAAATGCCAGTACTATTATATTGTATTTTTTGGTATGTAACTCACTTCTTACTTCTTACAGATGCCAAAAGGCAAATGCCTCAAGAGTGACGATAAATCTATGGTTTTGGACATACAAGGCACAAAAATATAATTTGTAACAAGTACAAGAAAAAGGTGGGGAGTGGGGACTGAGGGATATAGGAACATAGTATGCTATTGAAGTTTGTATCAGAAAATGATTAAATATTTAGGATGCTAAATTTTTACTCCATGGTAACCATAAAGAAAATGTACAAAAAACATATAAAGAAAGAAATGAGAAAGGACTCAAATGGTACAAAAAAACCCCACAAATAAATATGAAAGTAGTCATTAATGGAAGAATTAAGGGTCAAAAAAGGTGTAAGACTTAAAAAGACTAAATAGCAAACTGGCAGAAGAAAGTCCTGCATTATCAGTAGTGACTTTAAGTGTAAATGGATTAAACCCTCCAGTCAAAAGGCAGGGACTGGAGAATGGTTAAAAAACCTAAGCCAACCATATGTTGTTTACAAGAGACTCACCTTAAATTCAAAGACATAAGTAGGTTGAAATTGAGAGGATGTAAAGAAATATGCCAAGCAAGTAGTAACTAAAAGAGAGCTGTGGTAGCTCTACTAATATCAAACAAAATAAACTTTAAGTAAAAACTGTTATGAGGCACAAAGTAAGTCTTTATATACTGATAAAAGGGACAATTCAATAAAAAGACATAACAATTATAAATATATATGCACCTAACAGCTGAGCCCAAAAATATATGAAGCAAATATTGACAGATTTGAAGGGAGAAATAGATGGTTCTACATTAATAGTAGGAGAATTTAATATATCACTTTCAATAATGGATAGCACATCTAGAGAGAGGTCTAGATGACTTGAATGATACTCTAAACCAACTAGACCTAACAGACATATAGAGAACACTTTACTCAACAGCAGCAGAATACACTTTCTTCTATAGTGCAGATGGATCATTCTCCAGAATATACCATAGTCTATGTCACGAAACATGTCTCAGTAGGTTAAAAAATATTGAAATCATATAATGGATCTTCTCCAACCACAATGGAATGAAAGTAGAAATCAATAACAGGGAGAAATGGAAAATTCACAAATACATGAAAATTAAACAATCTACTCATAAACAATGTGTCAAAAAGGAAATCACAAGAGAAATCAGGAAATATCATGAGGTGAATGAAAATGAAAACACAACATACCCAAACTTAGGGGATGCAACAAAGGCAGTGTTGAGAGGGAAATCTATAGCTCTAAGTGTTTACATTAAAAAAGAAGAAAGATCTCAAATCAGAGACCCAACCTCAAAATGCAGGATCCAAAAAAGAATAGCAAACTAAACCAAAAGTGAGCAGAAAGAAGGAGATCACAAAGATTAGAACAGAGATAAGTGAAACAGAGAATAATAAAACAATAGAGGGAATTAAAAAAAAAAAAAACCAAAAGTTGATTTTTTGGGAAAGATTAATAAAATTCACAAACCTTTAGCAAGACTGACAAAGAAATAAAACTAAAATCAGAAATGAAAAGGGGACATTACTACGACCCCACTGAAATAAAAAGAACTGTAAGAGGATAGAATGAACAACCATATGTCAACAAATTAGATAAACGAGATGAGCCTCAAGAGGCTCCCGCCTGGCTTGGGGAGGTGTTCACGTGTGAGCTGAGGCACAGGCTCCCGTCTTGGTAGCCCACCTACTGGGGGAGGTGCTGGGGGGTGTGGCTGATAGAGATTCTGGTTGGAGTTTCAGCCCTTAGTGTCCAACTAAGTCCTCACCCAAGAGCTCTTCAGCTGAATACAATCTCTCCTCCCGGGTTGTGTAGGGCCCCCAGAGGGGTTGCAGCTAGTGCAGGTTCCCAGGGTCAGCAGGAGCCAGTGTTGGAATGAAGGAGAGCCTCCAGGAGGTTGTCTCCTTCCAGAGGTAGAATATTTACCCCTTCCCAAGCGTGCCTACTGGCCCTTGGAAAGCCGTACCACAAGACGCTGCTCTGCACATGGGAATAGCTATCCTATGTAGGTCCTGGGACAGACTCCAGGAGAGTTCAGATTAAAAGCCAGCTCTGCCCTGCTCTCTTGAGAAATACATGAGGATGGAGGATAAGTATACTTTGCTAGGCCCCAGTGTCTACTGAGAGGAGAGCTAACAAAATGAGTTCCCCATGAAACACTAGCTACATTAGCACCTCCTCCACCACCTCAGCCTCGAAGGAGAGGCCAACATTGGGCGGAGGTTTTGAAGGACCTTATCCAGAGGGAAGGAAACTGAGGGAAATGGAACAGCTAGGCTGAAGCAGAGAGTTGGAGAGCCTAGGAAGTGGACAATGTCTTGGAGGGGTCCACAAGTAATCTGCTCTCCCACAGGGACTTCAAGGAGGCACTAGGGTGCAGCCAGTAAGGTTGAACCCAAGGCAAAAGGCCCCCATGTCCAAGCTTGGCCCAGGAATGGCAGAACCCCCATCTTCAATGACCATTGCTGAGTCTGACAATGGGTCATCAGTAGTGACCAGTGAGGACCAAACACCAGAAGGTCCTTGCTGTATGTCCTTCAGGACCCTGGGGTGGGGGTAGGGAGAGACAGTCCCCCTTGAGACTAAGATTGGATCCCTCCACTCCATGGTGAGTGGGGGTGGGACACAGCAGATTAAATCTGATTTAGAGAAACAAACACAACACGTATCACACATCAAATTGTGGAGTTCATGCTCTTTAGCCTACCTTAACCAAAGACCAGAGAGAAATATTAAAAACTTAACACTGTGGAAATTAAATAACAATACAGGTGAAGACCTAAAGCTACCCATAATTACCAAGTGGGAAGCGAGACAGGAAGTGCTCAAGTAGAAGATGGGCTGGTTCCACCGTTCAGAGGCCTAGGCCTCCCTGAGCTGCCTGGAACTCAGCCCTGCTGATCCAAAACCACCCTCCAGGTCTCAGCTTTAAATGCCGAACTTTCTCACCAGTCCCAGGCCCCCAGCTAGGTGAGACTGCCTTGTTATTCTCTCCATCAGCACTTCTCAGCTGAAGTCATCCCAGTTCTTATAAATGCAGGATTCCTCACCAGATTTCAGGTCTGCAAGATCAGGGGCGGTGTTTTGTTCACTGAGGTACCCCCAATTCCCAGCACGGTGCTCAGAATTTCGCTGGTTCTCCAAGACAGGTGTAGACTGGAATGAGTGTGCTGAATAATGCTATTCTGAATTATTACCCAAGGGATTCTACTTTCCTGGCTACTATCCCCCCTCCCCTCCCTCCCTCTTAGCCCTTCATCATGAAATCTGGAGATAAGCATAAGCTGAAGCTTGTCATGTCATGGAAGGAAGAACACATCAAAAATAGAAGTAAAACCCTGACAGAACAAGAATCTATTCAGGCTCTCTCTGCCTAGAGGGGCCTGCACCAAATCTTGGTATTTCCGTCTTTCTCTCCCATTTCTCAGCAAGCTCTGTACTTTCTCCCATTTCCCAAATAAATTCTTTTCATGGCCTAATTTTAAAAAAAGAAAATATTCATGATGCTGGGGCATATTCTGTATCTCAGTTGTGGTGATGGTTTCACAGGTGTATATATAAGTCCAAATTTGCCCAATTGTACACTTTAAATATGTGCAGCTCATTGTATGCCAAACACACCTCATTCGGTCTGTTAAAAGGAAAAGTTTGGCGGAGCGCGCGTAGCTCAGTGGTTGAGTGCCTGCTTCACATGCGGGAGGTCCCGGGTTCAATCCCTGGTACCTCCTTAAGGAAAAAGCGTGGCTTTTGGGGTCTCTATTGAACTTTTGAATGTGGAAAACAGAGATAAGTTTTGAAAGCCTGGTACTAAAAAAAAGAAAGAAAGGAGCTTTTTGAATTTCAAACTTTAAAATATCAAGAGCTGGGCTGTGGTGGGCACAGCGCGCTGAGCCTCACCTCAGGGATTCTGACGCAGTAGGTCGGGGTGGAGCCTGAGAATGTGCATTTCTAACAAGTGGTCAGGGGGTGCTGATGCTGCCAGGCCTGAGAGCACACTGAGGAGGTAAACACCACCCTCCCACCCCAGAGACAGGATTTAATTAGTGGGCAAGGGAGGAAGACTGGCCTGGACATGTCAGAGCTTGGAGGCAGAGGTGCTGTGTGCTTCTGCCTCAGACCAAACTCCAAATGGGGGCAGGAGGGGGAGAGGGCAGACTGGTCAAAGCTGTTAATGGCTGCTCTCTCCAGGGCACAGGCCGGGACACAAGCCTCGTGGAGAATCTTGTGCCCATGGGCCTGGCCATGGACGAGCACCATCTTGGTGGCTGGGCACGGGTGGGACACAGTGGCTTGGAAACATCGGCATGGTCCAGGGAAAGCAGCGCAGATCTCCCAAGTCCTGGGACAAGGGGGACAAGGAGTGCATGGGTCCAGCCACTGAAGACCTCAGCAGGATCAGGGACACCAGCAAGATGCCGACATGCAGGCAGGATGAGTTCTCCTCACAGTGGCCAGCACGGACAGAGGGGCAGCCACCCCAGGAACTTAAGGCATCCTGCAGAGCAGTTATTCAGAAGGAACCTGATTTTAAAACTGGAAATGACAAATTCTACTGAACTGGCAAGATTAAGCTTTCTACCATCAGCGGAAATGAAGGTTTAAGAGCTAAGGTAATTTTAGTAGGAGACAAAGACAGTTGTGTCTTTATGCACTTGGGGCTACTCAGTTTTAAACCTGTTGCATTAAGTTTGCATTGCTGTGGGCTGAGGAAGACAAGCACATCTTCTTGGAAGAGCTGGAAAACTTGGAGGTTCAGTAGGAGTTTGGGGTCACATCAGAAGGGGAAGGAGAATAAGACAAAGCCCAGAGATAAGAAAGTCCAACATTTAACCCTGAGGTGGGTGAAAGAACAAAAGGGAATTTGAGTTCTACCTCTGTCTCCCCAAACCCTCAGCAGATGCAGGAAGCTCTAAGCCTGGTTTGGCTAAAAGGTTAGTTAAGTGGGGGAACCTGGGCAGGTGCTTTCACCAGACCCTAGTCTCTAATTAGCTGGGTGGAGAGTGCCGGGTCGCCCAGTAACAGCCAAAGCCGTCAGTGTGTGGGGCTGGTGGCGCCTATTGAGGGATGCAGTTGAGTTGGGAGCAAAGGAAGTGGCAGTCAAGAGGACAGTCACCTTTGAGATCTAAGTGTCATTATTCAGCAAGTAGTTTTCCTTCAATGAGACTTCAAAGACAGATTGTAGCAGTTTACAGAAGACACATCTTGCTCTGCTAAAATGAAGGATTTAGAAGTAAGTTGCAGAATATGCAATTAAGTAGCAGATGCTTGGTCTTCTGGGGAAAAACAATCACATCTTATCTGCAAACCTTTATTGAAAATCTACTGTGGGCAGGCGCTAGGACAGAAGATGAAGGTAAAGTCCTTGTCTTTGGGAGGCTTGAAACCAATTAATTTCATTTAAAACACTCTCTTTACACAATGAGCTACAACTTCACACCCACTAGGATGGATATATTGAAAAATACAGTAACAAGTATTGTTGAAGATGTGGAGAAATTGGAACTCTCGTACATTCTGGTGGAAAGGTAAAATGGTGCAGCCACTATGGGAAACAGACAGTTCCTCAAAAAATTTAACATAGAGGTACCATATAACTCAGCAATTCCACTCATGCCAAGATAAGTGAAAAAATATATGTACATGCAAAAACTTGTTCACAAATAATCATAGTAGCACTATTCATAATAGCCAAAATGTGGAAACAACCCAAATGTCCCTCAACTGGTGAATAAAACAAAATGTGGTATTTCTATACAATGGAATATTACCTGGCACTAAAAAGGAATTAAGTACTAATACATGCCACAATGTGGGTGAACCTTGAAAACGTTATGCTAAGTGAAAGGCCAGACATAAAAGGCCACACGATATACAATCCCACTTACATGAAATGTCCAGAAGAAGTAAATCCGGAGAGGTAGAAAGTAGATTAGGGAAGTGGATGTGGCTCAAGCAGCTGGGCGTCTGCTTACCACATGGGAAGTCCTGGGTTCGGTTCCTGATGCTTCCTAAAGAAAACGAGCAAGACAGAAAGCTGACATGAGGGGCTAGTGGGGCAAGCTGACACAACACGATGATGCAACGATGAGACACAACAAGGAAAAACAATGAGAGACAACAAGCAGGGAGCAGATGTGGCTCAAGTGATTGAGTGCCTCTCTTCCACATGGGAGGTCCCGGGTTTGGTTCCTGGTGTCTCCTAAAAAGAAGATGAGCAGACACAGAGAGCACACAATGAACAGACATAGAGAAAAGACAGCGAGCTCAAACAAGGGGGGCGGGGGGAGAAATTAATGAATAAAATAAATCTTAAAAAAAAAAAAAAAAAGAAAGTAGATTAGTGGTTGCCAGGAGTTAAGAGGGGGAATGTGGTGGTGGAGAGTGACTGCTAATGTGTTTGGGGTTTCCTTTTGGGGTTATGAAATGTTCCGGAAATAGGTGATGGTTATGGTTGCATGACTTTATGAATATGCTAAAAACCACTTGGATTGTACACTTTAAAAAGGTGAATTTTATGTCATGTCAATTAAAAAACTCTTCAGGAACACATTTGCACGCAAACTTACGTCCACATACATAGTGTTTGATGACCATGGCAAGTACCTTCTATTAATAGTTTTTTCTTTTCCTCTTGCAACATTCCCAAGAGGAAAAATACTATTTGAAAATACCATCAGATTTGCCCACATGAGGAATTAGAATGGTGTCTAATAAATTATTTTTTAATGAAAAGGCAAGAAATTTCTTTTATAGTTTAAAGCATCTGATGAAGAGGGCATTGTTTCACTTTCATGCACCATCTTAAAGAGGGATTTAACAGTTCCTCTGATCTTTTGAATATTCAGAAGAACTATTTCTGAAACTGATGTTTAAATGGAGAAAGTAGGATTTAAGAAGTGCAGCCTCAAAGCTGGAATTCCTGAAGCTATGTGGGTGTTATAAAATGGTGTCACATAGTAAAATTAAAGCATTCCTAACAATGATGAGGGGCGTCTTTTGTGACTGAAAGAACTTCTTACAGGGTTCAAACACATCTGGGTGGACTGAAGAGAAAGGCAAAACCATTTGACATGCAGATTTTTATTTTATAGGACTGATAGTGCCTGCTGGGTCTTACTTCACAGAGATTTTTGAAAATCAAGGGAATATATATGAATGTGCTTTGCTCCCTCTACAGAAATGTGACATATAAATTCAAAACATTATCATTTTAATTCAATAAAAGTTTATGGAAATGATATAAAATCACCCGGTGAATTCTAGTTTGTGTTCAAGTTACCTACACAAAACATTTTTCACTCATTTCATAAAAGATAGTTATAGCCCTAATTCTTTTCATTTGTGAGAGCCTGAAATGACATAAACCCCCTTCCTGGTAAGGGGGGATGAGCTGTCAGGTCTTTTGTAAGGATTGTTTTAGCAGTGAAAGTAGATACCAACGGTTACACTCGCACACTTTCCTCTTTGATGACGCTCCCTCACCTTGCCCCGAGAAGCGCTGAGGCAGCTGCTTTTTTCTTCTAAATTCCTGACTGAGCAGTTGTGTTCATAACATTTTAAATAAGCTAAGTAGGCCGGGCTTCTCTCTCTCCCTTTCCCTCATTCTCTCTTATTAAACAGATCCTAACAATCTGAAACAGGGCTTTCCTAAAACAATTTAGGCCAGTCTTTAAAATGTGTCGGAAGTGAGAGGGAAACCTGCGTGGCCCTGCCCCCGCAGCTCCCCC
>JAKSZT010054202.1:7512215-7557075 GCA_026826555.1 Tolypeutes matacus | reverse complement strand
GCTGTGTGGCTCCGCTTACAGGCAATCTAGAGCAGGCAAGTCCGCCGTGGAGGCCGAAATCAGAACGTGTTACCTGAGGGCTGGGGAGGAGAACTGACAGGAGAGGAGCATAAAGAAATGTTCTGGAATGAATGAAACAATGTTTATATCTTGTTCGGGTGTATGCAGTTGTCAGAATTTATCAAACTGAACAGCTAAGATCTGTGCATTTTGTTATATTTTTAAAAAGTTTAGATAGAGGAAAAAAGGACCCAATGGTACTTTACATTAAATTGTTATTAAATGTGAGCCTTAATAAACTTTATAGGCTCTGGTCCTGAATTCCAGTTCCACAGCTTCCTTGGACAAGTGAATTAACCCTGCTTAGCTTCAGCGCTCTTAGCTCTAAACTGCGATGGAAAGGGTACTTAGCTCTTAAGGTGACGTGAACGCTAAATGAGCTGACCCCACAAACGTCTCTAAGTGATGGGCGAGTACTAATGCCCCTCTCCTCTGAAAGGAGAGTAAGGTTAAGTGCGACCGTGACGTCCCCTGCACTTCGTGCCGTCACCATCCTGCACGCGCATGCCATGCCTGCCCCAGTCTGCGCAGACGTGCCGAGGTCTCCCTGACATGCTGGCCTGCCTGTCCCATCAGCCCAAGTCCCCTGAACATCTTCAGGGGCTTCCCAGCAGGTGCCTCTGCCTGCAGGGTGTGCTGCCTAAAATCCAGCCACGCCCAGTGAAATTTCCCTCCTGGCATGCAGGGTCCTTTGCGTTCACCCTTGCCGGGAGTCCGCGTTGCCCCAGGCCAGCCTGCACCCCTGTTCCTACCCTTACCCGAAATAGACTTTGTAGCAGTTTGATGCTATTGATGAATTCCAAAAAGAAATACTGGATTATGTTTGTAAACTGGTGTTTTTCCTCTGGGTGTATTAGAGGGCATTGGGTCCAGAGGTTTTACTTTTACTTGATTAAGTAATGATTAAGGCTTTGATTGGGCCACGGCAGTAGGGGGCAGGGACTCACAGAGAAACCGCACCACAGAGAACGGAGGTTGAAGCCTTGAGCTGGAGCCCAGGGAAGTAAGCACACAGAGGAGCTTGGTGGTGAGGAAAGAAGAGAAACAAGCTGTTCGCCTAATAGTCTACAGCTGGCCTAGTGGGGCTAGCAGAGCAGCTGGGCCCGGAGAGGGAGGAGCCCAGGAAGCCTGAACCCTGGCAAACGCCGGCAGCTGTCTTGTTTCAACACGTGGCAAGAGACTTTGGTGAGGGAAGTAACTTATGACTTATGGCCTGGTAACTGTAATCTTCTACCCCAATTAAATGCCCTTTATAAAAGCCAACAGATTTCTGGTATTTTGCACTAGCACCTTGGTAGATTCTGGCTGACTAATACAGACTTCCACATCACCTATGTTTCAAGGGCCTGAGGAGCCTTCCCTGACCTTCAGCCTGCAGTGATTCCTCCCTCTTCTGAGCACTCCAGCTTTTTATTTAATTCAACTTTTCTTGGTTTCAAATATATAAAGCTTCTTTCTGATAGGTGTTTTTGACAAGTGTTACTTTCTTGTAGCAAAGTATATGTTCCAAGAGGGAAAAGTTTTTTTTTTCCTTTTTTTTGCTCGTTGCCTGCTCATTGTTTTCTTTAGGAGGGAATTGAACTCGGGACTGCCCACGTGGGAGGCAGGTGCTCAACAGCTCAAAGCCACATCTGCTCCCCAAAGGAAAAGATTTTATACATTGCTGTATTCCCCTCATGTCATGTACATAGGAAGCCCTCAAGAAATATCTGGTGAACACTCATATTCTGAAAATTTCAAAGCCATAGATCCTCACAGCAAATCGTTAAGGCTCCAAAAGCAGATATTGAAGCATCTACTTGTGATAAACAAGGAAACTGGAGCACAGAGAGGGGCAGAGTGTGTAAAGTCACACAGCCTGCATGGGGCCCAGCCTAGGCCTTCTCATTTTCTGATTTCTCCACATCATCCAGGCCTGAATGAGTCAGGCTGGGACATTGCCCTGGTGCTCAGTGTTATTTCAGAGTGAAGAAAGTAGCACTGAATTGAATGGCATCTAAAAAATATTCTGAAAAAAGAGGATGGTTCACTTCCATTGATGGTAGTAGTTAACTTATTACAATTATTTTTAAAAAGGTTTAATAGCTCTTGATGTGGGGTTCAGGCAAAGTTAGGGATGAGGCCTAAAAGATTCTCAAGAACTCCAGTGACGGCACAGCACACTAGTTATAGTGAAGGAGACCCGAGAAAGCTTCTTTAGGCCAGTGGTGTTTGCCCCTGGATGCAGCGTCCTCAGATTAAACAAACCAAGTCAGGAGCAACATGGAAATATCTGTCAGATCCTTTGCTTGAGCCACCTGCGTCCTCCAGTCATGGACAAAGTGCCAAAGGGTGAAAGGACACTTGGCAGCTTGGGGTGTCCCCAAACTCTAGACACCTCCCTACTTCCTCCAGTTATTTCTACCTCCATATCCTCCTTTTGTCCCATTTTCCTAGGGCAATGCAAGCGATAGGTTTTGTCAGTGTTCTGTAAACTTCAGTCATTTTTTCAAACCAGCTTTGTGATTGTTCTCATAAATTTTATGTCACACACTATTATTTACCTGCTATTTGCACTTATTTTTTAAATACTTCATACCACAATATGTTATCCCATAAATGGAAATCCAGTATCACATGTATAAAGAAGGTAATGGGAAACATAATTAATACATAACATATAAACACAAATAACATCATAAACAAATATATAACTATTAAAATAAATGTTTGTCAGTGTACCACCTCAGATAACTTTCCTATCCCCTCTGACTGAAAACACCCTTTGGAAAACACATACTACATTTAAACTTGATGGGGAGTGTGGAGGGGCTCAAGCCATTGGGCGCCTCCCTCCCACATGGGAGGTTCCAGCTTTGGTTCCCCTTGCCTCCTAAAAACAAGATGAGCAAACAAGGTGGGCAGGGAGAGAGAGAGAGAGAGAGAGAGAGAGAAAATCTTGATGGGGCTGGGACAATTTCTAGAAATAACACCTAAAGCCATGAAGCACGCTCAGAATGAGGATTTCAGGGACTTTGACGGGCTGGTGGCAGAGAAGGGCTGGGGTCTGCTGGGGGTTAGGAGGGGTGCAAGATCTGATAACCAGGCACCAGCACAGTACCACAGAGCAAAGGGTCGGAGAGTGACCTAACAAGCCACATTTTATAGACGAGACCAGTGAGCCCCAGAGGTGAGGGCCACTCAGCTCAGGGGCTCAGGCTGGAACAGGCTCCCCGACTTTCCACTCCCACTGCAATTTAGTTAACCCCTTGGTACTCTCAAGCCTCCAATGTCCAGGCTAGAGCCCTTTTCTTTGCATCCTGCAGTAGATAAAAAGGAGGTTTGCACCAAATCTGGGCTGTGTCTTGGAGGTGGTAAGGACACACCAGGCTTTTGTGTACTATTGTTGATCATGCATCTTTATGAGCTAATTTTGGTTTATTATCATCCAAAGAGTAGAAGTTGGATTAAGACAATTCTCTTAATGGTCCTTGAACTGTCTGCAAAAGGATTCTGTGTTGTTTTGCTGGTACCTTTTTAAAAAAAATTTTATGTAGTACTTCCACATGGTTAAAAATTCACACAATACTGAAACTATATGGTAAAAAGTTTTAACCCCAGTACTAATTTCTAATCTCACAAGTCCCTTCCCTAGAGTCAATTGCTGTGACTCTTACTTGAGTAACTTTCTTGAGATTTAAGGGTGGAGTCGTAGTTTAAATGAAAGCACCAATGAGATACCTGAAACAAATTTCATCAGAACTACATAAAGATGTGAAAACCCCTCAATCTCCACTGATCCAGTGTGTCTGCTCTGGCCCCATTTAACTCTTTTTTCAATTAAAAATAATTTTTTTTTTTTTGTGGGTAAAAATAACATTTTTCACAATACATACCAATATTTGTAAAATGCTATATAAATATATATGCATATATGTGCATTTGCTTACATGAATGTTGTTTTTTAAATATATATATATTTTAAAAGGTGCTAACTCATCTTTTGTTTCTCTTTTTCTTTTAATTAGCATTTCTAGGTTGAGAATACAGGGTAGGGATATGGTAGGCAGCTTCAGCCTCTACCATTTTCTCATAAAGAGGATTCTGCCTGGCACATATTAGGGGACCAATAAATTTTTGCAGAACGATAGTTTGGGAAGGGAAAGAAGGTGGAAAATAACACTTATTTGGCAACTCCTATTTGATAGGCACTTTATAAATGTAAATTCATAAGGTATTATTATTTCCAGTTTGTAGACAGACACACAGGGGTGAGAGGTCATGTACGTTGCCTAAAGCCCTGGTTTGTCGGATTCCAAAGCCCATGCTCTCTCTTTTTTAAGTGGTACTGGACCCGGGGTTGAACCCCGGCCCTTGTATGTGGGAAGCCAGTGCCCAACCACTGAGCCACATGAGCTCCCCTAAGTTGGTGTTTTCATTTGTTTGCTTGTTGTTTTTTTGTGTTTAGGAGGCACCGGGGATCGAACCCAGGACCTCCCATTTGGGAAGCAGGTGCTCAACTGCTTCGCTCCCCAAGCCCATGCTCTCTTGACCATGCTTTCTTCTGGGCTGGGGAACTTTTGGAGGTTCCTGTGACTATTTCTGTTTGGAGGAACAAATATACAAGATATCAGTAAGATTTAGTCCCTTAAAGATGAGCTTTGTCTTCTCTCTGGTTCTCTTGCAATTGTACATGGTTTAGGGACACAGTAAATGCATATTGAGTGATGAGATCAACTTAAAAAATGCAGTTTGCTGTGCCAGTGGGATTTCCAGGTAACCATTTTTATCAGGAAGTCAGAAATTTAGAGCAGGTGGGTGCTTTAAAGGTCAGCAGAAAACAGTATAAGATCACCAAACAAGAGAGATGGCGGAGGCCAGAAAATCATTGATCGTAGGGGATGTGGGATTCAAACCTGAGGCAAGGGAGGGTAAACGGCATCAAACGCAATGAAGTCTGAAGACTACTGTGACTTTATGAGGTTAGCTCTGTCAGGTCTTTTTTCTGAAGCCTGGCATTTCTCCCAGGGGGACACATTTGGCCTAACGAGGGCAACGAAGGTGTATCCACAGGAAAGAAAAAAGAAAGTGATATTTTAATTTTACTCAGCCTGAAACACAAGGAATGTGCCTGTGATTCTGAATCATAAATGTATCAATGGCTCATTTTATGGAATAGAAATGTGTTCTCCCCAAATTGGCTGTGAAGTGAATAAACATTACTTTTCTACTGAATTAGGCTATAAAATGACTGGAAATCTTCCCAGGGGGAATGAAGAAGAAAAAAAAAAAAAAAGCAAGCAAGCAAGCAAGCAAGCAAACTGTACTGCTAGGCAGGGGAGAAAAGGCCACGGAGCTGACTGGCTGGCTTCTGATGTACAGAGGTGAGGTGGAGAGGACTCCATGCTTTCTGGGACTGATTTGTGTTGCCTTCCTCCAAATACCCCAGACTGTAAGGATCGCTCTCATTTCCTCCCGCTTTGTTCCCATCGTTTTCTTTTTGAGGGACTATTAAGCCTAGTAAGCTGCAAGCAGTATTTTGTTTTGCTTGAGTTTCCTTTAACACAAGTTGAACATTCCTTAGGTGCAAGGGTTTTGGTTGTATAACCCCAATAATTTCTTACTTCATCAATTCAGTAAATTCACAATTATATATATCAAGTTTACTTGGACTGGCCACCCGTATATTGCATAATGCTTAAGTGCATGGGCTTTGAAGCCCCACAGACCTGGGCTTGAGATCCAGCTGTGCCATGTAGCAGCTACATGAGTTTGGATTAAAGTCTCTGAGTCTCAGTTTCCACATCTATATGATAGGGATAATATACATACCTCATGGGATTACATAAAGGATCAAATTATGTTAAATATAATTAATCCATGCCCTTGTTTTGAATATTTACTGTATCCATATTCAAAAGGGGTAGTAATAGTAATACTATTACTATATGGTGATAATGATGATAATACAGATTTTGTACCAGTAGATTACCTTTTTGTGTTTTAGACACAAAATGAACATAAGCCAAGAAAGGAGATAAAGAAGTCCTAAATGTTCTGCCACAGGAATTCATTTTTATTGTCCAAATGTATGCATTTTTCAGAGCTTTCTAGAATCTTAAGCCTTTTACATTAGTATGTCTAAAAGAATTTTTTCCCCAACTAGAAGAGCAAGATTTGAAAAAAAAGAAAAAAAAAAAAAAAAAAAGCTACTGTATGCTTGGGAACCTCAGCCTTCCTTCAGCGAATCCCATCACGATCCAAGAATGTACTGTCAAGGTGTCTTGTTACTTTGTTAATTAAAATGTGGGCAGAACTGTGGAGCATGTGCGCTGGCTTACGTGCACCTGCTGGCACACCTGAGTATCAACCAAGTCCATCTCACAAAGAGTGGAGGGTCTGGAACCTTGACAGGGCCTGAACCCTGACAACATCATTTCCTAACTGGGTGATGTTGGGCAAGTGACTTAGCTTTCCTGTGTGTTTCCTCATCTCTAACCTGGGGGGTGATTATGCTCTTTTACATGGCCTCTACTAGGGATTAGAGGAGGAAATGCATGTAAAGAACCTAACACGGGGCTAGCACATTGACGAGTCTTCTCTTCCCCCTTTCTTTTTCATAATTCAGATTACAGAATTCCCTCAATTTTCAATACTCGCAGAGAGACAAAGTGGCACACAATAAACAAATTGTGGAGAGTAAAGTTCTTTATTCAGAATAGAAGGAGATCTGTTCTGGTTACAGTAACTTGACTTACCATGTTGTCAATAGCTAAGCCTCAAACCATACAGTGAAATGCATTAATGCCAGACTGCCTGTTACTTAATCTGTAACCACAGTTTTGTATCCTTCCCTTGATTTTGGACCCTCACTACCAGGTTCGATTTCAGGGCCCACCATTTTTCCAGTTCCTTAAGAATACCCTTATCTTGTTTTTCTCACTGCTGCCTATCACATGGTCCAGCAAAGCCCATTCTTGGTTGCCTGTCTGCCTTCTCTAGCCTGTGTCAGAGCAGTTGAATGCCGCTGAATAAGGTAAAAATCTCATTGACTAGCTTCAGCTTCATTTAACTCCTGAGCACACACCTTCACGTGGGTACTCGACATTGGACGGCAAGCCTACAATGTTTCTACAAGAAAGTCACTCCCCCCCTTTCTGAGATGACTAGTTCATATTTTCTTCTTCTTTCTCAAATCTGCCAGATTCCCTTGCAGCCTCCTAAAGGATGATCTTGCCCCATTCTTCACTGAGAAAAATAGAAGCTATCAGATGGCGACTCCTCTTTTTATGATCAAATCAATAAACCCTCCTGCAAAACCTATCTGCACTAGCTTGTTTTACAGCTCCTTCCTGCCATAATAGGGAAAGTGCCCATCCTCTCAAAAGTTTGTCTGTCCAGCCCACTCCATCTTGCCATGTCTCCAACTTTAATGTGGATGTGAATCAGCTGCGGATTCACAACTACATTAAACAAAAAAACAGTCTGCTTTATTTTTTCTTCATTATTGGATATTTTATCCAGGGCTATTACTTCTCCCAGAGATCTTTATTTCTTCATGCAGCTTAGCTTTATTGTCTATTGTCCTTTCCTTGTGGTGATGAACTCCCTCAGCTTTTGTTTATCTGGGAATGTCTTAATCGTTCTCTCATTTCTGGAAGATAGTTTTGCTGGACATGGAATTCTTGGTTGGCAATTTTTGCTTTCGGCACTTTTTTAAAATTAATAAGTAAGATTTATTTCAACTTAAAAAAATAAAATAACAGACAAAGGGCAGTTTAACAAATTATGGAAGCATTATTTTAAAAAATTCTGTCCAGGCACAATTATCTTAATACTAAAAACAAACTCGATTGTTTCTCCAGTGTTCAGAAAGATAAATAAATGAGCGCAGATTGGTTAAATGACATGACCAAGGTCTCCTTATATTTTTAAATTCATAATTAAGTATTTTTAGAGAAGTTTTAGATTACAGAAAAGTTACATCAGAAGTATAGGGAGGGGGGAGTGGGTGTAGGTCAGTGATTGAGAACCTGTTTCCCATGTACAAGGTCCCGGATTCAATCCCTGGCACCTCTTTTTTTTTTTTTTTTAAACAAATCTATTTTATTGGTACATATTAATAAAGCATACAATTCATTCAATGTGTACAATAATAGTATTTGGTATAATCTCATAGTTGTGCTTTCATCATTTCAATCATTATTAGAGTATTTTCATTATTTCAATAATAATAGTAAACAAAAACTGACAAACAACAAACAAGAAAATTCTTCACCTCTTCATCTCTCTGTTTCCACTTCTTTTTATTTATTTATATATATATTTTAAGAGGTGCTTAGATTACCGAAAATATTACACAGAACCCCGAGATTCCCATGTTGCCCACCTCCCACACCTCCCACCACATCCCACACAAACATCTCCCACAAGTGTGGCCCACCACCCTTAATGGACTTACACATCCTGGGGCCTTGCCACCAATCCGTGGTACCTCTTGAAAAAATAAAAGTATAGGGAATTCCCATATAACTCCCCCCACCCACATACACAGTTTCCCTTATTATTAACATCTTACATTAGTGTGGTACATTTGTTACAATTGATGAACCAAATTTAAGCATTGGTACTAATCAAGGCCTATAATTTATGGTTTACACTTTGTGCTGTACAGTTTTATAGGCTTTGCCAAGGTCTCCTTATTAATGAAGAAAACGAAGAGAAACAAGTGTTTGGTCGTATTCATATCTCATAAAACTAAAACCCCTATTTTTTTTTTTTTACCTTTAGCTTTAATACAGTACCTTCTTTGCCTTTGCGACAAAAATATTACAATATTACTGTTAACTATAGTCTATAAGTTACATCAGTTGTATTTTTCCCATATCATATTCTTTTTTTTTATTTTTTATTTTTATTTATTTTTATTTTTTTAACTTTATTTTGTACATTTAATTGAAAATATAAACAATTAAAAACTAAAAAGTAAACACAGATGAATAAATATATACATTTCTCAATTAAATGTAATGGATACATGTAAATTTTTTTTTTTTGAATCAAATAATATATTACACAATATATTTGGTTCATAGTAACGCATTCATACACTATTTGTCCTTTTGTGTCTGGCTTGCTTCACTCAACATAATGTCCTCCAGGTTCATCCATGTTGCCATATGCTTTATGACTTCATTTCTTCTTTCAGCTGCATAATATTCCATCGTGTGAATAGACCACAGTTTGCTTATCCATTCATCAGTTGATGGGCACCTGGGTTGTTTCCAGCTTTTGGCAATGGTGAATAATGTGGCTATGAACATCGGTGTGCAGATGTCTGTTCGTGTCACTGCTCTCAGTTCTTCTGGGTATATACCCAGTAGTGGTATTGCAGGGTCACATGGCAAGTCTATATTCAACTTCTTTAGAAACTGCCAAACAGTCCTCCATAGTGGTTGTACCATCCTGCATTCCCACCAACAGTGAAGAAGTGTTCCTGTCTCTCCACATCCTCTCCAACACTTGTAGTTCTCTGTCTTTTTAATAGTGGCCATTCTGAAAGGTGTGAAATGATATCTCATTGTAGTTTTGATTTGCATTTTCCCAATCATGAGTGATGTTGAGCATTTCTTCATGTGTTTTTTTTGCCATTTCTATTTCTTCTTCAGAGAAATGTCTATTCAAGTCTTTGGCCCATTTTTTAATTGGGTCATTTGTCTTTTTATTGTTGAGTTGTAACATCTCTTTATATATCCTGGATATTAAACCCTTATCAGATATGTGAGTTCCAAATATTTTTTCCCATTGAGTTGGCTGCCTTTTCACCCTTCTGACAAAGTCCTGTGAGGTGCAAAAGTGTTTAATTTTGGGGAGGTCCCATTTATCTACTTTTTCTTTTGTTGCACGTGCTTTGGGTGTAAGGTCCAAAAAACCACCACCTACTACAAGGTCTTAAAGATGTTTCCCTACATTTTCTTCTAGTAGTTTTATGGTCCTGGCTTTTATATTTAGATCTTTGATCCATTTTGAGTGGATTCTTGTATAGGGGGTGAGATAGGGGTCCTCATTCATTCTTTTGGTATAGTTATCCAGTTCTTTCAACACCATTTGTTGAAGAGACTGTTTTTTTCCCATCAGCGTGGGCTTGGTAGGTTTGTCAAAAACCAGTTGACTGTATAGGTGAGGGTATATTTCTGGATTCTCAATTCTATTCCACTGATCAATATGTCTATCTTTATGCCAGTACCATGCTGTTTTGGCCACTGTAGCTTTGTAATATGTTTCAAGGTCAGGCAGTGAAATTCCTCCCACATTGCTCTTCTTTTTTAGACTATTTTGGCTATTCGGATGCACTCACCTTTCCAGATGAATTTGGTAATTGCCTTCTCTAATTCTGTAAAGTAAGCTTTTGGGATTTTGATTGGTATTGCATGGAATCTATAAATCAGTTTGGGCAAGATTGACATCTTCACGATATTTATTCTTCCAATCCACGAACACAGAATGTCTTTCCATTTGTTTAGGTCTTTTTAAATTTCTTTTACCATTGTTTTGTAGTTTTCTGCATACAGGTCCTGTTCTTCTTTGGATAAATTAACTCCTGGGTATTTGAGTCTTTTTGTTGCTATGGAAAATGGAATTTTCCTCCTGGTTTCCTCCTCAGATTGTTCAGTACTAGTGTACAAAAACATTACTGATTTTTGCGTGTTGATCTTGTATCCTGCCACTTTGCTGAACTCATTTATTAGTTCAAGTAGCTTTGTTGTGGATACTTCAGGATTTTCTAAATACAGGATCATGTCATCCGCAAACAGTGAGAGTTTTATTTCCTCTTTTGCTATTTGGACGCCTTTAATTTTTTTGTCTTGTCTAATTGCCCTAGCTAGAACTTCTAGTACAATGTTGAATAACAATGGTGACAGTGGGCATCCTTGTCTTGTTCCTGATCTTAGGGGGAAAGCTTTCAACCTTTCCCCATTGAGTATGATGTTGGCTGTGGGTTTTGCATATATGCCTTTTATCATATTGAGGAATTTTCCTTTTATTCCTATCTTTTGAAGTATTTTTATCAAAAAAGGATGTTGGATTTTGTTGAATGCCTTTTCTGCATCAATTGAGATGATCTTGTGTTTTTTTTCCTTCAATATGTTAATGTGGTGTATTACATTGATTGCTTTTCTTATGTTGAACCAGCCTTGCATACCAGGAATAAATCCCACTTGGCCGTGATGTATAAGTCTTTTGATATGCTGTTGGATTCGATTTGCAAGTATTTTGTTGAGAATTTTTGCATCTATGTTCATCAGAGAGATTGGTCTGTAATTTTCTTTTCCTGTGGAATCTTTATCTGGCTTTGGTATTAGGGTGATGTTGTCTTCATAAAATGTGTTTGGAAATTTTCCGTCCTCTTCAATTTTTTGGAAGAGTTTAAACAGGATTGGTGTTAATTCTTTTAGAAATGCTTGGTAGAATTCACCTGTGAAGCAATCTGGTCCTGGACTTTTCTTTGCTGGGAGATTTTTGATGACGGATTCAATCTCCTTAATTGTGATTGGTTTGTTAAGTTCTTGTATTTCTTGTTGTGTCAGTGTAGGTTGGTTATGAGTTTCTAGAAATTTGTCCATTTCATCCAGGTGTCTAGTTTGTTGGCATATAGTTTCTCATAATATCCTCCTATGATTCTTTTTATTTCTGTGAGGTCATTTGTAACTTCCCCCCTTTCATTTCTGATTGTATTTATTTGCATCTTCTCTCTTTTTTTCTTTGTTAGTCTAGCAAGGGGTTTGTCCATTTTATTGATCTTCTCAAAGAACCAGCTTTTGGTTTTGTTGATTTTCTCTATTGTTTTTCTGTTCTCATTTTCATTTATTTCTGCTCTAATATTTATTATTTCTTTCCTTCTTTTTGCTTTGGGATTGGTTTGCTGTTCTTTTTCTAGTTTCTCAAGTTGTTCGGTTAAATCTTTGAGTTTAGCCCTTTCTTGTTTTTTAATATAGGCATTTAGGGCTATAAATTTCCCTCTCAAGACTGCCTTCGCTGTATCCCATAAGTTTTGATACGTTGTGTTCTCATTTTCATTTGTCTCAATATATTTACTGATTTCACTTGCAATTTCTTCTTTGACCCACTGAATATTTAGGAGTGTGTTGTTCAGTCTCCACACATTTGCAAATTTACTTTTTTCTGGTCTGTTATTGGTTTCTAGTTTCATTCCATTATGATCTGAGAAGGTGCTTTGTATAATTTCAATCTTTTTATATTTATTGAGAGCTGTATTGTGACCTAACAGGTGGTCTATCCTGGAGAAAGATCCATGGGCATTTGAGAAGAATGTATAACCCGTTGAGTTTGGACGCACTGTTCTGTATATATATCTGTTAGGTCTAACTTATTTATCATATTGTTCAAGTTCTCTGTTTCCTTGTTGATCTTCTGTCTCGTTCTATCTAATGATCTACAACGATTATAGTAGAAATGTCTATTTCTCCCTTCAGTTTTGCCAGAGTTTATCTCATATATTTTGGAGCACCCTGGTTAGGTGCATAGATATTTGACTGTTATATCTGCCTGGAGGATTGTCCCTTTTATTAATATTTAATGGCCTTCCGCATCTCTTATCATTTTTTTTTGCATTTGCAGTCTGTTTTGTCTGATATTAGTATAGCTACCCCTGCTCTTTTCTGTTTACTATTCGTGTGGAGTATCTTTTTCCAACCTTTTACTTTCAGCTGGTTTGTATCCTTGGGTCTGAGGTGAGTTTCTTGTAAGCAGCATATGGATGGCTCATGTTTTTTTATCCATTCTGTCAGCCTGTATCTTTTGATTGGGGAATTTAATGCATTCACATTCAATGATATTACTGAAAATGCACTATTTATTTTCTCCATTTTATTCTTTGGTTTTCATATGTCATCTTGTTTTTGTCTCTCTTTTTACTCTTTTGGTTATCCTTTCTGCTTTTCTTTCTTCTATACTCTCCTCCAGGCCTCTCTCTCCTGTCTTTTTCTTTCAGGTTCTAAGGCTTCCTTTAATATTTCCTGCAAAGGTGGATTCTTTTTTGCAAACTCTCTTAATTTCTGTTTGTTTGTGAATACTTTATATTCACCTTCACATTTGAAGGACAGTTTTGCTGGATAAAGAATTCTTGGCTGGCAGTTTTTCTCTTTCAGTTTCCTAATTGTATCATACCACTGTCTTCTCGCCTCCATGTTTTCTGAAGAGAAATCTGCACTAAGTCTTACTGGACGTCCTTTGTACGTGATCGTTTGCTTCTCTCTTGCTGCTCTGAGAATTTTCTCTTTATCTTTTACATTTGACATTCTGAATAATATGTGTCTTGGTGTAGGTCTATTTGGATTTATTCTCATTGGGGTTATGGTGTGCTTCTTGGACATGTAAGTTCATTTCTTTCGTGAGTGTTGGGAAGTTTTCAGCTTTATTTCCTCAAATATTCTTTCTGCCCCTTTTCCTTTCTCTTCCCCTTCTGGAACTCCCATGACATGTATGTTCTTGCGTTTTGTGTTATCATTCAACTCTCTGAGCCCCTCCCCAATTTTTTCCATTCTTTTCTCTCTTCAATTTTAGGTGCTCTGTCTTCGGTATCACTTATTCTTTATTCTGTCATTTCGAGTCTGCTGTTGTATGCCTCAAATGTATTTTGATTTCACCTATTGTGTCTTTCATTCCCATGAACTCTGTTACTTTTCTGTTCAGGATTTCAAGTCTTTTTTGCGTTTGCTCAATGACCTTTTGATGTCATTTATCTCTTTAACTATATTCTATTTCATCTCATTAATTTGATTTTGGAAATTTGTGCTCATCTCACTGATTATTTCTCTCAAATTCTGCATCTCTTCTGGGGCTTTGCTGTATTCCTTTTCTTGGGTCATGTCTTCTATTTTCTTAGTATGGCTCATAATTTTTTGCTGGTGCTTAGGCATCTGGTTCGTTTGTATTTTACTTAAATGCTCTATCTCTTTCTCTTTTATGAGGTTTTAGTGGCAGGAGGTGTGAATTACCACAGCTCTTTGATTTTTGGCTTAACCTTGATTGTTAGGATTGTTCTGCTGGTTGCTCAAAACTGGGCACTGGACCCAGTAATTGGTTGTAGAGTCGTTTCCTAGGGCCTTGGGAGGGAGGGTAGAGAGGCCAGGAAAAGCCTCTCTTACTTATTAATTTTCTTATGTGCACTTCCTTGGTCTTTCAGGAGATGGCGCTTGTTGGCAGCTCTCAATTCAATGTCTGGTCGGAGCGCGTTTTTGTTGTGACACAGACCAGATCAATGTGATAGAGTTTCCTGTCTGGGGGCTAAAAGCCCTGTGATTCAAACTTTCTGAGACAGTTCTCCAGACTTCTCTCGTAGCGCCCCCCTTTTCCCAGCTAGGAAATATTTCCACTCCCTTCTGAGTCCTCAACAATCAGTCCCTGTTAGTAGAGGAGGAGATTGGGAGGGTTGTACATCTTTAGCCCTTTGCAGGCTCCAAGGCAAACAATGGTGCAGCCCCACCTGGCCTGGAAGGGCTCTCGGGACAGGGCAGACCAAATCTGTGAGTCAAAAGCAGGGTCAGTCCCAGGCTCCCTCTCCCCTCTCCCGTGGAGTTCTCAACAAGTAGTCCAAGCTAGAAGAGAGGGAGGTTGCGAGGGTCGGATTTCTCCAGTCCTTTCTAGGCTTCCAGGGCAAACCGCAGTGTGGAAGGGTCCGTGGGGCTCCGCAGCCCAAATTTCAGGTCAGAACCTGAGTCAGTCTAAGGCTGTGTCCCTCTCGCTCCCCTTTCCTGGAGTGGTAGATCCCTGGAGCCCCCTTTGTCTGTGGTTGCAGGCCCAGAGGCCCGAGAATTCTGAAGAGTGTGGGGGAGGGTGCCGGCAGCTGCAGAAGCTGCTACTTGCAACTCACGGTTCTGTTGTCGCGTTTCCCTCTTCTGTCCCTCTCTCCTTTAGATGGTGTGCAGCCTTCACCTGCTGTCCTAAACCCTAGAAGATCTTTTTCGGGGCTCTTTCAGCTTTTCCTCTAGCTATTTTTCTGGAGAAGAGATTCCTGTGTCTTACTAGTCCGCCATCTTCCTGGAAGTCCCATCATATTCTTAAAACCCTGTAATAGAGGAACATTCTCATATTTGTATTTCTAGCCACAATCCTCATCTACCACCAAAATTACTATATTATACAGTCCCTAGATTATACTCTAGCTGTTTTTCAATTAACCTCAACCTCCCTAGACTTTTAGTCTCCCTTCAGCACTTTAAATATGTCACCCCACAGCTTTCTCACTTCCATGGAGTCAGATGAGAAACTGACACTTTAGTCTTATTGGGGTTCCCTTGTATGTGACATGCTGCTTCACCTTTACAGCTTTCAGAATCCTCTTTCTCTTTGGCATTTGAGTTTGATTATAACTTGGCACAGTGTGGGTCTATTTGGGTTTATTGTTGAATGTCTTGGATGAGGATATTTATGTCTTTTCTTAAATTTGGGAAGTTTTCAGCCATAATTTCTTTGAATACATTCTTTGCTCCTTCCTTTCTTCTCCTTATGGAACTCCCACAATGCATACACTGGTATGCTTGGTGGCTTCCCACAAGTTCCTCAGGCTCTGTCCATTTTCCTTCATTTTTTTTTTTTCCTTTCTGCTCTTCAGAATGGATGATTTCAATAGTCTTATTTTCAGGTTCTCTGATTCTTTCTTATGCCAGCTCCAGTCTGTGTTATACCTGTCTAGGGAATTTCTTTTCTATAATTATGGTCTTCAGCTATTTGGTTCCTTTTCATAATTTCCATCTCTTTATTGATATTCTCTTTGTGTTCATCTTGTTTTCCTGATTTCCTTTAGGTTTTTGTCCATGTTTTCCTTTAGCTCTTTGAGCATATTTAGGGCCATTTTTTTTTTTTTTTTTTTTTTACAGGAAAACTCATAGTTTATTTGGGAAAATTCATATTTTATACAGGATTTACAAATTTGAGACAGGGCAATAAAAAACAGTTATAGCTGCAACACTAGTCTAGCTGCATTGTGGTGATTATGTTGTTCAGTCAGTTGTCCATTATATACAAATGGATTTTAATTGTGTCATTTACAGGGGCCAAAAGCAGTCATCTAAAGGTAAAGGTGCTCAGGTTTAAGGTGATTTCATAGCCCTAGGTACACACAACAATTACATACACTGTGAAAACCACAGGGCAAGGAAACTTCCAGGAAGAAGGATGATTATGGAGGCAGAGGGATCACTTTTTTTCCCAAAAAGAATAGCTAGAGGACAGGTGAAGACTGTCTGGAGGGCTGCTGTGGGGCTCAGGACACCAAGGGAGGGTGAGACACCACCCAGAAGAGACAGGGGCGAAGGAAAGGAGTCTCAGCTGGCTGAAAAAGTCCGTGAGTAGAGCTGCAAAAGCAGCAAAGGGCGCCCTTCTCCCCACCTACAGAGCAAATAGCAGTCTGCGGACTGCAGCAGCTGTGAACTGCAGTGGTTATGGCCGAGGGGGTTGTCGGGTTCTGCTTCCCCAAGAAAGGGGAGAGAGAGGGACACAGCCTACAGCAAATTCAGACTTTGGCCAGTGAACTTGGTCCGCTGCATTGGAGGGGTCACACACTTCCAGGCTGGGTAGGGCTGTGACAGTTTGCACTGACAGCCTGCAGGGAGCTAAACATAATTTGCCTTCTCAAACACCCTTCTTACTGCCCATGGCTGGTTGCTAAGAAGGCAGAGGAGGGTGTGGTCAGCCCAGGGTGGAGAACAGGCTCTGAGAAAGTTTGTTTGTGAAGCTTGACCAGCCCTAAGGACATTGCTTCTGCACCACCCACCTGTCTGAGGAGTTACTCTGAATGCATCCCCCCTAGAACTGGGGCCTGAGCTGAGCAGTGTGTCAAAGAATGTCATCTGTTGGCTAGACCAGAAAAGTGCATGAAAAAGGAAAAATAATAATAAATAAATAAAAGAGGCAAGCAGGTGCCTTTACTGGTTCCCTTCTCCAAGGCCCTTGGAAACTGGCCTGCACCCCATTACTGGGTCCTTAGCCCTGGTTCAAGCAGTTAAACAGGGGCAATCCTAAATCTCTAGAACAAGGTGAACCAAAAGTTAAAGAACAGTGGTAGCACACAGCTACTTAATAGTAATCCCTAGTCAAGAGAAAGAAACTGAATGTGGCAGTTTGATATAATTATGAATTCCAGAAATATAATTGAATCATGCTTGTAAACTGATCTGTTAATCTGGGCATGATTAGGTTAGGATTAGGGTGTTGGGCTCCACCCCTTGGTGGGTGGGGAATTGAATATAAAAGGCAAGGCAAAGGACAGTTGAAGCGGTCTTTTTTTTTTTTTTTTTAAAGATTGTTTATTTATTTATTCATTTATCCCCGCCTTGCTGCTTGTGCTCGCTGGGTCAGCTAACCACGCCGTGCGGGCGGGCTTGCCTTCACCAGGAGGCCCTGGGAACTGAACCCAGGGCCTCCCATATGGTAAACAGGAGCCCTACTGATTGAGCCACAGCCGCTTCCCTGAAGCGGTCTTTTGAGAAGCAGTTTTGATGTTGGAAAGAAGGGCCCAGGAGAAGAGAAGCAAGCCGTCTGCCTGACCTTGTGGAGGAAACAGGAGCTAATCCCGAAGAAAAATGCAGCCCCGGGAAGAGAGGAACCCCAGAAGTCTGAACCCTTGCAAATGCCAGCAGCTGTCTTACTCTAACACGTGACAATGAACTGTGGTGAGAGAAGAAACTTAACGCTTTATGGCCTAGTATCTGTGGACTTCTGCCCCAAATAAATACCCTTTATAAAAACCAACCCATTTTTGGTATTTTACATTAGCACCCCTTTGGCTAACTAATACACTGAACATCACAGTAAACTCAGGATCAGAACCAAATGCCTAGACATCAGCAAAAAAACTACAAGCCATACAAAGAAAAAGGAAGATATGACTCAGGCAAAGGAACAAATCAAAGCTCCAGGCAAGAAACAGGACTTGAGACAGCTAATCAATTAGGTTCATACAAACTTCCTAAATCAAACCATGGAGTTGAAGGACAACATGGCTAAAGAAATAAAAGACATTAAAAAGACACTGACTGGGCACAAAGAAAAATTTGAAACCTTGGATAGAAAAATAACAGCTATGGGAATAAAAGACAAAATATGTGAGATTAAAAATACAATAGATACACAACAGATTTGAAATCATGGAAGAAAGAATCAGTGACGTAGAGTAAAGAACAACTGAAATTGAAGAGAGAGAACAGGGAGAGAAAAGAATGGAGAAAATTGAGCAGGGGCTCAGGGAGTTGAATAACATGAAGCACACCAACATACCTGTTATGGGAGTTCAGAAAGAGTTGAGAAGGGAAAAGGGACAGAGAGTATTTGAGGAAATAATGGCTGAAAAATTCCCAACTCTCATGAAAGACATGAATATACGTGCCCAGGAAGCACAGCGTACTCCAAGTAGAATAAACCCAAACAGACCTACCCCAAGGTACATATGCAGAATGCCAAATGCCAAAGATAAAAATCATAGGGCATGAAATCCATTTCTGACCACAAACATCATTCTCACAGGATCAAGCATTGAGGCCTAAGGTAAGGTACCTGACTTTTCCTTTTAAAGCAAACGTTTCATCTAACAGGGCTGCTATTATTTTCATTGGACAATATCTGCTTATTTCAAACATGGTGCAAGTGCCAGAAATATTTCTGGCATCCCTTTTAGGGAGTGCCTCCAGGGTCTGTGTACTTTTCTGATTGCCCTGGATGATATGCATGTCTTCATCCTTTGAGAATAGAATTTGATTTTTTAAAAAGAAAACAGGCAGTTATTTACAACCAAGTAACTCAAACTGGGATACTACCCTGGATCACTATAGAACATTAAGACCAATTTTCTTGTACAGTTCATAAACTAGCATTTAAGAAAATGTCAAGGTATGAGAGTCCTAGTGGAATAAGTACAGATTTTCCTACAGTGATTGTGACAACTCTGAGATGCAACACTCATTTGAACGGTGTATCTGAGTAGTACATTTCAGTTTTTAAAATCAAGTTATTTTTTTTTTATTGCTTCTTACATGGACTTCAATATTCTTCTTCAGTTACAGTCTCTTTTGCTTTCTTATGGATTGCCCAATTAAAGCTGTCACAGGCAGGGACCCAGTGATCATCATGAAGCCTAGCTTACAGTCAGGGAAGCCCTTCTGAGACTAGTGACAGCATATCCAGTATCCTGGCCCAAGGGCAATGCCTGGCAATAGAACTTGGGTTGCCACCATAGAACCATTTTTTGAAAGTCTTTGGTATGTTCCAGGACTGATCCTCCACATGGATGGTTTCTAATGCTTTACTTTTCTCCTTTGCCTGGACCATCACTTCCTGGTTCCTTTATTTTATTTTATTTAAAGATATATTTATTCCCTACCCCGCGCATTGTTTTTGCACTCGTTGTCTGCTCTCTGTGTATTCTTCTGTCTGCTTGTCTTCTCTTTTTTTAGGTGGCACCGGGAACCGATCCTGGGACCTTCTGGAGTGGGAGAGAGGTGCTCAATCTCTTGCGCCATCTCAGCTCCCTGGTCTGCTGTGTCTCTTATTGTCTTTCCTCTGTCTCTTTTTGTTGCGTCATCTTGCTGCACCAGCTTTCCGTGTGGGCCAGCTCTCTGCTTGGGCCTCAGGCCAGCTCACCTTTCACCAGGAGGCCCCAAGAATCAAACCCTGGACCTCCTACATGTAGCCAGGAGCCCAATTGTTTGAGCCACATCTGTTTCCCGACTTTCCGTTTCTTTTTAAGTTTTGTGATCTTTTGTTGAAACCAGAATATATAAAAAAAAAATAGACATTAAAAAATGTTAAAATGTCATCTCTAGACATTTTAGGCAGGATGGGTGGTTTCCATATGGTTCATCGCTAAGCCTTTGCTCTGGACTCCTTTCTCTTCTCATTCTATACTCCCTCTCCCTAAGTGATCTCATCCTCTCCCATGCTCACATTCCTTTCCTACCCTGAGGTATGATGACTTCATACTTCTAATCCTGGATATTGAGCTTTCCTGCTTGTGAAACTAGTATATCTAATGGCCTAAGAATTCTACTTGGATGTTTCAAAGGCACTTCAAACTCAGTATGTCTAAAACTGAACTTGGTCTTGTAGCTCCACATTCCCTTGGGCATTACCCTTGTCTACACAGCCACAGCAGGTTTGACACAGGCCACAGGAAAGGGTAAGGAAGAAGTGGAGGGTAAGCAGCTTCCTTTTACAAGAGAAGCAAATTCTAGAATTTGCTCCCATCATTTCTACTAACTTCCTTTGGTCAGAATTCTGTGCCATGGCTATAGCTGGCTACAAGAGTGTATTAATTAGCTATTGCTCTGTAATAAACCACCTCAAAACTCACTGGCTTAGAACAATAACCATTTATTTCTCTCATATACAGGGATCAGGTGGACAGCTCTTCTGGTCTTGGATGGTTGGTATACTGCGTCTGTCATCAGCTGTGCACTGAGTAGGTGGCTCTGCTGAACCTTGCTGGGCTTTCTTGTATATATGGGGACTGGTTGGTTTAGGATTGTCTTAGCTCTTTTCCACATGGTCTCTCATCTTCCAGCAGGCTAGCTGGGGGCTTACTCTCAAAGAACAGAAAGGTTCCAAGAGATGATTGCTCTGCCCTAGACTCCTCACCAAAACAAGCCACAAGGCTAGCCCTGGTTCAAGGGGTGAGGAAAAAAGACTCCAAGTTTTCATGGCAAAAGCTGCAAAAAGGAGGTGGATCAAAAATTAGGGCCATGTTTTTGTAATCAAACATCACAAAGAGACTAAGGAATATAGCTTCTAGTTGGGTGGCCACATGCGTGGCTAAACTGCTAATGGTTCTATTACTAAAAGGAAGAAAGGGAAAATGGGTATTAGGGGTAATTTACAGAGGAATTATAGCTCCCTATTCATCTTCCCTTTCTAAATGGATGATGCAGACTCAATCTCTTGCCATAAATGATGATACTACCATTCTGATAGAATTTCTATTTTTCTTAACTAAAGCGTATGTTTTATTCTTTTTTGACCCTGCTGACCCAGCAACTTACTCCTTGACCTCTTAATAAAACAAATCAAGATAAATTGCTTACAAACATATTAAGGGGTTAATACATATAGTCTTTGGGTTATTTTGCAATCCCAGAAAGGTAGCATTTTTTTTTTTTAAACCGGGAGGTCCCGGGGATCGAACCCGGGTCCCTCCATATGGGAGACGGATGCCCAACCATTTGAGCCACATCCATCCCCGAAAGGTAGCATTTTTATGTAAACTTTAATTTTTTCTCCCTCTTCCATTCTACTATTAAACAAATCCAAACAATAACTAAACAATACCATTCCCTCCAAATCCAGCAGCCCAAATCTGAACTGACAAGTACCTTCTGGCATTTTCTTATATGCCATGAAGAAGATATGGGCATTTTTTGATTATTTAATATTGGACATATATTTTACATTTATATAAAAATACAGTCATGCTTGAATTTAAAATAATTTTTCCATACATGGCTTAAAGTGAATGGAGTCTCTAGGGAAGTAATAGATCCTGCAATATCTCATCACGTTTCTTATTGTCCATACAGTGCTTTAAGTTTTAAATAACAGCATTTGGGAATTGTTTGGTGATGAACGTAAAGTTAACTATCGGGTAGAAGAATGGAGGCTAAAACTGCCAAAGTTCACTGTGGTGGCCAATTTTCATTTATATATTGGCTTGCCAGTAGTTTCAAGTTGGAGACGCAACAGACGATGAAAAAGGAGTTATATTACCTGTAGGCAATTTCAGCAGAGAGGCAGGCTGAACTGGGGGAGTGTGACCTCTCACCGCCCCTTTGTACTGTTCTTGCACCATGGATTAAGTAGAAGAATCATGCTTTTGGTGTTTCTCAATGTGCTCAGTGGCACTGACTATTAAGCACTTGTTACTTTTCTGTTGCATAGCTTGACAGAATTCCTCAGATCTGTTTCCTATGAAACAGGATGTGATTGTCACCCTGAACTTTGACCTCCTAATTTTTTAAACAATGGATGGGAAGGCAATGTCCAGTTGGGAAGAGGATGATGATAAGAGAATGGGATTAGGGCTTACGAGAACTCAAGAAGAGGCCAAATTTAATTGGGTTAAGGTTTATACTGTGCCCTGACACTGGGAGCTCTGGAGTTGTTGATATTTGGGTTGGCCCCCACTTTAACTATGTGGATTTATACATAGATAAGGAAGATGAGTGATCACATTATCTCATCCATTTTCCTGTGTGGGTCCCATGCATTAAAGAGATTTTTAAAATTCAGTAATTTCTTTTTTTTTTTAATCCTCTCAAAATGCATATTATGCTTCAGACTACTCACTCTGAGAAAGATATTTATACCTTAAGTCACGTTTGGAGATGTAAACGAAGGCTACAGTTGGTTTAAGTCAAATGCCTTCAGAACCAGGGAATAAGTGAAGAGGGCTGGGTGTGAAAGCCATGGAGAGTGGCAGGAGTGCTTCAAATTGTAGAGTGTACATCTCTTCTAAAAGGATCACTGTGGATCAGGTGAAACACTGTTACTTAGGTAAAACATTTCTATGGACCAAACTGGTCTTGTGTGATGTCTGAGATCTTAGACAGAAATTTAGCTCTAGCACAGAAGTTCACAAAGGGTGAACCAACAGACCTAGTTTGGGCCTGAGGGGGTTCCTGAGATGCAGGACTCTGTTTTAAAATTGGGAAAGGTCCTGGCCACACTGGGACAAGTTGGCCACCCAGTCCACTCTACCAGAGCTTGGGAGTGGATATGAGAGTGAAAAGTGACTAGTGGAGAAGGAATGTTCCAGGCCCAAGGAATCAGCTTCCCGGGGAGGAGGAGCATGATGAAGGGGAATACATGGCTACCACTGACGTTCCTCAGAGGCTAAGCTGCTCAGAGTCCTGTGAAGGTCTCAAATCGAGGTGTGATATAGCTTAAAGTGCATGGCTCAGAACACAGCCAGGCCTGCTCCAGATTTTCTCTACGTCTAGCTTGGAATACAGGGTGTACCTGGATGGTTTGAGGTCCTGACCCACATACCAGAGAGCCTTATAAAGAAGGGACTTTTTTTTTCCCCTTAAGATTTTTTGCACACTCTGTAGACAACTGCTAAGCCCTCAAAATACAAAGCTTAGTAACATACACTTAGACCTTTAAAGAATGCAGAGGGATAACAACTACATAAAAACAATTTTGTGGAAACACTCAGGAGGAACAGTAATTTGGACACCAGAGGGTTTGAGACAGACATTAAAGAAGGGGCATTTTGACAGAGGTATAAAAACCTCCTTGAAATAACATACATGGGTAGGTCAGGGTTCTCTGGTAGGGCTATTTTTTGTGCAAGTTCAACTGTTTTTCAGTATTAAGTAGAAACGTATCTCTTTTTAGAGCACAAATATTATAGACATTTAAAACTTGCCATGTCTGATAAGAATTAATATCCCCCTTTATTCCAAGTACTGAGGGGTTTTCCAAGTGACACATTTCTCTATGGCTGTTCAAATCTTAATAAGGCACCTCTAAGATTAGAAATCTGGTTCCTGTTATTTGGTCTCTGATCTAATACAAGGTCCACATCTCCTTAAAACATTTTTTTTCCCACATTTATTGAACACAGCAAAATCCCTGACACCTAAGAATTGTATAGTATCTCAACTCTAAGAATGAATTATGGCAATATATTTTCACAGTATTTTGCCCATAGTAAGAAGAAAGTATGTGGTTTTGTGGTTGAGAGCAAGGGATCTAATATCACAGGCTTGGGTGGGAATCTCACTTTGGCACCTTGCTAGCTGTATGAGAGTAAGGCTACCTACAACCAAAAGGATGAAGATGAAGTTTTATTAGATAACTTATGGCCTGTTACACAGTATGCTCTCAGTAAGAATTTCCTTTCTTCTTAATTCCCAAACTAGTACTTCAGGATGAACTTTTTTTTTCTTTTTTAGGAAGTATCAAGGATTGAACCAGGGACCTCGTACGTGCAAGGCAGGCACTCAACCACTGAGCTACACCCACTCTGCAAGAGTATGTATGTATGTATTTGGTACTGGGGATTGAACTCGGGACCTCATACATGGGAAGCAGGCACTCAACCACTGAGCTACACCTGTTCTCCTTCCAGGATGAACTTCTAAGTTTTCTTCTTAATTTTGAAATAAGAAGAAAAGATCAACAACTTGGGCACTTGCTATTCCCAAGAGTCCTGTAGAACAACAAATGAAGAATGTCCCACCTGTAGTTTTATGACAAATTAAGGCCACACCGTTCTGAACTGTAAGATCAACAGGTATCATCGCAAATTTTGCTTTCTTGATGACCCAGAGTCCTGCCTCAGTCAAGGATCTGCCAACATTTTATTTAACACAGCTGCAAAATACTAAAACTAGCAGTAATTGATGTAGAGAGTTTAATATTATTAGGGTACAAAAACATTTCTGAGTTTTAGAAGCGTTTTCCCCATGATTATTACCAAAACTATTTGGCTTTCTGAGTGCAAAAGTACTCCTAAGCCTTATTTTACAAGCATTACTGAAAACTTACTGGAATTGTATTGCTTGCTGTGATCACAGATTTCAAGTAAAATTACCATATTGTCTGGAATCTAGACTGAGCAGGCTCAACTAAGAGTTTGTTATCTCCAGATGACATGTCAAACTGAGGTTTCTTGAAGTTTTTACATTTTGAGGGCAGGGTACATTGGTTTGTCATTAAATATTTAGAGTTTATAAAAATGGAAAGAGAAGTTTTATAGCTTCTTCATATCACAGATTGGCATAAACCTTAAAAATGGCTTAGAGGAAAGCAAACAGATTTATGACAAGATTTACTATAGGAATTATTATTATCTTTGGCTACTAAATAACATATTTTAAAATGATGTGAAATATAACCAGATGAGATGTAGAGTATAATATTTTGGATATATTATTTAAAATGTGTGTCCAACGGAGCTGGCATTTTACAAGAAGAAAGGCACATTGAATTTAAATGCTGTCAATAAAAGTCAGTATTAATTTCATGGGTCTAGTTTATTCAGTCTAAAGTGAAAAAAAAAAAAAAAGCAGTTAATAAAATTGCATATTAGAATGGTTCCAATGCTTTTAGGGTTGACTTTTTAAATCTAAACTATTAAAGTAAAAATAAAAACTTGTGGTGAGAAAGGCTGTAGGCAATAAAACATTTTGGTAAATATTCTAAACACAGTTACCCCCACCCCCACCCCCCTACCTCTGGTTGTCTAAGTCAGGGGTTGGCAAACTAAAACTACAACTGTGGGCTAAAACTGGCCACTGTTAGTTTTGGGGAAAAAAATTTTACTGGAAAACATCCATGCCCATTCGTTTATGTCTGTGCTTCCTTTCACTACAATTACAGAACTGAGCAGTTTCAAGAGAGACTGCATAGTGTTTTGGTGTCATAGCTATCAAAATTTTTCTTTGTGTGTGTTGCCTCTTACCAGCCCTGGGACATAAACTCCTAGAGCTCAAACCTGTACTTGTGGCCACTACCCACACCACCCACACTTCATCCAAAACACACGGCTGGTCCCAAATGATAAGCTAACCATCCCTTTCCTTTTTCCGTGCATTTGCTCTAAATTAACCAATTCTTGACTCCTATGGGAAAACTGCTAACCTCCACCCCTGTACCATAATAAAGGTAAAACCCATGGATCCCTCTTGCTATGCCTATGTGCTCTCCGCATGGTGGATGAGACACCTGAGCTGATCCCGCTTATCTCCCCATGGAGCCCCCCCACCTCAGGGACCTGTGGGTAGCAAATTATCTGTTCTCAAGCATTATGGCCTGGGTTTACCATTGTATTGCATTTGACTTCCATCTGGACCTAATTTAAAATCCACCTTAACTAATTAGAAACATCTGGTATGCTTGAAGTGTTTTAAAATAAGATGAATGGTAAAATTGCTATTAAAAAGAGAAAAAATATATCCAGGTACTTTGGTTTACAGGTGGCATTTACAATATTTAAATATGTTTCTTTAGGATATCTTTTTAACCACTAAAAACAACAAAAATTACATCTTTTAAATCAGATACTTAAAATGTTTAAATTATTAGAGGTAATGACTTACACTTGCAAATCCTATTATTTAGCAGTAAAGATGTAAATGGATCCTTAAATGAGACCATGCAGTATGGTGAGCTTGTAAAATGATTAGTAGAAGCAGGAGTTTCCAACATGCCTTGTAACACAAAGAATCCTGAATGTCAATCAGCATGTCAATGTGTTTTTCTAACTGTACCACATACCACTCTGCCTCCTATAGCTGCATACCTGAAGGTCAAAGCTATCTATACAGGTATACCCTTGTCACTGAATGTGTTGATCATGACTGGTAGTTGAGTTTACTTCTTCCACTAAAATTATGGAGGAAAAAAAATACCCAAACAAAATTCAAGGGCAATCAGTATTACAATTTTAAGTGGAAAAGCAAGAGAATGTGGTTGAACCACATTCAAATGTGGTTGAACACAATGATCAGCTCAGACTTCATTTTCATTTTCAGAAGACTATTTCTGGAGTCATATTTTAATTGTTGAGTAAAGAAGGATTTAACAGAAAGGATATCTATGAGAAAGCAATGCCAGGTCAATGATAGCTATCTACTGAAACAACAATAAAAACATCAGGCTAAAGAGAGCTGGAGAAATTCTACACGCTAAGCAATTCAATGGCAACAAAATATTAGAGGTTTGTGATGGAAAATAAACTTTAACCTGTGATTGAGTTAGACAAGCCTCAGTGCATGTAGGGCTATCCAGTGACCAGGACACAAAGCAAATGCTGGGTTTCCAGAAGTGCATGTATCAGCTACAGTGATTTATTGAGTGCTTTAATAATACAAGTGTACATCAACTGATCCACAGTCAAAAGTGGCAGGTCCCTAAGAAATTTACAAGCACTTTAAGTAAATCAAAATATGTATTATTTTGTTCAATCCAACAGTCTTCTGTATGGGGGACAGAAGGCTAGTGATAAACAGAGTTTCAGTAATGCACAGTGATTCTGATTTAAGCTTTTGTACAAAAACTTGTTCCCAGTAGCATGCACCCACCAATAAAGACTTCAGTACAAAAAATTAACCCTAGCACTACATTTAAGTAGAAATGAGATATAATTCTGAATTTGTGTTTTCCTGAATATCACATTAAAAGAACAAAATCAAAATAAACAAACAACAAAAAAACAAAACCACACAGTAATACAAAGCTTTGTAAGAAAGCTCTTACTATTACAGATCCAACATTGTTTGCATCGAAAACAAAAGTTTCCACCTACTTTGAAGTGGGAAAATAAAAATCCCAAATTTTTCAAGTTAACAGAAATCAGAAAAGGGAATAAAACAAGAGAGGGAAAGAGGGAGGCACAGGAGGGGGAGGGAGAGAAGAGAAACAAAGTGTGAGTGTATGTGTGTGTGTGATAACATACCATCACAAAATGGTTCAAAATTTAATAAAAACGAGGAAATAAGCAGCGCGGGTCAGGAGGGCTGGTTCGGCAGGGCTACTGATGCACTTGGTGAATGTGCTTGCACAGGTCCGGCAGGGGCGGCAGGCAGCAGGCCCCTAGGTGGCGTACCGCTTAGTCCACTGTCTGGCCATCCGGTCGTGCTCCGCTCTGTTGGTCATGTACTGTGTGGCAATGCTGCCCACCAGAGGGTCAGCTGGAAGGGAAGCAAAGCCAGGAGTCAGTAACACCAACACCTCTTCCCCTTTCTAAGAGGGAAAGGAGTGTCTGGAAAGCAAGTTCTTGGTCAAGGAGGACAGAGGCTGTTGGTTCTAATCTGGAACAATGTCACAGTAGCCGAGAGCCAAGATCACATTTCATACCAGCTGCCAGAAGAGTCATCTACCTGTGCTTTACTGATACCTTGTCACATTTCTTGGCAAATCTTATTCTCCCTCCTGGCCCCCACCACACATTTCTCATCCTGATCTCCTTGTTTTCAAGTAGGTATTTCACTGAGAAAATGCAGGTGGAAAGTAGTAAGTCCTTGATGGAGATCCTGCTGGAGAGGCTTTCATCTCCTGGGCAACTCCTCTAGCTCTGGTCACTGCCACAGGCAGTGCTGGGACTCTGGTTACCTGCTCTGAAGAACTGTTCAGAGCCTCATCTGAACACAATCAAGTAACAGCTGTTAGAGAATTGGTCTCCCTAATTGGGGAGTATCAAAATCCACGTAATTGTTCATTATTATAAAAATAACAATAGATATTAATAATAGCTACAACTTACTCATTTACCATGTCCTAAAACTTTAACATACTAACCACACACATCTCTGAGGGAGTTGACACACAAGGACCGAAGCATAAGCAGGTTATGCTACCTGCCCAAGGCAAGAGTAGGGCCCTGAGCCACGGCCTTCACCACGAAGTGTCCGAGAGATCATTCTTTACCAAAGAACCAAAAAGGAAAAGGAGAAAAAGAAAAATCAAAAGCCAATGTTAAATATGAGAAAAAAGTAAAGAAACATTAATGTGCTGTGGTCTAATATCACTGATAACCTGGGAAGAGTCTGACACCTTAAGCTAATAAGATATTCAGTCATACCTTTTCAATAAAAGTATAATAAAAACACCATTTAGTTGATCTGCTGAGGTTGATGATGATAAAAGCCTTTAAAAGCCCACCCCAAAGACTTTAAGTTTTCTTGAACTTGTGCCACACTTCTTATAATTCTAGGGAGGGGCCAATTTCTTATATTCACTTATATAACAACCAATTAATAGAATACCTGATATATGGGTTTATTCAGAACATCTGCCTCTCTGCCTACTCTTTGTGACTCTTCTCCTTCACTTGCCCAAATATTGAAATAAAAACTCTACCACATAAGCCAGCTCACAGAGAACTCAAGAATATTTAAATCAGCAACACTGAATGCAGACACAAAATTCCTGGGAGATGGCCAAGATACACTTTTGAAAAATGCCGTTCTTAAGTTGATAATAAGAACTTAGAGTCTAAAAAGCCAAAGCAAGAACTGAGTCACATTTCTCTACCCTTGAGAAAAATCATCTTGTTCTAATTCCTAGGAGTCAAGAAAGTAAACCCTAGGATAAAACTTGGGGTATCCTCAATATCTTAATTCTGTATCCATTCAAGACAAGTGTTTAGTGTTCACTTGGGTAGCACATATACTAAAAGTGGAATGATACAGAAAAGATTAGCATGGTCCCTGTGCAAGGATGATGTGGAAATTTGTGAAGTATTCCACATTTTTGAAGATCAATAAGGAAACAGAAGATTTGAATGATACTCTCAAACAGCTAGATGTAAGAGACATATATGGAACATTCCACCCAACAGCAGCAGAATACATATTCTTCAATAGTGCACATGGATCATTCTCTAGGATAGACCATATCTTAGGTCACAAAACAAGTCTGAATAAAATAAAAAATATTGAATTCATACAATGGATAGTCTCTGGCACAATGGAATGAAGCTAGAAATCAGTAACAGAGGGAGAAATGGAAAATGCAGAAATATGTGGAAATTAAATAATGTGCCCTTAAATAACCAAAAGGTCAAAGAAGAAATCACAAGGGAAACTAGGAAATATTTTGAGGTGAATGATAATGAAAACACAACATACCAAAACTCACAAATGCAACAAAGGCAGTGCTGAGAAGGAAATTTATTGCTCTAAATACTTACATTAAAAAGGAAGAAAGATTTTAAATCAGAGACTTAACCGTAAAACTAGAGGCTATAAAAAAAGAACAAATTAAACCAAAGCAAGAAGGAAAAAAATAAGCAAGATTAGTGCTAAGAAAAATGAAACAGAGAAGAAAAAAACAATAGAGAGAATTAAAAAACCCCAGAAGTTGGCTCTTTGAAAAGATCCATAAAATCAACAAACCTTTAGCTAGACAGACACAGAAAGAGAGAGGACAAATAACTAAAATCAGAAATGAAAAGGGGATATTATTACAGAAATAAAAAGGACCATAAAAGAGTATTATGAACAACTGTAAACCAACAAATTAGAAAACCTAGATGAAATGGACAAATTCCTAGGAATGTATCAACTATCTACACTGACTCAACAAGAAACCAAAAACTAGTAGAGAGTGAATCAGTATTTTTTTTTAAATTTTTTTTAAAGATTTTATTTATTTATTCATTCATCCCCCCCCTGCTGCCTGCGCCCGCTGGGCCAGCCAACCACGCCGTGCAGGCAGGCCTGCCCCCACCAGGAGGCCCTGGGAACCGAACCCGGGGCCCCCCATATGGCAAACGGGAGCCCCACTGATTGAGCCACAGCCGCCCCCCTGTGAATCAGTATTAAAAAACCTTCCAACAAAGAAAAGCCCAGGACAAGATGGCTTCAGGGGAATTTTACCGAACATTCTAAGAAGACTTAACTCTAATTTCTGCACAAACTCTTCCAAAAAACTGAAGAGGAGTGAACAATCCATAATTAATTCTACAAGGCAAATATCCTCCTCATACCAAAGTCAGATAAAGATACCACAAGAAAAAATCACAGGCCAATATTCCTTATGAATATTAGGTCAATAATCCTAAACAAAATACTAGCAAACCAAATCTAACAGCACATTAAAAGAATTATACAGCATTACCAAGTGACATTTATCTCAGGAATGTAAGGGTGTTTGAACATAAGAAAATCAATAACTGTAATACACATTAACAGAATGAAGGAAAAAAAACACATATGATCATTTCAATTGATGCAAAGAAGGCCTTTAATAATATCCAGCACCTCTTCTTGATAAAAAATACTTAGAACACTGGGAATAGAAGTAAACTTCTCAACATAATAAAAGGCATATATGAAAAGCCCAAAGCTAACATCATAATCAATGGTGAAAGAATGAAAGCTTCCCCTTGAAGATAGAAACATGGCAAGGATACCCACAGTCACCACTGTTAATCAACATTGTATTGAAATTTCTAGCTAGAGCAATTAGGCAAGAGAAAGAAATAAAAGGCATCCAAATTAGAAAGGAAGAAAAAAAAATATCCCTATTTGCAAATGACATGATCCTATAGATAGAAAATCCTGAAAAATCCACAACAAAGCTACTGGAACTAACAAATGAATTCAGCAAAGTGGTGGAGTACAAGATCAACACCCCAAAACTCTTAAGTATTTCTATACACTGGTAATGAAATATTAGAAGATGAAACAATGAAAAAAAAAATCCACTTACAATAGCACCTAAAAGACTAAAATATTTAGAAACAAATCTAACCAAGGATGTAAAGGTATTGTACACAGAAAACTACAAAACATTGTTAAAAGAAATCAAAGATGACCTAAATAAATGGAAGGGCATTCCGTGTTCATGGATTGGAAGACTAAATATTGTGAAGATGTCAACTGTATCCAAAGTGATTCACAGATGCAATGCAATCCCAACCAAAATTCGCACAGCCTGATTTGCAGAAATGGAAAAGTCAATCATCAAAATTTATATGGAGGGTAAGGGACATTTCAAAGCCACCTTGAAAAAGAACAAAGTTGGAAGACTCTCACTTCCTGATCTTAAAACTTATTGCAAAGCTTCAGTAATCAAAACAACATGATATTGGTACAAGGACAGAAACACAGACCAATGGAATTGAGAGTTCAGAAATCAACCTTCACATTTATGGCCAACTGATTTTTGACAAGGAGGCAAAGACCACCTGATTGGGAAAGTGTCTTTAACAAATGGTGCTGGGAAATTTGGATGTCCATTTGGAAAAGAATGAAGATGGACCCTACCTCACACCATACACACGAATTAACGGAAAATGAATTAAAGACTTAAATGTAAAAAGCAGAACTATCAAACTCCAAGAAGAAAATGTAGGGATGCATCTTTAGGACCTTAAGTTAGGCAATGGTTTCTTAGACTTTACACCAAAAGCACAAGCATCAAAAGAAAAAAAAAAATTGATCAATGGGACCTCATCAAAATTAGAAACTTACATGTATGTCTCAAAGGACTTTATCATGAAAATAAAAAGATAACCTACACAATGAGAGAAAATATTTGGAAACCACATATCCAATAAGGGCTTAATATATAGAATATAAAAAGAAATTCTACAACTCAACAACAAAAAGACAAAAACAATCTAATGAAAATATGGGCAAAGACTTGAATAGACATTTCTCCAAAGAAGATATACAAATGACCAAAAAGCACATGAAAAGATGCTTAACATCATAAGTCATTAGGGCAATTCAAATCAAAACCACAATGAGATGCCATTTAATACCCATTAGAATGGCTATTATTTAAAAACAAAACAAAACAAAATTACAAGTGTTGGAGAGGATGTGAAGAAATAGGAACTCTCATTCATTTTTGGTGAGAATGTAAAATGGTGCAGCTGCTGTAGAAGACTGCTTGGCGGTTCCTCAAAATTACCATATGACCTGGCAATCCTACTTCTAGGTATATACCCAAAAGAATTGAGAGCAGGGACTCGAACAGATATTGGGACACCGATGTTCATAATGGCATTATTCACAATTGCCAAAAGGTGGAAGCAACCCAAATGTCCATCAACCAACTGAATGGATAAACAAAATGTGGTACAAAAACACAATGGATTATTCAGCTGTAAAAAGAAATGAAGTTCTGATACATGCAACAACATGGATGAACTGTGAAAACATCAATGTTGAAAGAAATAAATCAGACACAAAAGGTCAAATATTGTATTATCTCACTGATATGAAATAAAAAGAATAAGTAAACTCAGAGTCAGAAAAATGAGAATATAGGTTACCAGGGGATAGGGAATAGGCAGTTAAGGTTTAAATTCTACAGTGTGTGTATTTGGAATCATTGAAAAGTTTTGGTAATGGATGTGATAGCAAAACACTGTGAACATAAAAGCACTGCAATATATAACTGAATGTGGTTAAAAGGAGAAAAATTCAATTACATAAACTTCCAATAAATATTAAAAACAAAGGCAATACATATGACAAACTGAGCATTTTAAAAATATTTTACTACATTTTGCTATTATTATCTGTACTCTTAGTTTTTTTTATATCTACTCATCTGTTTGGTAGAAAAAAGTGTGTTACTGTGTATCTCTCTCAACTACACATTCAGTAATGTCATTTTGGTAGCTTGAAATAGGCAAACGCTACAAATCAGGCTTTGATTTGTTTTGTTGATTGTCTAGATTTAAGAAAGTGATAGAGACAATGCTAATAATGCAGATTAAACCTAAAAGTATATCTATAGTCCTTATATTATGAATAGCATAAAAATTTGAAGATATATTCTTCCAGTATTTGAAAACTATTAACCTGATTCATCACAGAAGTTATTCGTGACACTGAAGACTCTTCCTTGTTCCAACACACTTCTTTTTCACTTTTTACTTACTTCTTAAATGAAAATATCAAACAACATTCATGTTAAAGCTATACTCATTTATCAGTTGTCACCATAAGATGGTTATAGATAGAAGAGTTTGGCAAAAATCCAGGGAAGTATTCTGGGAGAAACAATTGGTTGTACGGAATTAGCTATTACAGAGCACTGTATATTTTACTGTAAATTGTGAACTACATATTTTTATTTGTAAATTATGTATTACACATTCTTTACAGGGGCAAAATGTATATTAAACTTATGAATGTACATATGTGCACCCCACCCTGCCTGCAGCTGGCTGTTAAACATTTACCAGTATACCACATACACTACTTGGGAAGGGGTTGGTCAAGGAAGTTGAGCCAGGTATTGGGTCTACATGTAAGGGAACTGGGCTGTTAGCTCTCCAAATTACCAATGACAAGCAGCATTTTGTCAATGCGCCCAAAAGGCAGTATGGCTAAAGTGTTTGACAAAGACGCAGAGCGTGGAAACCATGGGAAGTTAGGTAAAGGGACACTGTTCTTACCCAACACCTAGCCCACACTCTGAAGAAGTTAGGCCTTAAAGAGGAAGAAAAAGGAGGTATGTGAAAATCAAACCGTGTCCCACCTATTCTGATTGAATGGAAGAAGGAAATTAGGTTTAAATTAGATATGAGATGGGAGTTTTAAAATGGGCCAGACTGACTTTCTAATAACTGAAAGTGATCTGAACACTATAAGATCTGCTAGATATTGTTAAGGGATGAAAAAGGGAGATTCAACAAAATGTGGCCCAAGGCAGTGACTGAAGAAAATTGAGAACATTTCATATTAATGCCCCCCTCAGTTAAGATTGCTGAGTAAACAGCTATACTGGATATAACCTAAAGTATATACTTGATAAAATATTAAAAAGACTTTTAAACTCATCTCATAATCCTACATAGTGTGTTATGTATTTAAATCAAGTTTGTGTTTTGTTAGAATAGACTCATCTAAAGAACAGCATAGATGGAGCATTCCTATGGAGAAACTATCAGATTGCAATTCCAGGCTTAGTTAAGCAATAATTACCAATGAACTCTCAGAAAATATGCTGACAGTAGAGGACTTGTTTAAGACATCAGGGACCCACATATTACTTTCCCCAAAATACCACTGTAAAAACTGTGGCTGTAGTAAGTAGCCCAGGAAAGAGCCAAAGAGGCCAAGATAACAGAAGCGAGGTTTTCAAAGTAGCTTTATTGAGATATAATGCACATATTATACAACAATTTATTCATTTAAAGTATACAATTCAGTGGTTTTTAGCATATTTACAAAAGTTATGAAGCCATTACCACAATCCATTTTAGAATATTTTCATCACCCCAAAAAGAAACCCTTTATCCAATAGCAGTCATTCCCCATTTTCCCTAAACCCTCCAGCTCTAGGCAACCACTAATATACTTTGTCTCTACAGATTTGCATATTTGGACATTTCATATAATGTAATATCATGTAAGTGGCCTTTTGTGACTGGCTTCTTTCACAAAGCAATGTTTTCAAGGTTCATCCATGTTGTAGCATGCATCAGTGCTTCATAACTTTTTATTGCCAATTAATATTCCATTGTATGACTATACTACCTTTTTTTTTTTTTTCCAGGTACCAGGGCCGTAGATTGAACCTGGGACCTCATATGTGGGAAGCCAGTGCTCAACTGCTAAGTCACATAGGCTCCCCTGAGTTGTTTTTTTCATTTGTTTGCTTGTTTGTTTGTTTTTAGGAGGCACCGGAAACTGAACCGGGACCTCCCATGTGGGAAGCAGGCGCTCAAGTGCTTGAGCCACATATGCTCCCTATACCACATTTTACTTAAAATCATCAGCTGATGGACATCTTGGTTGTTTCCATTTTGGGCTATTATGAATAATGCTGCTATGAACATTCATGTACAGGTTTTTACGTGGGCATATGTTTTAACTCCTCTTGGGTATATATCTAGGAGTGGAATTGCTGGGTCATATGGCAACTCTATGTTTAACATTGAGAGGAAATGTTAAGCTGTTTTCTAAAGAAGCTCTTCTACTTTACACTCCACCAGCAATTTATGAGAGTTCCGATTTTCCAAATTCTTACTGATACTTGTTATCAGTAAAAAGCTGTATTTTTAAAGAAAGCTTATGCCCCATTGGCCTATACCCATCAGGCATTGGTTTTTTTTTAAACATGTTCTCCACCAAAATTTGCTCCTGCCAATCATGGAAAATATGTTCTCTTAAATGTGAGTATTTTTTTCATGGTCTCTGGCTGTGAGAGACAGAAAGTTATCTATGGTCCTCTCTTCCCTCTATTTCCACCCCTGATGGAAGTAAAAATGACAACCATCATCTAATGAGGCTTGTTTGTAATATACACCTTTTCTTCAAAATCAGAATTTTCCCCCCTCAGTTCTCAAATGTAGTCTACCCACTAGAAATTTGTGTTCTGTTATATATTTCCAAGTAGTCTTTTTTTGTCCACACTCTTTTTCAATGGCTAAGAATGGGACAGGAGATGGTGGTGAGTGTGATCACACGTCTACAGTCTCTACTGTATGTGGGAATCTGGGCATGGACCTAGAGACATAAATTACCTGCCTTGGCCCTCAGTGGTTTGAGTTTACTAGACCATTCTGTCTGCCTTTCAATGCTGTAAATAGGTAGTTGTAGTGGACTTATGAGTCATATGGATGCTGTCTGAGGTGGTTTGGAGCTAAGTAACCCAGTAAAACATATTCTTAAACTTAATCCATTCCTATGAGGGTGAACCCATTGTAAGTAGGACTTTTTTTTCCCCTCACTCCAACATTCTTTATTATGCATCCCTAAAAACTATGGTCATTTTCTTACATAATCGCAATGCTATCAGCAATCCTAATAAAATCAACAATACTGTCTTCATATCATCTAATATCTAGTTTGTAGTTAAAGTTTTCCAAGTGCCTCAGAGTTATTTATTTATTTATTTTTGAGGTACCAGGGCTGAGTACTGAACCCAGGACCTCGTATGTGGGAAGCTGGTGCTCAACCACGGAGACACATTGGCTCCCCTGAGTTGGTTTCTTTGTTTCTTTGCTTGTTGTTTGTCCTTGTTTCTAGGAGGCACTGAGAACAGAACCCAGGGTCTTCCATGTGGGAAGCAGGTGCTCAACCGCTTGAGCCATATCTGCTTCCCCAGAGTATTTTTTAAGAGTTGGGTTGTTTGACTCAGGATCCAGACAAGGTGAGAGGAAGGATTTTAATCTGAAGAATCAGATCCACACATGGATCAATGAGCAGGTTGGGGTGGGTAGGCTCTAAGATGGTTCCTAAGGATCCACCTTCTTGTGATCATGCCCTTGTTCAATTCTTGCCCCTTAGGTGGGTGGGACCTGTGTCTTGCTTCCAACCAAGAGACTATGGTGAAGATGAAGGTGAACAGATGACATAAAATCTGACTCCATCTTGCTGGCAGATGCTCTTCCTTGCTGGGTTTGATGAAGCCAGCTGCCATGTTACGGGCTGCCCAATGGAGAAGTCCACAAGGCAAGAAACTGGGGGCAAACAGCCAGAAAGGAACTGAGGTCCTCAGCTAAACAGCCTGCAAAGAACTGGATTCTGCTAAGAGCAGCCACAATCCTTCAGATGAGATCCCAGGCCTAGCAGATACCTTGACTGCAGCCTCTTGAGAAACTGAAGCAGAAGACTTGGCTAAGTTGTGCCCAGGTTCCTGACCTACAGAAACTATGAGTGGCTGTTTTAGCCACTGAGTTTGTGTTAATTTTGTGCAGCAACAGAAAACTAATACAGACTTGTTTGGTTACAAGTGACAGACAACCCAACTAATGGGGTTGAAGCATAGGAAGACATTATTTACTTAACAGGTAGTTACAGGACTGTTTCAACAACTCATGGATGCCATCATGGACCCAGATCTTTCATATTTCTTCTCTGTCATTCTCACTGTGTTGGGTGATCTCTTTCATTACGGTTGAAAAAATGGTTGCCTCAGCTTTAGGCATTAAGACCTCACCACAGATCCTTTTATGGTTCATAAGCATGATGAATGGGTGTTCACGCATTTGTGTGAGGTGTGCCTCCTTCAAACCTTGTTACCATTTTGGCACATTACCCATCTGATGTGAAGAAAAGAAAAGAAAAGAAAAAAAAAAGACCCCACCATAACAATGACCCAGAAAAAGGGAAATAAGATTGCAAGAGCAGGTTGGACCAGTCATGATTCAGCTCCGGAGGCTAGATACTTTGCCACTGGAATAAAACTGATGTTTTGTTAACAAGGAAAAAGGGAGGAATGGCAAGGAGATAGGCCACCAACAGTATCTGTCAGAGCAATGCTTTACTTCAACGACAGGTTTTTACGACTTTTCCCACCCATTAAGCTTGCACATCAGTCTCTTTGTAAGAAGGACTTTTTGATGAGGTTACTTCAGTTAAGGTATGGTCCATCTTAATCAGGATGAGTATTAATCCTATTACTGGAATCCTTTATAAGAGGAATGAAATTCAGACAGAGAGGAAAAAGCCACTTGAAGCAAGAAGCTGAAGGTCAATGGAACCAGGAAGAGAAGGGAGAGGACAGAAGAGGCCACCATGAGCATTGCCATGCGACAGGACCAAAGATCACCAGCAGCTAGCCCCAGAATGCCAGTCTTCAGGAAGAAAGCATCACCTTGATGACACTTGGATTTGAACTTTTTCCTAGCCTCAAAACCCTGAGCTAATGAATTCACATTGTTTAAGCCAACCCATTACATGGTATTTGCTTGAGCAGTCAAGAAAAGCAGAAACACTGTTGATGTTGAGGAATGACTTTCCACTGAAGGTGTGGGCATTGCTCTGGGCTCTCCTCTAAGAGTGATGTTGTTGAATCCTCTGCTAAAACTGGAACAAACCATTACCTCTATCATGGATGGCACTCATCACTATTTGCTGACTCCTTACTCTCCTTGGGGGTAGGCAGTCTTCTACCAGAAAATCACAGAGTGGGATACCATAGACTCACTCAATAAATACATTTGATAATAATGAATTTATGAGTGATTGGACCCACTGGTCAGAATGAATTTAGTTGCGAGGAGGGGGCCAAGATGGCATCAGTGTAGGAGGGCACACACTGCAAGCTCCCAGAGCAAGGCAGATTGTGGATGGGGTCCTGCCCGGGGGTCTGTGCTGTGCACGTGTGGAGTGAGAAGCTTGGGACATCTATCTGTGCGGATCAACGGCGTGGATGGAACGGTAGAGATTCGTGAGTTTTAAGCCTGCCGGTGGAGGTTGGCACGGGCGGCTGAGCCCCGCGGTTAGGGAGAAAAAAACAAAACAAAACAGCCAGTTGGAGCTGCGAGTGGGGCGAGAAAGTTTTATTTTCTGGGGATCTGGCTGCCTGGCGCCCCTTGGACCTTGTGTGAACAGAACAGCCGGAGCGAATCGGCACCCGGTGAACGGGAGGGGGGATTCTGGTCGGGGGAGGGAGTTGATTTGCCTAGCTGCCCAGGGATAAGACCTGGGCCGCCACGGAGCCAGGAAGAAGGGACACTCTCCAAAAGAGGGAGGGTTCTGTTGGAGGACAGGGAAAGGAACTTGTTATTTTTATTTTTCGACATTGATCTGGCTGTCTGCACCGCACCATAGCTTTGGGGAGCAGATAAGCCGACCTGAAGCAGCATCAGGCTGAGAGCAGACACAAATCTGCAGTCAAACTGATTTACATAGCAACCCGGTGACGCTGGTGCTTGGCTCCAGAAGGGGGGGAATTGGCCGTCTTTAGCACTCTGCACTGACTAACATCAGAGCTACAGCTACCCTGGGGAGTCCAGGAAGTGGGACGTGCTTGATTAATTTCCACGGGCTCAGCTAGGGTCCCTTCCGTAACGGGGTTGCTCTAGAGGAGGAATTATTTTGGGTCCTGTATTTCTCTAAAAAAATAAAAATAAAAAAAAAAGTGAGAAGGTCATTTCAATAAATGGAAAATAAATTCTTTTTAATTTAGTTTAATAGCTAAAAGCTGCTTCAGGACTTGCATATAGAACCCTGCAGGGAAACTGATTGATAAACACAAGTAGGCAGAGAGGATCCACGTGGACCCTAGGGGAATCATTGACCCCCCTTAGCTCTGTTTGACTGCTTGCCTGTGTGGATCTTTGGTTTCTCTCTGTTTCTTTCTGGTCTCTTGCTTTTCTTTCCTCTTTCCTCCCCCCTTTCTTTTTTCTTTCATTTTTTAAAAATTAGGTGTTGCTAGCTTGTTGCTTCTTTGCTGTGCTTCTTCTTCAGTAATTTCCCACTCGCTGTCTATATTGATTCTGTATTACAAACTATTGCTTATCCTTCCTTTATCTTTCTGCCTTCTGCTTTCTGTTGTGGCTCTTAGATACAACATTTTTTCATAGGCCCACAACTTAAGGGTGTCAATTTCTATTCCATCTATTTTGTTTTCTTCTTTTTTTAATTAGTATTAACCTTTTCCTTTCAGCCCTTACTTTACTATTTCTCTCCCTCCTCATAATTCTAGCCTTCTAAATCACTATATATATATTCCTCCATTTGTTTTCCCAGTCCATTGTAGGAACTCCACTTTTTTCCCTATTACTCTACACTGCCTACACAAGTTAAATATTCATCTCATTAAGTCTCATTTTGCCCCTCTTCTAACTTTTATCAATATTACTATTATCCTTCTGCCTTCCTTACATCTTTTGATTCCTCTGGCCCTAATCTTTTGCCTTCAAGGGAACATAGAAAGAAGCAAGGAAATAAAATAAGAAGAAAAACTGCCAAAGAGAAAACTTAACTCACACGGAGAACCACCAGCTAAATAAAACTCCAGAGCATAGAGAAAAGCTAATCAACTGAACAAACCCATCAAGATAATATGATGACCAGAGGGCAACAAAAAAGTACAAATGACTCTGAGAAACAGGAAAACATGGACCAGTCCAACGAACAAAATAAAAACCAGGAAGCAATGCAGAACATCAAACAACTAATCAAAGCTATCCAAACAAATATCATGGACCAACTTAAAGAACTGAAGGAAGAGAATAAGGATATAAAGAAGACACTGGGAGAACATACTGAAGAAATTGCAAACATGCCTAAAAAGGTAATGGATATGATGGTGAACAATGGCACAAGCCAAGAAATGAAAAAGACGCTGGATTCACATAACAGCAGATTTGAACAGGTAGAGGAAAGAATTAGTGATATGGAATTACAATACAGCTGAAATCAAAGAGATAGTAGAACAGATAGACAAAAAGATAGAAAAAATCCAGCATGGACTCAGGGAATTAACCGATAATACAAAATGCACAAACATATGCATTATGGGCATCCCAGAAGGAGAAGAGAAAGGAAAGGGAACAGAAGGAGTGTTGAAGGAAATAATGGCTGAAAACTTCCCAACCCTATTGAGAGAGATGGATGTGCAGATCCAGGAATCACAGCGCACCTAAATCCCAACAGGCCAACTCCAAGACATATACTTGTCAAAATGTCCAATGCCAAGACAAAGAGAAAATACTCAAGGCAGCAAGAGAAAAGAGAACCATCACATACAAGGGAAGCACAATAAGATTAAGTGCTGATTTCTCAGCTGAAACCATGGAGGCAAGAAGACAGTGGTATGACATAGTCAAAATACTAAAAGAAAAAAACTTCCAGCCGCGATTCCTCTATCCAGCAAAACTGGCATTCAAAAATGATGGAGAGTTCAAAATATTCACAGATAAACAGAAATTAAGAGAGTATGTCAAGAAGAAACCAGCACTTCAAGAAATACTAAAGGAATCTCTACAAGTTGAAAGGAAAAAACAAGGGAGAGAGAGTTGCAGGAGAGTTTAAAAACAACTGAAAAGACAAAAAGAGAAACAAAACAACATATGACACACATTAACCCAAAGAAAAAATGGCTGAAGAAATTTGTTACGAATAGTAACACTGAATGTTAATGGATTAAATTCACCAATCAAAAGACACAGATTGGCAGAATGGATAAGAAAATATGATCCATCTATATGCTGTCTACAAGAAACCCACCTTCGACCCAGGGATTCAAGGAGGCTGAAAGTGAATGGCTGGAAAACCATTTTACAAGCTAACAATAGCCAAAAAAGGGCAGGAGTAGCTATTCTAATATCAGACAAAATAGACTTTAAATGCAAAACTATTGTAAGAGACAAAGATGGACACTACATATTAGTAAAAGGAGTAATCTCTCAAGAAGAGAGAACAATCATCAACATTTAGGCACCTAATTGGGGTGCCTCAAAATATGTGTGGCAAACTCTGGAAAAACTAAGAGGAGAAATAAATGCCTCTACAATTATAGCAGGGGACTGCAAAACACCACTATCATCATTAGGCAGAACATCTAGACAGAGAATCAATAAAGAAACTAAGGCACTCAACAATACATTAGAAGACCTGGACTTAATAGACATATACAGAACACTACACCCAAATACAGAGGGATTTACATTTTTCTCGAGTGCACATGGAACATACTCCAAAATAGACCACATGCTAGGCCACAGAACAACTCTCAATGAATTCCGAAAGATTGAGATTATACAAAGTAATTTCTCTGACCACAATGGAATGAAGGTGGAAATCACTAAGGGCCAGAGAAACAGGTTAGGCACAAGGATATGGAAGTTAAACAACACACTCTTAGACAAACAGTGGGTCAAAGAGGAAATCTCAAAAGAAATCAGCAACTACCTTGAAACTAATGAAAACGACAACACAACATATCAAAACCTATGGGATGCAGCGAAAGCAGTCCTGAGAGGGAAGTTCATAGCCATAAATTCATATATTAAAAAAGAAGAAAGAGCTAAAATTAAAGACCTAACTGCACACTTGGAGGAACTGGAAAAACAACAACAAACTAAACCTAAAGGAAGTAGAAAGAAGGAAATAACAAAGATTAGAGCAGAACTAAATGAAATAGAGAATAAGAAAGCACTGGAAACAATAAATAAAACCAAAAGTTGGTTCTTTGAGAATATCAATAAAACTGACAAACCCTTAGCCAGACTAATAAAGAAAAAGAGAGAACAGATGCAAATACATAAAATAAGGAATGAGCAAGGGGATATCACTACTGACTGCACAGAAATAAAGAGTATCATAAGAGGATACTTTGAAAAATTATATGCCAACAAGAATGATAATTTAGAGGAAATGGACAAGTTCCTAGAAACCCACAAACAGCCTACATTTATGAAAGAAGAAATAGACGAACTCAACAGTCCAATTACAAGTAAAGAGATAGACTCAGTCATCAAAAACCTCCCAACTAAGAAGAGTCCAGGACCAGATGGCTTCACAGCTGAATTCTACCAAACATTCCGGAAAGAGCTAACACCAATTCTACCTAGGCTCTTCCAAAAAATAGAAGTAGAAGGAATATTGCCTAACTCATTCTATGATGCCAACATTACCCTAATACCAAAACCAAATAAAGATACCACAAGAAAGGAAAATTACAGACCAATTTCTCTAATGAACCTAGATGCTAAAATCCTCAACAAAATACTTGCTAATCGCATTCAACAACATATCAAAAGGATTATACACCATGACCAAGTGGGTTTCATCCCGGGTATGCAAGGATGGTTCAATATAAGAAAATCAATCAATGTAATACACCACATAAACAGATTGAAAGAAAAAAATCACGTGATCATCTCTATAGATGCAGAAAAAGCATTTGACAAAATACAGCACTCTTTCCTCATAAAAACACTACAAAAGATAGGAATAGACGGAAACTTTCTGAATATGATAAAGGGTATATATGAAAAACCCAAAGCTAACATCATTTTCAACGGTGAAATCCTAAAAGCCTTCCCTCTGAGATGGGGAACTAGACAAGGATGCCCACTATCACCACTCCTATTTAACATTGTCTTAGAAGTACTTGTGCGAGCAGAGACAAGAAAAGGACATAAAAGGCATCCAGATTGGAAAAGAAGAAGTAAAAATTTCATTATTTGCAGATGACATGATCCTATACATAGAAAGCCCTGAGAAATCTACAACAAGGCTTCTAGAACTTATAAAGGAGTTCAGTAATGTTGCAAGCTATAAGATCAATGCTCAAAAATCAGTAGCATTTCTGTACACCAATAACGAGCAAATTAAGGAGGAAATCAGGAAAATAATACCATTTACAATAGTAACTAAAAGAATCAAATACCTAAGAATAAATTTAACTAAAGATGTAAAGGACTTATATACAGAAAACTGCACAACACTGTTAAAGGAAATCAAAGAAGACTTAAATAAATGGAAAAATATTCCCTGTTCATGGATAGGAAGACTAAACATCATGAAGATGTCCAACCTACCCAAACTAATCTACAGATTTAATGCAAACCCAATAAAAGCCAACACTGTATTTTTTTTTTTTAATTTTTTTATATTTTTTTATTTTTATTTTTTTTTTTAACACTGTATTTTTTAAGGCACTGGAAAAACTAACCACAAAATATATTTGGAGAGGCAAGAGGCCCCGAACTGCCAAAGACATATTGAAAAAGAAAAATGAAGTTGGAGGTATCACACTACCTGACTTTAAAACATACTACAAAGCTACAGTGATCAAAATTGCGTGGTACTGGCACAAGGATAGACCTACTGACCAATGGATCCTCGCATATACAGTCATCTGATATTTGACAAGGCCACGAAGCCCACTCAGTTGGGAGAGAATGGCCTCTTTAACAAGTGGTGCTTGGAGAACTGGATATCCATATCCAAAAGAATGAGAGAAGAATACCATCTCATACCTTATACAAAAATCAACTCAAGATGGATCAAAGATCTAAATATAAGAGCCAAAACCATAAAGACCTTGGAAGATAATGTAGGGAAGCATCTACAGGACCTTGTAATAGGAGATGGTTTCATGAACTTCACAGCCAAAGCACGAGCAGCAAGAGAAAAAATAGATAAATGGGATCTCATCAAAATTAAAAACTTCTGCACCTCAAAGGATGTTATTAAGAAAATAAAAAGGCAGCCTACCCAATGGGAGAAAATATTTGGCAACCATATATCTGATAGGAGCCTAATATCAAGAAATCCTACATCTTGAAAATAAAAGGACAAACAAGCCATTTAAAAAAATGGGCAAGTGACCTGAAAAGACCCTTCTCCAAGGAAGAAATACAAATGGCTAAAAAGCACATGAAAAAATGCTCAACATCGCTTGCTATCAGGGAAATGCACATCAAAACTACAATGAGATACCATCTTACACCCATCAGAATGGCAGCTATTAAAAAAACAGGAGACACTAAATGTTGGAGAGGATGTGGAGGAATAGGAACCCTCATCCACTGCTGGTGGGACTGTGGTATGGTCCAGCCACTGTGGAGGACAGTTTGGCGGTTCCTCAGAAAACT